>CM036621.1:20725000-21340000 GCA_020746105.1 Trogon surrucura | reverse complement strand
TAGTTGTATTTTCTAGAAGTGTGTACATCTCCATGAGTTCAGCAGGGAGGTCCTCTTCTGGTGGTCTGCTGATAATTTGTAGTCTGTGTACAAATCTGAATTGTAGCAGCCTGTTTGATGTCAGCCACTGAACAGCGGTAGGACTTGGGGTCACAGCCGTTCTTCATCATTGACTCATGGTTGATTTTGAATGTGAATCCCAGAGTTGAAATGATTTTAGAGCCATCACCAGCCACCTGATTGCAGTTCTTGATCCTGTGGCTAAATATTAGCAGACAGATTTCTGGTCCACCTCAGTGCACTACGGTGCCTGCTTGGCTTTTGCATTCATTTCCCAAGAGTGAATAAATCATTTTTAAGCACCCGTTCCCAGGGAAGAAGTTGATTTTTTCCTACTATGTCCATGATGAACAAGGATACTCACATTATTTCTTATTATTTGGGTGTACACAATGTGCACTTCACTTTGAAGCATGAAAGTATTATTTATCTTTTTCTACTCTAAGGAGCGGCTACACACAGTACACTCGGTGGGCATTGTTGCCTGTTTAATGTTCAAACAACAACAAAAAAAGTTAGTTTCTTTGTGTTACTGTGTGGTGCTGAGGTGCCTGTTGGGGCTGGGGCTCCCTTGTGTTGGATGGGGTGTATGCACATACAGAGCATGCGGTGGCCATGGCCCCAAGGAGCTGAATGAGGCTTTTGGGGCCACCCTGTGCTTCTGCTGTGGAGACCGTTGAGTTAATTTGCCTCAGACCTTTCGCAAACTCTCTGGTAGGGACCAGAACTGAGTCTCCCAGGTGTTACTTCACTGTCATCCTCACCAGATCTCCCTTCTTTTACGCAGGTCAGCCGGTTGCTGTGTGTCATGGAGAGACTGCAGCCTGTCTATATTTTCGCATCCTTGCTGGCTGTGGTCAGGTAGGTACAATACATGTGTGCTTGGAGGCCACTCTGCAGGGATGTCCAAGTCACCACTGGACAGGGAAGGTGCTTGAGCAGGAGCTGTGATAACTAAGACAGGGCAGCAGCAGAGATTCGCACGTGTCCTCCTGGTGAAGGGCCTTTCCACTCTGCTAGGGAGACAGGACTTGTCTCTGTAGCTGCAGAGCAGGGAGAGCCCTGGGGGAGCAGGCATGGAAGCTGGGATGCTCCACCCCACCTCCCCTTGCAGGACAGGCTTTATGGCAAGGGCTCTGCAGGTCCCATGTTCATCTGAACGTGGCACTGTGGCAATTGTAGTGCAACTGTAGCTGGGGGGTTTGTGACTGCTGTCACTGTTATTATCTGTCTGGTCAATAAAATGAAGGGTACTGGGTCCCAGCAGTTTGCGGGAATGAAGACTGACTTAATTACAGCAACCAAATCTCTCACATCTCGCCCGGCCACTGAAACACCAGCCCGCCTTCATGTGCTGCCCTTTAACAGAGCTGCCTATCATGCATCTAAACAAACAAGTAGGGAAGACAGAGGGGAGATTGTTTGTCAGGGATGTGTCTTTGCGAGGGAGGAGCAGCAATATCTGCAGGAGGGACTGAGGTGAAACCCAACATCAAAGGCAAGAGGCTGTCAGCACATTTAACTTTACAGAAACCCTTCTCCTAATAAAAAAGGAATGACCTCGTTACTACGGACACTAACAGTTCCCGGGGGAACACCAGGAGACTGCTGCCTGCACTTTTAATGTTCACTTTACAAACAAATGGGAAACCTTGAAATCATTTCAGTGTTGTTCTTGGCAAGTTGTTACAATGTTGTGTCCTTATAAAAATCATTTAAGAATTTATGTAGTGTGAGTTTACTTTTCATCTGCTGCTTTTCCTTGCTATCAGTCTCCCTCCCTCTCACTGCCCGAGTGCCTGCGGAAGAGATCGGGGTGCCCACGGAGGGAGGTGCCGGCCGCACTAGCAGGTTCTGCAGGAGGCACTGTTAAGCTTGGCTTTGACTACTGAGAGAGGACCTGTTTCTGAAGGAGGTGCTTTAAAACCGCGTCTGGACCTGGGCCGCAGTGAGCAAGTGAATTCCTATGCCTGTATGAAGGGTAGGGGAAGCTTTGACCTGGCCACAGGGGCAGGGGTGCGGAGGGGAGGGCAGGGCAAGCGGAAGCTGCAAGGATCGGTGAAGTTGTCAGTGTTAGGGAACAGTTGGACCCGATGATCTTACAGCTCCTTTCCCACCTAAACGATTCTAAGATTCTAAGATCCTGGCTGCTGCAGCCCTGCAGGCAGCCTAGTGTGAAGTGGTGTGGGGATGCAGCGTGGGTCAGTTTGGAGCTCTTTCCTCCCAGCTTCTCCCAGCAGGAGTCACCACAGGAGAGAATGTCAGGAAAGCTAGCATGGAGCAAATCTGTGTCTATTCCAAGTCCTCGTGAAAGAATCAGGAAGACAGAGAAACATGTTACTGCAGACCAAAAGAATACTTGCAAAATGTGAGCCTATTCAGTCAGACAAGTGTCTCTGCAAATTACATGAGCAATCTCTTTTCACGGGTTACAATTTCTCCCCAAGTTACTGCAGTCTGAATGGCCAGAAATCTTCCCCAATGTTTCCTTGGCATTACATTTGCTGTGTGGTACCTGAGGCAGGTTTGCAGAAATGGTTTCATTGACTCTTAGCAGGGTAAAATGCTCTATACTGGAAATGAGCCCTTACAGGTGACACCTCAAGCTACTCAGTAGCAGTCCACAAACTCTTGCCCACACTTTAGCTGATGTGCAGCTGGGGGAGTACCCCTTCCTTGCCTGGCATCTGCACACATTGGTGTGTGGGATCAGGCACACCCATGAAAATGTAGATGCACACACACCCACACCTATGCAATTTGACTCCCAAATGCCTGTCTGCATACACACACACAATAGCTTGCTTCTGTGCGAGTCAGTATGGTCTTCCATACTCGTCTCCATTTGGTCACACAGGGCCACCCATCCCTGGTGCAGATTTGCTGCTGACTGACAGTTATGTACAGCACAACTTTATGCCTTGGGTTCATCCAGCCAGCTCTGAAGCCAAACTGTGAGAAAGGCAGCTCATATTTGAATATCTGTGATTCGTATTTTGCCTTTTTTTCTAGACATCTGCTTAAGCCTTGCTAGATCCCAGACTCAGTTTGTCTGAGCTCAGGATTCCTTACTATTGCTGCAAGGCAGAAGGCAGGCACTGTTGTTCCTCTAGGTTTTGAGCAGAAGGGAGAAGTACAGAAGAGGAAAGTGTAATGATGGCAAGTAGACTGTGGGAATGACGCCATTCACTAGTACTCTAGGTATCAAAGAACCCACTAACGAGCAATTTGCAAAAGACACTTTTGAGTCATTTTGAAGGAAATCACTGACTGCTGCGGGCAGGGAAGTGCAGAGCTGGCCTTCACTATGCAAGAACCACAAGCAGCTCTTTCCACTTCCATACCCTCCTCTTTAAGTGTCTGGGAGTGGGTATTTACCCTCTGCAAAATCCTGTGAGTCTCCCACGTCACATGGGCAGAGCTAAGGTCGTGCAGAGGTCCAAGCTAGCTGGTGTCCCTGTCTTCTACAGCCAGGCAATGATGAAGCATCTTTGCTTGTACCAGCTGAATGTGTCTAATAGGCTTGTGGATATAGCATTTTTTTCCCTGATCTTCTTCTTTCTTTCCAAGTATTAGAGTGGTAATGGACGAAATCCAAACTGAAGGTTTGTCATTCCCAATTTGTCATTCAAAACCCTGACTAAATGGGCTCTTGAAAGTGCAGAGAAGGTGCTCTTTAAAACACTACAATGAGATCCAGGCAGTCTTTGGTCCACTGCTACTTCTTTGCAACCCAAATTTCATGTAGAGCAGAGCTGGAAGTTTTACCTCCTTTGTAAAGACCTTAGAAATCTGTTTATCAAACACTAGAGGAAAAGCCAGATGTCAATACAGAAAGATGGGCCAGATTTCTCTTTGCATGAATAATGTAAATAAGCTGTCCTGGGTAAGCGTGAAGGGAGTTATCCCATGCTAAACCTCAGAACCAGTGATATGAAATGCTGTTTTATAAAGGTCCTAGGCACTTCTATGAAGTCGTAATTCACCAGGGTTTTCTCTTGACTTGCTCTGGCATGTTTACTTATTCTCATTCTCTGTTATGGCAAGTTTCATCTAAAAACTAACAGGATTTTGAAGATGTTAATAAAAGAATATACTTTGAAGTGCAAGTGCCTGTTTGTGAACATGCCCCCATATTTGTAAATAAACCCATACATAGTGGTGGTCATTTTGAGTCTTTGGTAGCACACAGCACACATTATTGCCAGCAAGTGACAAGTGGGAGGAAGAACTTGCAAAGACTATCCTCATCAACTTCACTGAATTCCATGATAGACTTTTACATGCACGTCTAACCTTGAGCAAAGATACAGCTAAGCAGTGAATTAAAAAATAGCCAGGTATGTGCCCAGAATTGCAAGCACAAATGGTCATACAAAGGACCATGTGCTACAGCATAAGGAAGGATGGCTTGTAACTAGCGGTTTGAAGAGAGACAGTGGGAAATCTGGGGTCACTGCCTGGCTCTGCCACAGATTTCCTTAATGTCCTTGCCCCATTCACTTAATTTACCTGTTCTCTGTTCTCCAGCTAAGGCAGGGAGGCAATAGTATGTGCTTAATGGTCATGTGCCTTGAGAGTGTGAAGAGGGAGTACTTGATTTTCTCTGTGTTTTTATACTCATGAGCAAAAGGGAGTCAAATTAGAACTGCCTGGGTCTGCTGTTGTTCCCTGAAGTAGTTATATCAAATATCTGGACCAACAATAAAACTTGGCGTTTGTCCTTCTGGGGTTGAAGGATATATATCGTTCAGCAACCTAGAATGTAAAGTTTAGCTATAGTTTTGAGTCCTAATTTCTTGCTTTTTTGACTATTTTAGGTTATTGAAGTAAAATTCAAAATGCTCACCCTCTCCTTGTTTTAAATCAAGAGAGCAGCTGCTTTAAAAAAACAATTAACCACTCAGTCAGATTTTCCTCTGGATCACTTTTGGGTCTGTCTTCCTCCAACTGAAAGGTTGCAGCACAGTGGCACACCTGGCAGAAGTGCTTTAGCACGGTCAACGGCAATTTTCCAGAGAAACCTCTTTGCTGGATAATTCCTCACAAGGCTGGAAGAGAGGTTTGTGTAGCTGTCTGCACTGGAAGGGAAGGTTGCCCTCCTCCAGTGCCTGACCATTGACTTGAAGAGCATGAGGCATCACCTGCGAGTGATGAGGTAAGAACAAGTCCTCTTGATGAGATGCTGTTATTCACTGGACAAGCCTTCTGCTTTTCTAGGTGGGACAGTGTGGCCTCTTTAACCCCATCACTGGATCAGTGCTCCCAAATTGTAGTGTAATCATTCCACCCAAATTAAGCAAGTGGCTCCTGGCTCCTGGTTCTGTAATCCAGCCTTGGGCATCCCGACTCAGCCTGACACCCACATGCCCCTCTTCCTCCTTTTACCCTAAAGCCCCCTGCTTGTGGGCTCCTTGATATTTTCCAGTCCTTCCCTAATGAGCACTACAGAATTACAGCTAATTAAGGATGTAAATGATGCTGGAGAGAGAGAGAGAGGAGAGAAGGAGAGGATAGGAAGGGGCGGGGGAGAGGGCAGCTACTTGCTGTGTGCAACTCTGCAGTAAAGTGTCTCCTACCTCAGCAGAAAAGTTATCACAGGAGACAATGTCAACTTTACGGAGGGGGGAGGGACCTTCGGATGGCTCCATCCCTGCCTGCAATAGCTGCTGCCTCTCTTTTATGTGTCAGCGCTGCAGATGCTGATGTCCTTCCTCCCAAATGCTGCTTTGTCAGCCAGCGCTGTCGCCCAGCCCTGGTGTCCCTCTCCTGCGCTCACCACCACTCTTGCCTGTATGGTGCCTGGGGGGATGAAGGGCTCGGAAGACCCCAAAACCTGACAGTGCTCTGGGTGGGTGACCTGTTGTGTCCCTCTTGATGCAAAGGGATTTTTGCCTCTCTGGTGTCGGTCAGGTCCACCTCCACATCCAGGAGCTTGGAGCAGACACCGGTGTTTGGGTGGATGGTAGGTTTTGGCCACTTTTCGTAGGCACCGGGCATCTGCCTCTCCAGGCTGCTGCCTGCCAGTGCTGTCCTTTGGCCACCGCTCCCTGGTGCAGAGGATTAGAGCTAAGCCCCTTATCAGTGCAGTGGTGGCCAGTGGCCTGGGACGATGTGCCCTGTAGGGTGGCACGTGCTGTCAGCTGGAGCTGGCAGCTCGGGCCACGCAGCCCTGAGATTCAGGGTTGCTCACGCACGGCAGCTGGTCTGGTTCTCTTTAGGAAACACTCCCACTGGGGAACAGCAGGGGCACTGAAGGAAAGCAGGATTTGTCCAGTGAGGGGATGTGAGTCCCCCACCCCATCACTAGTGCCGTGTGGCAGCCTCTGCTCGCACCAGGGATCCAGGAGCCGGCCGGCTGGCAGCCCTGTGTCAGAGGGAGATGGCTCTGCTGGCGCCGAGCAGCTGTTTGAACCCATTCCAGTCTCGCTGGGTCCTCCTGAGGGCGTTTCCAAGCACTCTGGGTCCCTGTTGGCATATTTCTCTGCACATTGCCCAGATTAATGAATTGCAAAGGCATGTTTGTCCCAGCGCCATGGCCGGTCCGTCTGTCTGTCCGCCCGGCCGGCCGAGGCAGGGCCATGTGCCCTGGGTCAAGGGGAGATGGCACCGGGTGACGGCAGTGGCAGCGGTGGGTTTTGTTGTTGTTTCCCCAGATCGCTGTGCAATATATTCCGATTTTTTTTCTTGCCATTAAGCCAGTGCCTCGGAGATGATGATGTAGTCCCTATGTGGGCCGCAGAAAGCACTTCGAGCCGTGTTGGAGTCGTGCTGGGTGGCTCTGATAGCAGAGCTAATGGGAGCGAATGGGATGCAACGAACTGTTCTAATGACACCAGCCAGGGAAGAGACAACAGTAAGAATAAATAAATGTTAACTATTTTCCTCTTCCAGACATTTGCATCTATTGCCATTAAGTTCATTTAAATAAGAGAGAGAGCGAGGGAGAAGGGGAAACTTACTACTACTCTTAATAACGAGTGCCTAAAAATAAATTAGGATGCTGGGATGCACTTAAGGCATTTTAAAAATAAGTCTGATTTTTTCCCCCCTTTCCTCTTTTTTTTTTTTGAAGTGTTGGAGGGTTTTAATTTGGGCCGAGTAATTTTGGTGCAAACGCTTGGGCGCCTTTCGTTGGGAAATTGGGAGGAATGCAAACAAGATTTCACTTCATTAAACAGGGGCAAACAGTAGAGAAATTGCACTTACTTATGGAAATGACTTTTAAACATGAACAGCATTTACTTGCATTGCCTTGTGCTGATTTTTTTTTTAAAAGATTATACATGTGAATAATTCACTGCGGGCCAATTAGATGATGACTTCATTTTTAACCTCTCTTCCTTGCCATCTTGCTGGCTGTCCCTTTCATTGCAATTTCCACCGTCTTCCTTCCCTTCAATAAATTAATAAAGATCAAATAATCCCTCTCCCTCTGGTGCCAAGAACTAGCTTCTTGGAGAGGGTGTAAGGGGAGAAATCAGAGGATCACCATCTCTGCTGAACTGTCCTGGGATGAAGCAGGAATAACTCTGTGGGATTTCTGTGAGTGGAGCTGCACTCATGTGTTCAGGAAAAAGAATGGGAGAAATAGAAAATAGGCAGAAATGAAAGGAGGAGAAAAAAATAAGATCTCCATGCTCTCTGCATGCAGGATCAGGTGCTGGAGAGAGGTTGCGCAAGCGGGATTCACCTTCTGTGAAGCTCCACTGATGCTGATAGGATCACACTGGTGTAAGTTTGCTCTGCCAGGCTGACAGCAGCACTCAGCCGGGTGACTCCCATGGCATTGCTTGGGATGGACCCTCCGAGTGGTGCCCTGAACCCCTCCAGCATCGTTCGGCCCAGATATAGGCAGCAAACATGTGGGACCACGGCTTGAACTAGGGGAGGCTGACTTTTGCCAAGGGCCTGTGGTAAGTGGAACTTACAGCAAATGGATATTGAGAGAGTTCTCTGTGGGGCCTCACTTTTTTTTTTTTTTTCCCATTTAACAGATGTTAGATGTTCTTGCTGTCATTAACCCATGTGTCAGGACATTTCTCAGGTTATTGTGGGAAGCAGGGTGGGGTTTCATGTCAGCAGGATCTGTGAGAACTTTCAGGGTGCTGAGAGGAAGGAGTTTCAAAAGAAGCTGGCTCCCTCTGGTCCCCGCTTTGCTGCTTCTGCATTTCATCAGATGCCTGCCAGCATAAAATGGGCATTGAGAGACTGTCTATGCAAATTCCAGTCATGCTTATAGAGACACAATACCTGTCCTCAAAATAGTGGGTGTTTTTTCAGGTGTTTCACTCCTGGAGCTCTTTGCAGTAATTAAATTATGTAACACAGAGCTAAAAGCCTCTAAAACATAATAACAAAGTATATAATTACCTCATTGTAAAAGACCAGCTGATCTACCTGATTGCTTTCTTATGTGGCATTTACCTGTGTTTCTTGTCTAGCTCTTAGGTCTCATTCCTATATATGACACACTCTACATCAGGTGTGTCTGCTATCCTCCTTTTATCTGCCCTGAAAGGAAGTTAAAACTTTGGTGCCTTCCCAGTGAAACTCCCTGAGCTCTGGCATTACCAGGCCAAGGGTAACTGGGAACATCTTCCCTCCCGACGTTGCCTTCAGTACCCCTTTTTCCTTCCTAAGCAAGAGGTTTCTCTACTGTTGCCAATGGAGTGACACTGTAGAGAGTCACTGCTGGTGGGGTCTGTGCCAGCCCTGTGGGGTGAGTGCCTGTCCTGTATTCTTCTCCTTACAGGTAGGGAAACTGAGGCCCAGAGCAGGTAGAACAACTGTTAGCTCCTGTATAACCTGGCCAACCATAGACAGCAGTGGATGAGCTGGGACCGTGGTCAGAAGTAGGACCATCCATAATTTAATTTCTTCTTCAGCTCTATTTAAAAGTTTATTTTAATGAAAACGACCATGCTGGTTTCTCTGGTCAGTGAATAAATGTTTACTCTGGACACTGTGTAAAGTATCAAGGGCACTAGAGATTAAGTCCCTTCTGGGAATGAGGCGGCAAAGCCTTGGAACATGCCATGAAGTCTTCTGGGAAACTCCACTCCACATGGCTGCTGGATGGCTCTACTGTCCCTGCTGCCTCTGAAGCCCTCACCGCCTTCCCCCATGAGCTCTTCTCTTGCACTGTTCCAGCCTGCTTCCTCCAAACTGCTTCCCAGGATGTTTTGTAGTCATTTTGTCATTGTGTCCTTTCTCATCAGGTCAGATTCCCAGCCTTTCTGTGCTTAGGTGTTTTTATGGTTCTTTGCTGGGTACAGTTTTAGTGGGGAGGAGGCGGCTGCAAGCAATGACCTGTGATTTCCAGGGAAGGGGAGAGCAAGGAAACTTCAAGCAGTGTGGCCTCCTGCTGGGAGCAGTCCCTTTTAGAGCCCTTGTGTCAATTATGGCTTTCAGAGGCACTTCCCCACTCTATTTGTTTACCCAGGGGAAGCGCAGCATGCCCCCTCCAGGGCTAGAGCCAAGCAAATTCCCTCTCCCAGCAATGGCACAATGGTCTTTCAGCCTAGACTTGGGAACTTTGCATCACTTGTTTCTGAATCAACCTACAGCATCAGGACCTAAGTGCTAGGAAATATGTTCCCTGATGAAAAGTCTCCACTTTCAGTCTCCTCTGGCCTCTCTGTTGTACCTGGTACAGTCACCAATATACCACACTTTAGCTCTGCCCTGGGTGCTGCTGGCTGTGCTGTAGCATACAGGACATTTGTCTAACCCCACAGGGCTGTTCCTAACAGCTATTCTCAACAAACTCCAACACAGACTCTTTTATCCTGGAATGTCTGTGGTTGGAGTTGTTCAGAGACATCCTCCTGAAAAGCTCCATGGAGAGATAAACCCAGAAACACCAGCTATGAGGCAGCATGTTGTGTGCTGAGCTTTCTCTGCAGGAGAGGCACTTCCATCTGCTACACACCTTTTGAATTCAGGAATAGGACCCTACAGGCTGTTTGGTAACTCCGTTGACCTCAACAGGCTAAACATGAGGGACAAGTTCACCTCCATGCAGTCATTAACCTGCTCCCCCCAAAGAACCTTAGGGGCCAAGGGCTGTGTGAGCTGGGCACCCTCAGCAGTGGTGTTTCAGCTGTGGCACTTTTCAGTGGGCATCCACCTATTAATCTGCTCATGCGGCAACTGGCCCCATGGTCTGGGGGTCCTGACCACCCACATGTTCACAGAAGCAATGGGGGATTGTCGGCAAGGCAAGGCAAGTTCTCTGTCCTTTGTGCAGTCCAGTAGCCTTGGGCCAAGGAGGACTTTAGAGGTTATTGATGTATCTGACTCTGAAATGAGCTTCATTCTTTTCTTGATCCTCCTAATGACCGGCACCAACTATGGGCCTGTCAACAACCTGAAGCAGAGGTGAGCAAGTGCCCGACTCTGTTACTGATGATCCTGCTGGGGCTTCCTACTGACATTCCTGGGAGCTGGAGAGCACAGGGACGGGCTCCCTGGACAAGAGATGGAGAAGATGCTGGATTCAAGCCTCACAGCAGGATTTCTACCTGCAGCTGCAGCTCCTGAGAAGAAGATCCACCCTTGTTTTCAGGACAGACTCTACAAAGAAGTGTGGCAGCACTGGATTGCTGATGGCATTGGAGAGCTGCTGGTCGTGTTGTCAGATACCATCAGGACATGAAAGGTAACATGTTAGCGTGTTAGCATCCCCTGGGTGAGTTACCTGTCTCTTTTCTAAGCCCAGCAGATGTTACCCCTGAAGTGCAGTAAGCACATCAATTTTACCCCACCATCGGTGGAAGCTGCGTAGTCAAGGACTAGCTGAAACATGTCCCCTAGTGAACTTCAGTTCATTTTTGGTTTGGGTAGAGTAGGGACAGCTTCATCTCCCCAAAATTTGAGAGTACATTTTTGATAATGGATGAAAAATGCTTCCATTAAACAAAAAAAAACCCTTTTCAGTAGTTTTAAAAAGAATTTGAACTATTGACAGGTGGGAAAAAATAATCTGGATGTATTTTCTGGCTTATTATGTTTAAAATCTAAATGCAGAGTATGTTTTTGGAAATTATCTTTCTTTAGAGAAAAACCTGCAGTCTTGTTGGGCTGTGTAATAAAGTAGAAATAATTAGAGCAAAGAGGGGAAAAAAATCAGTGTTTCTGGAAGAGCTTAGAAAGGAAACATGGCAAGTATAAATTGACTGGGAACTGTAGAAATCCTCCTCTACCTTTCACTTCTCCAGTTAGAGTGGGGAGACATCTGATATTAGTGACTCCTTGCCTTGTAGAAATGATGGAGCCATGTTGGTACTGTGCCCTTAAAATGTGTATCAGTTCACACCAGAGGAGCACACAGACTTTCAAAACCACATTTTGATCCCTCTTTCTTTTCCTCCTTCCAAAAAATAGATCAGTTTCTGTATCTACTTTGCACAAGTGTGAGGACATGAAGGCACAGAGGTGGGAGCGATCTTGCCCAAGGTCACACTGCAGAAGTTACCATGGCAAGAGTCACTCATCAGTTGCTGTGAGTGGTCCAGCTGAGGAAAATGTGTCTCAGCATCATATGTCCTACTGCCATCAATGCACTGTCTTTCCGATCCACTCTGTGATCATCAAATTCTCTTGCCATTTCTGACAAACAAAAGGAATGGAGACAGAGGCTGGCCCACACTGACTTCTGATGCTGCAGACACTGAAGTCTTTGCAAAGGCTGGAACTTGGGGTGTCGCTGGCTGTAGATGCTCCAGGTTTCTGAGGCACATTGCAAATTGTGGCACATCCCTCTTGTGGCATTCTTTTCCCTTGGGGTCACGTGCAAGGAAACAAGTGGTGGGAAAGCCAAGAGGAAAAGAACAGCTATTCTCCTGGGGCCGTGGCAGGAAGAATAAGGATGTGGGGATACCTGGGGTGGCCATGGAGCAAAAACCCCAAAACTCTTTTTCATTCACTCGTTCTGCATTTTCCAGTCTGTGGGTCCTGCTTTCTTCTTCCCTCCCCCTCCCCCAGCTTCCCTAGTAATTCAGGAAGAAGAGGCCAAGGAGAGTAATATCATGCTGGAGATAGGACTGGAAGGGCAGTAATTTAGAATCAGAGGCTTATAGTATTATTGCCTGCAAAGCCATTCATGGAAAATGATTCCCCCCATCCCCATTCTCGCCCCCCTCCCCATCCAGCTCTCCTTGCTCTGCAATAACAATAACAGAAATGCCTTCAGGAGACTTTTCTACTCAAAATGCAGGCAAAGGAGTGCTTTTCCCCACCACCCTTCTTCTTTCCCTTCTCTTCCCCCTGCATTCTTTTGTCCCCCCTGCCTCCAAGCCTAACCATTGCTCCCTCCCTTCTCCCCCCTCCCAGGATAAAAAAATAAAAATAATAATAGGGGTAATAAGAGAGGAGGTAATGGAACGTTCTCCAACTGGGCACATGTCAGAAGCCATTATATGTGGTGCAGATTTGCATAATTCAAGAAGCATCAAATTAAATTTGCATAATTCCTTTGATTACACTTGTTATTAAATGTAAGTGACATTGATTTACAAAATGGCCCAATATAAGGTTAATAGCAAATGTCACCTTCCAGCAGGGTGAATAGGGTGCATGTGTGGTGGTGGTGGTGATGGAGGAGGGGGAGAGGGGGGCCTGGGGAGGAAGGCAAGCAGACAATTGATTTCTGCTCCTCTCTCTTCCTTAAAGGGCTCAGGTCTCCTTTGCAGAGGAGCCCTCGGCTCTCTGAGGGCTGCGTTTGGCTTTCCTGTGGACGCAGTGTCATTAGGAGCTCCTGCCAAGTGGGACCAGTGCCGTGACTCTGCCACCTCCTGCTCCGTGCTGCAGCACAGCGCGACTGCCGAGCCAGCTCCGAGGGGAGCCGGGCTGGGTGGAAGCAGCAGGGAAAGCCAAAAAGCGTCTCTCTAAGGCCTGGGCGTGCTTGGTGGACAGGAAAAGCATCTTGGAAGGCATTTTTGTACAAAGCCCTCATTTAGGCAAATTTTTTAGAATTGTGTTGTGAACTGGACCCAGGCTGTTGCCCACTGACAGGACACCCCGTACATCTGCTGGGGAAGCACTGGGAGGGAGTGAGAGCAATGCTGGGCTCTGATGGCAGGGGTTACACACTAAAAATACATCTGTAATTATGGCAAGACCTGTAAAAGTACATAGAGACCTGCATCCGGAAATGAAAGACTCTGTGAAGTACACACAGAGCCAGGGGTGGTACAGGCACATCACCATTGTCCCCTTCCTCAGGCGGCTGTGACAGGACCTGGGATGTCCACTTTGCTAAGATGGAGCTTAGACCATCCCGAGCACTTGCCTTCTGAATAGATCCAATCTCTAAACATCCTTTTGCGTCTCTTCATTCTGTCTCTTTCTCCAGACAGGGAATGTGATTTCATGCAGGGAAGCTGACTAGTAAGTTGTGTGGGCACCTCAAGACATGTTTAACTTTATTTAACCAGGTGAATAGCAGACTTTCTGGTCGTAGGCAGTTTCAAAGACACACATACCTGGCCATGATAAGTTTTTGGTTCTGCTGAAACTTCTTTTGAAAAAAAAAAATATCAGGGAAGAGCCCACAACTTCTCTTTTGAATAAATCGAATGTGTTCTTCAGGGTGAAAAATGATGCTTCTTTTGGTAAATGAGCTTTGTAAACATTGTCTAACAGCATCCAAATAAAATTAGAACTAAATGTGACTCTGAACCAACTCTCAGAAGGATTTTTCAGAATGTCTAAAAGAAAAGGCATGGAGTTTTCTGGAATATTTTTTTCTAGAGCTTTTTTAGTCTTACTTTGAGCAACACCAGCTACTGTAAATGCCATGAATTCACAGTGTGATCCAGACAGCTCAATGTGAAGTTTCCTAAGAAAAAAATCTCTCAGGGAGAAATATCTCTCAGATGATGTCCATGTCTCCACAAAAGAGGTGAAGCAGCAGGTGGGGAAAACACCTGATCCCAGGCTCCATAACAGCAGTGAGCTTGGCTGACTGCAAGGGGAGCTGTGATTTGAAAGCTGACATGAGAGAGGCTTCAAAGCATCTACCAAATTTGCTGGCATTAGAGATTTGACAACCAGAGAGGAGGGTTGTTTATGTGCCGTAAAAAAAGGGTAACAATGACAGGATATTAGGGCACTTCGCATGGGAGGTGCTGGAAGTTTTATGCATGTTTTGGGATATATACTGATGATAGGCAATATTTGCAGCAGGAAGGATACAGTGATTGGTTTATAATTCAAGGTGGAGGCTTTTCAGCCATTTGCAGCTGATTTTCGTGTTCTGATAGTCAGCCCTTTGAAGCTCTAGAAGTCCATGCTCAAGATGAAATCAGTGCACCTGTCTTTCAGATCCAAACATAATAATGTGAAGCCAGGTCTAATAATCTAGATGATTGTCTGCTGAATGAGAGATATGAAATGTATTTTACAGGTCTTTGGGCAGTCTAAGAAGAAGCTGTTGTATGAACACTTCTAATGCCCTACACATCGCCCCACACCTATCAAAGAACATGGCCTTGTCACGTCCCAGGCGTCTGATGCTTGCTCTACAGCAGAATTTATTATGGCCTTCTTGAATCCAGATTTAAAAAGGTGCCCAGTGATTTGTGGTGCTTAGTTGAAGAAAATATCTTTTTGTGGTTAAGCACATTTGTAGTGGCTAATGACTCAGGCCTGAGTCCCGTTCCTGTTGTGAGCATGAGGAAGGAAGATGAAGCATCTGGATTTGGTGGATGGACGCATATGGATGGATGGAATATGAAGGTCCATTGTGCACACCCTGGATTGACTGAGAGCATGCAGGAGGTGTGCAATGCCAAGGGATTGCCCTTTACCTTGAATATTTGTGTCTTTTGAGCAGGTGTTGTGCTTCCCTCTGCAAAGCAGCGTTCCCCCGTGGCCTGATGACAGGCCCCTCAATGCAGAAAACATAGGTTGTATTCCCAGCCCTGTCAGTCCAGCACTCTCCACTGCGTCGCTCCCACACCCGGGTGCATCTTGACTGGTTAGCCTGCGAGCTCCTCGGAGCAGGGCCAACCCCTCTGTGTGCTCTTGCAGAGCGCTTGACACAGTGGTAAGTGCGTACCTCTTACCTATCTTGCCAGGGCTGGCAAGACCGTTTGAGAAGGAGAAGGAATATGCCCAAACTCCATTGGGCTATGTTTGCCCTTAATGCATTACCTGAAAAGTGGCTGCTGGCAACCTGGTTTTGCACAGTACTGGGAAGGGTGTTCCTCTGCAGTAGCTCTGGCTTGAAATGCAGGGTCAATCACACTCCCTATCCATTGTGCCCCCTCTGACCTGAGTTTTAAACATAGATTAGGGGGCTGTGCTATTTTCTGCTAGTTTTGGAGGTGCAAGGGATGACGGCCCAGGCATGGCTCACGTGCTCAGTTGGATCCTGAGGTATTTTTGTGCCAGCATAAGCTGTAACTCTCCTAGGTCAAAGTTGGCATGGGCAGAGGCAGTTAGTGCTGGCAGCTGCTCCCGCCACTTTGCCAGGGGAGAGAGCCATTTCTTTTCCCTTCCTCTTGCTACTTTGGCAGGGCTGGTCCAGGGCTCACTGCTGGGAAGATGGGGAGCTGAGCTGGAGCCCCAGAAAGGCAGCAGCGGGCATTCAGGCAGTAGAAAGAGAGAGAGAGAGACTCTTATTCAGGGTAACCCTGGCTCTGGCTGACAATTGCTGACATCGTCATATTTAGCACCCGCATGCAGCGAGCCTGAGAGATGCTCGCACACTGGGTGAGCCAACTGCAAATTAATCGTCAGTTCATTACTGCTCTGTGCCTTTCATCCTGACAGCAGCCTTTCAAACATGGATATAATTGGAAGGGTCCATGTGGCAGGAATTTGGTGAGGGCTGGGAGGGGGAGCTGAGGTCTCTCTCTCGCTCCCCCTCTCCTTTCCTTTTTCTCCCTTTCTCAGGCTGAGCTCTGGGAACAAACGGCGAGCTTAGGACAGGCTGATGAAGGGAATTAATCTCTCCTGCCCCTGTATTTCGCCTCTGTCACCTACACCCCTTGACATACATCGAGGTCTTTGTACTGGGAGATCTGTTTGCATCCAGGAGATTCCCTTGAGCTATAATTACCCTCAGCTTGCAAACAAAGTGTACAGAGTAGCAGGGTCACCTGCGAGAACTTGAATATTTGCATCATTGTTATTGCTGGTGGTGAGTATTACTGTTGTTATTGCTGTGCTGCTGGGAGGCCTCGTCCCTGCACTGCACAAGCAGAGTGGAAAGTGTGACTGCGGCCAGGGAGGGTTTTACATGCCAGGGCCAAGGATGAGGAGCAAGAGTTTGAGGTGTAAAGGGGACAGAAATGACTCCCAGCATCTTTGAGAACTCATTCTCTGAAAAAAATAAATGAACCCATTTTATTTGTTATGACATGGCATGGGACCATGTTCCATGCCTTGGTTTACCTGCCAGTCAGGGTGATGTATAAATGCTCAACCTTGTCATGGGAACAGCCACCCCCAGGACTACATGGAGCAGGGTCAGTGTCTGCTCCTCCAGAGCAGGTGGCAGGAGGGAGCTGCTCTGACACAACCGTATGGAATGAAATCCCCTCTGGGGCTGGGTACCCAGGGTGCTAGAACTGTGTGGGCTGGGATTGAGTTTTTGTTTGTCTTTTTCATGATATTAGAAAATGGTATTAAGAGGAATTGTTGATGGTTTTGTAATAGGAAGGCACATGTGCAGGCAAGTGATGGAGCTGGCTAGGGGCAATCTGGGAGAAGGGCTTTTTTTTTTTTTTTTAAACTCCTTTGGAGGGAAATGGCCCTGGAGCACTCCTGGGAGACTGTTTTCCTCCTTTTTTCAACTTGTGCTAGTTGATGTGCAGGCACCTTCGCGGTGGCCTGCTCTGGTGTGCCTATCTTCTCCAGGCTCCCTCTGCATGAGGGTCCGGCTCTGCCCTGTGAGATGTGGCAGCTGAGGGACCACTGAGGGGACCTGGTCACAGACTGACTGTGGATCTGTGCTGACCAGGTGCCTGCTGGAAAGCACCTGGGAAGGGTTAAGCACTTCCAGCAACCTGTTTTGTGGCTTCCTGAGTTGTGTTAATTTGCTTCCCTCAGTGGTCTAAAAGAGGAGGCTGTGGTGCTTCTCCATGAGACAGAGGAAGTCATGCCGTGGGGACTCCGGCCCCCCCCTTTGCCGTGTCCCCCCCTGCTCCTCCCTTGCAAAAGTTATTGTCATATTCTGTGGAGTCTCAGGTAGGCAGATGAATGGGAAATGTTCCTCTCCATTACTAGCTGCACTTGACTGGAGTCTCATTACATTACGATGGCGCTTTAGCAGGCGAATGGGCCTTGCGTCTGGGTTCCCAGCACCCCTCATACCTCCCTGATAACGTAAATTACCCTCCGCCTCATTGCCTCAAATGATCAAACATCAAATTGCTAGTAAAAAAAAAAAAAAAAAGAGGAAAAAAGAGAAAGAGAGAGAGAGGAGGGTAAGGAGAAAAGCTGAACAGAACCATGGGTTGAAGCTAGATGGTTTGTCAGCAACAAGAGACGAGTCAATGGCTCTTAAACACTTGCTAAAGAAGAATCTATTGAAGGCTTTGAGCACGGTAATTTCTCTGACATTAAAGTACACCTGTAAAACCCAAACAATGCTTTATAACTCTAAATTACACCAGTCAAGACCTGTTCCTTCAGAGCTCTGCTTATTTCTTTTGGTCCAGGGAGGGGAGACCCACAGTTAACTTGTGTTTCTCCATCAACAGACTTCAGCAAAGCTGAGAGAGGTAGAGAGGCAGAGACGTGCACATGGTATAGATTCGTTGTTGATTTTGCGGTTGAACAATGTGCCAAATCCTCTGCCCTCCCTTTATCTCCCCGCTTCCTGCCCCCTGACAAATTTTCCAAGCCAGGACGATTCCGGGATGAACAAAACAAGAAGGAGAAAAAGAGAGGGAGAGGCATCGGGAGGGGAGGGAACAGAGCAGGCATGCATGGGACTGGTCGACTCCGGGCAGAAAAATATGGATCTCGGCAGGGTAACGAGGCGCAGTGGAAAGAGGAGGCTATACGTCTTTTCTCAATATTTAAACGTGTGCTTAATATGGCGCTCAGTGGAATGGTTAATCTGCTAATGCTGGTAGTGTTTGCTGTAGTACTCAGAGAAATGTTTACTGCAGTATTTCATGGGGATTGTGTTCTGGATGGCACAAAAGGAGGAATCGCTCTAGCGTACCGGGAAAATGTTCATTGCAAAATATACTGGAATATTAAGAGGTTTATTTAGTGGCGTACTTAGTATAATATGAAAAGAGTTAAGTACAGAGTGTTTTATTAATATTTTTGGGGTGTGGATGAATTTCAGTGCTCAGGAAGGTTATGGAGAAGCAATTCCAGAGAAGGCTGGTTTTATTCATAGATTTATAGATCTTAAGACCATAAAGGACTCTTTGATCAGCTAATTTGACCTTCTGTATAACACAGGTATATACAGTGTGGACATACCTCCTGATTCAGCAAAGCACTTTAAGCACTTGCTTAAATTTAAGTATTCGAGTTGCCCCATGGAAGGCAGAGAAAATAACCCTATTGAATCAATGGGACTATTCATGCCCTTAATGGGAAGTGGGTGTTTAGGCATTTGCTGAATTGGGACCACAAGAAGATAATGCAGCTAAATGAGTAATTCATAGCCACCCATTTATTCAACTGCTTTTGCCTTCTTTTCTGCTTGCGGATTGCTCTGGAGCCAATCGCCATTTCCTGCAATGTATTCATTGTTTGAAGTCATTCACTGAATAATTTCGGTGAAAACTCTTTCCTGATAGCTTCCTCATAAACAGTTCATTGTGAATATGAGAATATACGCACATACATTTTAAGAATGTGTAAACGCGCGCACGCTTGCGTGTGTTTGCATTAAGGATGTGACCACACATGCACGTACACACACAAATGCAGGGTTAGGATCTTCAGCTGCAATAAAAGACACAGTTCCCTAATGCTGGTGAGGTTATGCTGATTGCAGTCTACTCACAACTCCCAGTTTCAAGTTGCTTTTGTTTTGAGTGGACCTGTAATGTTTCTGACCCCTGACTGCACACAGTGAATCTTGAGGTCCAGTTTCCAATGCAAATATTTACCCAGGGAATTTTTAAAATGTGCTTTTGTGATTTTTCTCCTCTGTCCTTTCATTACACACTGGCTTGCAACACATCCCTCACCATAAAGTGGTCTGTTGGGAATTTTGCAGTGTGAAAAGGAAGAAGGTACAAAATTAGCTGGAGTGAACTCAGCAAATTGTCATCGGTGTTGGTGTACCTGTGCCAGGCTCTTCATTCCCTCTATTTACTCAAGTGGTCATGAATCAGTTCTGATTTATTTTGAATGTATTGCTTAGGGTTTTTCCAAATCAGCCAGGGCCTATCTTCTTCAAAGGAGTGTGTTTGCAAACCGCTTATGGCATGGAGTCAGTCAAGTAAGTGACATGGCGTTTTTTTCAACAGGAACAAAATTGAAGAACAGGTACTATGAACGAGGCTGGAAGCTTCGCTGGTGGAATTGTGTTTGTGCAGTGGCCAGCTCCAATTCTCATGCAGACCTCTCTGTGCATTATGCATTACAACATGGGAATAATTTGTTTCTGGTGCAGGCTGCCAGAAATACGTTCTTTCTAGAAGTCACGCTGCTTTTTAGGATTCCCGTACATTTTCAGGAAATCAAAGGAAATACCATGATATTTAGGAGTAGAGTACAAATGGCTACAAATTAAGAACCGAACGTGGTGTTTGCTGCTTTTCAGTTTATTTTTCTTCTTTGCATCCCTCTCAGCACCAGGGAGGGATGTGATGGAAACCAGCTGCGAGCTGGGCAACGGCAGCATTGGGGCAGTTTGTCTAAGTGCTGTTTGTGTGTGTGAGGTAAGCGACAGTTTGAGGTTTTCAGCAAACGATGTGCAGAGAGCAGGGACGCCGAAGCTGCTGCAGGATTTGTGCGCTGGCGATGCCGCAGAGCTGGTCGGCTGCTCCACGTCCTCCTCCTGGGCTCCCAGCGGCTGTGGCATCTGAAGTTGCTTCTGAAAGTCCCTTTCACTCGTTTTCTTTCATTTGTCCAGCTGAAAATTAAGGGATGTTTGGTTTTCCCTGGTTAACCTAAGGTGGATTTTTAATAGATATTTCAGTAAAACGGAAGGCCACTGTAATTTTTCCAGTCTGAATGAGATGTGTTGTTTACAGATGGCCACTGTCCTTTTTAGAAAAGCAGTTATGTTTCACAAAGGGAAGACATCTCAATGTGAAAAATCAATTATAATGATTCTTTTTCCAAAGTAGAAAATATAATATTTTGACTTTTCAAAATTACCTTTTCCTTTTCTATTTTTCCCTTGTGGGGGATGATTGGCTGAATTCAGCAAGAGCTAGCAAACAGCCCGAGTCAGCTAAAAGCAAATTTACTCTGAAGATAAACCTTATTCACTGAAGTAAAAGGAGAAGCTGCAAGCCCTGATGCCGCTTTCCAAAAAGTTTGGTGGGTCTTGCTGTATCCGAGATACCTTTAAAACGGAGCGTGCATCCTTCTGCCAATATTTGCATAGCATTCAAAACAAGAGGGGACTTTTGGAGCTATTTAATGGTGAGGGGGATAGGTTGCAGGCATGGGAGGCATGGTGTGTGACAGGGCTGTGTATGGGCCCTGGCAGAGGTTTATTTACACTGTGGCTCAGCTGTAGTCCAGCCTGCTTGTGTCAGTGTAGGTCTCTCTTTAATGGAGAGTTTACCACTCGTACATGCTAAGAGTCATTTAGGTGTTAGTTTTGTTTGCCAATATAGACTGCCCATTAGCTATCTTAATCCTCTGTCTGTCCTAACAGGCTAAATCAAAAAAAAAAAAAAAAGGAAAAGCTAACAACAACAAAAAAGTCTGTCTAAAATACTGTTTTAACTGGAAATATCTTGCTTTACTCAAGTTTCTCCGTCTGAAAGCTGATGTATTTTTCAGTAAAAAAAAATATAAACAAATATAAAAAAATACGAATAGAGAATTTTCAAAGAGAATAAACCCACTGACTTCTTTTAATGTTCTACATAGAAAATGAAAACAATTTTCAGGAGCCGCTCCAGGCTAAAGTTTTAACACGTATGGGAATGAGTGGGACTAGTTTATGCTTATCCCACTCATCGACTTTCCAACATTGTGCTGGATGATATGCAAAATCAAATCCTGCAAGATGTGATCATTTAGGGTACTGTGGCATATTTTGAAACAGTAGGGCTGTTAGCCCCAGCATCTTGGCCAAATTCCAGCCTGGATAATTACATTCTGCTGGCCTATATTCCAGCGTGCAGTTCAAATAGGGAAAAAAAAAAAAAAAAGAGTTATCATTTCTCCTCCAAGAAGTCCTGCTGTGTGATGACTGATGCTTTTCCACCCCAGAAGTAGCTTTATTTCAGGAAACATTGCCTCCATGTTCCTGTTTGTCTTGCCCACTGGGTGAAAACTGCTGTGAAGATGCCCAGGCCAGCTCCTTTGTGGGAAAAAAAGCAGCAGAGCTGACCAGTATGGGCCTGTGGTGCTCTATGCCAACCCCTTCATTACTGCACAGCCTTCGCTCTATAAAGCCCAGAGTCCTACGTAAAGTCTAGATCCCCTGCGGTCCACAGATTCGGGATCTTTGTCTTTCTGGCAGCCAGGGGCTGGAGGTACTGGGAGGATGGCCAGTGGGAGGAGAGGGCAGGCTGGCATCATATGGGAAGAGGGAGGACTCACTGGCGGGTTTGACCCGTGCCTGTAATTTGTAAAGAGCATTTTTACACCAGATCAATGCTTTCCTCAGTATTTTAATGCACCCCATTGGTGTCCTTAAACTCTAATGATGCAGTCTGTGAGAAGCTGCCATTTATTACCCACAGATGGGGTGATAATTATTGACAAGATTGTAACTAATAATTAAACCCATTTGCTCCTTTAAACAAGTTGGTGTGAATTATTTGCAGGGAGTTCTTTAGGAGGCCCGTGGTCACTCCCGCCGTGTGGTGATGTCGCCCAGGAGCGGGCCCACTGTCAGGGACGGAGAAAGGTTGCTCATGAGAGCTGAGCCTTTCAAACTCATGGTGGAGTCCTTCCTCTCCAGTTCAGTGTGGGGCTTGTGCTTCTGGCTATGTTAGTAAGAGGTGGGTGAGCAGGTCCCCAGGGCTGCACCTTCTGAGCTGCAGCTCCTTCCAGGGAAGGGGCTGTGGACTAGCACTGGGTCTGCTCAAGGGACTTTTGTCAAACATGGAGCCACAGACGAAAAAATCTCTGCTGATGGTTTGTCCTTCTCCACTTGAGTACCTTGAGCCTGCCTCTTCTGCAAGTTGAAGACCAATAGTCACACATTCCCCGTTGCTTGATTTCTTATTCCTAATGCCAAAGTCCCACTCCCATCCCAAAGCAAAGATGACAGGAGCAAAGGGGGAAGGATAATTTCTCCATTTTTTTGTTTCTTTGGGGAGCAAAATGATTATAAAAGGACTGCTTAATGCTCTGTAGTTTGGTCTGGTGCTCTCATGGTGCTGAGGACTGAAACACCAGCCACTACCCAGCATTCATGGTGATGGTGGGAGATGCAAAGGAGTGACCCTCTGACACTGGAGACTAGGATGGGAACGTGCAGGGAGACAAGTGCTGCTCTGCTCAGCATTGCCATGAGTAGAGGAGAACGTGAGCAGTCCTTGTCTGTGAAGCTGGTCATGGCAGAGGTGGGGAGAAGGACAACCTGTGCAGGCTGGCCTGGAGGCCAGTGGGGACAAGGCAGGGTGATCAGAGAGCAGCTTTTGCAGCACCATGCTGTTCAGAAGGCAGCCTGGGGGAGCTGCCTTCCCCTGGTGTACGTTTAGAGGGAGAGTGTAAATCTAATCTCAGTGCTAGGGTCCATTAGCATTAGAGGGGAGTACTGTATGTGCATTCATTCCCCGCTCTCACCCCTGGATGACAGAGTACCCCCCTCTGTTGTCTGCTTTAGCACAGGGAAAAGGCTGCCCATTAATTCTCCAGCAGCGGTGAATAATGCCATCGTAAGTCTTAGGTGCCTATGAATTTTGTGAGCATTTTACAGTAATAAATGCCCCACACTTGTGCATATAATTAGTTGTGTATCCCTCAGTTGTTCCAGCTGCACTATGATCTATCTATCCTCTTATGGAGGTGAGTCTGGTTCCTCCCCTTGCACTCCTGGTTTAGTACTGGTTTGGCTTGGCCCAGCAGCAGGAGCTCAGGACCTGGCAAAGAGATTTGTATTAAGGGAAGGAGAGATCTGATCATGGACCTAGGGATTTATTGTGCTTGAACTGGAAAGCTGAGCTGAGAATCTGAGTGCAAAGAAACCAAGTTGTCCTAAATAAGCCTCAAGGTATCTGTACCATCAGTGTCATCTCAACCCCCTCCCCGTGTGTATCAGGTTGTACAGGCAGTACAGTGTTTATCCACAAAAGTTTGTCTGCTTATTTGACTTTGTCTTCACTGTCTTGCACTTTCCCTTCTTCAGTGAAAAAGACCATGGGAAGACGAATAGCCTCACATCTAGATATTGTAGGATTTTATCCCCTTTTGTGAAAACTCCACTAGAGCCTCGCACTAGTAGAACTTACTGTGCAAAGGTAAGCAATCACCCTGCTGTCTTAAACCTACTGAAGCCTGAATTCAACGGGCAAGAAAGTCAGGCTTTAGGGCTCCAAGTACTGGGTCAGAAAGACTGTGGCCACATGACACAAATGCTGATCTGATGTGAAGCTTATCTGCTAATGCAGATCCTTTCAGAGAGTGCTGACAGGTTAACTCCTCCTGGCAGACTCAATGTGCATTCTGTGTTATTTGTCTGTGACTCTGACTGTATACCTTAAAATATCACCTGTCATCCCCTCATAGCTTGCAGAAAGCTGGAATAAAATTGAAGCTGGCACAAAAGCCATGGAATGTGTGCTCTGGCTAACTTGGTAAGATGTGAAGCTGCAAGGATGCCTGACCCAGGTCAGGTCTGTGCAGCTATCTGATCCCAAACTGTGCACATCTGGCAGCAGCATCCACAGGAGCGTGGCTGAAGCTGGCCTTAGCCCTGTCAGAGGATGCTCACACTGTTCTGTAACCATCCTGTTGAACTCAGAGAGACTATTTACATGCTTAAAGGTAATCACAAGCATAAATCTCTGCAGGATCAAGGCTGCAGAGGAAACTAAGAGAAGATGCTGAAGAGGCATATGTCAAACAGGGCTGTGGTCGAGAGCTCACTGAGACTTAAACATAACATTTGAGAAAATGAGTCCATTTGTTTCAGAGGCATCTTGAACATTGGCATGTAGTAATTCCGTAATGGATCCATTTAACCAGTCCTATAGCTGAAATATCCTTAACAAATATTTCCTTTAATAGCACTTAAAGAGGGAGTGCTGGGAAAGAAATTTTAAAGCACAGATACATTATTGCTGAGTTCCTGTTTTGAGGGCTTTCAAAGTACCAAGGTAATTTTTCTCCAAATTTGGCTCAATATTTAACAAATCGAGTGAGATCAGGAAGCAACCCGAGGTCAACATTTTTAACCTGAGTTGTTTGTTAAATTGTCCCAGCTCTGCAATAACAACCAGAACAAGCCCATGCCATATTCAAAGGTAATTCAAACAATCCTCAGAAACTTTATAATAAAATCATTAATCTGGAGGGCAAGGCTGGAACAATGGAAACAAGGAAGAAACCTTTCTGTGAGAGATGGGAAAAGCTTGCAGATGTGGGATCTGGAATCAGAAGGAAAGTCAGATTTCAACCTTAGCTATAGTGATTAACTATCTTTTCCAGTAATTGTTAATGAGCATTCAGCATGAGCCAAAACAAATTGGCATTGGTACAGAAGCCGGGTGGTCAGGTTCCATCCAACCCGAAGCAGCCCAGAAGAGGTGGGTGTAAACAACAAGCATGGAAGGAGATTCTTCAAAGTGTTTGTCAGGCTCGTGGCAACCTGCATGTGGCTGCTGGATGGTAAGAAGACCACGGGGACTGCGGCCCTTTGGATCACCAGTGTTAAAGAGAGGTCTCCAGGCACAGTTGAGTGCTCACTTTTATAGAAAGCAGCTCTTTGCAGCCCCCCTCTTGTCAGAGCCTCCTGTGCTTCTTGCCCTCCAGGATCTCAGAGTGTGTGCTGTCCCTCGGGTCACTGCAACAGTTGCTTATCGTGGTTTAGCAGGTAGATGTTAATGGGGTTATCCACATCACACGGCCCTTTGCAGATCACCAGTAAGGGCTCTTTAGGCCACCGGTGGCCCACGGCCCTGTTTCAGAAGCAACGTGCTATAATAATGTATCCCTAACCATGCTTTATACCAATAAGTAGGCTATAACCCTGTCAAGGTGTGCTGGTGACTCTATAAACCATGAGACCTGAATGGTCAATGGTCGAGTGGTTTAAAGCTGTCACCAGAATACTGAGATAGCCTTATAAGCCTTGTGCTGCATGGCTGGGGATACATTATTCACTATAATATATGGAAAGAAATACCTGTGCAGGATCTGAAATGAACTGCTTTAGCCACTAGCCAGCATGGCTAGTGATCAGGGAAATCCGTCAGCATTTTCCTGTGCAATGGGAGGCCAAAAGAGACAGATGTTGGGGGAAGGGAACTCATCTTCTCTGTGTAAAGTAACTGGGTTGTGTGCAGGGGATGGAGGGTGAGCAGAACCTAGCATGGCTGCGCTCATCACCAGGCAACAGGAGAGTGCCCAGGGCTGGTGACCTTCAGAGCTGTGCAGCTCCACATTCCTTTCCCAGCTGGTTCATCTGCCTTATGTAGGACCCAGGAAGGGCTCGGGTTGTCAGTTTAGAGCTGCTCAGGGAAGGCATGTGGGGAGCAGGTGTGAGGCTCAGCCTGGAGCAAGGTGTGGGCAGTCGACAGGGATGTTGTGTGAAGGACCATGGTCTAGTCATTTGCCATGTGCCTCTGCTTTCTGACCTACTTTCATATGATGTCATGACCATTACAGGGCAAGTTCTAAAACTGCCCAAGGTCAACTGCAAGCCAGTAGAGTTGTCAGAAACGGAGCCCCAGAGACACCCTACACTGATGGGTGGTGAGAGGTGGGTTGCCCCATCCATGCCAAGCATGTCTTGAGTAGCACCAAGAGACATATATGGAGGTATTTGTACATATGTGCATGCAGGCAGTTGGTCCCATGTTAAGGATCTGGAGATTTGAGAGGATATCCAGCAATTCTGCATCTTCTTCCTTCCAGCCATGGCTAGGCTTGATTCACATGTGTGTGGCTGCAGGGGTGAGGGAGGAGAAGCCAGGGGGTGGGTCTGGGTGAAATAGGATGAAAGGATGCTCTGAATCAAATGGTCAACTTATGAAGAGGGAGATGAGGGCTTTGAAGAGGCTATGGAGAGGTTTATGGGTAAGCCTCTGTCACCAACAACCTTCACAAATAAAAGGTTTCCCCATCCTGACAGCATATGCTGCTCCAACCACAGGAGACAAAATCCCTGAGAGCATGCCCATGGGAGTACCCTTTGGTGGTGGGAGGAGAAAGGAGGAGGGCTTGGGGAATTTCATTAGGAGATGGGAGGGGAGGGAGGAAAACCCTCCTCCTGAACAATAGTCGGAGCTAAAATTGCCTAAAAAGCTTGGCTGGCTTGCTTTATTTATTGTATATGCATATATACATGTATGTATTTGTATGTAGATATACATCTATTTTCCCTTGTAGCCTTTACTGGTCTTTCTCAGGAAAGGACCCAGGGGCATCCCTTCCCACTGCAGCGGCTGGCAGACAATAGTGCCTCCGGGGAGGACCCGGAGAAGGGCCCTGTGCTGCCTGGGATCAGTAGCTGGGAGACAGGGACTGGGGCAGAGGAATCCGGGGGTGCTGAGCACGGGGCTGCCGCCCCCTCGGCTCACTTGTTATGTTAAGGGCCTGTCGGCAGGGCAGGGGCTGTGAGGCGCAGGGAGAACAGAGGGACGGGCTCTGAATGCGGCTGCCCCAGCATCCTTCTGTTCTCCATATGGGCACATTGTCTGGTCCCCTCCCTCCGCGCTGCCTCCCCTCTCCCTACTGTGCTCACTGTCAAATGTTCATTTCCCTTTTTATGAAAACCCTCGGAGTGGCTCCCAGAGTGATGGCCACCAGGCATTTGTGAAGGATAGAGGAGGAGTAGAAACAAGGTTGTGTTTGTTGAGTGGAAGCCGCATCCCTCCATCCCCCCGACCCTCTCCCCAACCTCCCTCCTGGCTCCCCATCTGGGCTGGACCGTGCCAGAGGACACCCAGATTTGACAGCTTGGGCGTTCGAGGCAGGGAGCAACACAGTGCTGGGGAGGGCCTGCCACATCCCAAACCCACAGCCCTCTGTTGCACCACTATCCCGGGGGAATGAGTGCTGCTTCCTGCCATACCCCGCTGCAGACCCAAACCCTTGTTAAATAACAGTTCCCCTGTAACACCCAGCTCTCTGCAGCAATTGCCCCATTGTGATGCTGCAGGTAGGTCAATGGGCTTCCTTTGTCCAGCTTTTATCAGGCCCCATAGTTTCCAGGTTTTCAGTCTTTTTTTTGTGTCCAAGTTTCTTCTAAAACCTGCACTGAATAAGATCTTCTCATCCCTTTCAAGCCCATGCTTTCCTGTGCTACCCAATTTGGTTACCAAAAAAAGCAGAACTTGTTTTAAAGAGCTACTTGCCCCAGAAAATATTTCCTGTGTTGTTACCCATGCAAAGTAGTACAAAACACATTAGAAAGTCTCTTCTCTAGTGTTTTTTTATGTTTGATGTCCGTGAAGATAAAACTAATGATGTCAAGCAATGTAAGGAAGAGGAAGATTAAACAAAATCTATCCCCTGCAAAAATAAAGCAATCAATATAACATTATCCTGCTGCAGTGGCTTTCAACTTGCTTTGATTTGTGAATCCCTAGAAGATCTCTCATGGAGGCTCAGCAGACTGCCCAGAAAATTCCCAAGCCCCAATCGCTGGAAAGCATTGCTGGAGTTGCTTTTCACACCCTCCTTACAATGAGTCCATGTTCCCCCAGGAATCTGCAGACCACAGATTGAAAAATACCATACTACAGGACACCAAGTCAAATGTAACTAAGACTAACTAAATACAGTGTTTATTATTGTTATTTTAATATTCTTAGATCTGTCTTACCTGGAGAATCCACTTTCCCACCTTTGGGAAGCTCACACAGGAGCTTCATTGCCCTGGTCCCGCCTTGCGAGCCTGTTGGCTGAATCAAAGAAATACTCAGTTCCTCTGTTCAGCACACAGGAGAAATGTAACAGATTATAGATGGCTGTAAAATTTCTGGTCACATGTTTTGCTTTTGCGGAAAAAAAATAGAGGTTTTGTTTTAAAAGTACTCCCCCCCCTCCCCCCAACAACTGTAAGAAGAAATTACTGATCAAACTCAAACCAAACTTTTTATTCTTGTTTCCTACTTTTGCTTCTGGTTTGGATTTTGTGTTTCATTTTGCATCTCTGACTTCAGTTAAACATTTCTGCTATAGAGGGGAGCATCACTTGTTTTTAACTGGTCTAGTACAAGAAGAATTGGAAAATAGGAATAAAGAGGGTTTGGTATTTAAGGTACAAAATGTTTTCTGTAGGCTATATGGTGACACTGTCAATGTAAGGCTTGTGAGATGTTAAAAAATTCTAGGTGGGAAATTGAAACAACTACAAAAATTCTTCAGAATTTCCTTTTCATTAAAAAATGGAAATATAGAAGCACCTATGCTTGAGACTAGGGTAGACAACATTCAGAAGTATTGCAAAAAATGTTGAAACAGAAAAGCTCTGTTTTTTCCAAGTTGTTCTACAGATCTTTAAAGATGCTGCTCCGTGAAATAACGAGTGGTTCATTCACCAACCCATCAGCTTGGGAAATATATGCAACACAAATTCATTTGTTTCCAGCTAATTGCACTTTCATTTCCTCCTCCTATCGTTGCAAGGCTGTGCGGGCTGAGATTTGGAGCAGTGCTTCCCAGGCTGTGCTGCACGTGCCGTCCCCCATCACCAAACCCCATCACAGGGGTCCCTAGCTCAGCTAGGAGGCACAGCCGTTTCCTTTGCTTGTGATGCTTTTCTGGGCAGGAAAAAAAAAAAAAAAAAGACAAAAAAACCTTGGGACCCACAGGCTTGGAGTGGGCAGAGACTGGCAATCAGTCCTCTTACATTTTATTCCTGGCTTCTGTCATTGGCATGCTATACAGTTATAGTCAAACAAATGGACTTCCGTACATCTTACTTACCCTTTCTGTAAAATGAAGGTAATAATATTTATCCAGCTGGGATGCTGCAAAGAGTAATTAATGTGTACAAATTACTTTGAATTCCTCTAACGAAGTGCAAATTGTATTAGTCCCTACAGAAACTGGTAATAGGTTTGTGTCTTCCTTCACTGAAGGTCTGACCTCAATCCCCTGGGGTAATCTTGAGGAAAAACTCTTCCTACTATTTGTATTACAGCAGCTCATAAGGACTCCTGCAAGGCCAGAATCCCCATTGTGCTCAGGGCCGTATGTTCATATGGTAACATACACCCCATACCCTAGAGACTTTGTGTTTAAACTAAGGAAAGCTGGGAGAAAGGAAGCATTAACCCTATGTTGAAGGAAAACCACCAAGGCACAGTGAGGAAGCATCTTGCTGGTAGTAAATCTGTGAACTAATATAAGTCTTTTCAGAAGACTGTCACCTCAGATGGACTTCCCGACTCAAGCTGAATTCTCACCTCTCTTGGCTGGACATCAGTCTTTCCCATTATGGTGAGTGACAGACCAGCCAGATGGCAATGGGTGGAGCTTGCTTCTTATGGGATGCTTGGAGAGACCAGTGTTAAGGTAAGTCAGAGGTTGACAGAGGGAGGACACGAAGTGGCTTTGGGTAGGGTGGGTGACCACCGGTCCCGTTCTTCATCTCATACACTTTTGGAGACCTGGACACACTCTGTGTTCTGATTTCTTAATATTTTCAGGCATCTTTCTGCTATGGAAAGAGAGAAAGCCAAAGAATCCAAGAAGGACTGCCTAAGTTGGTTTTGTAAATCTTTGTGCATAAATATATGGGGAAATGTGGATGTATCTCCAACAGGTCTTCTAGCATTTGTCATGCTCTTTTTTTGGCTGATGTAACTTAATTTCTTGTTACTGCATCTGTACCTTCAATAGAGCAGTAAGTTGTTTCACCACCGATATATTGGAATATTTCATTTTTGGATTGATGAAATGGTCCAAAACTTGTTCCCATTTTTTCTCTGACATTAGAAATCGGTTTAAATTGTGCCTTTCCTGAAGGAAAAATAGAGCAGAAAAAGAAGTGTGTCACAAAATTCCCTGTCAGTGCCAATGATGGGCTGATGATCCCATTCACATTCTGTGTTTAGCCATAAAATACTGCTCTGTGAAAAGCTGCATGTTTCACAGATACTGCTGGTGTTTCTTGGAGGAGACCAGAGTCAATGATTACCCTCTTGGCCTGCTGGTCCTCTGGTGCATCAATACTAAGGTGTTTCTAATGTCAGTGCTGAGATGGGTCAACAGATTTTCTGGATGAAGATACCACCATTTTCACTTCCCCTGCTCTCCCAAAGGACCTCAGGCACTTGTTTGGAGGTCCAACCAGCAAGCTGGGCACCTAATCCCCAGGGCCACCTCCCACTAGTCTCAGCACCCAGGAGACAAGCTGAAGAGGTATGACCCAAGTCCTCTCACTGCCAATGGGATGAGATGGAGGATAAAAGTTGGCATGATCAAATTTCAGCCTCTAACACCACTAAGCTGTGGATTCTTTTTAGCTGTCAAGAAATCATGTGTTGGAAAGGAGCCACCAAGAAAGAAGATATCTTTCCTCAGGAGATCCTTCCCAAGCAGCCAGCACAAGCCAAGCAAGACTCCCTTTCCTCCCCTTCCGTCTCCTACCCTCTAATTGCCCATGCTGCACGCCTCTCAGAGATGGCATCCCTCCTCCTCTGGCCGACACTGGGCCAGAGAACTGGGACCTGTTTTTAGGCAGTATCCAAAGACACTGTTTTGAACATAGCATGTGCAAGGATGGGAAGATGAGGGGAGGGGGGGTGGGGAGAGAGGAGAGGTACAGACACAGCACTCCTTGGCAGTGATTTATAGACTGGGTCAGGCACAAATTGACTCGTATGCAAGAAATGTAAATGGAATCGAGACTTTTGATGGAGAAGCTCATTTTCAGACTTAAACGCTTTAGATTAAACACACTCACACACAAATGCTGGCGGGGAGGGTGTTTTATATAATTTACATTACAAATCAATTCATTATCCACAGAGGCAGGTTGCACTGATTTTCAAGGATCGGAGATTTGATGAAGAGGATTCATTTCAAGAAATAAACCTTTTAAATTAACCGCAAGATGAGGGAAATTTCTTTATTTAAAAAATGCGCCAGCCCCTTCTTTGTTTCTTTTATTATTATTAATATTATTTTCCATTCAGCTCTGGGTCATTAAGGAGGGTCCAGAAGTCACAGATTGCCTTTCTGAGGGAGGAGAGCTGAGAACTTCGAATGTCACACATTTTGTCTGGCTCCAAACCCTGCATTTATTGCAACACAATTTGTTACCTGTGGTTGGCTCTGCACACCGTTGTGCGCTGTGCGCCAGGACTGATTTAGCAGGGAATGTCATCTCCACCTTCAACTTGAGAGAGGGCAAAACCCCTTGAGAGAGGAGATGGAAGAATCATGAAAGACAGCCTTTTGGCTGCCTCAGAAAGGAAATGCCCACTGAGCTCCTGGTGAAGCCCGCTCAAGCTTTAGCAGGGTGTGGAGTTCAGGGAAACCTAGTTATAAGAGAGGCAGATGCCTCTGTGATGGCACATTTAAGATACAGGGTGAAAGAAATGGAACAAAAGGAAACCCCAGAACCAACATGGGTCCTGATGTCCCATCCTGCCCTAGAGCTGTGCAGATCACAGGGAACAGTAGCCAGGCCTGGAGGCAAAGCAGGATGAGTGAAGGACGAGTGCCACATTACCCTGGTCTTCCTTGGCAATGCTGCAGATACCATCTTTGAGGAAGACCTTTCTCATTTCACAAACTATTTGGGTATAGTTTGGTCCCCTCCAGTCATTCCTGGCCACAGCTCACTTGTAACTTCCAACAACAGCTCCTGCAACCTGGCTGCTAATGTGGCCTCCCAGTTCCCGGCATCCTGCCTGGCTGCAGCACGGAGAGAGGAAAAGCAAGAGTGCTGGAGCAAATGCCTTCTGTCTTCTGTGAGAAAACTATTTTTTAATGGTATTTTTGTATCAAAACCCAAATGGTTCAGCTTTTCTCCTATCTGAACAACAGCCAATCTTCTAGAAACAGAACTGCTCACCTAACCCATAGGTGACTGCCTCAGTTGTGTGGGATGAACCTGGGCCAGAGGCTCTTCACAGGTCATGGCTGGGAACAGACAGCTTTTGAGTCCTGGAGCCATCTGCGTCCCTCAGAGTCCCAGTAATCCTTCTTGTTCCAAACCCCAATGCAGGGCTTTCTTGAAGCTGTCCTCCCTGCAGGAGGATTGTGGCCACAGGTGAGACTACAGGGCGGGTGCCCCGCTCTCCTGGGATGGGAAGGGCAGCGCCTGCCCCACCTGAGAGTCCCAGCACAGGGCAGGCAGCAATTGCCTAAGCCAGAGAGGAGCCAAGGCACCAGAGTTAACAACCCTGCCAAAAAAAAAAAAAAAAAAAAAAAAAAAGAAAAGAAAAGAAAAGAAAAGAAAACCACAGAGTCTTTAATGACCACAAATGGCTAAGACCTTTGTTTTACATCTTTTCCGAAAAGCAATCACGCACATTTTAGCAGGGGAGCTTTTATTCTCATGAGGATGGGGTAACTAGCACGGTGTCCTCTCCCAAGCACATCCGGACCTGGTCAGTCCAAGCGCACAGAAGAGCAGTGTGAAACGTTTGACCTTCACAACTTTCCTTTACAGACCAGCAAGCTAAAACCCTGAAGGAATTTTCCTGAGTTTGTCCAAAGCAACATTTACCACCTCATTCAATATTTGCCTGCAAAAAAAATGCCAATTATTGAGAGACAGTCCTGGCTGGGCATCAATAGGCAGCCAGGTGTGAGAAGTTGAAGAGAAATATATCTCATTAATGTGGAATTGTTTTTAGGTTAATAATCTTGCGTTAATTTTCCTTTAAAATATTGTCTTTGACCGTTAAACGCTCGCACTGTTATAAAAAGAACGTAATAAATGATCTTGAAGCAAATTCTCCTGCCAAATGTCATAATTTATTTGCATAATTAGCTCTTAATTTTAATTCAATATGCAAATCCACGCTTCCTTTAAATTGCAGCAGCCTGTTTCCCGGCCCTGGCTGCCATGAATTTATTGTGAGGCGGCTGTTTGAAAAGGCAGCTTCACTGCCTTCTGGGGATGGCTGCCTGGGGGAGGGGGTGCCCACCGCCAACTCCAGTCACTTTTTGTTTGGGTTTTGTTTTGGTTCGCTTCTTATTAAGTTGGACCCCAGCCTGCTTCAATCCCTGAGCGTCCCTCTCTTCCCCCAACAAGTCCTGTTTCCCTTTGTCTTCCTTCTGCATTCTCTCTCTCTTTTCTTTTCCTCTTTGGAGAAGACAATGTTGATCCTCCATGTTTCTAGTCCCTTGCCCCCCCATGAAAGGCTCTGGCTCAAGTCAGCCTGGCAACTGCTCTGCTCTCCTCCCCGCTTCAGCTGCCGCTCCCTAGCCCTTCCTTGCTGCTGGCAGCCCCTTGTTCAATGCCTTTTTACGGTGCCCTCCCCTTCTCTTAGAGGAAGGTGAGGGGAAAAGGTTTGGCTTCCCCATGGGCTTTGATCCCCCAGTCCTCATCCATGGTCAGAGCCCCTGCACATTGCTAGAATTCCATCTCACATCCCTAGCTGTGTCCCCATGCCACACTGGACTGTGGTCCACTCTGATCCACCCTAAACCACTGGGGTCACAGCAGAGGAGGCTGCAGTGGGCAGGAGAGCCCTCAGCCAGTCCCCGCTGATGGGGACCAAATGTGACTGTTCCCCTATGTGGTTATTTGCCAGCTTTGGAGCGGGAGTAGGGGTGCTTCCCTCATTCTCTCCCTCCTCATCGCTAGCATCCCTCTGTGTCTACACCAAAACTCTGTGTCCGATGGAGGGTGGGAGACCGGAGAGCTCAGGCATCATCCCGCACTCAGGCACAGGGCGCAACTCTTGCCCAGTGCCCTGGGATGCGCAGCCAGCTGGCTCCAGGCACTCCTCCTCTGCTGCAAGGGAAATAAAACAGCACACAGGTTTTTGTTCCTTCCCTCTCTATGCCAATCCAAAATTGAAACAGGATTTCAGCAACAACAAAGTCCCTCCAGGTAGAGAACTGTGGGCAGGTGACTTTGAGAGGAGGGCAGAGGGGTGTCCAAAGGATGAGTCTTGCGCTCCTCTCTCCTCCTCCCCAGCTGACACAAGGGGTGTAACCGTACCTGGAGCAGTGGGGAGTGTGGACGCTCCTCCTAGTAGCTCACTTGGGTAGATGTGGGGCTGTGGAAGTCAAATCTCCAGAGGTCTTTGGACACCTCATCTCTCTGACGATGGCTGGATGGGGAGGGCTGTGGGTGCTGCATGCTTCTATTGCCCCTGGCTTTGCATCCCAGGATTGGTCTCTGGGACATGGGGAGCAAGAAGGATGTCAAGAGACTCCTGCTTTTGCATTTCATGGCACCGGGAGAGGAGTGGGAGAGATGGGTGATGGAGTAACATGAGCCTAGGGTTTTGCACACAGGTTAGGGAATTGAGCAAAAGGGACAAATTAGCCTAGACAATAGGAGATCTTTTTCACTGGGGGAGGACTTGGGGGAGAGGGAGATAATTAATTGTTGCTTCATCAAAGCGGAGGCAGTTTGCAAGCTGCTCGCCCTTGTAACTCTATCGTGTTCACCTCCCAGGACGGACCACGAGGTCCCGCAGCCGTCCCTGGCGCTGGTGTCGGGTGCCCTCCCTCCCCTGGGAGGGTGGGGAGGGGATGGGGGTTCCTTGGCAAAGGGAGGGGTCGGCGAGGAAGAGGGTTTGGCTTGTGGGCTGTAGGAAGGAGAGGGTGTTGGTATCTCATTACAGGCCTTAGATCTCTGGAGGGGAAAGGAAAAGGAAAAAAACCCACAAAAAACCTAAACCCAAACCATAGGCCTTTGTTAGAAATGCTGTCCGAAAAGGAAGGAAGAAGACAGGAACAGCTCAAATTCAGTCCTTCGATAATTAAAGCTTGCAAAAGAATAAAAGGGGAGGGGAAAAAAATAAATAAAAATGGCTTTCCCTCCTTCCACCTGCTCCCAAAACAGGGCTGCTGTGACTGCCCTGGGAACAAAGGGACATGGTGAGAATGGGCTTTTGCTCAATCCTGCAGTGGCTGGGAGGGAGCAGCAGGACAAACGTGTGGCTGTGCAGATGGGAGCCCCTCATCAAAGCCGAGGAAAAATAGAGGGGAAACGTGTCTTCTGTGTTACTGCTCATCCGAGCAGGACTCTCACTTCCCGACCTGAAGAAAATTTGGCACCTGAAGACAAAAACATTTCTACTCCAAAACTGAGCAGAAAGAAGTCAAACTCCTGTGTTTTCTGCTAGGCAAAATAAAAGAGAGAGAAAGCCAGCCACTGAGCAACACACAGACCCTTCCTGTCATGGTTTGACTGATCAGAGCCTCTTAAAATTACACCTGTAAATATAACACAGTTTGAGATTTGATTTCACTTCACAGCAAGGGTCTGGCGTGGGGGTCCCAGGGGCTCTGTGGAGTCAGGCAAAAGGGAGTGGTGCATGACAAGGAAAAGTTTACCACTGCCTTTGGCCAAACCTACTCCCTTCTCCTGCACCCACCTGTTGCGTGCCTAGGGACCTCATGTATGTCCCAGGGTTGAGTGATGATGATGAAAAGCAACAAACACACACTCATAATGGGGTGCTCAAGCAAACTTCCCCTTTCTTGGCTCTTTATGTGTCCAAGGACTTGTCCTTTTTTTTCTTCATCTACTGTCCCTATTAAATCTTACAGCTTCAGACTTCAAATGCTGTTTTATCCCAAGTGGCCTCTGCTTTTCCAGCTGAGAATGCTGCTGCTGAAGCCTTGTTTGGCAAGCTGGGGCAGAAAGATTTTACTTCCAAATTTCTCCATGGCATCGAGCAATTCTCATCATTCACTCTCAGGTGCCTCAGTTTCTTTACCTAAAAATTGGGTATAACATACCCACTGAGCCTAGGGTGTCTCACGTGGCAACCTGAGGGAATCTACCAGCTCCTCGCTGACAGGCATGAACAAGATGCACAGCACTCTTGCCAGTTGTGTGGTTTACCAGCTGTCAGAGCAGAACGGATGCTGCTCTCTGCTGTATGTCCCCCACATCTCTGTGGCTTTTTGGTTCCCTCTCCATTCCCAGCCACAGCTCTGTGATCCCACCTTTTGCACCTCAAACCCCAAAGAACCAGGGCCTTCGTGCTCTGTGCCATGTATCGCCAAGGTGGGATGCAGCTAAATTCCCGTGGTGGGCAGCCACGACGAGCCAAGTGTGGGGCTGCAGACAGAAGTGTTGGTCTGCACTCCTGTCTGCTGGAATGGAGCTCTGTTAAGATAAAGACAAGTAAAAATCCCTCAAGAGATCATTGTAAAACAGCTGATGCTGTGACCCCTGGAGGCTGGTTTTGCAAAGCCAGCATCACCAGTTTTGCAGCGCTGCTGCAGGGTGTCACCAGTTGACCGTTGCCCTGGACAGGAGGGTGATGGGAGCATGCTTGCTGTTCCTGATGCAGCCCTTCTGAGTGATGTGGGACTCATCACTTATGTCTCCAAGGGCTTCCTTTCACCTTGGCTCATCTAAATCAGAACTGTTTGGGTGGAGATGATGCCTTACTTGCCTGGACAGGCTGCAGTGGGATCCAGGTGTCATCTGGGACCTCGAGGCTCATTGGGAGTGCAGCAAGAGGCAGGTTTCCGAAGGCTGACAAGGTGAGCTTTGGTTGTGCTGTCTGAACAAGCAGCCTTGTTCTCTCAAAGTGTGTGCCTGCCCCTAGGGACCAGGGACAGCTGTATCCTTCAAGACTAAAGGAGAAAACCATACCCCAAATTTCTCTCTCCACCCTCCCTGATCCCCACAGGCCAGCCTGGTGCAGCTCAGTGCTTCCCTGGTGCTCAGTGCCCTCTGAGTCTTCACACAAAGAGGGCTCAGGACATGAGGCCAATCAAGCAGTTGGATTGCCTTAACACGCCTTAGTGCTTTATAATACCCGCCATTCTCTATGGTTGAATCTGTTTCCGATGCCTGCCATATTCGAGGGTTATACTGCTGTGCTTTCCATGGTCCACGCTGCCCTTCTGCTAAATGCCGCCTTCTCTCTTGCTTAGTTAGTGGTTAAAGTGGTTGCCATGTCCAGCCAAGGCTGGCCCATTGGCTACCTCCTCTGCTGGCCCAGCTCGGGGGGGTGGCAAATCTCCCCCTAGCTGCCCCGGCACCTCAGGAGCGTTCCACACAACGCCTATGGAAGTGTACAAAGTGTCAAGCTCAGCGTAGTTTTTAACCTGGAGTGATAGCTTTACTGATTTGCCACTTTACTACTCTTGTTAATGAATTTTTAATCTTCTTAATGACATTAAACACGGAAAGTAATTAAGGAAAACAAGTTTGAAACTGCTGACTTAAACCCTTTATTCAGAACTATTTAATGTAGAATTAATTTGATTTTGCCCATTATTCAAATGAACACATTACCTTCCTGTGCATTGGCCTCTCTTCCTTTTTGTGTGTGTGCATGTGTGTGTGTTTTGTTTTATTAAATCTCTCACATAATGCTTTGTCCTTTTTGTTCGGGGGTAACCAGAAAGTTCCTCTCTCCCAATGACAGAAAGGGTCAGCCTTTGGCATCTCTCATGGGTCTTGTAAAGCCTCCCTGCATCAGGAGTTTAGCTGTGCTTGGGAATTCCTGAAATACCAGGTTGCTACTACCTGCCTGATCAGGAGAGAAAGGAGCTTTGCTCCTTGGTGAGAGCTGCTGGATTGTACCCTGAGCACAGGATGTCACATCTGCTGGAGGAAGCAAAGCTGTACTGATTTACACCAGAGTGCCAGGCCTCTGCAAAGCAGAGAGCAGAGGCTGATATAAACACCTGGGGGAAAGTAGATGGTCAACTTTGTCTTACAGTGGAAGAGAGGGGCTCTTGAAACTCATGTTACCCTGTCATCGACATCACAAGCTAGACCCTTTCTTACCACCCTTCTTAGACATTATTGGGTCTGACCCACATGTACGAAGACAGCAGATGCTCACCTGATATTGGTTGCCCTCCCCCAAGCTGATCTTTCCCTCTCCAACCTGGCTTTTCTGTAGCTATACACCCTGCGACCACCTCGAGCCTGACCGTCTGGCCTTGGCATCCTGTTTCCATTGGGATGAGGATTCACCCCAAATCTACAAATCAGCTGCACTCTTGCTGTGGCTTTGCTAATTTACTGCACAAAGTCTCCCAAGCCCTGCTTCCCCAAATGCTGGGAGACTATCAACAGGCAGTAAGTTCTCAGCTGTCAGAGGTCTCTGGGTCTGCCCCACCAGCAGCTGCTGTACTTGAGAAGCTCTGCTTGCACTCCCTGTTGTTATCACAATCCTTTCTCCTTCATTGGAATTTGATACCTGATCCTTTGTTTTTGGAAGCAGTGGAACGCCTACAAGTCACCTGGATTCATTCCCTAGTCAGCTCAAAATCCAGCTCTGCCCCAGGCAGACACTGTTTTGATTTCATGGCAGGAGCAGACTAGATTCCACTGCCAATCGAGGCTGAAAAGGGCAACTGGCCTTGCTGTCCAGAGGTCTCTCATCATCATCATTGCTATCAAGAATCCCCTCATGGCAATCCAGCGCATCGTATAAATAAGCCTTTTTCTCTGCAGCCACCTGCCTGGCAGAGTAGGTAATGTCAGTGGAGCCGCACAGGCTAGTCTGCTTCTGAAACAATGAGAGTTGTCCAAATAATTGTGTGCACACAAAAGGTTGCTGGATGATGGAGCCAATTTGGGGCCATAAATCCAACAGATGCAGTGAGAGTCTCAGCCACATAGAAGCACAGCAAAAGCACACCTCTGAACCCCTCTCTCAGACCTGAATTTATACAGAGGACAATGCCAAACCTCTGTACAAAAAAAAATCCTGTACCTTTCCTTGAGCAGAAGAGGAACTTACTGAGCATTGCATGGGGAAAAATACTCATTAAAGCTGCACAGAACTCTCTTCATCATGGGCCTGTATGATATAGTGACTACAGGAGAGGAAGCCCCAAATCTAAAGCTCAGGATTTGGGTATTGGAGTGATGGCTTTTTTTTTTGCAAGTCAGTGGTGAGCCACCAGCCCCGTTCTCTGTGAGGTTCGCTTCACTTTGCAAAGTGTCCACTGAAAGTAACAAAATCCTTTCCTTTGGCTGCAGTACATAACTGAATCATTCCTCAAGCTGGAATATTAAACATACCAGCAGATTGTCATTAAAACCCTCTTTACTTTATTATGTGTTTTTGCTTTAACAGCCAAAATTAGGGGAAAGAAAGAGAGCAAATAATTTTCCTGCATGCTGGCTATGAGACAATCCATGAGCACTGGGCTGACCCTAGGAGGACTTTTTCCCACAGAAGAAGCAGTGCTGTGGAGCACCACGTGGGATGAGACCAGCGTTTCAGACTGGAGCAGCTCCCACTGTGGTACCTGACCTCTTCATAGTCAAGACCACGTTTTAATGTGACAACAGATGTCATAATCCCTTTGGGCTTTTTGCAGGCAGCAAACTGAGGCATTGGATAAATGAAATGACATGGAAAAAAAATCAGTTGGAGAGCAGAAGAGAGCTCGGGTCCCCAGAGTAGCTGGTGACTGATGTCTCACCTTCAGCCTCTAGTGCTCTTTAACTGACATACCTGGGTGTCACAGCACAGATTCAGCATGTCTGAACTGGGTCCTGAAGGACTACAGTGGCATCCACATCCTGCTCAGCATAAACCTGGGGAACTTGCTGAGGAAGTCTCTCCACCCCATGCCTTTATAACTTTAAGCTTTGCATTAATGAACAAACGATTTTCATAGCATATCTGGCACTTGGTTGCTAACCAACACCTGTCATGCCAGATCGTATGAAAGGTCTTGTGTGATGGATTCCCCTCTCTATGCCATTACCTTCATGTCTGCTGTTTGCTGTGTTTCTTCCATGCTTCACCCTTCCTCTTCTCCTAACAGCAGGGCAACAAAAACCTGAGGACAGACTCACAGCACTTTGTCACTGTAATGCAAATTAGTCCCCTACACTCTGCTCCGCAAAAGAACAGTAGGAAGAGAGAGGCACAGATAACTTCTCCCACCCCCATTCATCCTTGGGCCACCAAAACTGGCTGCCCTTGAGCAAGTCAGGCCAGTCCCACCACCAGAAGGGGTTCTCAGTATTAGCTGTTGGCTGGAAGTTGGCATTGGGGAACAAGCCCAGCCATGGGCAGAGGCAGGTGTTGGGAGGGGAAGGGAAGCAGTGAAGAAGGGGTGGAAAGAAGGAAGGATGGAGGAGAGAAAGGTGAGGGAAAGCAGTGGATTTCAGGGTGGCTGCACACCTTTCCCGGCGCCAGGGACAGCAGCCTGATTGCCAGGCTCTGGCTGGTGCTCCATTTCCAATTTGGCCTGTTTGAGAGCATAAACCTCCCTCCAGTCTGGGCGCCAATAAAAGAGGCAGCTCTGCAGAGTCTGCACTCTGTTGTGGCAAGCTGCCGACTTTCATTTCTTTTTACTACTGACTTTGTGTGTCTCTCGCCCCTTCCTCCCATTCTGGGGACTTTATGGACTGAGACGCAGTATCCTCCTTCCCCAGAGCAGAGGCTGGCTCTGGCTCTGGAATTCCAGGAAATTTCCAGGGTTGTCTCTGGACAGCAGCAGCAAACATTGCTGCCTGCAGCACCTGGCCCTTTGCAAAATAACCCATCAGCGCTGCCATCCTGTGAGGCTAAGACCACCATCACAGACTGCCTTCTCTGTCAGAGACTCTCTTTCTCCTACCAGAAGGACAACTATGTGTCCACTGTGTCCACCTCGTCTATCCCAGATGTAAGGAGGCACCAAGATGCCAGGGCATCTTATTCAGCCCCGTTTAGATGAAGCATGACTCCCCTCTCAGGATGTGCTGCTCCCCATGGCCAAAGGCAGCCGCGCCCCACTGGTCAGTACCCCACCACCTTCACACGGGCCAGCTCCACACTCCAGCTATGCTCGATCCATAACTTCTCTGATGACTGGATGCCCACTGTTGACTTCTCTGACTGCTGTGCAGTCTGCTCATTGCCACCTCACCTTAGCCGAGATGCCCGCTGCTCTCCCCAGTCACTCACAGTCACATGGCTGGGGAGGAAGGGTTGCACATGTGTGAAAGAGTCACATGCTGCTGACTTTGCAAACTGGTTAGACAATTAAAATGTTTCAAAGAGGAGAATAACAAACGGCAAAAAACAAATGAAAGGGAAGCACAGCCAGGAATGGATCAGGTACCAGAAAAAGTTACCTTGTGCACAACTCATCACAGTTCTGTGTGCCAAACTGGCAGGCAAACATCTAGCCATCCCTCAGAACAGAAGTTTTGGCTGAGAAATGTGGGTTTTCCAAAGAAAAGTTTATTTTTCCAGCACTTTCCAACATCCTTTGCCCTTATATTGAAGGTCCAGACCCTCCGTGCCCCTGAACAAGCACTTGTTTTCTCAGAGATGTCCGTGGAAGAAACATTTCCCAGACACAGGCTCCAACCTTGACTCTCTGCTGGAGCTTTATACCTTTCCTACCCCAAAGTCTCTGTTGTGCTTTGCTTCATCCAACCTGACACGTGGAAGCAAGTCCCAGGAAAAAAAAAAAAAAAAAAAAAGCCAGGATATTGAGAACACTGAGATTTGGGTTTACCTTTTAACCAACAACTGGCCTTCTGACACCTCCCCACATCCACCTGTGTTGTTTGCTCTTACTGTACCAAATGCAGCTGAGCTGTCACAGGCAGCTCCGGAGCAGAACAGGAGGTAACAGGTTTTGTTTGCTTTCTGACAAAAGTTGCAACTTCTGAACTTGGCATTAACCAGCTTTGCAAACCTTGGCTTCCAGCACCCCTGCTGGCTGATCCCTCCTCCATGCAGCAGCGCACACGTGGATCATACAACTTCTGACATGTGCCCTGTATATCATGATCATTACATATTTCGTGATGCCCCTGTGAACATTTTGTAAAGCATGCTCCAACATGTACTTGTCTGAATCCCCTAGCTGTTGGGGTTACTTCAGCCCAATTTTTCATGCTCGTGGCTGCAGTTCAAGATACACACATGGAGGTGTCCCATGACAGTTCTGTGTGTACACATATACACACACACACACACACACACGGAGTTGTGTTTTGTCTATGAAATCACGTATTCAGGGATAGTCTGCACATATCTTACAGCAGAAGCAAGGACAATTTATATATAAAATGGAGATATTTATTTTGTCCCATGTATACTTCTACTGTATATGTAAGTGGAAGCATTTTACGGACCCGTAAGCATACTCTGTAATATGCACTTCACATATAGCTGGTTGGTAAGTGGAGTGGTTCTTTATTTTATTTTTGCATGGGTACCAGTGAGTACATGAATGGCAGAAGAGGAGGAGAGATCACACTGAGAAACCAAATATCTTGGTATTTGTGTTTGTGTTTCTTCTTCACGGGTCTTTTTTTGCCTCAAGGAGTCACTTATGGGGATGAAATACTGCAAGATCTGGTCTTCTTGTAGTATTTCTACCAGCCAGGAAGTGAAACACCCTGAGCAGAACAGATCTTACATTATTTCAGCTCCACAGAGTGCTCCCTGAGGCATCGGCAAGAAACATAAGCACAGCTACAAAGGCACAGAAAATGCTTGCAACACAGATGCAAGTGCTGAACTCTGAGAGTTCCCTCCTCAGAAGAACAAGTGGCCAGATGCTGTGTCCACCCTGCCTGAGGTGCACTGCAAAGCTCGGGCTGGGTATCCTGAGAGAAGTCTGCTCTGAGTCCGGGCGACAAAGAGCCGACCCCAAGACAAACTGCAGGAGAAGGACTACAAGAGTGTTTACAAGTTCTCGGTCCACGACTGCTTACAGTCATGTTCCCAGGGTGCACAGGACACAGAAGGGCTGGGACCAAGCTCTGTCATTTACACGTGGCTCTTCCAGCGTCATCTCCAGGAAGGAGCCGCAGTTTGGACTGGAGCCATCGCACACAAGCATAAACTGGCTCATGTGGTCTGGCTGTGCCACCCGCGGGGCTGAAGGGTTTCAGGGTGGCTGGTGCACACCTTAGTTGGAAGGTGCCCATCTCTGATACCACACACTAGAGTCCTGCACTCTCAACTCAAAACCAGACCTCAGTGAAACAAATGGTGGTTCTGCACTTGCTTTGATGCTCCTTAGTGCAGGTTTGCTCATGGCTGAGTGATGGAGCTCATGCTTTTTGCAAGCCAAGAGTAAATTCACTTTTTCTCTGCCACAACGTTTGGAACACTCCCATATACTCCTGCGAGAATATTTCAACTACCTCAAAGACGGACATTAGCAGAACAAACACTAGCAACAAACCAATAACGCAGGCACAACTCCCAGAGATATATGGATTTTGGTCAGCAAAGCCCATTCTGGTGGAGGATCAGGGTGCATTGCAGCTCCTTTCACTGCATGCACAGCTATGGACATCAATATAGACAAAACCTCCAGCATCTAACCCTTTTTTATTGAGGATGGTTGAGAACTTTGGCTCTTCTACCATAACCAAATTTTTTTCAATAGAGATAAATGTAACATCTTCTGTCTTGTCATAATGTTGGGGAAAACGTTCCGCTGCCTACTAGCATTGCTGATCTCTAGAAATGGCTAGAAAATGGAAATTCCAGCCTACAGGAAATTCTGTTATTTCTACATTTATTTTCATCATGAAGTGAAATGAAAAATGGAGTGGACAGGATGGGGTAGAACAGAATGTTAATTCTGAAACAAGTTCAATGCAGAAGCATGAAAATCATGTTAAAGTTTATGTTTCGATAGCACTGAAAACACAAAATGGCTTATAAATATAATGAGAAATGCAAAAACAAATATTCCATTGCATTTGGGGTCAGTTCAAATCTCTGCCAAAAATTCCAGTCAACATTTAACATTTCCAGAAAGTGCTTCAATTTGGAGGATTCTGCGTTTTCCAATGGAAAACTAGTCCATCAAAATTATTTTTTTTTATCAGCTCTCTTGATTATAATATGCTACTAAGGAGGGATGTTTTCTGCTGTAACCATTTTTTCTCCTAGCTGCAGGCATGTAATTTACACTTATATTTCAACTGACTAATATCGCATTAAGCATCCTCTCAGAACTGGACTTTCATTATCGGAGATTACATAACAACATAAGAAAGCAGCTATAATGGCCAAAAAAACCTGAAGCCTGTGGCAGGGGAGCCTGTGGTGCTGTGCCCTGTGGGAGCCTTGCGCCGTGCAGCGGGCCAGACCAGGGGTTCCAGCCTGTGCTCCTCGCAATGATTCAGCACCGCTGGGTCGTGCCCCCACATGGGGGAGCAGGCTGCACCCCAGTATCTATGCATTGGGCTAAACCTGGAGCAGAAACTACTCTTTTCGTGTGTTTGAATCAGCTAGAATCAAATGGAAAAGCCATTATGCTCTGAGCACTCTGGTCCTTCTCTTCCTCTTGAATTATCTTCCTTTTCCTATTTCTCACTTTTTGCTTTTCTTTCACTCTCCCTCCTGCAAATTATCTCCTTCTTTCTTTCCCCTGATTTTCTCCCCCCCCTTTTTTTTTTCCTTTCCTTTTAGAGTCTTGTGGCAGGCATTGCCCTGTCTTCATGACTGCATGTTTGCAGTTCATTGTGTGGCTGATTTCGCATCCTCCCCAGTCCACTGGTCATCTCTGCACCATAAGTGGACCCGTTCTTTCCAAGGCCTGGCTTTGGAAACACCAAGTATCCCCTTCCAGTGGCTTCAGCAGTTCAGCAGGGACGTCATCCTAAACTCACCCTTCAAGTGACCCAGCGAGCAGCCCCAGACAGTTCGCCCCTCCCAGCCATCCTATTCACACAGCATTTCATCAGAAATAAAAAAGACAAGTTAATCTGTTCGGGTTGAAAATGAAGGAAACAATGGGGGTAAAAAAAAAAATAGTGAGAGAAATTATATTTCTCTCCTCCAGCAAAGGGACATGATGGGGGTGGGAAGGAGTGTGGGGGGTGGGTAGAGGGAAGGAAGGTTGCTTTATTTTATTGATTTAAAAAAAACACACACATATCCCACAGGCGCCAAAAAGCACAGGGCAATGATTAATGTCCCCTCAGAAAAAGAAATTATATAGAATAAATTAAACTACTGTGGCAGCAAATTGAAAAATAAGGATGTAAATGAGGTTTGAATACTTAATATCTGAGAAGGGGAAGTGAGTCCCGGGCACAGAAAGAATGGTGAGAAATTGTCAGTGACCCAAGCAGAGATGGTCCCTTCCCCAGGCCCAGGAGCCCCTCTGCTCCGGGCAGGAGGCCAGGAGCAAGGAGACAGTGTCACGAGAAGAGTGAGGATGGCTCACACATGGAGATGGAGAGAGCCACGCTCAGGCCTGTGGCTGATCACCTAGGAGAGCCTTGCACTGGAAATTTCACTCAATGCAAAGACCAAAATTGACCCAGTGACTTCAGGTGGTCTCACAAGCAACACTTCATGGTGCAGACCATGAGAGGGAAAGCCGGGGAGCTGCGGGCGTTTGCCTGCCTTGGCTGCATGCCGGGCAGCTTTTTCCCTGAGGAACTGTGGGCTGAGCTCCTCGGCACCCGTGTCACCTCCACGTCACGCCAGCAGGGCTGTACACCGCAATGCGTATTGTGGGCACAGGTTTTTGCTACTCAAAAGCATGTGTTTGGTCTGTAGCAGATGCTTGCATTAGCAGCAGCCTGGTTAAAAGGTAGGGCACGCAGACCTCCTGCTGTGATAAAGTATCCTGGCCTCATCGGGCAATGTCAGCATGTGCCAGGAGTAAAGGAATGGAAACCACACAAGACGGATGAAGTGAAAGCCATGGTAAAGACACACAGTTTCCATGCTGGACTTGTTTGTATGAAAAAGTTCTGGCTGTGGTCCTTCCTCCCATGACTTCACCAGCCCAGCTCAGCCAGGCTGTGAGGGTGACCATGTTCAGATTTGGATGCAGGCTGTTATTTGCCAGACAGAACTGCAACAGCTCTATTAAACCCACTGGCTGTCAGCTGGCATTTCACACACTGTGTGGTGTGGTCCCCCTGGATGACAGATTAGCAAGTCTATTGAAGTCAATCTTTGGCTCCCACCTCCGGCACCTATTTCTTGCATCACCACTGTCAAGTCACTTCTCCCTTGCCTTGACCTATTCCTAACAGTGGGACAACATGGTGCAGCAAGATCTGAAAAGCATGGAGGAGACTTACCTTCACTTACTAGGACTGTGGAGACAGTGGTAAGTGCTGGGAGCGAGGAAGGATCCTATGGGAGACGTGTCCTGCTGCGTACTGCCACATGCAGCCGGCCCTCAGGCTTGTTTTCCACACTAGAGGTGCAGGTCAGAGAACCCAACTGAGCATTACATGTTTTTTGTTAACATCAGAAGAAAACATAAAGACAAAAATCTTCTCCTGTTGCTCATTTCTAAGAGCTTATTGAGCAGCAAGGGCCCAAGGAAAAAGCTGCTGTTATCAGAGGCAGCAAAGATATATAGTGGGGGTCTGGTATCCCCAGACTGGGGCTCTGCTTCAGGCCACAGGCTGTATTTCTGTCCTCCTGTCACCAGTGAGACAGATATGGGGCTGGAGAGAGAAAACCTGGCTACACATGAAAACAGGAGGAAAGAAAACCTCCACTCCAGTTTCTGCTGGACTGGGCACAGGAGGGTGGCTCTGCCTGGGAGCTGCTGGCACTGGAGTCCCACAGAGCCAGGGGCAGCCCCCACTCCCAGGAGCTCGCTGCTGGTTTGGGGTCAAGCACAGACCTGGCTGCAAAGAGCATCTGTCAAATGGCAGAGAGGCAGAATGAGGGGGGGGGCACAGTACATGGGTGACAGCCTAGAGGGGGTGCCTCAGTTTGACTGAGGGACCAGTAACGGAGCAGAGCCTTCCCCTGCCATTTCAGCTTCACCTCAGGCACAGCCATTAACCTGGTCCGATGGGAAATTAATATTCCCAAAATTGCCGGAGAGCTGCTCACTCTGGCTTATTTTCTTTCCATCTGGCTGTGGTGGAGGAGAGCCTGTCCTCAGCTTGCTGCTCAGCTGGCTCTTTCTTTTTTATCTCTTGTCTCTCCATTCAGCCCCCTCTATCTTTGCATCCCCTCTCTGCTTCCCTCTGCCAGTGTGGGCAAGTGTGTGCGCCTGTGCGCGAGCGTGTGTGTGTCCCTCTCTCTTCCCTTCTGTCTTTTTTGTTCATATATATTTAGTATTTATTTACAAGCTTGATTTTTTTCCCTCTGAGTGAAGCCAGGCATGCACAGAAATCCTTAAGATGCTATAAAGCCGCTGAGGTATAAAATGGAAAGTGCTTAGCCTGCCTGTACAGAAATATCTCACTGCGCCGCACTGGAAGCCACCGAAGCTGGGCACTGTAAATCTCATAGAGTTTAGCTTGTTTGTTTACACCATGACGACGATCTGAAGAGAAAAAGAGAGAGAGCGAGAGGGAGAAGCTTTCGGTTCCCCTGTCAGGCCATGGCACACATCTCTTCTCCAAACCACTTTTTGGCCCTCATGAGCAGGATGCCAGGCCAGCAGTTCCTTCCCAGCCCATCTGTGGACAGACCAGTGGTGGGGTGGAGGAGAGGTGGCCTCTCTGGTCCTGCCCTTTCCAGCACACAGGGTAAGGCAGCTTGTGCATTTCCTAAGGCCACCACGAGAAAGGTGCTATGAGGATCTCCTGCTGCTGGGACATAGTGGACTTTCTTGTGTCTTACTTGTTGGACAAACTGAGTCTCTTTCTGACTGTTCAGCCTTGGGCTAAATAGCTTTCTGAGACCAGCCTGGACAGCTACCAAAGGTCTTCGTAACAACTTAAAAACGCTCCTTGCTAGAAGCAACAGGCCAAAGAAAATCTGAGCTCTAGGCAAATAGGTTCAAATGTGGACTCCTTCGTTACCTTGTGTGAACCAGTGTCCCTCTTCAAACCTCATCACACTCATGTTCCTGAAGCACAACTCCACCACCACCCTTCCTGTCCAGACCATCTCTACAACATGACACAACTGAGGATCCCACATGCTAACCCTTGGTGGGGCTCTGGTCTTGGTCCCACACACTCCAAGTAGGTCCAGCCATGGCTCTGGGGGACAATGTCACCTCAGCACACACCAGGATGGTCCCTGCCATTTGGTGCTGCTCCACAAAGTGACCCACTCACTCCTCTCCTATGTGGCTGCCCTGGTAGGCAGACTTCCAGAGCTGAGTCAGGTCTGTGTGCTGCTTCTTCAGACAGGAGAAGGCAAAACAGTCTAAATCAGAAATTATAAGCATTATATATAGCATAAAAGAAGAAAGACACTGGGAAATGTGAGAGTCTGCAGTGACAGCACTGTAAAAACATTTCTTAATTAAACACCAGGCTGCTATACTTGTTCTTACCTCACGTGGGGAATTTAGTCTCCAATGCTGATGTGACATGTCCCAAACCACACAGGGAGTTTGCTGTGGATCTAGGAGTTGAACTCAGGTCTTCCATGTCATAGACACCATACCCTTTCCAGCACGAAGGTATAAAAGCCTTGGACACGGGAAAAAAAAATTATTATCTGAGGTTGTCTCAAGTATCCACGATGTGAACTGTCCAGATAGAGCAGTGGAAGAGAAAGTGGGAGTTCGACATCTACTTTGCATGCTGAGGGGTTTGCACTGCTTTTCTTGAGTATCCTTCAGAAAGATAGCTCTATCCATCCTCTTCCCAAAAGAACCCCGCAAGCATGAAATCTATAGATAAACAGTCACAGGTGATTGTTGACTCAAGCTCTTCTGTATCCCATTATTCCTAAAAGCTGCTATGCTTCCAAGGCAAGAGGAGGAGAAATTGGAGGAAAATGTGGAAGTCATGCTTGGGGTGCCAGCCTGTCCCTGCATCACGCAAAGAGGGTGCAAGAGTGCTCCCTGCAGGAAGATAACTGGTTCATGGTCTTACACTGGGCCAGAGCTGCAAGATCTTTTTGCCACGGGAGCCAAAGAGAAGAGGATCTTGAGGTCTTTCCTCACAGAGCGGATTTGTACTGAGGCTTGTTGCCAGGAAGGAAGGTAATGTTTTTATAGGACCTACAGAAAGGCAATGACTTGTCTGTGCATCCCAGTGCAATCCCTCCACTATGGAGGACTATGTGTTGGGAAGGATTTTGCACCACTGATGGAGGAGAAACTGGGTTCTGCCACAAAGATAAAGACCTCACGCACAGTAAGGTTGGATTAGTCTTGAAATCTCTCCTCCCTGATCTTTTGCTGAAATTCTTCTTTATTGTTTGTTTTTCTCCTCCTTCCCAAATGGCTTCCTGGCCTCTTCTTTAAGGGGGCACACCAGGGCCCAGAGTATGGGTCTCCACAGCGGTCAGAACAGGCCCCCAGACAGCTGCAGTGAAAGGGATGCTGCAATCCTAAATGCCCTGTGCGCTCTACATATTGTGGAAAAAGCTGTTGCATTCATCAATGTCAGACGCAGAGTTTGAATAAATTTGAATGCACTCAAGCGTGTTCCCTGCAGTTTTCTGTAATATCACTTTCCAGTTTGAATATTTCACTTACTTTTTTTCAAATTTCTTTTTATCCACCAGTTTTTCCTCCTTTTCATCCTCTCCTCCCTTCCTCCCCCCCTTCCACCTTACGTCTCCTCCAGGTTTTTACATTTTCAACCCAAGCAACCGGACAAGGAAACCATGCTGCAAGCTTCCTCTCAGCAATGCCCTGGAAAAGGTAGTTGCTTTTCACAGTGTACTCATGCCACCCCAGCTGTTGGCCAGTCTGAACGACTTCCCACCACAGAATAGCACCCCATGGGACACTGGCTAGGAGAAACAAAGTATTTGCAAGGCATCAGTACAGGATCAACTTGTGAGGGTCTCACAGGTGGTACTTGGTTGCTGTCAGCCACTGGCTGGTCTTTGTAGGGCTCTGGTTGTGGAAAGGAGACAATGTGGTCAAACAATGCCATGAGCCATCAACAGGGTCCCAGCCATCCCTGTGCCCTGAAGTTCAGAGGTAGTCACTGAGAAGCAGCAGGTCTGCAACTGGTCTCCTGGTAGCACTGCATGGCGGTGTCCCCAGATTACTCCAGGACAAACAAGGTGAACTGAATTCATGTTTTCCTTCCTCCTCTTTGCTACCAGCCTGGAGTAAATCTATCAGTCCCTTTTGTCCCCTCTGTAATGGAAACTATACTTACAAGTGTGTTCATAGACCATCGAGTGATGTAAGCTCAGCAGACCTGTTAAAAGGTTAATTATACCCTTGACCAGCCAAAGAAAGGGGGGTGCTATTTGCAACCCTGCTTTTGGGTTAAGTTTCTATGCCTTCTGTACAAGTAGGAGGGGACAAAGAAGAGAAATGTCTTGTACCGACATGACCGAACAGGCACCTCCAAGATGGTCAGCCCTTGCCCAGGACGGTGTGTCCTGGGGGCGGAGGCAGGGGGGTGCAGTGAGGACCGGGAGAGGAGAAAGGGCTGACAGCACCAGAGAATGAATGAATTCTGCTGCTTGTATTGAGAATTCACTGCTCTCCCTTGTAGTGAAAACTCTATGATCTTGTGACTAACCACTTTCCCCTTTCACTGTTTTTGATTTATATCCCATTACTTCGCCTGTTTGTGCCTTGCAGACATGAATTTTTTCCCTGACATCTCCTATGCAGCAGCCACGTCAAAACCTTTGATAAAATAATAGTGGTAAGACGTTTGCATGGCTGTTTTTATGTTTCCAGGGATATAGACATCAATTAAAACTCTTCATACAATCTGATCCGTCGTTATTAAAGGCATTAATACTGACACGCCCCTCAGATTAGGGGCTGCTCACCGGGCGATGGAGGAAAGCAGGGAACATTGTCCGCATGCGTCCCCTTTCTGCTCAGCTCCCACAGGGACCTTGCTCGGAGGACAACCAGCACGGGCTACCGAGGACTCCGGTGCCTATACTGAGGTGGTGGGGGTGGTAAGGGCAAAGGCATGCCATGCACCAGCAAAGCATGGCACTGCCCTCCCAACACCTCTCACACCACCACACAACCTCAGATAACAAACACCAGCTCTGCCACTGACCCTCTGCCAGACTGGAGGTGCTGGATCTGGTTGAACACATGTCCCAAGGGATTGCCACAGAGGGCAGCTGAGATTGCAGCCATGGCATGCTTGGTGCTGAGCATTCACTTCAGGAAAGGTAGTATAGATAAAATGGAGAGAGAGAGTTGGGGCACAGACAGAATATGCGATTTTCCTCATCGCCAATATCCACGCTATTAAATACAAGAAGCATCTCTTAATCAGAAGGAAACTGAGACTTGCATAGGTCATATTGTTAAATACACCAGTGCTGGTACCTAACTGAAGGAAGAAATGGGCATTACAGTGGTCAGCCTGTGAAAAATGTCAGTGTCATCACCCAGGGTTTCACTTGGTGGAGCAAACCAGAAGGTCTGAATTTTAGCTTTCTGCAGTCCTGTGTGTTCAGCTTCTCTCGTTCAACACAGCCCAAAGCAATTCCTGCTGGAGCTGGAAACAGTTGGTGTCCCCATCTAACCTCCTCACAATGCCTTGCATGGGGGGAAATCTGAACTTGCAGTGAACATTTCTGGAGGCAGGACCATTTCCTTCTCTTTTCAGCATTGCTACCACCCAGAACCTGTGTTCTCTCCTGTTGGCAGCATGTGATACGGCCAAAGGCTCCCTTTGGTGATGATGCCTTTCTCAGTGCTGTTAAAGGACTCTACAACCAGAGCAAAATTACTGTCTGTGCTAAGAAATCTTCTCTCCATGCAGTGTTCCAAATTTTAATTAATGTGCAAGATGTAGGAAATCCCACTTAATACATGGTGGTTTACAGGCTATTGCTGTCTCTGCTGCATTTACATTATTTCAAATTTTGTTTCCTCTCTATTATTTTTTCATCTTCCTCTCTTCCTTCTTGATCAGCAGGAAGAAAAAAAAGGTCTTTCTGCTTGGCATCTCCCATGAAAATAGAGAGTCTATATGCCCGGGTAATGGCCACAGAATAGCCCGTGGTCTCCTCTCCTAGTCACACCAATCACCTCCTCTCTACCTTCCCAAGGGCCAGGCAGAAGTGGTCAAGAGTTGATAGAAGAAAGGTGGGAGCAATGTCTTGGGAGTCAACCTCCACCAGCAGTGACAATCCCTCCACGCAGGTGCAATTGCTTTGAGACACACCAGGGTTCAGCAACAGGGCAGACCCCGGGAGAGGGTGGATTTTCTTCCACCCTATCTGTGCATGGGAGGGTACCAGCCCAGCACACACTTCCTTGATGGCTCACCAAGCAGGATAATGATGGAGAAAAGTGCCTGGAGCATTGCCTCACTCAGGTTTATGCTTGGATGGAAAAGGTGTCAGTGGAAGGAAAAATTCCCCTCTCTCATATGAAGGAATCTTAGGCAACTGCTTACTTCCCAGGCACCTTGGCATGTCCCAGCACGGCCACCCTCTGCCCCACCAGTTTGTGCTACAGCCCTGCCGCTGAGACAGGCAGCACCAAGGAAAATCACCCTCCAAAAGGAGAGCTGGGTGATGGCGAGGGGGCAAGGTATGTGTGCATCCTCCATTTTGGCGTCTCTTTTTAAGCATTGGCTTTCCATTGCCCCAGGGAAGCCGGGAAGGGGGGAAGCGTGTGTCTCTCAGGCACACAGCAGCCCTGACTGGGTAACGGTGCAGAACGTAAAGTGTTGTCTATTAGGTAGGAGACTGGTTAATACAAAGAGTTGTTGGTAATAACAATGTCCTTTCAGCAGTGACAGAGACAAAGTACCTGCATGTGGCGTGTACCACTGCGTGCAGCGAGTGATGGTCGCAGGGAAGCTTTGGAGATCATTTGAATTTCACATCCAGGGAGAGTCGGCCTATCATTAAAAAACCCTAATTTCAGTGTCAGGTGGAGTTCCAGGTAATCGATCATGGTGTCAGCTGGCACAGGCTCTCCCTGCCTCCTTGCCTTGCCTCCAAGTCAGCCTTGTTTTTTTCCAATTAAACTTGTTGCTGGGATCCAGAGGGAAGTGCAGGAGTGCAGGAAAGGCAGACCACACGGCCCTCTCGTTACCAGCAAGGTGGGGGTTGATGGGGCCAGGAAGCTGGGGCTAAAGTCTGCTGTGGGATGACTGTAGTGAGCAGGTAAGGAAAGGGGTTGCTGAGAAAATTATCTTTGCTGCAGCAAAGGGCAGAAGGCATTTGCAGCAGGGGAACCTCGAAACATCATTGCATCTTGGGGAAGGCATTGCATGAGACCCACATGCATTAATGATGCTGCCAAGACCCATCAGCCAGTTTTGCTGCCTCCCACATCCTCTCTGCCCCACCAGTCTCTCAAATCCCCCGTGCTCTTATGGGTCTCATCCTGCACTCACTGCCCTTGGCCTCTTCATCTCACACCTTTTCTCTCCTGTCCCCACACAGGCATTTCCAACATCTCCAGCCCCTCTCAGCCCCCACCAGCCAGCTCTCCAGGGTCCACCTCTTCCTCTCCAGAGTCAGATTCCCTTTAATGGGTAGCGTAAAGATCCAGGCTCCTCTCTACAACCTCAGTTACCAGGGCAACATTTTTGGCAAGAGAATTTTTTGGTTACAAAACAACCTTCCTCTTCCCCAAAGGTCGAATCTGCATGAAGAATTGCCATCGATAGAAACATACTCTGTTTCCCATCATACTGTACCCCAGTTTTAAAACTCAAATCTGTAACCGAAGTTGACCGAAGAGGTTTCATACAGGGAGAGAAAAATACTTCCAAGATAACAGCTATAAAAATATGCTTTAGAAAACTGAGGAATCTGTTAGAAAAAGAGCTTTTAATTCCTACACATGTTCTGCAGGAAATCCCATTGCAATTCTACTGCATAGAAATTATATTCAAATTGAAACACTTCTACAACATTTGCTCAATGCTTTGACTAGTTCTGCTTGCTGCTGTGACTATTTTGTAGCCAAGGTTTAGGAGCAGTAACAGAGCTACCATTTACAACTGCTTCTAGCTACAGATCAGAAATATTAGCCCCAAGCAAGACCGGGACTCAGTGTCCCATGTATCTAGTGAAAGAGAGCCATTAAGCCAAAAAAGCTGAAAGCAAACAGAGCCAGACCTATCATCCTGTCTGAGAAGCAGAGTACAGACTCACACAGAGAATTAGATCCCTTGTTTTATGCAAGACTGAGGTACATAATCCCAACAGGTTGGTTCAGAAAAAAGGGGCTTCAGTAGGGGTATGATGTGAGGAACATGGGATTTTGGGGCAGGATTACCCTGGTGTACTCTCTGTGCTCACGGCTTTCATGCTCAAGTGATTTCTAAAGTCGTGGCAAAGCAAAGGGAGGTGGCTCTGAAGGTCAGTGTGGGGTGAAGCAGGTCTCACAGCCAGAGATCACCTGGGGCTGGCTGAATGGGTCATTCGGGTTTGAGCAGTGGGGTCTGCAGTGTGGACAGTCAGCAGATACCAGTTGGAGGGAAAACATAAAACTGACCTTGACTGTGGGTGCAAGCACAGCTGGAGAGCAAGCCTTGAGGAGGTGGTAGGTGGAACAGTGCAGGCAAGCAGCTAGATTGGCTGTCTCTACAGTGCGAGGACGCTACCCATCTCTGCTGAGTTCCCCCTAAGTTGTTTGGGCATCCACATGACAGGGAAAGGTCAAACAGGTCTAACTGCAGCATTGCAGAAATGTGATCTTTGTTTCCAAGAGAGAACTGGGCGGTGGTAAAGACATTGCTGTAACGCTTAACTATACAGCTGGGCACGGAGCCCAAACACAGAAAGTTGAGGTTAACACCATTCACTCATGGATCAAAGGTCCTTGTGGATCGGGAACATCCAGTTGAGATTGGAAATCTCTCAGGCATAGTAAATTGTCCAATGCACTTACGCCAGTGCTGCAGAGAGCCTGCACCCAGTGCTGGTGGTGATTTTGGAGAGTTTGCCAAGCTGTAGCTGTGTGCTGTACAAGAACCCGGTGAAGAGCCCTGCCTTACCTCTTCCTGACATGGATCTGTGCTGGGCACAGGGCCAGGTGTGAGCAGCAGAGACTTTCCTGGTGCTCTTCACAGCTGGGTGCCTGGAGTGGTCTCTCCTCCCAGCCACTCAGTCCTCCCAGGAGTTGGGACCACTCTTGATCTTGAGGGGTATTGGTTAGGGACAGGTCTTGTGAAACTGACAGTTTTGCCTAGGTGGTGACAGTTGCTGCAGTGACCATGTCAAGACACTTCTAGTTTCTCAGCCTAGTTAGCCAGACACTATCTGTCATTTGGATGTAGTGCTGTGGGATATAGTTTAGGTCTGGACTCTGTATCCCAAGGGTCTTTTCCAACCTGAATGTTTCTATGATTCTATGATTCTATCTATAACACATCTGATTGCAGAAGGCCTGCAGTGCTGGGCCTGGGCTCGCTGCACTGGATCCCTAGTAAGTGGCCTCGATTGATCTGCCCAAATTCTCAGCGAGCACAAAGACTAAATTTCATTTTTGTGGGACTCTTAAGACAAAGAGGCATAAGGAAGAACATAGCTCAGTTCCTGTCTGCAAGGTATATTAGTCACTTCTTGCCACTTCTGAGATTGCTGATCTGCAGTTGGAGAAGTTAATTTCTTACGTGGTTGTGGAGTAGAGGGAGTCCTGGCCAGGTGAGTGTGACAGTCCCAGATCTGCTTCTCTCTGAGATTTGATCCTGGCTTGCCAAAACAATTGGTGGTTGTTGCGGCTCTGCAGGGGCCTGGAGGCACTTGGATCCCACATGATGCCCAGAGGAGAGGAGAAGCCAATTGCCTTTGTTTCAAGGACACTAAGCAAAGCATAAAGAAATTATATACAAATTGAATGAGAGACATTAGGATCTATCTTTGGACAGAGCACAGGTTTCATCAGCAGTCATATGGACTAAGATGGATACATCTGATTTCTCTCTCTCCCATGTCCCTCTGCCCCTCAGGAAGCCCTTCTGGCTGCTTGCTGAAGGGAAGGTACCATTCCAACCCCTCACAGAAGAGCTGGCAATGGCCATGGCTTGTTGAGGTTACCTCCATGATGCAGGTCCTGAAAGGATAGGTGTCAGTGCCCAGGCTGTGACATCTTGCTTCATGTCCTCAGAGAAGGGCGGGCTTGGAGTTATTATGGTGCCCAGCTGGGTACATAATGAGGTGTAAAACCATGCACATCTCCCTGCTGGTGCATGGATACCTGAGACCACAGACAGATGCAAAACAGGCTCAAGAACTGGGGACTGGAATGGGGACACTCATGGTCTGAGGTTGTTTTGCAGCTCAGATAGCAAGTCCCTGTGTGACCTAGGGTGAAGTACCTCATCTCTGGGCTTTGGTTTCCTCTCCTCTTCATCATGAATATGGCCCACCAATTTAATTTGCCTACATGGTCCCTTTGGCACTGCAGCCTTGCACAACATCCCAGTTGAGCCCACTCGCACCGATAGGAGCTGCTGCAGTGGAAATAGCAATGCTGGAATGTGTGATAATGCATAATGGCAGAAGGTGAGGCCAGAGCTGACAGTCTCGCCTCCTAAGCTTACAGTAACAGTGACAAATCTCTCATTGTCTGTTCCTTCCTTGCTTGGTACTTTTGCTTCTCTTTAAACTGAGTTTATCATGGTGCAATGGGCTTTTTTCCAAGTTAATGTCTGTCAGCTCTAATTTGTTCCAACGACCTTCGTAGGCTCAGGGGAATTTTGTAAATAAATAAAGAAAGGCCTGCTGGAGTGCTTAGGGAGGGCTTCACCTGACAGTCAGTGATAGAGACACCTCAGAGAACTGTGAGCACTGCATCCTCCCAGGGCCGAGCCAGGGGAAATGGGCTGAGTAGCGAAAAGACTCCAGAGCCCCAGGGATGTCCGGCTGATGGAAGAGAGGGCAGGGCTGAGCCACAGACATGGGGCTGCTGCTGGCAGGGAAGGGGAGCATGCCTCACTGAGCAGCCTGTTCCAGTGCTCTGTAACCTTTACAGCAAAGTTCTTCCTCATGTTGAAGTGGAACTTTGTCAACATCAGGAGTAGAGCTTTGCATGGCCCTAAGGATCTTGGATTCAGCCCAGATATGGAAGATCCAGCCCAGATCTGGACCCCAGTGTTTGCAAGGATTTGAAGAGATTCTTTTGGTTTAGGTAGGGCCATGGGAATACAATATATTATTATTTGCTTATTGATCCCCTTTGTGGGGAAGCATGTTGGTTTTGGTTTTTTTTTTTACCAGAATTGCAGCTTTAGGGCCCAAATCTGAATATTTTTGCAATGATAGGACATCATAGAATTATAGAATCACTTAGGCTGGTCTTCCTTTAAGATCATTGAGTCTAACCGTAAACTTAACACTGCCAGGTTCACCAGTAAACCATATCCCTAGTTACCAGTATGCTGGCATATTTAATGTCTGCTCTTCTCTGTTTGCAACCCTAGGTGTATTTTGGGAGTGTAAATGAAAGGTTGATTTTGCCTGAAACATTCCCTAGATGTCAACGTGACTATCAAGGAATTTGTAGATGAGTTCTTAGAACTGAGCTTTGACACTATCAAATTTCTCAATGTAAAAACAAACCAAAAAAAGAAAAAAAAAGAAAAAAAAAAAGGAGTGGAAAAAAAGAAAATAAAACATTGCCCTGATGAGTTGTTAAAGATGGGAACTGAACATAAACACACCCAGCAACATCTGACTGAGTCTGAAGACAGCCTGGAATGTAGCTGAGAAAGGCATGAGCTGCCTATACCCATCTCAGTGTGTCAGTTCTGAAACCTAATGCTGACACTTTAGAAAGAACTACTCAAATGGCTTTCCTAGTTGCAAATTTTTGCAGATGCTTGCAACAATTTTAATTGGCCCCCAATCCCAGGTCATTTTCTGCTTCTCTCAAGAAGGCAAAACATTCAACTGTCTTTTCTTCAACAGCCAAACCAACCCTGTACCTTTCATGTTACAGACGTTTATGTTGCATTCAGAATGAGACACCATCTCAAAGCACAGGAACAGCGCAGAATAAAGACTTTACCATCAATTTCAATAAGTTGAGGAATCTTGGAATGATTCTATTGTTCATGATTCTCCTCAGTTCATCTCTCCTGGTATATAGATCATGCTGCAGTCCTGCCTGTGTGCCTCCTTTTCCTTGGCAGCAGGGATCACACCACTGCACAGCTCATCTCAAACTCGGTACTGCAGCACTGCCATCAGAACTGAAGGCTGCAGTCTCACCAAGGGGAGGCACTATGGACCGGAGACAGAAGGGAGGATGTTACTGGAGATGTGCTGGTGAGCTTTGGAGTGGCTTTTAGCTTTGAAACACTAGGAGCCATATGGGGTTTGTGGTTTTGTCTTTGTGTGTCTGTGTTTAAACTATTAAGAAAAGACTTTAAAGCTGAAGGGATTGTGAAAGTTGCCGAGTGCCTTGTTGTCATGTTCCCAGGTTCCCACTTTCCCTTGTGTTCCGGTAACACAAATGGAATAATATCAGCCTGAGTCTGTAGACAACCTGAAAAAGATCACCATCACGAATGTGCTTATAGTCCTCAGTCTGATGAGGTATGTTCACTCCTGCTCTAACCTTTCTTATGTGCCCCATCCAGCCCTGTGTCTCACTGGTTTCAGCCACGTCTACCACTGTCTCATATAAATCTAACTGGAGGGCCATTCCCATCTACACACCTGTCCATCCATCCATCCATCCATCCATCCATCCATCCATCCATCCATCCTGTTTACCCAAGAGAACTGATCCTCTAGAGCATTTAATCAGTACAAAAAGGATAGCAGCAAAATGCTCCTGAACCGTGTGGACTGTCTCTGAGAGGATGATCCTACCCGAGGCAGCACCTCGGAGGACCCATGGTCCTCCTCTCCCTCATCACCCGTTTGAAGGGGACAGTCCTGCAATGATGAGCAAGGGACCGCAGCAGGGCTAGGAGCACACAGCAAGGGAAACCTGTCAAAAGGTCTTCTCTCTTTGTGCTTGCTCCTGGGGAGCCTATCTGGCAGAGTAAAGTCCTCTGCCCTCCCTCCTGTCATCCTCCCTTTCCCCACCAGCAGCCCCCAGCCCGACAGAGAGACCAGGCTGGATGGAGAGCCTTTCTCTCCAGCGTGCCGCACTATGACAGATGATTGACTCGAAACAATATCTAAGGCGATCAGGATAAAGTACCGACCATTTCAAGGCTCAGCAGAATTCAAATTCTAATTAGACTTCTCACCACATTCCAAATAAAAATTGTTCCCCTGATATCCTTTTTGCCTATCAGGTGTCTCTCCCTGATCGCTGGAACAAAACGCATAAAGAAAGTGATTAAAGCCATAACAAAGGCATAAAATTGAAATTATCGCTGGTATCACATCTGGGAGCAGAGTGTGTCACCACACTGCCCCCCTCCCCTCAGAGCGCTCCCTCCCCAAATAGACACACACACGCGCCCCCCCATAGTTCTCGCCTCAAACGTGAGTGACAGGCTGGGGGAGAGGGGGCAGAAGGGATGGGAGAAGGTCTTGTTCCATGTTGGAAGTTATCCATTCCCATGGTCTGGGATGGTATCTCAACCCACATCCCCTAGCCCCCTCGCTTCCAGTCTGGGGCTGGGCTGGAGTTGCAGCGTGTGTAAATTGCCCCATGGGCTCCGCTGCTGCTTTACATCAGCTGAGGATCTGGCCCATGACATCTGCAAATGCAACACATGCAGACGCCTGAAGCATACACACCCAGGGAGAGGAAAACACATAAGCACAGAGGCCTGCTCACTGCCAGGCGCTCTCTAATGAGCACACAGACAAACCCTTCTCTAGGGCACTGAGCCTCCTGCACACACACGTGCACACACACACACACACACACACAGAGACACACAGCCTCCGGTGCATCACACACATCCCAGAAGATTCCTCCCGCCCGCTGATGCCTGTGGTACAGCCAGAAAAACCACCACACACACACAAATGCAGAGTCAACACAAAGTATGTGTAAGCCTATTATCTATTCACTACACACATACAGAGGGTTATAAATCAGAATCCAGCCAAAGACCCCCCCCATGTATTCCTTCAAACAGGTATAAAATGTACACATAAACTCTAACCTTGAGCCCAAAAGTCCATGCAAACCGAATATTGCACATGCTAATTTTTGCTCCACGTATCCAGCCCATGCACCTGCAGTCCCAGTACACGCATGTAGACAGGCTACATATCACCCTGATGTACCATCTTGCTAATTTCTTTTTTTTTTTTTTACGTCATCCATTTGCAACGTATCAACACATAAATGCCCATTCACACACAGGTGTGTATATATATCCATATCATATATATATATATCAATTAGTATTTCACATCCTCCCTATAATGGTCTTATGGTCACTGACACAAAGACCTTACACACATACATGCACATTCACATTCGGTGCAGAGGCCACTCCGCCAGCACAACCCTCCACGATCCAGGCTAAAAACACACATGCCCTGTTAGGCAGGGAGAGGACAGCCCGGTCCCTCTTCTTCCTTTCGCAGGGAGGCCGTAGGCTCAAACAACCCCACTCCTCATTTACACCAGCATAGGGGAGCAGGCTGCCTCTCAGCCAAGCTGGCACCCAGAGCTGCTGGAGGGATATTTACGGCAGGGGGTGCCCGGCCGTGGTGGTGGGCATCCAGTGCCAGGACTGCCCTTTCCCCCTCCTGGATCCTTGCTCTGCCTCGGCTCAGGATGCCCTCATGAATGGCCCATTTCATTTTTCAGCTGCACGAGGGGCCACTCCAGAAGAGAGTTAAAAAGAGAGAGAGAGAGTGAGGGAGAAAAAGAAAGGGACTAAAGCGATATAAAATTAAAAGGTAAAAAGCAGGAACGCAAATGGGAGAGAGCTCTTTCAGCTTTCACATTATTAATGACTCTTCAAAAAATCGGCGAGTTTTCCAATCTTCTCCGAGAAGCGCTTGAAGGAGCTCACAGATGAAACTGACCTTCAAAATGTTCTTTGGTCTTTAGTTAAGAAATTCGCTCGCCATTATGGCATCATTAGGGAAACAAGGATAAAATTACTCCATGGTTAATGACCTATAGTATCTCCCCACCAAAATTTGTTTCAGATCTAATAAAACTGTGCTTAACACACTCGGATGAGTTATGAGGACTGTTCTGCAGGGTATTAAAATGTGGAAAATAGATTTTCCGAAGCTGGGGGGACTGGACTTTTCGAATCAGATAGCAGAATGGAATTTTCTGGGCAATAAATTCTTCCATGTCTCAATTTCATCTCGCTCTCGCTCTCTCTCCCTCTCCCTCTCCTCTCTCTCTCTCTCTCTCTCTCACGCTCTCTCCCTGAAATGCTAAAGCAACATGGAAATCTTTAAAGTGCAGAAGCTTATATAAACTTTACCCCCAACCACAAAAATAGGGGCCCCACCCTTTTACGCTTCTTTTTGGCCTTCCTTCTGAGAAGAAAGCATAATCCCTCTGTCAGGAGAGATTTGGTATCACTCACAGAGCCAATTCAGCTGTGAGGCCTTTTTTGTGTTGCAGCGTTGCAGTTTGGACCTTGCATGAGCCCAGCAGGCTGCCAGCATCCCTGTGCAGGGGCCGGCATGCCAGCGGGGAGCGGGAGGGAGACGATGCCACGCTGCTCGGGAGGTGCGTGAGGGATCCCTCCCACCTGCCAGCCTGAGTCCTTGGTGGGAGCAGGCAGGGGACCACTGCTGGGCACTTCATCCTCGGCTCTGCTGTGACTGGGCAGCCACAGCTCAGCTCTTGCTGAGAAGACATGATCTGGCGCCTGTAGAGCGGTACATGTGGGGACTCTATTGCACACGCGTGTGGCTGCACGGGTGGCACGTACGTGTGCACTCGTACGGCCACCGGCAAACGCATTGTTGCTGGAGCTGCAAGCCCTGGCACCGTCGCTGGCTGCCGGTGGGTCCCCGGAGCCCACAGCCAGGCAGCTCGGGGCAGTGTGGGGGCCCGTCTCATCTGTCGCTGCCTGAAGCAGGAGCCAGGGACTCCAATGGTGCTTTTAGGTTAGTGAGGGCTAGTTACTGCCGCTGAGAGAGGTGGCTTGCGAGGTAATGGCATTTTGCTCTCTTTAAACTTTAATCTTTCCTATTAATTCCCTGCAACTGGAGAATGTATGAGAGTTAATGTTCCATGAACGTGTTTCTCAGCCGACAGTCTCTTCGAGCTAATTACCTTCAGGTGCTAAATGGAGGGAAATTGCAATCCATTTGGATGTGAAAAAATTTCGCCTTTCCAATCCCCTGTGAAACATTCTTTTTCCTGAGTGTTGCAGAAAGAATGCACTTGGCTTCTTTCTCTTTTTTTTAATGTTTTCCTCCTCTCCCCACCCCAGCCCTTCTCCCCCTTTCCCCAAGCCCCTCATCCTCACCGGGTACCTCATCTTCCCTCCAAGTCTCTGAGATCTCCAGGAGACTCTGTGGCATGCTCAGTGGAGGGGAGCATCATCCTTAGCACAATGAAATGGGACAGCACGCCAGCCAGGAAGAGTGGGGGAAAGGACATATATCCATGAAATTCAACCGCATGGAGAAAACATAGAGGGGAAAGAGCGAGGAAGACAGCAAGAGACTTCCTTTGGAGGTCTGAAGTTAAAGTGTATTTACACGCTTAATAACACGCTTATTACAGCCATTTCCCAGTTGTTGAGTTTTGAATACAGAGATAATAGAATATTACAAGCTACATAAAGCCATTATGCTTTTGGATCCAGGACTGGGGAGAGAGTTTGGTAGGACCCATGCAGCAAAGAAGGGGGAAGGCGACCAGATCCAAATGGGGACACACATCTTCAGACTGGGCCTGGAAGTCAGTGTCTTCGTGTAGGCTGACAGACCCAGAAAGAATCCAGCAGGGTGCATATGAACAGGGCATAACTGGAGGACTTGGATGAACATCCCTGCTGTCTGGAGGTCCCCGTCTCTTGAGCCCCACAAGTGACCACTGGACATGTTGGACATCTCAAATGAATTGACCAGACAAAAAATACTCAGTGAGGAAAGTTACATCAAATTCAGAAGGTCCTGGGCCATGACCATCACCAATACTTTTTGATCTACTCTGTCTTTGGTGTTCATGTTACACTTGCTGCAACATTATCTAAAAAGCTTCATGCAACCTTGTTTCAGAATCAACCAAGGCAATTATCAAGACCAGAAGTCTTTTCCACAATAACGTAAATAGCCTCCAACTAGGCCTGGTGTCGCTTGAGAAAATTCCTTAGAGCTTTGCTGAACCAGCAGGATGTTCTTGCAAGATCATTCAAATGTCCCATTTTTATGGCTCTGCTCATAGTCCAGATGCCACTGAGAGATACAGCTAAACCTGCACTTTGTCAGTAGACTGAAGTTGAAAACATTTATCAATCTCTGTAGACTAAAAGATGTGCTGAATTCTCCTAGCGTCGTTTCGACCATTAGTGAGTGAAGGTGCAGATGGTTTGCTGTTCGTCCCACTGGTTCTCTGCAGAGACACGTTCACTCTGACATGGCTGTGGGGAGCTTGTCTAGAGACTCCATTCAGATAAAACAGTTCAGAGATGATATCTGGACTTCTTTTGCTCAATCTGAATTACCAGCATTTGACCAACTGCCCTAGATAGAATTTTAAACCATCTTTACTGAAGCAATAAGGGCATTAGCAGGTCCAAAGCTTGCAAAGCATGACGAGATCCCAACATGCTGGGAGAGCTGGTTTGAAACTTGGCTCTGTTAAGGATCGCCAGGATGATGTGTCAGAGTGTCCTGGCCACAGACCACATCTGTGTTCTTCTGAGGTGCTTGTCTGAGTCCTGTTACTGCAGAATATGAGTATCTCTTAGTTGCTGAGGGATTAACTCCCCATGGTTTCCAGTGAAAACAGTGTATGAGAGCGATTTACCCAGGGCCACCTGAAAGGTGATGGCAGAACAAAGAGCTTTACTAGAAATTTTCTGAACTTCTAAAACATCCTTCCTGTCTGTCAGCCCAGTCGCACAAGTGCATATTTCTGTCACCTCCATGTTCAGCCACTCCTCTACACAGGTATCCCATGCCTATCCATCTACCTGCCCCACATGCCTCTGCATTACCCGAGTCTGCTCATCCACTTCCCACAGCCCTTTGAACATCCAGCCCTCTGCCTTTCCATATGGCTTCATCTGTTTTGCATTTAATAAGATTTACAGAGGAAATCCAATATGTTTCTTTAAATTTTGGGGGTCTTTCATAAAAGCAGAGGTTCCTCAAAACTTTGTTGTTCTGCTTTTATCTTGTTTTATTTCTTCTGTGAGAAGGAAGGTGGTTGGGGATGGTAGTGGAGTTTTAACAAGGAGACAATGATTTCAACAGCACTGTCACTGTCAAAAGAAAGCATGGGTTTTATCGTATTTCTCATGGCTAGGTCCAGTGTTTGCTAGTGAATATTGCTGACAGAATTTTTTTGGCTACAAATAGCATCTACTTGATGCTTCAGCCTCAGGCAGAATTAAACCATCAGCTGAAGGAGAGGGTTTAAGACAGCAGCCAGTCTGACCTGTTGCCTTCTGCATGCACAGAAGCAAAAATTGTCACGGGCTGCACTGAATCTTTTTTAAAACACTATGGTTGGCGTGAAGATGGAAATGAACTACACGGGCTTCTCCTTTTCACCTTGGCTGTATTTTCACACAAAACCTCACTTTCCCTCTCTTGACTCCCTTGTTTCACATTTACTTTGTTCTTGTCTTCCTTTTCCCTCTTGCTCTCTGGCTGTGCTTTTCTCTACCTGTCCTCCTTTCTTCATCCTCCTCTTCAGTTTTTCCTTCTTTTTTTTATATATATATTTAAAAAAATATCTGGAATTAGAAATACTGAAAAAATATTTAGTTTCCAAAGTGGCACTGATGAGAAGGGAGGAGATGTCTTTTTCCCTGACTCGCTGTCAGTGCTGACTGTATTGCAGTAAATGCTGTCTCTTTTCAATTGGTTGCTTGCTTTTAAACTTCTCTTATTTCCTTTAGTTACACTGCAAATAACCTGAACTTGAGGGAGTTTGAAAAAGCAGAACAATAGGAACTCTTTATTTTCCTTCCTCCTGTCATTTCTATACTTCTCTAAAGCTAGAAAAGCATCTTCAAATTATAAAGAAGGGAAGCATAAAACTCAACTCTAGAGGAAAACACTTTTCGTTTGGTGATGATGAGAAAAATGGGGAAAAAAGAGAGGAAAATTAGCATGTTCTGTATGCAAAAGCTCATATGCATGTATGTACATCAGTACAGAAAACATGTACATGGATAAAAGAAAGATTGCAGCTAGGAATTGGTGTATATTACTAGTGGTGGTTTAAATACCATCTTTTAACTTCTTTAATCTGCTTAAACCCCCCTGTGGCTAAATCAGTATAACCTCCCTCAGACTGTGAGCACAGTTATTCTGGTATATGTGTACCTAATACCTGTGTAGCTTAATTTCATGCCTACAAGAGAATACAGTTAAACTCTTAAAAAGCCTATTTATATCAGTATAAATGCTGGAGGGAAATGTATTGTGTTTACCCTGCTGCTACAGCTAAAATGTCTTGTACAGATAAAGTCAAAAGGAGAATCCTGCCTGCTCATACACTCTTTTTCTCCATTCCCTTCCACATCCCTTCTGTCCCCGTGTTTGTGTCAGCCTTTCCTCCTCTCTAGAAATTCCCTGCACCCATACTTGCGGGATGACCTCATCTTGGAATCCGCTTCCACATCTCTCACCATGGGACAGCCCCATCTCTCTGTGGAGCCCAGAGAGGATGGATGAGTCCTGAGCTCTGCGGTGCCAAGCAGGGGTGAGGGCAGGATGGTGCCCACCTGTGAGGAGCAATAGGGCTCATTCTCCTCACAGCTAAAATTTCAGCTTTTCCTGCTTGCTTGCTTTAAGATTAGGAATAAGCCTGGATTTCATGGAGGAGGAAGAAAAGACATAAAATTTTCTTGCAAGGAGAAAAATGGATGTTTATGAGATATTTGCTAAGTGGGTAAGAAAAATCAGGGAGGCTCAAACTGCACAAAGACAGAATCCACTCTGGGAAACGTGTAATCTTCCACCTAAAGGTTGGAACTCTGGCTCATTCCCTTCCTGCACTTTTCCCTCCTGGCTATTTAGCTTACAAGCTTTTTGGGGCAGAAACTTTCTGTACAGCTCGAACACAAATCCTGGGAGGTTTTCACTTGGCTCCTGACAGCTGCCTGGGGAATTAAAACGTAACTGTGCTTTAACTACACAACAGAGGTCAGAGACGTAGCAGCTGGACTCAAGGAAAGAGAGATTAAAAGGCTCTGCCAAAGTCATCCCATTGGTCACTGGCACAATTGAGGCATCCTACTTGCCATGTCCTGTGTCCTATATGTGAAGTAAGAGTGTCGGAGAGAGACAAAAAATAACCTGCTAGAATGAAAGAAATAAGGGAACTTGTTTCCGTGCAGAAGGCTCTGCAGCCTTAATGACTTACACTGAATGTGAAAGGTGTCCAACTCTTTGACTGTCTGCTCATTCTCAAACAAAAATATAAATCCACCCAAGACATGCTTTAGATCTGGGCTTGTGGGAAGCCTACTAAAACCAGATGAGAAGTTTCAGGTCAAATTCATCACTAGAGCAACTCCATTGCTTTTAACGGTAGTCACAAACCCAAGTGCAGCCTGATGAGCAGAGAATAAGGTGTTACCAGAACCATGCATTCCTCTATCCTGCAGAAGGGAAAATATGGAGGAACAAAAGCCTTAGGTGGACTGACCCCGAGGCCGTATTGTTAGGAGGACTGGGAATCTGGAGCAGCCCAGAAGTCTGTGTTCTGTTTGCACCAGCATCAGGTCTAAAGTACTGTGACATCCAGGATCAGTTCAGCATCAGGTGATTTGCTCATTAATTTCTTCTATAAATCATCTTACTGCTTTTAAAATTGCAAGGACAGTAAAACACACAGTAACAGGTATGAAAGACACACACATACAGTGAAGCAAAATGTTTGCAAAGACAATGTTCTAGGTATAAAATAAAGGTAATTTCCAAAACTACATAGAGGGAATGTAACTGTCTCCTAAGGGAGCGCGATCAAGAAGGGATCATCAGTAAAATCATGCAAATTTTGTAAGCTGAAGAACTCTAGTAGTGGTTTGAAGTAAAGGACCAGCTCAATCATCCCCAAAATACAGCCACTCCTGGGGAAGAATTCATCAACATACTTACTAGTGGCAGTCAGCAATTAAAGTCCTTCTTGAAGTCCCCAGCACTTAGGCATGTGGCTGAACTCCTAGCAGAGGTTTAAATCCTTCTCTGTTTAGGAATGTTTGAGTCCATAGATACTGAAACAAAAAAGATAACTTATGAATGTTCAGTCCTTCTTTGGAAGGTTAGAGTTAAATATTCAGCTGTCCCACTAGTGCCTTGCAATATTTAAATGCAAACCCCCCCAAAATACTATCACTGAAGAAGTTTAACAGTGATAAGAATTGGTATATCTATTCTCTCCATGCTAGGATTTGCAAAAGCTTTATAGGTGTGAAAACCAGAGCTGAACCTGATGGACAAAAATACAAAATTCTTACTATAATTTAGAGGAACACAAACACATAAACACATATCTGTCTGTGTATCTGTCATACACAGTACCTGCTATATAAAAACTTTATTGCCAGATTGAATACCACATAATAAGTTCAGCTGACAGAAACATAAAGATCAGCTTTAGATGGCACCCAAAGGAAGGCAGAATTTCCAGCAGGAAATTGCTCCCTACTCCACCATGTTTTGGGGGATAATTTGCTGAATACATGGGAATCACTGGGACATTCTGAAAGTATGACTGTATATATATCCTGGGGGGATCTGAGTCCTGATGAAGAATGTGGCCTTTGTTTTCAGGGCATACATACAAGCTGAATTCAGTTGCAGGTGCTGAGCTCTTGGACATTTCTTTCACTTTCTAAGAACTCAGCAGAGGAGAAAATGGGTTTCTAGGTTGTTTGAGGAGAGCAGGAGAGAGAAGAGGGGCCGACAGGCTGTTCTAGGCACCATGATGTAGTGTTGCCTTGTAGTGTGAGATTGGCACCAGAGGAAGGAAGCGTTAAGGCAAGAACCAACTGTGAGGAGCAGCGAGGCTGCAGAAGGTCTCCTCTGTGCAGGTCCAGTGTGGCTTCATCTGTCAGAGCATCCTTCAGCCCCAGAGCCAGGGCTGCCCTCCCAAGGCTGTGTCAGGCCATGTAGACATGATGCAGCAGCTGTCCTTAGAAAGACAAGAGGAGTAACAGAGACTTAATCAGGACCTGGACAGCTGGGGACATAAAGGGGAAGAAGCTATATTGGGAGGCAGATTAGAGAACATCTCCACAGCATTTTAATAGCTCGGCTGATGCACCAGAGCCATGATGGGGATTACTGTACTCACAGTGCATGTGAAGTGCCAGCTGACCGGATGTTCACTTCCCCAGGGGAGCACGTCTCTCTTCGGAGACATCCCTTCTCCCTCAGCAGTCTGGGGCAGTCCTCACAGTCCATGGCACTTTCTTGCCAGCTGACAGGGGCAACTGATGGGCAGAGGCAGCTGCCTCACTCCTGAGATGCAGTGGGCAACAGCATCACAGCTGCAGAATGGGATGCCGTTTCTGGTGTCCCCTGTGGCCAGGAGGGGTGGGAAGCTGTTGCCCTGAAGGTGGGAGCTGCCCAGCAGTGGGAGGAAACCGTGCACATGGCAGAGCACAAGACTGCAGGCAAACACAAGCCCCATTTGATAGCTTTAAGAGCCATAACAAATCAGATTATGGATAAATTACTGATTGGCCTTACCTGAAAAGCTGCTCCTGGGATCTCTACTTGTGAAGAAAAGGTGGTGTTTTAGTACCAGCCGAGGGGCTGGGGCTCAAATACTGACCAAGGGGCTGGGGCTGAAATACTGACCTGAGGGGTGGAATAACCATGGGAGGGTCTCCAAACTCAAGATAATCTGTTTCCTCTGTGGACAGAAATGCTCCGTCATAAACTTTGTCTGGAACTGAAGCTGTCAGCTGTGTTATTCTGCATTGGGCCCCTAAGTCCAGAGTGTAACCTGACGGTTTCACTTGGGGGCCTTGATTAATACTGCCCATCCCTGCTGGATTTCCGACAGACCCCTGCCCCAAAGGTATGTCCTGTGTCTCCAAAGGGAATTACACAGCTCTGTGCATAAAAAGGACCCTACATCTGAAGCCTTTCTTATCTCAAAAGGGGAGAGTCAACTCAATGTTAGCCTCTCCTGATCAAGATGCCAAAATCAGTCAGAGAACTTGTATTGCCTCCCAGTAAAACTTTTGGACCCTCTTACATTAGGCTGAGAGCACCCATGGAAAGAAACTACCTTATTCAAGGGCATGGCGAGAGATGCAATAGGAGGTCCTGCATGAGGGAATTTGCATCATAAGCAATACAGGCCCAGGCCCTCTACACCTTCGACATAAGCTGCTAAAAACGGGCTCTCCCTTCAGCCCAGAGGACAGGAATTAAAGAAAGAAAAAAACCAACTCCCTGTGCCTGTGCTGCCACCTCCCTCTTTCTCCTCTGCTTGCGACAGACAGCTTGGGCTGTGAAGCCACAGAGCTGAGGTGAGAGTGTGTGTGTGCGCGTGTGAGTGTGTGTGCGCGCATATGCGCACGCCTCTTGGTGCGATTCCTCCTTCCTTGCCAAAACATCTCCTGCTGTTTATTTATTTATTTCTCTCTGATAACGGAGGGGATCGCGTTTCCGGAAGAGTGCCAGCAGATGATATGAGCCCAGGACTGATACTGCCAGCAAACCCATGCCAGCCCTTTCTGCCGGAAAAATTTCATTTTTTCCAGAAGGAAGCCATGAGTGTGAAGCAGAATCCAAATCCGATTTCTCGGCATTTTTTGTTATCGCTCAGCAGCCCACCAGGTGGGGCAATGGAGGGAGCTCACTCAGCTGCAACTCAGTGCCTTAATCCAATTTACAGCTTCTCTTGGAGAGATAATTACAGCCCTGAAACCAGTTAGCACTGTACAAAGAGGCTCTCGAACCAAAGCCCCGATCCTGTCTTTCAAATACTCACCTAGAGTGTCAGGGATGCTTTGGAGAGGGAGGGGGACACTTGAGCTAAACTGCTGTGAATGGAGAAGTGTGTACACAATGTCCCTCCCCAGGACACATGTGCCTCACCTGCACACTTGTGCAGGTTTCCTAAGGTCCCACAGGGAGTGGCAGAGTGGGATTGTCACACCTTGGTTCTCAAGCTCTGGGGAGCTTGAGAACACATGCAGTGGGAAGCTGCAAAGCTGCCTCTACCAAGCACTGCTGGTGGACCAAGGGGGCAAGATGATGGGCAGCCTGAGCTGATTGGGCGAAGAGAAGGTCAACCCTTTCCTTGTTCATGGCCACACCAGCTCTTCCATTGAGGCTGCTCCTGCCGTCAGCCTGAGGAAGCAAAACCTGTTTGATTTTCTCCAGAGATCAGTTGATAGCACTAATACAAAGGTGCAATCTCTCTTTGCAAAGACACCGCAGGTTACTGCATCTCGCACGCTGAGTGGGCCACCCCTGCAGCTCCTTACTTCCTTGCCTGAATGAGCCTGAATTTTGCAAACCCCATTATCCCTCCCCTTGGCCCTCACGCAGCAGGCTAGACATGGCTCTAAGCTGCAGGGCTGCCCAACAGACTCACAAGCAGTGAAGAGAAGGAGTCTGGGTCACTCTGTAGCAGGTCAAAAGGCATACAGAGGCATCGATGCTCCATGTAGGCATCCAAAACCCATCCTTTCCAGCACCACATCTCTTCCTCATCACCAGACCCAGTGGAGGATGCCTCTACTGTCACCATCACAGCATTGCCTTCTTCACCCAGAAATAAAACATTTGAGAAGCTGAGCAGTGGTAAAGTCTGTAAGGTACCTACCTTTAGGATTCCCTTTCGTATTCCCACAGTGATGTGTGGGAAAGGGGATGTGCAGCCAGGGGCCCTTGGTGATGGACATAATGCACTCAGTATGCAAATTTCCAAGGATGAAGTGTGGGGCTTCAATGGGTTTCCTTAAGCTGCAGTAAGTAGCTTTTAAGCTATAAATTAACCTCCTCTAGTTTAAAGATCTTGATCTTTGTGACTCTGATGTGATTCTGGAAGATGTTCCTTCTGGAAGATTTTCACTCTGACTAGCATAGACTAGAGAAGAATCCAGCCCTTGAGATGTGAGCATTATAAAGGAATAGAAAAGACAAAAATACAGATTCTTGGTGCTAGGAACACCAGCTGGTGTAGGAGCAATAGGAGATCAGTAAACCAGTGGGGAGTCATGTAGTCCCTTCCCGCATGTCTCATTCATAGCAGAGGCCAATTCCTTACCACCAGTTGAATGGCTGCAAGTCATGTTCTGGGAACTCCTCTAGGTATGGGTCTGGAAGGTCTCCCAGGGAAGAATTAGCCAGTATAGCTGTGACTGCATCTGCCACGGAGCACCAGCTTGGCAGCTGAGGGGAACTTTCCTTCGTGCAGAACTGAAGGAGTCAGGCTGGCTCCCTGGCAGAACATCCTCTTCCAGTGGGCCAGAAAGGCCATGGCAAGTCTGCAGTGATAAAAATTTCCCTGGGTAAAAATAATCTTTTTTTGTCGTTGTTCAAACATTCGGTCACAAGTGGAGAGCGTACTTGGTTGGGATCCAGGTTCAAGCCCTCACTCTTCTACTCCCTTTCTCTGTGTCCTTGGCCAAGCCTCTCCACTCAGCATCAAGAGTTGACAGCAGGCACTGTCTCTCATTGGCTGTGACTGTGCTGGCAGGTACAGTCAGAGCTGAGCTCTGAAGCATGGCAGTATGCAGGAGATGGTGGAGTTGGTTGGATGTAAGAGGCATGGCTTATTTGTTCATGACTAGTCCTGGAGGAACATGCTTAGACACAGAAAGCTGGCACGGGGTGAACTTGTGTCCTCACGGACCTTTGATTGGGCTGTTCTGCAGGGCAGACACACTCCCACACAGGCTTGTGCCTGAATGGACTAAGCGACGGGTATGTTATTTTGATTGGAGCCTCCCAGCTATTACCTGGACTCTGGGGGTCTACCACATGGAACTTTGTCTTTGCTTTAGCAAGAAAGGGAGTGGCAGAAATCAGACCTCAAGAATGGACACACTCCATTTGGAAAGTCTCTGGTCTCTGAAGCATTTGTAGAAACACCTTTCTTGTAACACAAGTCCACTGTAGGCCTCAAAATGAGTATCTGCTGTGTATTGGATACTTACACACTGGACAAGTTTCTGACCTCCACAGCTACCCAAATAGCTCCTCACACTGACAGTAGTTGCAATGTGAGAGCTTACATGAGAGCAGCTGCTTATATGTCCTAGCAGTGTACTAGCATCTAATCCTCTTAACTTCATCTCTTTTGCATATTATTGTCCAGCAATATGAAACACAGAAGGTCTATTTTGAACCAGAATGTTCTTCCTTTGATTCAGGTCTTCTGAATCAATGTTCTAGCTGTTGTACTTAGCTTTTCCATTGACTGCTCCTGTGGCATTTCTGACCCTTTAGGAATGTGGCTAAAGGGCAGCTGGAGCTTTCCTTCCTAGAAAATCTAGGGCAAAGTGTGGTTTATCTGAAATGCTGCCTACTGCTCACGGGGATGCCACTTCTTGTGCATGTGATATCCATTTGGTTTTCATAGCACAGCTCCACCAGAATCAGTTATCCTCCAAGACCTAACAGGGATATCTTACACAGCTGATTTGCTTGTGTAGATGTGGCAAACACCCGGAAATTCCTATATTTTGAAGTCATTCCATCTGCCTCTCTATAATGCAGCCACCTGTAACGTGGGACAGAATGATCCCATTAACAGGCTTGGGAGGTCTGCAGAGAAATGGAGTATATTGGTCCCAGCAGTCAATAGAGTTGAAATCCATGGATTTCTTCTCTTGCGTCCATTTGGCGTCTGTGATGTGATATCTAATTATGGACAGTGAAGAGACCCAGACACACAAAATCACCATGCTGATTGTGCCAGGGCTAGAGATGCAGTTGCAGTAAATCAAAGCACTGGACTTTTCCAAAGGTGAAAGCAAGGAATTAGCACCCTACTTTTTAACTCTCCGCAGGCTTCACAATGGTTGCTGTACCCACTTCCCATATCACAGCACTAATTGCACCCCAAACTAGACTGTATTGGGAAAGTTCAGGAGACCTTCTAGTCCTACATTATGTCACACCTTGAGAACAACTCTGACTAACGACACTTTCTTTAGAAGACAGGCTGTGGCCTCCTCATCTCAGAGACATTTTCCACTAGATAGGTAAAATCTAGAGCTATTAAGGGAGTGCTGGTGAAGTCATTAGTATTAAATCAAAATACTATGCTTGGGCTTGAGGGTGTTTTGTTGTTGGTTTTGGATTTTATATTGTTGTCTGGTTCTCTCATCATCAAAGAAGTTAGGGCATAAGAGGGGTCGGACACCTTTTAGGTGGAGGAGCATGTATCTAGCAGCAGCAGTAGAGGAGGCTGGCTTTAACAAATAACTGTATCTTTTAAAGAATTTCCTATACTAAGCCAAGTTCTGGAGACTTTGCCTGTCTCAGAATGTCATGGTTGTGCTCGAAGTCTTTTGTCAAATTTGCATGCCTGGGTCAGGGAAGGTAAATTTAACAATCCCTGTTGGAACTGCTCTGCCATTAAAAAGCACAGAAAATACAGAACTAGGGATTTTTGTAAAAGGACAGATGGAAATTAAACCTCTGGTCAAACTGGTGACTTCATAGGGCAGTGAATGGCTCCAATATGTGGCATCTCAAAAGCTATGGTTTAGGCAGCCTCAAACTGGCTACCTATTTTTTGGTGGAGAACCTCACCTTTTGTTTCTTATCTAGCTTTGTCTAGACTGGGAAAGCAGCTGCATGTATGGATAGAAGAAAAGCTGGGTGCTTATGTTGAGTAAACTGCTAAGGATTTCCTGTTCCCTGCAGCCAAGTAAGGGTTACAAGGGAGGAACAACAAGTTCCCCTCTCAGACTGCCTTTGGTTCGTGTAAATGGCAGCCTAAATGCTGACAGGAATTTTTCCTCCTCTCTCATTGTGGTTTGAATTGGGAAAATTACACTGAGGATGATGGAGCTGAGTAAAACAGAGCACTGCAGCCAGAGCAGCTGCCAAGCAGCCATCAGGAGAGATTTTGTCAAGACACAGGGACCTGGGCTAGGACCCAGCATGTCCCTGTGGGGTTTTCACCCCTTCCGTCAGGTCCAGGACTCTTCCTGTCTCTCTGGCAGCAGCACAGTTTCCCCCAGGCCTGCTGCCACCACTGAGCTGTGAGGCTGGAGGGGATGGCACATTGAAGCAATTTGCCAGGCTGCAAGACAATTACTGACACAGATGCTCCTGTGTCAATATGGGCTCTTCTCTCCGTTCTGGTTACAGCGATGGGTGTGCCTGGCGGGGACTCCTCGGCACGGGCCAGTAGGATTATGGGGTTGGGAAGGGGCCATGTCTGCCTGGGCTTGTGAGGGCAGAAGCAGTTTCAGAGGTTGTCCCTGCTCCCTCCCCTCCTCTAGCCAGTTTGTCAGGGTCTCCAGCTGCCTGCCATCCCCTACACATTTCCCTCTCTTACCTCCTACCCAAATACTGTGGCTTTTTTCCTGCATACCTGCCTTGCTGTCTGTTTGGTGGCTAGGAATGAGGGAAACGGGCATCTCACTTCTCCTGCCAAAGGTTCTGAGTCACTCACACCTCCTCCTTTCAGTTTTCTCTCGTCTCCCACTGCTTCAGTTGCTCCCCTTTTAACCAGGATATCAGTCATTGCACAAGTTTCAATACATTACATCCTTCCCAGACACAAGAGAGGTGAGATGGGGCACTTTTTAGGAGGGTCAGGACAGGCAAAAGGAATTACAGACAAACCTCTTTACCTTCCTGGGATCCATCTTCCCCTGCCACTTTCCTGACTGGCATAAAAGTCTGTATGTTTTTCCCTGCAAAGCCAAAAGTGTAGAGAAAATACTTGCATCCAGTATTCAAGTGTCATCAAATCCCATCCAAACAGTGAAATATCATCAAGTTGACATAAGGACCTCAACCAGATGCTGTTAACATAACACATTGCCATCTCTCAGCACACACCAATGTCCTCCTGAATGCCTCAGGTGACTTCAAGACCTCTGGAGATGTGGTGCCACTATTAATCAGGTCTGCATGAACATAAGGGTCCTTCCCTTGGCTGCAGCTTTAGTACCAGGTGGAAGGGTGAGCAGTCTAGGTCTACCTGACCTTGCCTCTGCAGAGGTGGCTCAAAGGGGCTATGCCCAGGCATGCCAAATCTATGCCTCATGGCTGCACCTCCATCAGTGCCTGTCCCAAATGTAGACATGGCAGTCAATGTTGAAGGCTGGGTCATGAAGCACTCTGCCAGACTTCTTCCAGCACACCTTGAGGTGATGTGAGATACTACTGCTTTCAGCTGCTCTTCTTTGTTTGCTGCTCCTTGTCTCCTGTCTCCATCATGGGATACCATCCCATTTCCCCCAGGCTGTAGCAGCTGAGGAGCAGCCACATGTTGACCTCTGCTAGCTCAGCAGTGGCAGATGGGTCTCCAGGAGAGGGGTAGCAGGGCCGGTGAGCTGGGAGGAGATCAGGTCTGTGACAGACCTCATTGCCCACCAAAACAATGTCTGCTAACACATGGTACATAAAACCGGACCTTGCCTTTTCCTTCTAGAGAAGGCTACCATTGGCTTAACTCCAGGACAAAAGTACCTTGGGATGTATCCTTAGTGCCTTCTGCCCTCTGGGGAGGCCAGCAAATGGGTCTGCTGCTCCAGCCAGTGCTGCACGAAACCAAACAGGTGTCCCTCAGCTCCAAACCAGCTTCCTCCTGCCCCTCCAGTGCTGAAAAAAAGCCCCACTGTTTCTTTAAATGTGGTGCATGTTAAAGAAAAAAAAATTGACAATCTCCCTCACTCTCAAAAGAGTGAGAAATTTTCATTGATTGATTTCTTCATGGCTTCTTAAACAGATAATTAATTCACCGTGAACCTGCGGACACACCGTCGTGAGTCGTTAATATTGTAAATTCACATATACTTCAATAATCGCCTGACCCCCCCCCTCACCCCGAAAAACAGATAGCTGAGCAGCGAGGAGGAGGGGAATGGGGGGAATTGATTTTCGAAGACATGAAGGGATCACCCAGCAAAGGGAAGCTATTGATTCTCTTTTATAAGACACCGCTATAATATTTATTCTTTTGTAAACAGAATTAACCCAGCATCATGGGTCATTCCTATCGAACAACTTTCCTCGCATGTGCACAGCAATGCTGATTGTATCAGGTGAGGTAGAAACATCCAAACTGCACCACCCACCCTGGTCCACACCTCAGCATCTGCTCAGCTTGTGCTTGCAGGGTCCTGCAGTCGTGGCACAAGCCCAGCTGGCGTCGGGCTGGCCACAGCAGGGCTGGGGCTGCATAGGTATTAGCAGTCCGAGAAGCAGACACACTTGTCTGCTCAAGTGCTGCTGGCACTGTGGTGGCCTTGGGCTGTCTTGTGCTGGGATTTGGGGACATGGTTGAGAGGCTCCTGCAGCTGGAGTCACAGACCCAGAGCTCATGGTGGACAGCTGAGCTGTGACTCCAACCTACCAACAGCTGCCGACAGAGGAAAAAAGAGGGGAAATTATGGCAAAGGGAACTTCTCTCCATCCCCTAACCCTCTCCTGCAGGTTTCTTCCCTTCAGACTCTCTGTGGTCACCCAGAAACCCATCCAGCAGCAGACGGGACAGCAGTTGGTGTAAGCACCCCATAATATTCAGACTCCTCCCTGCCCACCCATGGTGGTGGATGCAGACTGAAGGTTCCACACATGGCATCACACCCCAGAGCCCTGAGTTTCGGTGGCCCCTTGCACAGGGAGCAACAGGACTGCCTGTTGCTGAGGTATGAGCTGTGCTTGTGGAGGGGAAAAACTGCATTTCACCTAAATGAAAGGTCACCCCAAAAGGAAATAAGAGCCTAGATATCAAAAGTGACAAGCAAAAGCTAAGAGTAGGTTTCTGGATCAAGTGTCCCAGAGAAGAGCCAACAAGATGTGATCTAGCCAGGGAGGGATCTGTAAATCCTGGCTAGAGCTGCTTTCCTTCCGTGTATTTATCTGCATAAAGATAACACCACACTTCTCAGTAAAATCTAGACATACACATTCAAGTGTCCTGAATGTGCATCTGTGTGGGACATCAAAATGTGTTTCTTGTAGCAAAAGATGCAAATCTTTGCCTTGGGTACAGACACACCTGAGGGCTGGAAAAGTCTAGAGGATGTAACTGTGAGAACTCCTGGCTGCCCATCAATTCCTGTATTGCGCATCCAGTCCCACCACACGCAGTCCAAAGCAAAGACAGAAAATTGTAACAAAACACAAACTTCCCTTCATTCACCTCTCAGGTGTGAAACCGTGTTTTCCAGCAAGGTCTTCCCAAGAACTTCTGGCAAGAACCACCAACCAACAATGCCACAAGAGGTATGATTCATTTTTTTTACAAAAAAACCCCACCCCAAAACCCACATCTCAGCTACGTTAAACCCGATCTAACCACCACCCCAGAGCCCGTGGGGTGGAGAGGTGGGGGTTCTCAGCTGTGAGCATCCTCCCTGGACGGACCCTTACAAAGGTGGCCGAGCTCTCCAGCCCTGCAGCCTGGGGACGGTCGCGCCGGGCGGGATGTGCTCGCTTTGTCCCGGCCTGGCAGCGGTGGCACGTCCCCGTGCCTGCCCCTCCAGCGGAGATCCGGACCTGCCAGGCCGCTGGCACTCCGGCGGGCTTCTCTTCGCCTTTCTCCCATCCCGGCCGGCAGCCAGGGCAAGCGAGAGCGAATGCTAAATTGTGTCAAAGAATTTAAAAGCGGTGGGGGAGATGCAGAGGGGGGCCGGGTGGCAGCGGAGGGGCAGGCGCGGGCAGCGGAAGCCCTAATTAAAAGCGGGGCCGCGGGCAGGCAGGGCTCCCATTCAGAGGGCTGACAAAGGGAGGGTCTGTGGAGCAGAACCGGGAGGCAGTGAAAGGAGAGGGCCCCGCGGCGCCCCTGGCCCGCCGGCACAGCGCATCGCCCGGGCCGGCAGTGCCTGCCTGACCCAGCCTCTCCAGCCTCCATCCCCGACAAATTAGCCGAGCCACCGCCTGCGAAAGGAGCCCACGGCGGCCTTCCCTGTTCTTGCTCCTCTTCCTCCCTTCCCAGCAGCCGTCTCCCCTCGCCCGGGCTGGTGGCGGGAGGAGGAGGAGAGAGGGGAACGCCAGCCCCTCAGGTCACCTCCCAGCTCCCCGCCACCAGACAAACGCCTTTCCACTCCAGCAGTGCCCCTGAATGCACTAATTAGCCCCCCAACTCGGTGCTGGGAAAGGCCACACCGGTCATATGACAGCCACGAGTGGCATGGCCCTCCAGCGAGCGTCGATGTGCCCCGGTCCTCCCCACGGCTGTAGGTGGGACATGGAGGGAAGCCTGGCCCAGCTGGGGGGTGGCAGTCCCCTGGAACCCCTCTCTGTGAGGGCAGTGTGGTGCAGGAGACTCAGGAAGGGGTCTGCCTTCCACTGCCGGCCCCAGAGGTGCAGCAGGAGCAGGGTGGAGGGGGGCTGCCCGGCCCTGCTCTTTCTGGGGGTTGATGCTATGAAAGGATGAGGGGAGCAATGAATGAGAGGCCCAGAGCTTGTTGAAGGGTAGCCTGTACATCACAATTAATTCGGGGCTCTTTCCAAAACAAAGGCTCTCTATGGCTTTCAACATGTTTACACAATAGTGCACAGAAAGAGCAGCAAAGTGTCATCTCAAAGCCTCGCTCCCTATCTCCTGCCTCTTTGACTTCCCTCCCTGCACATTCAGCACATCTTCAGCACCATCTCCTCTTCAGACCCTTTCTTGCTACGAATTCACATTTTTCTGCCCTGCCACACACACCTTGCTTTCTACGGACTTCATAAGTCTTTGCTGTGAGGCATCCACATCTGTGACATCCCACGCACTCCCAGCTGGGGACACTCAGCAAAGGGAAGCTCATGGCTACAGAAGTCCTAGTGCCAGTGGTCACATGTTGGAAAGTTGCTGCTGGCGAAGGAAAGAGTTCTCCCTAGCTCTTGCCTCTTTCCCCTGGACTTGAACGACATCAGACTCAAATCTTAGCAGAGGCCATCCTATTACATGTCTCAAAGTAGGTTCTGGAAAAAATGGGGAAAAGACCATATGCTTCAGGTCAAATAGGAATCTTCAGGTTAAATCTATGCTTGAATTAGGGCCACATAGTCTTCTCTATCTAAAGAACAAGGCAGCTCAGAACATGTCAGCCTTTGCTCGTCTAGCAAAAGGACAGAGAGGTACAGTGACCTATATGAGGCCTCAAAGACAGTGCTGGGATCAGCATAAGAGCCAGGGGGAGAGAAATATCACACATGAAGACCAAGGCAAGTGGTTCGGTCAGGAATTCTGCCCCAACCCTGTCCCATTTGGCTCCCCCTACAAATACAAGGGTTGTAGCCAAGAGCTTTCTCCATCTCATCGTCTCCATCATGATTCAGCCCAGGCAGAGGTCTCAGTGCACATCTGCACCTCTGTGTGATACTTTCTCTTTCCCTTGTCTTCGGGGTTTGCACCCTAGCAGACTCCAAGACCTCACATCTATCTAGTGAGTACGCATCAGTCTCACTCAGCTAACATATACCAGTTAAACCAGTCTCACACACAGCCTTTTGTCCTGATGCCAATGTAGAATAAACCCCATCACCTGATTTAGCTGGCTGTGTTATCAAGCTCAAGAATTTGTCAGCTCCCAGATCGTCCATCATGGCGCTCACAGCCCTCACAGCAGTCTGGTGCCCCTCACTGACTCTCAGAGCACTCCAAAAACCTGGCAGGGGTCAAAGCCCCTCACAGGCTCCGACACACGGGTAGGGGAAAAGCAGCATGGTATAGAGGAGTAAACAGCAGGCAGCAAAACAAGGTCATGGATTAACCAACTCATCTTTGATTTTCCTTCCCCCCTGTCTTCTCTATCCAGCTTTCAAGGGCTTCCAACTGGGGCTGCTTTCTCACCTGCACACCCCCAAGCTCCCCATCGCACTCCAGGACCCTGAAAATGACTGCATACAGCCACGAGGCCTCATGCAGAAACCCAACAACCCCAGTGAGAATGTAATTGCCTTTGAAGTTAGCAGTGCCAGTGTGAGAGACTGCCTTCAGTATGAACAGCCTTTCCACCATCACACGCCTCACCCAGGTGCACAACATCTTTTGCAAAGTCTCAAGGGACTCAAACAACTCTGCAAGGCCTTAAGAGAAGGGAAATTGCTATCAGAGACTCCTGTCGACTCCACAGCCCACCAAGGAGGCTGCTGGCTTCTGCAGGCCATCCCCCATCTGTTGGAATAGAGGGAAGTTTTACGTTAGCAATAAAATATAAAAAATGCTGGAGTCCAACTGGTGACTGAAGCCTGGTGCCAGGCTCTGCTGCAGAGACATCACAGCTGCTTACAGTGCCTGCTCTGAAAGAGGTGCTCATTAAACATTTGCCTTGGGTTTATTTTCCCTGTTTGCTAAAAATCAAATATTCACAACAAAAATCTGTAAGGGAGGGCTGTGAATCCAAAGTTTGATTTCATAAAAGCAAACACTACCAGCCACCTGACTCTGAGCTTTGCTTCCTTTGCCTTCTGTTTTTAGCAGGTAGGAGTTAACTTAAAAATCTTATGACCACATGAACTAGAAGTGATTTTTATTTTCTGAGAAACCTGAGATTCTTCAACTAAGCAATTGAGCTTTTTAAGGAGACTGCAAATAGCCAATACACTCTTCAGAACTGACCAAAAGGGTTTCATGTCACAGAAATATTTTGAGATGCAGAAAGGACTGTTTTCTAAGCTTCATACTTTTGGTAGAGTTCTTGCCTTTCTGCCTAGCTATTGAGATACTTCCAGTAGTTGCAAATACCTTCCATCCATAAGCTGTAAGTTCTGATAGATCAGAGCTGAGGACTTGGTCAACAAACTGGTAGACTCCCAAAACACAATACAGGCACTGATGTCAGGCTGCTCAGAGGAAAGCTCTCATCAGTAGGACCAAGACAGCAGAGCTATGAGCGGGATTCAGAAGTGCCAACACCGAGATGTTAACAACACAGCAGGTCTAGAAAGGCCACAGGCAGCAAGCTAGCAGCAGCCATAGCTTTGCATCATGTGGCTCAATAGCACATGAGCTTTTTCCTCACCAAATACCATTCAGCTGCACCTGAAGTCATTTTGATTAATTTATTTAGCAAGTTCCTCACCCTGCTCTAAAGCCTGGAAAGCTCTAGCTGGTTGCAAGCTCGTCTACTGTCATACTGAGGGCTGAGCCTTCACTTCTCCCACTGCCACCATCCTGGGAAGCCAGTGCTTCTCAGACACCACTGCTCTGCTTGCATACCACAGCAGAGCCCTGCTGTGCAGCATCCATAGGAGCATGATATCACCTGCCTGCAGCTCTCCTGATGGTGTCCCTACACCCAGAGGTCTGGCTGTCCCCAAGCCCAACCTTCTTGGCATAGCCAGCGTCAGGCTGGTCTCCTCCAGCTCTCTGGGCACCTGGGAGGAGGCGTGACTCCTCACGGAGCCGTGCTGTGTGGCACTGACATGAATCGATCCACAAGCCGCCCCTGATGTTCTCCACTTCTGATTGCTACATTTTTTGTGACAAATTGATAAACTGCATCTCCACTCAGTTAAAGATTTGATCTCGCTCTCTTAATCCGCTATCAATAAGATATTAATTGTGCACCCGACCCGTTCTGTTCCCCGCCTGCCTGCAAATCCAATAATCATTTCAGAATTCACAGCTGAGTGGGGCACTCCCTTCAAACAATTAATTTCAGGGGAGTCTCATTTATTTTCCCTGTAACCTTCTCCCCCCACCCTTCCCCTGCTTGCCTGTCTGTCCCCACCTCCCCCCTCCATCTACACAGTTTGCAGCTGAAAATCCTGCTCAGCAGAGAAAGGCGGTGGGAGTGCAAGTTACATGGAAGCTGGAGAGGTCCTGTTGAACTCCCTCCCATTTTCTGCTCCACACAACCCATCAAATCCCCCTTGCTCAGCCCCCAGACTGCCCTAAATGTGAAGCCAAAGTCATCCCAAAGCTAACACCTTGTGCCTTCAGCCAGTTGCCTTCTAAGGAGGGGGACTGCATCCTGGTGTGCACAAAAAGTGGTGAGTTGGTTGGCACACAACCGTCCAGCTGGAGGCTGAGGCTCTGGGTGTGTTCATCAGCCAGAGCCCTGCCAGCAGGACACAGAGGTGAACTTCCAAACTGAGCGGGATCAGTCTCCAGGTGTCCTTGTAAGGAGGTCACAAGAGAACTCCCTCCCTCACAGGTCATGCCGAAGCACTCACTGCATGGATGGGAGGGAGAGGTCTCACAGCATTGTCCTTGTGCCACGAGTGCTGCCAGCCATGTGAGAAATTGTTGGTGCTCACTTACCAATCCCACAGAAATGGGAGGGAGAGAGGACTCCTAAAATCAGATAACCACCAGTATTGCATAGTCCCTCTAGCACCTCCCATGGCCTTTGCTCTTCCAGTAGCTCCAGATTTCCACCCCTGGCCAGCTAGAGCAGGGTTTGTCCATGCCTAGAGCCACATGCTTCAGCGCAGCTTAGGTACAGGATAGCTGGGTGAGAAGTCTCTCTGTGGACCAGATGTGGGGGATGGATGATCAGATGGCAACAGACCTTTATCCACATATTCTTATCTTCTCCTAATAGCCCACACTATCTGACCTCTTCGTGATTTGGACTTTGGAGTTTTTGGTTTCTCCCTATGGCCCAGAGAAGAACCAAGCTTCATGGCCAGCTGAGCTCTCAGACAAGATGTCACTTGACCATTCCTTCCCTGTCCAGCCTCTTCTGGCACTGCATCTCAATAGCCAGCGCACATCAGATGATGCTGGTAGGTAAATCAGTCTATGCAATAAGTTCTAGATACAATATTCATATGAAAGCCAGACACAAAAATTAGAGTAATTTGTGTCCCAAACTTGCTACCACAAGTGCTGGACACCAAGCACAGAGTCCGTGGAGAGGTAAAAGAGGGCAGCATAAAACATAAGAAGCCCGTCATTGTCACTGCAACAAATACTCAGGAAAAAGCCCAAGTCAGAGTGTCCCTCACTGTCAAAGGACTCGCCCCTGATGTCCTTTGTTTGCTTCATCTTCTTTGTCATTCTCTCCCTTTACCTCAGAACCCATAGAAGACAGAATTACTATGACCAGAGACGGGAAGGGCTGGGAGAGCGGAGCTGTCGCTAGCGATAGCTGCTGCTGGCATCGGCAGGAAAGCCAGAGGAAAGAGCGTCTCTGCTGCTGTGCGGGGACAAGAGCAGGGCTCTGACAAGCTCTTTAAGCTCCCCAGGCTCCAGAAAATGCTGCGCAAAGTGTTTTAGCAACAAAAGTCTTGAGAAGAACAAACACTCTAATCCCTTAATGAGCCGGCTGATCCCCCATCTTGGCTCTGGCTTCTCTAAAGAGCCACACGCTTCCCTCCTCCCCGGCCCCTGGCCCCCTCTGGAGCAACCCGCCGTGGCCGCCTCAGAACCGATTCAAGGTGCACTTCGGGATCCAATCCAATTACCCTGTATCCTGCTGAGCGGCCCCACAGACCGACAGCTCTTTCAGGGCTGAGTCTTATGGCCTGTTAATCCTCCCCTCATTAAAAGACCTTGTTCCTCCCTCCTCAGAGGTGAAAAAAAAAAAGACCACAAAAAACCCCAACCCCACACTGGGAAAAGTTTATGCAAGAGAGCCCTAAAGCAGAGCACGAAAGCTGTCCCACAAGCCGAGGGCTCTCCCTGCTCTCAGGGGTCACCTCTGCGTAACTCGGGGGTGTCTCTGCCTCCTCCTGCTCCCAGACCTGGCTTGCACATGAGAAAGACGGGCAGGCAGCCGGCCTTCGTGCTGTTCTTGCACTGTGGCTTTATTGGCTTCTCTTTAATGGGCTTGTCGTTAAGCCAGGAGGAAGCCGGGTGGGAGGGTTCCCATAAAACTAAGGCCTCACAGCTAATGAACACAGCACCCGGGGGAAAGGACACAGGAGCGGCAGGGCTGAGTTGGCCTTTGACAGCCTCGCAAGGACAGGGTCCCTCCTTGTTGGGAGAGGAAATGTCAGAGTAGCCCCCTCTGCCTCTGGTCTCACACATGCGGGAGGTACTGAGGTCTCCAACCCAGAGGGTGGCCATTCCCACACCCGGGGAGCTCTCCTCAACACTTAGCTGGAGGGATGAGCCAGAGATCAGTCAGCTGCAGTCACCTCCTAATGAACATCCAGTGCTGCCTCCCTTGGGGTGGTTTTGCTCCTCTCCTGCTTCCTTCTGTCCTGAAGTTGCCATCACAAACCCCAGCATTTTTCCTCCCTCCTACTGTCTACATAGAGAAAACTCTGGGGAAATTTAGCCCAGCTGGTCAGGCCCTCAGCTAGAGGTAGCATAAGCATCATGATCTCTGGGCCCAGGAGAATGACAGCAAGTCCCCAAAATATTTTCAGAATTGAGGCAGTCACAATTCACTTGAAAGCAGCTACAGAGGTGATCATCCACCCTCCAGAGCTACAAGAGTTCCTGGCAGTCATAACAACACATATAAAAAGAGGCCACAAGAATGAAGCAACTCATTTTCATGGGGCAAATGCCTCATCCCAGCTTAGTCTAACACAGGCACCGGTGAGTCAGACTCTGCTCTGCCCGTGCACTATCGGGAACATCTCTAACAACAGACCTGTGACGCTCTGATGCAATGGGGCTTAGGGTTACATGTGACTGAGAAGGATTTCAGTGATACCAAGAGGCACGATTAGGTCTTCTCAAAATTTTGTCCTCGCAGGAAACTGGAGCACTGACTTACTGAGCATTTTCACCATCAGTATCTGGTTGTTTTTTTCTTATAAGATGGGCAGCAGGGAATGAACATACTAAGCTGGAAACAACATTTTTAAGTGGGGTTTTGTTTTGAGTTATGTTTTTGTGGGGAAGGAAATTTTAAAAAGTATTTGAATTTCTGACAACTTTTTTTCTTCCCCAGCAGAAAAATTCCTTACCAGTCTGTCACAGGCCCCAGGGAGGTGAACTGCATGATCTAATTGGGCATTATCTCAGACTTCTCCAATTTCTCTCTTGTCACACAGTCTGCTTTTTGACCTATGCCAAGAGAAATAACGTTGGCATGCATCCTTTTTGGCTTTGACAGAGCCTGTTTCTGCTCAGCTCTCTTCTACAAATTCTTTCTAGTTATGCCATCTCATCCATTCACTTTGCACTTGCACATTTAACACCATAATTACAACACACAAGATTAGAAATCAGACTCACCTTTTCCCACCTAGTGCTGTTGTGTTCTTGTTCTTTGTACTGCCTTCAGCAGGACCAGTGAAACTCAGCTTCTCTGCTTCACTCCTTGTTAATGGTCAGGTGCATTTCTTCATCCTTTCTTATTGAACCCAGCCATCTGCAGAGAACTACTTTGCTCAAGAACTTTGTCTCTTCCTCTGCTCACCGGTTTTCTGCCATCAGCTGATAATTCCTCCCCATCTGTTGTTTGAAATTATTTTCTAAGTAATTTCTGTGAGTGATTCAAACTATCTTGGTCAGCTTTAACAGATGGAGTGGTCACACATTCCATTTCTTTTCCTGTGGATTTTAAAATCAGGTCTTGGGTGACAATCCTAGAATTTTTAGAACAAAAAAAATTTCCATTAGCTCCCACTAGATTTTACTTATGAGTGCCTTGTTTCACAAATACTCTGGATAGTATACCTGTCTGCTAGAGCACCATCAGAAAATACAAATCTGAGAGAGAAATCCCAAGGAAATTTTTGTAAGTTTTTTGTCAGATAGTACATTAATGGAAAATGCTTTCTGTGTGATGACTGAAATCAGTATAGACTGAGTTCAGCAACACTACTACAAATGCAGACCTGGTCCTCCTTTGACACCACACAGAATGCTGAGAGCTCTGGACTTGATCCAGCAAAATATTTAAGCACATGAGCAGGTCTAAGAAATGAAGTGCATGGTTAAATATCTAGCTAGATCGGGGCCAAAACATTTGGCACCTCACATGATTGCTCCATAAAAATGCTTTTCATTTTAAAAAAAGGTAAATTTTTCATTAAAAAATATGTTAGAAACTACCAACCCTCTTTTTAGATGCAATTTAACATGGCTATCTAACTTAGTGTCACACATTTAACCCTGCTCTCTGCAGGCAGTTATTTAGAGGAAGGGTTCTTCTTACGTGTTTGTTGTCACACAGTTACACCACAAATCTTGTTTCTTGCTGAGGTGTCAGCCTGGGAAACCCCCGCAGTTGTGACTAGTCTCAGCTGGTTCCAGCAAAGAAGCGAAGGTAGTCTGAAGGACACAAATATGCAAAGACTTATAATTTACAAGGGTATCTTCCAGAACAGTGTTTGTAGCAGGATGTCAAGTGACTGGCCCAGATGTGGAGGTCAGATACACACGTATGAGCCAGATTTTCTCTTTGTCAAGCAATTACTTGCACTGCAGTTAGCATAGGAGACTGAGATAGAGATCAGAGCCCTCTGTGCTAGCTACAAGCATGAACGCAGAGTTACTGTCCCCCAGACCTTCTGTTGAAATAAACACAGCAAAGACTGGGAGGGGAAACTGAGCCTTTCCAATGGGCAGAGTGAAGAGTTCTCTCATCTCTCTGTCCAGAAGCAGTTACTGGGGCTAGCAGTCAGGAGCAAGAAGACATGGGCAAGATCTCTTCCTTCCCTCTTAAAATATCACCTCACGGGTTTAATGGAGCTGGCACATGGCCCACCACATTCTCCTGTGCCCACTGTCACCTTCACCAATGTATCCCAGTACCAAGCCAGTGGGGATACTGGACGCCCATGGGGGGCAAGGTACACCAGTATCTTCCAGAAGGGATAGGTCAAGAGGAAGTCAAGTCGAGCTGGATAGTCTTTTACTGAATCCTCCGTCATGGGGCCATAAATAGCTCTTTCCTCTGTGACCCTCGGCCTCCCACAGTCCTTCCCCACCTCCACCCCCACCCCAGCACAGGCTGCTCCTTGCCCTCTGCAGATCATTGTCTCCCTGCTAATTGCCCTGTCTAGGAGGAACAGGTCAGCAGCTTCAGGTGAGACCCAGGGAGAGCTGTTAATAAGTAAATGATAAAAACAAAAGTTACAGAATGAACTTGTTTCTTGCCAGGACTTGCCTAGAGATTTGCCAACCACCACTATCCTGTTGCAAAAGGGCTCAAGCTCTTTTTTTCCCCTTGACTCGAAACTCTGACAGTAGTATTAAGTTTGAACATGGAGTCCCAACTCCAAGAAAGTGTGAATATGGGTGTGCATGTGTGCAGGTCTTGCCAGCTTAGAGGCTGCCCTGATAGCCACGTTGTGTGTCCATGTGCATGCCCCTAAATAAAACAAAGCCTGGAAACAACGAGCTCCCAGATCATCCAGACTGTTTAATGAACTACAGGCTCTCTGGCTGGGAAATGGTTCAGTCTCTCAGGTAGTGCCTGGCCATGACATGTGCCACCCACTAGCCTCACTAGTCAGCATGGACACAACCTCCAGCGCCATGCCAGCATGCCTTGCACCCTTGGACACTGTTGAATGCCGCACCCTGGGGCCCCATCACATTCTAGAAAGGATATTTCCTGAGTTGGAGTAGAGATGTGTGGCACTTTCCCGCGATGGCCTCTCTCAGCACGAGCCTGGTGCCACGTGGGAGCCATGTTGCTGGAGAACCAGCAGTCACAGCCATCCGCTGCTGCCTTTAAGTGCTGCAAAACACACCGAGCTCACAGGAAAAGTCTCAAAACCAAGCAGAACACAAAAGAGAGACAGAGTGTTTGGACCACTCCCTAGCCAGCAGCCACATCCCAAAGGAGACATTGCAGGAAGAAACCTCTGACATTAGGAGACCTCAGAGCAGACTCGTTTCCAGCCCTAGCGTGAAGCATCATCCAGAAGGCCCAAATTTCCACTGAAAACACCACCCTGGGCCCTCTGTGCCATCTGGCTCACAGGAGATGCTGTGGCTCCTGCCACTTTCTGGGGCATAGTCACTCCTATTGCTGCCCCTTCCCAGAAGGAGGTGCTGCAGGGTGGTGGCCAGACTCCCCCACTCCCCGCCTTTGTGAGCCTAACCCTGTGGGGTCTTGTATTCCTTTGAAACCCGAGTTGTGTTGATGGATATATTTGCTGGGTGCCTCCCGTCTCTCCTGGGCTCGGGCTGCCCTGTCTGGAGGTTCTGTGAGGGAGAGGGGTCTGGAGTTTAAGAGCGTTATTGTTACCGGAGGAAGGAATTTTCGGTCCTATAAATCAGAGGCAGGCAGCAGTAGGGCCAGCATACTTGTGCTGTGTGAACAAACTTCATTTCCTGGGAGACTGGCCTTCAATCACCCTCTGTCATACTCCACTGATCAGAGGTGGACATGAGAGGAGTTCATTAAGGTGGAAGAAAAATAATATAATAGGTCCTCCCTGTGCATGCACTATTCCCGACCCCTGGGGGTGCAAGACACCCCTTCCTTGTGCTGAGATCCAAAACACACACACACACACACACACACACACACACACAGAGTCACTCACCCTGAGTACACTGGTATTCCTCTGCCTAAGCAAATTTCCTTCTAAAAATGGACACCTCAAACATAGCCTGAGTTTTTTTCTGGCTACTTTTCAGATGAACTCAGTTCCACTGTCTGTTGACTCACTTTGTAATTCTTGGCTGCACTCTGCCGGAGGAGAATCAGGCCCAGCACTTGGTGCAAAAGGAATCGATAATTTTCTGAGCAAAACAGAAAGCTCAAAGCTCTCCTTGTTGATTTTGTTTCCTGGCTTTCTGAATGGATTTTTTTTTTTTTAGGGAGATAATCTATTCTGTTTCTCTTTACCATCCTTCAGCACCACTGATTTTGAAAACAACTGAAATTAGGAAAAGGGACAAGAATGACAAATAGTTGGAAATTAAAAAATTAAGTACAGTGAATGAAAAGAGAAAATATTTTGAGTAAAGGATATGGAAGAAAATTCCAAAGGGGACAATTGTTTATAAAAAGTTTTGCAATTTCAAGAACAAACCAAAAGCTGACTTGATATATGGGAACACAGAAAACAGTTCTCATAAGGCCCAAGAGTGTCTGCTGTGGACTGGTGCAGTGGTGATACCAAGTGGAATAAAAGCTCCTCAGACTTATGAGCTCAGTTGGGCTGGTGGCATTCATTTGTATGCTTTTCACAGAAAGCATAAACAAAAGACATAACTGATTGTTTCAATCACTTTGAAAACACTTTTATTAGCAGTTCTTGTGTTTATAAGATAGACACAAATACATACCAGAGAGTTTGGACCCACAGAACTCAGGCAACTGATACAAGATCAATCATGTTATTTTTCAGGTGCTGCCTGTGTTCAGCTTGAGGCTGGTGGACAGCTTGTGTTCTCCTCCTCCTGCGTGGTAGAGGCACCCATGGTTTAGTGAGCTCCTTGCAGGCAGTTTGAATCGATGCCTAGTTATGCTGCTGGACTTAGCTTTTGGAGAAATGTGTGGTTCTGGCCACAAAGGAGCAGATGAAGGAGCACAGACACTGCCACCCTTGGATCCAGCGTCTCAGCTCTCCATCTGTGACATCTAGAAGAGCGAAATCCACCCAGGAGGAACCAAGAGAAGGATTTTGCCTGAACTGATCCCAGAAACAGACGACCCTGGAGAGTGCACTGTGGAGCAGGAGCCTGTGGAGCTCATAATCCTGTGATGGCCATCTGCAGCAGCAGAATTCCCTCAGCCTCTGCTGGCAAGGGAAAGCCCAGAGACTCACAACGTCTAGGGGGGGAAAAAAAGAAAGCAGAAAGTTGATGAGCTTACAGGGACTGAAGGACAGATTGATTCAGTTCATTCTCTGTGAAGATCATACCAAGGAAATTCCTTTCATTATGATCTCTTTTGAGAGATATAGTCTCCAAGGAAGGCAGCCAGGTACATCCACAAGCAAGTAAACTATGGCTTAAGAAGGAGTTCTTATATTGGTAGGTATAAAATGAGTCATTTCTGCTTAATATCAGGAGGATGAAGCTGGACAGTGAGACAAAACAGAGTTGTATTTAATCATCCCAGAAAATGCTGGAGAATATTCTCAGAAGGTTTCTTGTAGGGACACTAACTGCGTAGAAAACATAGACCTGTCTGGTACCAATATCTTCTCCAGAGAGCTAGATCAGACATTTTGCTGGAACTTAATAAATAGTTGGTGAAGGATTTTGCAGGCCTCCCTGATGAAAGAGGTTGTTGGAAAACAGAACTATGGGGCAACTTTCCCAACCTGGCTGTTCATCATCAGACAGGTTGTTCGCAAACCTGCCTTTTTATTTACTGTGTGAAATCTTTTTGAACGGACTTTTTACATTAATATCTAAAAGGACAGCTGTGCTGTTGTTAGTGGATATACCTCTCTGTTGGCTTCAGTACTGTTTATCGTATCTATATTAAAGAAGAGTTCACTGGCTTTGTTGAGAAGTGCCAGAGAACAAGAATGAATTTACTCCAAGCTCTGCTGGACTGAAAAGCAAAGGGAATAGACAAACTGAGCTAAAAAGCTAAGGCCCTCACTGCAGCAGAGGGAACAGCGTGCAATACTGGTGATGCACTGGGGCACACCAGCTGGGGTGAAGGGACTATGGCTGGAGATATCCAAGGATGCTGTCAGAAGAAAGGAAGAGCATGATTGAGGTGTACCCTATACCCAAACACAGCTACATGCCCCAGTCCACTCCCACTACATCAGAGCTCTGTTTGGGTCGTTAGTGCTTGTTTTAATTTATTTAGCCAATTTTATCGCTGGAAACACACAGTGATTTACAACCTTTCCTGAGTGCACAGATTAATAAGCCCTCTCCTCACTTCCCCTAGAGACAATTAGCATGTAGCCATGATGGGAAATGACTATGAAGAGCATGCAGGCAATATGCTGAGGGAGTTAGACATCAAGCTAAATTCTGCCTACAGAGAAGGTCACTTGAAAGCCACCACCTGTGCTCAGATCCTCATCTAGAGAGAAAAGCCATCCCCATCACTAGGCAAAATGCACAACCTGAACTGGTCTCTGACTCTGAGACACTCTACTCTTAATACAACAGGACCTCAAGTTGTAACTGAGTCCAAGAGTTGTAGCAACTCTCTTTAAAGGCTTTACCTTTAGACACAAAACATAGCCAATGAGAGACTGGAAAAAAAAATAAATAAAAAACCCCTCTGGTTACCTTCCTCTTTTAATTTCGAGTTTGTCTGTTGTTTTCTTTTCCCGATCCATTAATGCTCTCCCTTTCCCTTCTTTTGAGTTGTGGCAGTGGCTTCTGCAGTACCAGCCAATGCCTGGCATGAACTGGGCCCTGGGATCTGACCAGGGAAGGACCACCTCTTCTCTGTGGGCTCGTACAATGCTGTTGGCACCACACTGGGTTGGTGGGTCCAGCCAGTGTAGAAGTACTGTGGATGGACAAACCAAGCACACAGTATGGAGGGGTAAATCCCTGAATTTGAAGGTGTGACACTTGGTCCACCATCCCTCTCACACTGCCAGGCAGCTCTGTCCTTGAAAGAGCTCTTTAAAGACTTGGATTTTAAAACAAGCACCAATTATTCAAACTCACTCTTTCAAAATCTAAGAGAAGAGAGCTGGTAAAATGTGCTGACAATTTTCTCACGTTTCCACCCAGTGAGTTCTTTTAGCTTACTGATTTTTTTTAGTTTTCTCCAGTTCGGAGAAGCTAAAAATATTTTTGTTCTTCAAAACAGAAGAAGATTCAGATTTTGAGAGAAAAACTTCATCAAAATTTTTAGCAAACTGGCAGTCCTTTTTATCTTCACAGATATTTTTAAAATTATCCTTACCAGATATGTTCTGATGAAGGTGAACATGGTAAAACCCACTTTACCAGCAGGAAAGCTGAGTCACATACAGATGAACCCAAGTATTCGACTCCTGCCACTCTAGGGCACCTTCTCTTTTTTACTACAGAGTCCTGTAATTAGCTATGCAATGTGGTCTGATCTCCTTGTTAAGCTGGGGCTGTAAAGGTGCTCTTAATAACCTCATTCTACTCCCAGTCCTCTGCTCATCCACACTCATCATCTTGCTAAAGGAGACCTGTAGGAAGCTGAAAGGCCCTTCCGTTGCCCTGGAACACCATGTAATTGGTGCAGAGCTGTGAACATAGGAGTCACCAGAGATGACAGGGGAGTGTGTCAAAACCCTTGGCTATATCTGCCTGCTATCATGGTTTCCTCCTGAGCATCTCAGTCTTACTTCTCTTCTGACACTCCACCTGTGAGCATCTCAAACTAAACCAGAAGCCCTAAGAAAAGCACATATGTGACTCCTGTGGCAGCCCAGCAACTCCTTGGAGATTGCTGGTCTCCTTGTCCTTTCCTATGTCTGGTCATTTATCACCAGTGCTCTCTGTTCCCATTGCCCTCCTGGCAACTGCAGCACAGAGGTATTGTGGGGCACATGCCCACAGCAATGGTATAGCCTCTTGAATAACACTGCTATGATTTTGCGCTTCCATTCAGGTTCCAGCAACTGCATTGTCCTGACATCATCCATGGACCCCACTGCCATTTCAGGGCCCATACAGACGTCTGTAAGGACAGTTTCTAATGCTCACTTCAAGACATCATTGAAGAATCCAATTTCTCTTTGCTTGAGCAGAGCCTGTGCTCTCCTAGGAGTGTCTGGTCTCAGCCAACAGCTCTTACTTCTCATTGCTCAGGCTGCCCAGGGCTGCTTCAACCCCTTGTCTCCACAGAGACCCTCTCCCTTCCCAGAGCAGCAGTGAGGTCTGAGGCGGCAGGAGGACTACAGCATGTTTCTCCAATAGACGATGGGTTGGAGAGGCTGAGGGGAGCAGCTTTTCGGGTGTAGCCGTGCTGGCTGTGTTGCCTTTCCCTCCTCTCTGAACCCAGCCCCACTGATAGACATTAGTGAGTGGGAGGCTGGCTCACACCAGAGAGCCTTTGACATAAAGGGAGTTTTCACCCCACCTCTCCATCAAGCAAAACTTAAACTTATTTGTGCTTATATGCTACTTCATAACTAGAGAAAATAAAAACTGGGTTTAGGAGAGTGCAAATATTTAACAATAAAAAAACCACATCAATTTACCCTTTTTCATTTCTATAGAAGGAACCTTAATGGAGTCACATGACTCTTATTCTAAGTGATAAACCACAGGTCATAAAGCACCACTTTATCACTCTGCACAAGCAGTATAAATAACAGCTATTACCCAACCTCACTCCATCTGATAAGCTCAGAGATTTTCTAATATACATTTCTGATTTTTTTAAATAATATTCATGATCATTTCCTCTTGAGCATTATGAGTCTCTGGCTATGTGGCCCTTGAAACCAGGGCCTGCAAACCCTTGTACCATCTCCCTGATTTATGGCCATGTTGGTTGGGACTGACGCCCTAATGAAATCTGTGACACTGCATTAATGGGGCTGTTTGTTACCACCGGAGTTCAGCGGCTGCCTCTAGTCTCCAAGCTGTGCTCGGAAAGGCAGAGTCTATAAAAACCACCCAGTGGGGCAGCAAACCTTCCCTACCTGCCCACCCTGTGGGACCACCCCACACAGGAGCTGCGTGGCGAGGTCTGTGAAGCCCCTGGACGGTGCAGATAAGTGCGTTGCGGCTCCACGCCGCAGCTGTGCCGACACACAGAGCACGCCACAAACTCAGGGTCTTCCCCGGGACCACAGATCCACACATAGCCACACGTCTCTCAAGCGTGTAATTAATACCCAGCCCCCTGCGTGCAATCATTCGATTGCACAAACCACAGCGAACGCGCACCATCCGATTACCCACTAACAAGCAGGCGCGGACCGAGTGTCACTGACACACGTCCCTTCCACGGGCAGGAGCTCTGCAGCCTCAATGCGACGTGCAGGCAAACAAAAGGCGGTCCCACACCTCTCCACCCTCCTGTCCAGGGCTGGTTTCCCTCTAGCTCCAGAGGCCACAGGACCCTTGCAAAACCTGCCTGTGGCTCGTGTGTGCTTCTGCAGTGACGTTTCCAGTGTGACCTGCTCCTGTCAGCTGAGACATCTAAGCCAAATAGCCACCCAGTTCTCGTCAAAACTAACGGCAGTTTGGAGGACGATTCATGTCCTCAGCTCAGAAAAACTGAGCCAGCATGTACGCAACAAAGATCTCGTGTATCTACCACACGATAAAACATACCTGCAAGACAGGTATTTTAATACCAATATACCATACATAGAGACACATTATTGTGAACTCAATCTTAAAGCTACCACAGCAAGCAGAGAGAACTTCACTTCTTGGGCTAAGTAATCACCCAGAATATTTTAACATACGTACACGCTTGAGCATCTGGACCTCTTACAGGCTGGTTGAAGCTGTTAGTCCCTTCATTTGCAATCACCCACGTAGTTTCTCTTGGGTATTATTTGTTCCGGTTCATCTTTGTTTTGTTTTTCCTTTTTAGAAACAGTTTAGAAAACAAATGCAAAGATTCATGTTCATGCAATGCAGGCTCCTATACAACAGGAAATAAAAATGCCAAAAGTGAATATTTAGCCTTAATTCTGCCCTGAGGTAAAACTTGGTCAGCTGCTATAATCATATATTACCTATCAAATAATGCAACACAGTAGACACTTTCTTCCACTTTAGGTACATACAAGGAAGAACCTTCATTCCTGTGTGCTTCATTTTACAAGTTTTAATGCAGGTTTATTCACTGAACCAAAACAGAAACAGTTTGGTGTGAAAAGACACAATACTAAGAAATATTTTGTTGTGCCTATAAAATTCAGTGCCTTTTTCAGGATTGCTTTCATAGTATTTTCAGTAATCAAAATGCCTTACGAAGAAATCAGCGGTTTGATTAATTCACATCTGCTGGAATTATTAAATAATTACAAATAATAAAGCATTGAGCTTAAAAATGACAATTTAAAATCAGTAATATTGATATGGCTGAGTTTCATTTGTCTGGGAAAGGAAACAGCTTTGACAAGACCATATTTTTTAATAAAATGAGTGTGGTATTTTTCTATCAGGTCTCTAATTCCAGCATCATAAAAATGTGGTATATCTTTATTGATAGACTTTAGCAGGTGAATTCTCTCCTCTACAGCATATATATGTTAATGATTTTTTCAGCACTGACATACAATATGTTTAACCAGACGATTTTTCCTTTCACTCGGAGTTACTTCTCTGAGCAGTAATTTCGTGGGCAGTTCTCAAATGACAACTGTGAGAAATACACACACCACATCTTGTTAAGAGTGTATTTTAATGATGTCTTGCTTGACCATGTTTCTTTTTTGTAGAATTGTAAATAATTCCTACTCTTCTCATGATCTGTAGCTCGAAGGACACAAGACTGGAGGAGACCAACTATGCGATCAAGTCCAGTGCATTTGCAATCACTTTGCAGCAGGTGTTTAGTCCTAAAGAAACCACAATATCCCTCCCTATGCCACAGACCACAGAAGATTTGCCAAAATTATGAACCAAACTTACTCATGCTCAAAAGATGCAGAAGAAACCCTTGAAAAAAGTAATTACACATCACAGGAAAAAAGAGAAGATACCTGGAGCCAGAGCATCATCACCCACTGCTGGGAGCTGCATGGGCAAGGGAGTGTGGTAAGTGAATAGTCACAGCTGATCTCAGTGCCTTGCAAATGTAACTCTAGTCAGGCAGTAGATGTGCTCTCTTTAATGATATTACTGAACAGATTACATAAATGAGTGAGAATTTATGTACAGAATTTGCATGTGTTTGCAACTGATCTGAAATTTATAAATACGTTTCTGTATTTACATTTACAAGTAAATTAATATTCATTTCCAACCAGCAAGCACCACCAAAATGGCATTCAAGTGCATGTTTCCAGGTGCAAAGTATTTAGCTGGAGAGCAAAGCAAGTGAATTTGCAATGAGAACAGTGAAACTGTGGATGCAGTTCTGGAAAGAATGATTTGCATTGTTTGTGTTGCAGGAGTGCCGGGAGGCTGCAGATGCCGCAGGGCTCTCCTGTGCAAGACGCTCTGTGATCGCATCGCAAAAGAACTCCCCAGTGTGTGCCAGTAAGACAAGTGCCTCAGCACAGCAACACGGGTCTAATTCCCGAGAGGGTGCTCATTCCCTGCCCAAAGAGCTTTATTATATTGGGTGCACAGCTCAACTAAATGGGTAGGCCATTAAAGATTTACAAGCCATTGACACCAGCTAGCTCAGGGACATTGTGGCTACCGCAAGTACCAAGCCTGCCTCCTGCATTGCTTCATTTTCAAACCCCTGCACTTCATTACCTCCCTGGATAGCTGCCGTCTGCACACACTGAGCACTCCTGCTCCTCAGCTTCTCACTTCCCAGGCCCTGACATATCCACACATTCCCCAGAGAGGACCCTCTCCCTGACTACCCACGTTCCTGAGTGTGCATCCACTCCTTTCTTCACCTTCCTACACACCCTCTTACCTTTCCCAGAGCTGGGGCACTACCCGGGGCACAGGCACTGGGGTCTCAAGGTGCCATCCCTTACTGTCCTCCTGCTGTGTCCCCGGTCTGGGAACGAGAGTTTCGGGACAGGGCTGGAGAAGGGGGAAGAGTAGCTGTTGGGGCTGTGTGAGTCAAGTCTAAACTCCTGTCCTCTTCACCAGAGACGGCAATTACTTTACCAAGGCTTTGGCTTTTAACCAAGGTTTTACAATCGCATCTCTGGATTTGCTTTCTTTTTTTCCCTCCTCTCCCTGAAACTCCTCCTCATGTTGGTGCGTTTTTCATGGGTATGCTTTGTTGTTTTTGGGTTGTTTTGTTGTTATCAACGCTCGCAGCCACTGGAGAGTTCCCCTTCCTCTGGTTAATGGCCCATTAACTAGCTCTTTCCACGCAGGGCTAGGGCCTGGGAATTGCTGAGTTCTGGAAAATCCTCACCAGCAAGGAACCTTTTGCCAACAACAAAATTCTCTTTTTAGAGGGGACTCTGTGAAATGGGGTGGTGAGGGGGGAGAGTCTCTGGGCAGGAGGGATGGGGTCTGAGCCCACAGGAACGTGGGGCATAGGCATCATTGCTGTTACTTGAAAAATGGCTCTGGCTCTGGGGGAGAGGGGGGAGAGGAGACAGGAGCCGGATTGTTAGAGGATTCAATGAGCTGTGCCCAATGTATTCGAAAGGTGCTTAAGACAGCCAAAGCTCCTCACCAAACACACACCGCTGTGAAACAGCACAGCACGCACCCACCAGCTGCAGAGAGGCTGCCTGGCTCCCTCCGCCCCACACACAATCCCCCCTCTCCCCCCGCCCTGAGAAACAAGCAGCGTCCCCTATCCAGTGCCCCTCACCAGCACAACACGACCAAGCAAGCAGTGTTCCCACCCAGGCTCACACACCCCAAACCATCCCTGGTACATGCAGATATGACCCCCTCACAGGCACCCCACACCAGGGACAAAGAGGTGCCCAGCTCAGACACGTCTGCTCCCTCCCATCTTCTCCCTTCCAGCTGTACCTTTCCAAGTAGAAAATGGTTTGCAGATTTATGTTGTCTCATCCAAGGAAACCTCATGGCCAGGCCAAAGAGGAGATGCAGGATTTTCCACAGACCTAAAAAAGGGAAGACAAATCAAGTCTTGGCACCAGCAGGACTAGTGAAACCTTGTTTCTGACGGCTTTGTGTCCTGATTCCTTTGTCCTCCCTCTGTCATCACTGCAATAACCGCAGTGGACAACTTCTCCTCCAGTGCCTCCCATTGACCCAGAAGGACCCTCAGCTTATGTGCTGTCACTGGCTCCAAGCCTCGTGCTGCTGTTTGGCCACCAGGCACTGCCATGTCAGCTGGCCAGCAGAGAAGACAAGCAGAATAGTCCATCACTGGCACTAATGTGAACCTCTTCTTTACCCCATCATTAATTTTGACACATTTTGCTGGTGCAGAATAGTTTGGTGGGCTCTGTCCTTGTGTCAAGTACAGTTGACACTGACAGATAGGTTAAACACGGTGGTGAGAAAGGGGACAAATGACAGACAGTGCAATTGCCTAGGCTGGGCTACCTGAGCTTAAATTTACAAAAAGGTGATGGTTTCAGTTTCGTCAGTGTCAGAATGTATCCTCATCGGCAGAACACAGCACAGCTCTGGCTCATGACTATAAACAATCAGCTTGCCACAGTTTAATCAGGCAGTTCCCGCTCAGCAAAGCTGCAGAAGACATTTTTCTTGCGGGTCTGGTGGCCCATCTCCACTGCAAAGACAAATTGTCTTCACCCATTGGGGCTAAGCCCCTCTGGGCTTTCTGAAATGCCACAGAGCAATCAAAACTGAACTCACACGCAGAGTTGCTCACTACGGCACAGCACAGAGGTCTGCCAGGTGATGCCGACAGGCCTATACGTAAAACTGCGGCGTCGGTGTACCTCCTGCCATTTTCCACGGTCAGCCAAACCACCCCAAACACTGCAAACACAGGGAGCCACTGTCACCTTTTCTGGTACTGTATAGACGACTAGCTGCAGCATCTCCAGGAGTAGGAAATCTTTACTCTCTCAACAATGCTGTTATAGTCTGGCACTATGCCCTCCAGGTCAAGATTAGAAAAAGGGGTGGGACCAGGGCCGAGCTAGGTCCTAAGGCCATGTAAGAAGTCTGTATCAAAAGAGAGAAGTGAAGCCCAAACCCATGTCTCCTTATCTTCTGAAGCATCCCTTAGGCTGCCTGCACACACCAGAGCACATGTGACACCCCTGTGTGCTGGCTCTGGTGCTGAGGGGTACGTGGCCGTGCTCATCTGGAGTGTGGAAAAGCCAGATGCCTGATGCTGCTTTTCACAAGGGATGGTGACATCAAAATCACAGCCCTGCTTCAGGTCAGAGTGGCTGCCCCATACAGACACATGCACCTGGTCTCCCCAAAGGTACTTCACATACAGCATGAGGGGTACATAGTGCTGCACAGAAGACACCCTACAGCAGGACCTGGTGCTTTGTGAAAGTTTCATCCACCTGTGGGTGCCTGCACAGAGCACGGCTGCAACCATGGGCAGCTGGTGCACTGTGCCCATGCCAGGCAAGCTCCACAGCCACAGCCAGAACGTGCAGAACTTGATGCCACACATGCAGTGACCCCGTGGCAACACTTGCCACCACTTGCTGTTCTGCGTTCACCTACCCCTGTGGCCATAGGCACAGCACGGCCAGCGTCCTCTCTAAGAGACATTCTTGGGCTGTGTTGTACTAGCTCACCCACAGATCACCACAAATGACAAAAGCAAGTTTCTTAGCTTGCATTGATCGTACATCTCAAAGCTCATCACAAATGAAGTAATCATGATTGCCCCCATTTTAAAGGTAGGGAAACTAAGACACTATGTGACGGATGACCCAGTGTCTCCTAGTAGACTGGTGGCAGGGACCACAGAGACACCCAAGTTTCCTAAATTTCAATCCAGTACGCGGGGACCAGATTATCATGAGGACAGTATTCACAGTGTGATGCCCACACTGGTCTCAATGGCAGCTTACGTAATATCAGATTTAGACCCAGGGTGGTCTAGAACTTAAGGGTGGCAGAGAAGGAAGGGGACATTCCCTGACAAGCTTTTGCCTCAGCGAAAGACCTGAAAAAAAGTTCAGCTCAAGGTCCTGGTGAAAAGGATGCCTGCAGGGCCACCCGCACCGCTCTCTTGTCGCTCCCAAGCTGTGAATTCATCTGGCTGAAGTTCTGGGGAACGTGAAAAAAAAAAACCACATATGTGGAGACAGAAACTAGCCCCACTGACCACTCACACAGTTTGACATTAAAAAGTGCTGACAGCAGAGAGGGAGGAAGGGAATGGACTAAGGGCCACTTTCATCTCATGACAGTCTCCTGCCAGCTCCAGCCACTGCATCTCCCTCTCACCCCCCCTCCTGGCCCCTTGCTTTCCTAGGCATTTTATTAAATAGGGTCACAGCCCACATTAGAGTCCCTCCCACGGCCCTGGCAAAATGAAAACATTCGCCTGTCCCCATGACCCCCACCCTCCCAGATCTCCGGCTCCTTTGCCAATACCCCCCACTCCAGAGCTGAGATCTCCACCCCACTGCAACCTTGAAGTTTCATAGCCAAACATCAAGGCAAAGGGCTCCAGGGAGGGGGAAGGTCTCCCCCATTTTTTTTCCTCTTACATTAATTATCTCATTTAGTTGAAAGAAGAGTCCAAAAATGGAGCTTTCCCCTGGCAATTTATGATGCTGGAGCAGTAATTTATGGCTTGATACAACTTTATTTCGCTCCTTCTTTACACACAGATACACACACACATACATACACTTAAGCAGACACTAACCTGAATTTATCACACTAAGTACCTGTCTGCTAAAAGTAAAGGGCTGAACATAATTTACAAGGCAGGATGGGGAGGGGTTCACATGTAGGGGGAAACATTTAGAAGAGTTAATGTTTGAAAGTTGGTCTTTGAAGGCAGGAGGCTCCTCTAGATAGAAAGAGAAAACCTAACTAATTAAAACTGATGTATCAGTTTCAGAAGAAGAATGTGCTGGTAATGAAACTGTGCATGGGCAAAAAAGTCAAGCAGCTGGGTTAGCCAGGACAGTTTAGACACCTTCCAGGGAGAAGGTCCTGATTTCTGCATCAGACCAACAGTGTCTGAAATCTGATTCACTGGGGCAGTAGCCAAAACCTCCTGTCAGGGTGGCTGGTCTGGTGTGGGACACACAACTTGGAGGCAGAAGCAAATGTGGGTCATCAGTAGGGTTTGAATCATGGCCCTGGCATGCCAGCAATGTGACCCAATACCGCCCTGGTTGGAGGAGGAGGGAGGGGACCTTGTGCCGCAGATGTGCAGTTAGTTGTTTCAGTAGTAACCAAGCACTGTGGATGGCCAAAGAAGAGGACTTGCCTGCCCCAAAATGCTGACCAACAAGGCAGGCAACAAAAGGGAAAGGGCAGAGGGCACAGAGAGGGGTGAGTGACCGATCTGAGGTCACTGTTCAAGCCAGCTGCAGAGCCACGGTTATGGGCAGCATCCACACCTCTCCAGTCAGTGCCAAGAGCCTCCCTGTGTTGTGCTGGGGGTGGGTCATGAGGGAAAATAGGCAAGGAATCCCACGTGTTATCCTACTCCACCAGGGAGACCATCAGCAGAAATAGTTCATCTCAGACCTGTAACGAGACAAGTGGCTGCACAAGGTGTGGGCAAGCCAGCATCTCTGCATGGCATGGCTGGGACTCTGGCAGTAAAGCTGGAAAGGGATTGGGGCACATCTGTCTTGACAATGTCTGTGTATCTGGATTGATTGGTGCCCACCTATGAAAGAAGGCAGACCTTTCTCAAATCCTGCTCTGGCTGAAATCTTTCACGTGGCCACACTTGCATCTTTCCAGGCTGTACCACCTCCAAGGAAAATGGAAAGGAGGGATCGAATGGGAAGATTCCAGCTTCATCTCCGCATTTTCCAGTGTACCTTCCTGAAGCGTCCTCCTCCCATCTAGGGATACATGGGGGCTATTTGAGCACCTTCCCCAGACAGCCCTCTTCTCCAAACCTATGTGACTGATGTCCAGGAGAGAGGTCTCTCCACACACTGTATCCAGGAGGATGAAGGCAGTGAAGTCTGAGCAATTAACTATGCTGAGATGAGAAACATGCGCAAAGCATCTCAACTGCTAGTTGCTTTTCTTCTGCACACATTCCCTAACTTCACAGAGCATCTCTATCTTCCAGATATGAATCTGAGCCATAAGACTCCTTCAGAAACTTGGACCTGGGTCACATAGCAAACAAATGCCATTAAATCTATGTCCACCAAGTACCAGGTGAGCCCCCTGTAGCCAGACAATTATTCAGACTTTAACCCCTACTGGACAGACTCACTGTCTGCACAGGATCATGTACAGTTTCCTCCGTATCGCAGAAACCTTTTGCCCTTACCATTAGGATGAGAGGCGAACAAGACTATGAAGGAAGGAGGCAAGAAATGACCTTTTGCTAAAAACAAAACAAAGAGATTCATAAAAGTAGTCAGTAATTTGAGAAACATTCATTATCCAAATGCAATTTCTTTCAAAAATGAGACTTTTTAAAAACTGTGTTCAGAGAGTCCCCTTAAAGTGATGGGGATTTACATTGTCCAAAGTACACCAGACAACAGGCCCTGCTTGTCAATCCACCCAGCAAATTTCTAGAGCAAACCAACAAAAGCCACAGAAGGTGATTTGGATGTAAACACAGACCACACCTTTGGTAAGGAAGGTGTTCTTCTCCTTACTGCTTTCTCTGTAGACATCAGTTTGTTTGCAAACCTTACAGCAACCCACAGCCATGGCATTAAACAGGTGAGGAGAACACGGCTTTTTCTTATTGATTTAGGGGCAGTTTCATTTGTAAGCGAAAGGGCAGCTGTCAATAGACTACATGATCTAAGGCACCAATCCAGAGAAATCTTAAGCACGTGAGCGCTCTGGAGCAAGCATGGGATTCGGAGCTGTTGAATCAGGGCCAGCAGCCTAAACCAGTTTTTTTTTCACATTGCCTCATAACTCTATCACACAAATGAGAGGGAAGTATTATTAAATGGGCGGATGGAGGGGGAAGAAGAAAAAAAACATGTCTATTTCGTGTCCAGTAATGATGGCAATATATTTATAAAAACAAAACAAGACAAATCTTCATTTCTCTGTGCTTCTCAGGGAGCCCTGTCTACATTGTCTGTTTTGTTTATATTGTGCACTCTTCACAACAGAGATTATCTCTATTTTGTGTCTTGTAAAGCACTGTGTGCTTTTATGTAATAGCAATAATCTATAAAAATACACAAAAAGGATCAGAGCAGGCAAGTGATGTTGCAGAATTGTTTCTGCCTAAAAGAAAGCAGCAAAAATCCAGTTAAAAATAGCTCTGTTTATTCTGATAATAAAATGTGTGTGTGTGCATGCACATGCAGACATATGTGCATATAGTAGGGGAAGAGAGTCAAGGAGGGAACAAGCCCATTAAATCTATAAGTATGTAGCACCTCGGCATCATGCGACATACTCTGGACGCAGTCAAAGCCTTCCAATGCTCTGAGGGGCTCAGTGGAAGTGTGCAGGATATTAAGAGTGACAAGCCATCAGGACTGCAATATTAGACCAGTAGGGAAGGAAAACTGAAGCAGGGCGTCAGCTCGAATTGTCGTTATCCCTGTTCAGGAAACGGCATCGGGCAATGCAAAGTAGAGGCAAGAAGAAAGGAGGTCGGGACATCTGGGGACTAATCCCCCATCCCCCAGGGATGCTGCACCCATTCAGGACCTGGAACCAACCCACTCTTCCATCACTCCCGGTCCTGTTTTCATCATCCTGAACCCGGAGGTGATGAATTTCCCCATTCCCCAGGGCAGAGGAGCGAGGGGGCAGATGTAGCCCTGTGCCCAGGGAAGGGTGTCGGGGTGGCAGGATCCATGGGGCGGTGGAAGTGTGCAGCACCGGGCGACACTAGGCTGGAGGGAAGGAAGGGAGGGTGGGGAGGGAAAGGCCTATAATCCCCTTGGTAAATCCATGCCTGAACTATAAAAGGATAATCCATGTGCAACCCTGGCCCCACTTATAGGATTTAGCTCTTAGTGTGGAATACTAATATTTGGCTGTTTGTTTACCCCTGTGAACTAATTTGGTAGATTCTTATGATTCTCACAGGGAGAATTTATTTCGATTTTGATATTACTCAAAGCCTTGGGTCCTGGAGTCATAGGATTATATGCAAAGCTCTGAGCAGACTTTTTTAATCCTTTTTCTTAAGAAATAACTATTTGTTGTGGATGCAGCAAAAAGCTTGAAAGCTGGCCTGCTGTTCCACAACACAATGGCATGAGAAAAGAAGCCACTTGCTAATTCCGCTTCTTTTTTTTTTTTTTTTTTTTAACATGGTGATTTTTAAGCCAGTTTTGCAACTGTGAAAGGTGAATGGAGATCAAGCCCATGATTTTTGAAGAGTCGGCACAGTCAAGCCAGGCTCTGCTTGTAGATTCACACTGGCTTGCTGAGTTTCAGTGTCCAGTTGCCTGCTCCTAATGCAATGGCACTGCCTTGGGAGAGCAGTATCGCAGGCAGAAATGAGATCCTTCCAGCTAAAATAATATGCAGAGTTTGGGGAATAAGGAGGCACAGCAAGAAAAAGGGCACGTGTTAGGATCAGGAATTCAGCCTTCAATTAAAAAGTAACTTTCTAACCTTGGACAATGCAGAGAATGGCTTGAAAATGTGACACGCGCACCCCCTTAAAACAAAAAGCCAGTACAAGAATCCCAACTATGTTATTTTTATAATCTCACTGGATTGAGGACTTGCTCTTTCATCTTTGAACAGTTATTAATACTAGGGAAGAGCTGTCCTTTTTTAAATGAAAAAAGCAGATTTTGTTGCAAAGTGTAAAGAAATTAAAACAACAGTCCTCTCTAAATGTATTTATGGTAATTCCTCTCCTAGTATCCTGAAAGAAATTAAAGGTTCCTCTCCTAGTGTCCTGAAAGAAATCCGATGTTGCAAATGTGATCAAAAGTAGGAGAAGGGCAAGTCAGGGGAGTTGCTGAAGATTTGGCTTTTGATTTAGAAAATTATTTCATTGTAATTCTGCACCCAAGACCCTTTCTTCTGAGAAGAATTAAGCACATGCCTAAAGTGGAAAAACTGCAGAAGGACTTCACCAAATCAGGGCCTCGAGGAGAAAGCTGGCAGTAAAATATCAAAATTTATCATGACAAAAAAATTCTCTTCCTTAGTAAAAATTGAGGCAATACCTAAAAAACTCAAACCTTCATAAATAAGGCAAACATGACAGGCAGATGAGAATCATATCAGACAGTGGAAATGAGGCAAAAATAATTTAAATTATTCACACACTCTGAAACTTTACAGAACTGAGAAGGGAGGGTGAAATCTCGGTGAATAAATCAGGGATAGGAGCATGATTTGTGCCTAGTAGTTTAAGCTCAAAATACTCGGCACAGATCCTAGGAGTCCAACAGCAGAAAGTTTTTAGAGGAAGCGTGTGCATCATTGGTACCTGCTTTATTTTCCTCCTCTTCAGATCCTGCTGTGACTGGCTCTCTCGCTCGACTTCAGCTTCTCAGGCTGCCTCATTTCCAGAGCCGACCGAGAACAAACTCCCTTAGGGCCCGTTCGCTCGCTGCCTCAGCCGGGTTCTGCGACGGAGCGCAGACAGGGGATGCTCGGGCACTCCGCAACCCATCCTGTAATTCTCACCAACACCCTGAAAATCTATGTGTGCTTAAATACACAGATCTCTTATCGTTTTTACCCCTCACTCAAATGCTGACAGCCGATTCCATCTCTGGTAATAGCTGTTAATAGTTAATCTGAAATGATACAGAGATTGGGAAAACATTTTTTTAGATGAGTGATATTTTTCTAAATTTTTTTCCAAAGACAATGGAAAGGGAAACAATGTATTCATACAGACAAAGGGGAGGGAGGGTTTGGCTGTCTGATTTTCCAAGGGTTTAGACTTATTTCCGTTTTCTCCTCTTTCTGTCTCAGCTTGTTTTCTGATGACAGGATTGAAGAGCCCCAAACATTACCCAAAACTGGGGAAAAAAACATACTACTGTAAGGAGCTGAAGGGAGCCATTTGTTTAGTTTATTAAAAAGATCAAGAGGTGACTTGCTTCCCGCATGTAAATTTCTTCCTAGGGAAGAAATACCAGGTACTAAAAAAGTCTAATCTGCCAGAGAAAGCCTAACAAGAGCCAATGGATAAACGCTGAAGCCAGACAAGTCCCAATTAAAAATAAAGTGCTGGACCTTTTTTTTTGTTTGTTTTACTTTCTCTGAGGAAGTCAGGGTGATTAACCATTAGAGCAGGCTGTTACGGGAACTCCCTTTATCAACATTTTCAGCTCAAGAATTGTATTCTTTCGGGAAGAAAGTCATTGTGTTCAATAAAGGGGTAACAGGGGGACAACCTCTGGCCTGTGTTATGCAGGCAGTCAAAATATTCAGAAAATGGTTTGTGAACTTCAACTGAATGAACGATTTTGCATCCCTCAGTTTATTTGAAACAGGAAGCTTATTTTTAAAAAAAAAAAAATCAGGAAAGTGAGAATAAAAATTCTCAACAATAGAAAAATTATTATTTGGGGGGGGGGGGGGGGGGGAAGGGAAAAAAGGTGAAAATTTTGCAGCAGCAAGGAACAATCTGAAACAACAACGATGCCGGGATCCGGGACAGAGTGAGGCAGTGACTCACTGCCAGTCGGGCCGACGGGGCTCTCCTCAAGCGCTGCAAGCCTTTGGGGCAGGAGCTGCTCAGGTTCCATGGAGAATCCTGCCTTGCTGATTTCCAGCTGAGCAGCTTTCCACACTCAATGGCCGTCCCTGCTGCTTTCATGCAGGGATGTACTCTAGCTCGGAAGAGAGCAGTTCTGTTTAGATAGCCCCCAATCCTAGCTTTACCTCATCCCTTCCAGCAGAGTCACTGTAATTAAGATTTGTTAAGGTTTGGAAGAAATCTCATTAATCAGATAAGATCTGAACTTTATTTTCTTTTTAAAGACCCAATTTGATCTCTCTTGCTTGTGGTAATTGCTCTCCTCTTCTGACATGGAAATTCATTTTCCAGGCACATAAAACACAATAGATTTCCATTGTCAACAACAGCAACCCCAGGAGTGTTAAAAATATTCCTCCAATGGCTAAAAAAGAGTGTTGGGAGCAAATCCAGACACAGGCAGGAAGAAAGAATACGAGATGGGGTGCTGTCAGAGAGAAGTGGGATGGGAGAAAGAGGCTTTTACAATCCAGAAAAGGAGCAAGGGTGCAGCAGGGGAAGGGAAGGCAGCAGGATCTCCACCACAACCCTCAGTGCTATGTAGTTGAGCTGGCAGGTCCTACTGAGGGACTCTGTGCAGAAAGGAGAAAAGTTGTTGCCACTCCTGGTCCCTGACCTGGGAGGGAAAAAGCATCCTTCTCCCGAGTTTATCAGAAACCACTACTTCAAAGAGCGATCAGAAAAAGCTCCTGGACGTCTGACATTTCATATGAGGCAGTACCAGGATAAATGACACAGTGTGAAATATACTGCACCACATCAAATCCTATCCATCAGCAGGATTCCTGGTTTCTAAATGTCAGGTGTGGAACAGGAACTCCTCAGGAACACCTGAATCAGAAGGCTGCTCCTTTCCCCACCACTTGCTCCCCAGCTCCTCTCTGCCTGCCCATCCAGCCCACCAGTGTGGCACCATGCTGAGCCCAGGCAGCCAAGCGCAGGTGCCAGGCTGGGAAATGTGCAGGGATAAGGCATGCAGCCCCAGGACAGGGCTGGGTGTAGAACCTCTCACCCCAGGGACTGCAGTCCCCAGGAGGGGCAGGACACGGGCACATGGTGTCCTCCTGCCCATCCTTCAGCCTAGGCCCATCACACCACCCCGGGGAGCAGACGCTGAGCCAGGTGTAGGGCTCTCCGTCTTCCCTCCAGCCCATGCCCTGCTCCTTACAACACTCCATCCCTGATTTCAACCTGGATTGGGAAAGCCTGAGCCCCAGCTGCACCAAGAGGCCAGTGGCTACAAGCAGCCTCCACTGTCCTGAGCTGGCACAGGGAGAATAAAGCTGAGCCACAGTTTTCCAGCACTTCTAGGGGCCACACGATCCTGCGGCAGCACCGGCCTCCATTGCGGCTCAGCCCGGCCACCTTCTGGAGATGCTGAAACTTCAAGAGAGCAGCCAGAGATGGAAACTGCTCCTGGGTGCTTTGTGGCCTCCCAGAAATGGGCTCTCTCTGGAGCAGCTGGCCAGCAAGGCTGGCTGTGCGTGACCAGGGTGGCCAAAGCAGGGAGAGTTCCCTGCATCGCTGGCCATGGGGAGGCAGAGACCGGGCACAGCTAGTGCACACGGGGGTGCTAATAGAGACCTAGGGCAAACGTCCCAGCCCTGCCTGTCTCTCTCCCTCTCTTTGCAGAGAGAATCTGCAAACATATTAATCTCATCTCACACACAAACCCTCTGTCCTGATCCCAGAATCCATATATTAGGAGATTTACATAAATTACCAGCTATCAATAGGGCACATGAGGTGCAGCGGTTGAAAGCCAGCACCCTTGCCAAGAAAACCGTACAAGAGGATTGGAAAGGAGGGGAAGGGAGGGGGCTGCAGAGATAGGCTGGGAGCACAGCCCTGGTGAGCAGAGGTCTGGGATGGCAGTGGTTGGCTGTGCTGTCTGGGTCTCTGAGTCACCTGCCACAGCTGCTGTACCCTGTTTTGTGGAAGCAAATGCCTCCTCCACACACTGCTGTGGCACCTTCCCACCACATCTTCCCCACGAAGGAAGGGTGAGCAGCCCTCCCTGCCCTCCGCTGCTCACACCAATGGGTGCTGGGGAGCACCCACTGGCTCAGGTCTACAGCCTAGATGTGGTGGTAGGTACATAACTAGCAGGGAAAAGGGGATGAGTTCCTTACAGCACTATCTTGCTTAACCTGGGACTTTGTATTTGCTGGCCAGGTCGGAGCTCACATAAGCTCAAGAGCTCTGGGAAATCAGAGCTGTGTGGCTCCACTAGGGAGTTCAGCAGATACTTGACTCTTGTTTCTTCCTGATGGGCTTTGTTGCTGCTGGGAGAGGTGGAAGGCACAAGCTCGGCCACCAACTACACCACCTAGCCAGAGACATGATGCTCTCCACCTTAGGTGCACTGAAAAGAACATTCGAGCTTCTCTGAGACATGAGAAGCAGGTGATGCTGGGTGAGGTTTGAGAGAACCACAGAGCCCTGGCATGCAGGTACAGAGAAAAACACCAAAACAGACCCTCTTCCCATTGTATTTCCCAGGACAGCTCTAGAAGGGAGCTGATGGCCAAGCACAAGGCAGACCCGTAAGTGCTCCAACAAGTGCCAGGGCAAGGGCACACCAGTGTGAAGCTAGCTTGCCAGCTCCATCCCCTTGGCATCAGGGCCTGGGGCACAGCTTCATTCCTACCCCCCTAAATATCAGACGTGCAAAACACATCCTAGGCAAGTTTGGGGTGAGCCCTGGTCTTGAGTGGGGATGGACACGGGTCCTGCCCGAGGCAGGCAGTGTGCCTGACCTTTCCCGCAGCATCTACTGAGCCTCCCAGGCAGCAGCCCTGGACCCCGCTTCACCCTCAGCCTCTGAAGAGCCCCGAGTCGGGGTCCCTTTTGTCACCAGCCCGCGGTCTCTCCGGCGCGGAGCCCGCTTCTCCCGCGGTGTCTTGCTGCCCTCGTGGGTCCGGCGCGCACAGTGCAGCCCCCGCGCCCGCCCCGCAGCACTCTGGCCCGCACCCTTCCCGGAGGAAAGCCGAGGCACTGGTTGTGCTTTCCCCTGCCGGGAGGAAGGACAAGGGCAAAAAAGGTGGGCAGCTCACTGATTTGGGTCTGGACCGGGGAAGAGGAGCAGGAAGCACTCAGAGGGGTCTCAGGGAAGACACAGGACGGGTCCCAGTACCAACCTTGATGGTGGTGTGAAAGAGGGGGAAGAACCAAAATCCCTGCACCAGAGAGAGCACTTACAGTAGCCAGAGCATCACCTCTGCTTCAGAAGGGGCATCACAAGTCATCATCGATCCTTCCTCCTTTCCTCTGAACAGGCAGAAATCACAGCTGAGCCCAATGTGCCCACGGGCTGCTGGGGCTGTTTGATGGACAGCTCTGGGTACAGTGAGGTCCTGAACGCTTCTTTAGTGTTATTTCTAGTGCTAGGAAAGAGAAAAGCCGCTAGTGGTGCAAAGAAACAGTATTAGCTGTGGAAAACAGGTCTAGAGTTGATTTACCTGCTTTATTAAACAGGGAAGAACTTTTATGGTGGACGGGAACATGAAAAAAACCCACACCAAACTACCCACAACAACAAAGGAATGTTAATGGAAATGTGAGTAGCCAACATTAGCTCTCACACACAAAAAGATCTCCTCCCAGCAGTGGGACCGAAGTACATACAGACCACAGCGGGATTGCATAGGTATAGGACAACATATGTGGCACAATCAAAATATGACTTGCATCACACACTTGTAATTGCACAGCACCTAGCCCGGTAGTCAGCATCCTACCAGCAGCAACAGTGTTCAGGTGTAGGTATCTCTTCTCATGTACATTCCTAACACCTGTATGCATACTCTAGAACAGGCAAGGCCAACCCAGGTCTAGCACCTGGGTTCCAAAACTAAGGTTGAAACTGGATTCAGCTGCCCCTGACACGTCAGGACTCTGTGCCAGGGGAAAGAATTTTAATGGGAATGAATTCCTGTTTTCATGGGAAAGCTGCTCCTGTGACACCTCTGTTCAGAATTAGGTTTTTGACTCCTCCTAATAGCTCAGTCTGAGACTCCTGCAGTGGCCTTAGCACCTCTGCACGCTGAGAGCATCCCCTCTCCAGGGCTCCCGGCTGCCCCGTCCACTTGAGCCGCCCCGCAGAGCTGGGCACGGACCGCGGGCTCCACGCTGTGGCCGGACGGCGGCAGCACACGGCAGCCCCGTCCCCGGCGGGTCACCCGCGGCTGTGCCCGCACATACAAGCCTCCCCATGCCACTGCCACGCACCCCTGTAGCCGCAGGTCCCGGTCCCGTGTCTAGCCGTCTTTCTTACAACAGAAGGTGGTTGTTTTATCTGCCTGCATCTTCCTTTTACGAAGGTTTTTCCATTGCTCTCCCTCTTTGCTTACCTAAGGCGCCTCCATCTTCATCAACACAGGCATCTGCAAATCTCAAACAGCCCAGACACATCAAAACTCAGATCCTCCGAGTCTGAGCTCTCATTGCTTGGATCCACACAACAGCTCTCCACTTACCCACCCTCCAGCTATTCATCTGCCTTTAAAAAAATGCCATGCCCTGAGCTGTCAGATTCTGGGGCTTTCATATCCCACCACAGCCACCATCTTTCATTGTAACCATCATGCAGGGCCGTACCATGAGGATTTTCCTACCCATCCCTGCTCTTTTGCTGTCCCAGTGTGTATGGGCACTTGCAAATACATCCAGCACCAGGCAGGTATGTTTGTCCCAGTGTCTGGAAACTGCTGGGCAGTGACTGGCTATGACCAGGGTGCAAGACCAGTACCTGATGGTGCTTTCCCAGGGCAATATCTAATAAATTAGCAACCACAGTCCAGCCTCTCGGATTCAGGAGGCAATACTGGGATTGGCAGGTACTGGCAGCACCTCTACCCCAATCAGGAAGGAATAAGAGGGTCTGTCAACTGCATAGCAACTGCCAGAGGTGACAGCAATGCCTTGGCCAGCTGCTCCAGGGGAGACAGCTCATCACAGCTGCTCCTGAGGAGCGAAGCGACCCTTGCAGAGCTGGAGAGCCACTTTGAGAAAGGCAGGTCGTCATCGCAGCACCAGAGGCTGCAGGCAGGGGTAAAGGCAGCAGCCGTCCTAACAGCAGATCCTCCCGCACACCAGGCCATGCTGACCAGCAAGGTCTGGCTGCTACTCAGCAAGGGTAGCTGCAGGCCAAATAAACCAAAAATCAGCACAGCAGGCAGAGAGGCACCCAGAGATCAAAGGCCACTTGAGTATTGTGGGCCAGGGGAATGTGACCATTTGCACACAGGTTCCTGATGCTGACAGAGAAAGAAAAGAACCTACAGTAAACCCAGACAAATTCAAGCCAAAAATAAGATCCAGTGATGGATTTTATATAAAGTGATGGAAGACTTTCACCTCTGGAGCAAATTCCTCAGAGCAGCAGTAGATTTTCTGTCCCAGTGCCTTCAAACCCTGACAGGAGGCCCTCTGGGAAGGAAGGGTTTAGACAAAGAAACCAAGAGAATTCCCTCAGTTACCCACAGCCTCACACTGAGTGACTGAACAGCTGCTTCTTGACTTAAAATCTCTTCCTGGCTGTGCTTGAGCTGTACAGCTCTTTCAGATGTGACAGGCAGACCTGCCTCCAGTACCATAGCCTCCATGTGGGTGGGGAAAATGGGACAGTGACTCAGGTGGCTTCATAATCTGTCACAGGAACAGCCAGCACATGCACTCTATCAACCCTACCATTTCTAGTTTGCCCATCTGAGCATCAAACCACCTGCTACAGCAATCAAGAGGAGCACTTTTCCTGTTCTTGACCTTCACTAAGAGCACCACCAGCTTTCTGTCACAGAAGAGAACTTGAGTCATGGGAGCAGTGGAGATGACTGTACCTACTCAAAGGGAACAGTCTTCTAGTTTACAAGCTATCTAACAAAGTCTCTCACACAATTGCTCAGGGACTTTCTTCCCTCCTCTGGTCATAAGCCAGAAGGAAGACCCATGTATCGTACTCCAGAGGACCTTCATCAGGGTGGCAACAACTGTACTGTAATGCTTGGGCACAGAAGCAGCTGCCAATGCAGGTAGGACCTGTTTGCACTTCAGGCCCAGGGCGAGATACCACTCATCCACAGGGAACTTTAAAGTCCCCCCCTCTACTAGTCCTCAGAAGTACCTCACCCTCGTGAGCAGCTCAGCAGAAGCTCCCTCAGCTAAGTCCACATTTTCCCAGCAACTCCCCAAGCAAACTGGTCCACAGACACTCATGAGTGCAACGTCCTGCTTCAGCTTGTTGTTCATTTGCACATGCTGAAGGGCTATGCCATGACTGAGAGTTCATGTAGAAGCCCCCTTGCAGTGCCAGACACTCCTGACCTCTAGGCAGGCCACTGCAAGCCTCAGGCAAATATAGCAATAATAAGCACCTCCCAGAAAATCCAGTCATCACACATTTACCTCCATTTGCACCTGAATCCCCTCAAGCCCAGACCGCTATGCTCCCTTCACCCAGAGGCTTCCTGCCTACCAGTGATATGACTCCAACTCTAGGGCAGGGTGGATGAAGTTACCACCGATGTATTTGAAATTCAAGGAACTTGAAACAAGCATAGAACTCAATGGAGAGCCTTGAGCCCATAGGTGCACAGGCCTTGAGGAGAAATTTTCATGTAGCACCACGCATGCAAGTCTCTCAGTGAAGAGAGCAGATGTTAGCTGGGACTGATGATACCAACATACCCAGAAATAGAAAGCCTTATCCTTCTATAATCCTGCACTTCCCTGTGGAAACTGGGATCCAAATCCCAGCAGACATGATCCCCTCAGCTAGCAGGAGGTAAGAGCTGCTGTTTCCAGCAGAGGGCTGAGGTAGGTAAAGACTGTTATTCTGGGCACCATATATAACTAGCAGACCTCTGCCTCCCGATCTGTGCTGAAGCAGGTAAAAGGCTGGGATTTTTAACCTCCTTTTTCATAGGAGGAAGGGAGGTTCAAATCCCTGGGGGTTTAGTGCTGCACAGCAGCATGGAAATAACCAGAGAAAATACAAAGCTACAGTCCATAGGCAGCAAAGCAGAAAGTGGAATAGGCAGGGAGCTAGTTCAGACAAACACAGAATATTCACTCTGCAAGGGGGCAAGCCTTAAGAACTTCGCATTTGAATTTGACCACAGCAGAATATTTTGTGGTGTTTCTATGCAGTCCTTTAAGAGTTGGCTTCATCTGAAGGTCATAAAGACAGGGGAATTCCGTAGGCAAATGTATCTACTCAATAGAGGTAGGTATGCCTCATCAGCTTGATTTGTTAGCAGGACAATGACTTCCCTATGGTACTTATGCATCAGCAAGAGCAAGAACGCTTATGAATGTAAACACTGTGAGTACCTGAACCAGCAGATGATGCAAGGCAAGAAATACAATCTTTCTAGTATACCACGCTTAAGGAGATAAGATTAAAAGCAGGAATTTCTTGAATGGTTAAAAACATGTAATGAAGATAATCCTTATTTAATAGCAATTTATTAAAAGCTTCTCACACTGTTATTCTTGCCAATTTTATCGACAGTTGAACGCACAAGTGTGGCAGGTATGTTGTCTTACTGAAGTCCAGCCTTATGCAGTTTGCCAGTTGAAGCCAAAGACACCAACATAGGCCTGTCTGTAACGTCACCAAAGTTCCATTTTGCTAATGATCCTGGGTCTCAGTTTCCAGGATGAGATCCAAGAAGAGGCATGTTCTCATGGCTGTGTATGAACTAGCATGAAAATGAAAGTTCCTGTACTGAGAGAGTCGATGAGAACCTGTTGCTCTACTCACATCAGCATAGGGTCCCACCATGTTACTTATATTCCTGAAACTTACAGCTCACAAACACCAATCTTATTTTTATTTCATTTGAGCTTATTTTGGAAGGATTTATCCCCAGATAGGATTGGAATCAGACTTCACTGGACCAAGTTGCCAATATCCTTAGGGCATTGGTGCCCTCTTCACTCTTTTTTTGAGAAGCTATTATCTCATCAAATGCTGAGCAAATTTGGCTCCAGGACCTCAGGACAGTCAGTAAAGCCACCAAGGTTATATTCCTCCAACTACTCAAGCTGCTTTCCTGTGTCCCTTGGGAAAAGTACAGACCGGTGACACGGGTAAGGTGCATTTCTCCTCCCACTCATAGATAACCTTCTTGATGTCAGGAAAAAGGAAGACAGCATATGCTGAGAAGAAAAATACCCTTCTGGTACTTCTGCCACTCAGTAAAAATCACTTTGATATTCTGGCCTAACACATCTTTGTCCCTTGTAAGCAGTAGGATCAAAGCAAGAGATTGAGCGACAACTAGTTCAGGCAGTGAAGTCCCATGGTGCTGCATGTGAAAGATCCAAGTGCAGTTCCAGCAGATGACAGAGCTCCTTGGCAGGGTGCAATATAGTTGCCCCCAGGAAGGAATTGGACTGCTGCAGGCTCTGCAATAGCTGGGAAGTTGTTATCCCAGGCAGCATAAGCAGATGGAACCTGGAGGGATAGGAGGTGAATGGGACCTAGCTCTCCCTTTCTGGGAGGCCAAGCCAGCAGTTAACCTGCAGCGCCCCCACACCTCCCAACCTGAGCCAGGTCTGATCCACCTAGCCCATCAGTTCTGCCTCACTGATTGCATGCAACCTCTTCCAAATGCTGCCGTAAACAGCAGGCTCTTGGAGGAGGCTGAAGGTGGCTCCAGTAAGGTTCACGGTCCATCTCCTGGCTCTCTCCTCTCCAAGCAGAGCCACTTTGCCATGCAAAGGAAGCCTTTGGCAGCTATCTTGTGCTGGGAGACGGGGCTTGTTGAGCTTGGCTGAGTAATCCCAGCCGCCTCCATCACTGCAGCTGCATGCATCCTCCTTCTCCCAACCCAAGGATCGCTGCCTCACTGAATCACCCCATTAAATTGCTAATATCTTATTGTTCTTTAAGATTTTGAAACTTGCTGCGAAACGTTTACAGATAATTTTTTTTTTGCCTGCAGTCACTGTGCCTAATGCCCAGTCATTGAGTGCCATATGTGTTTATATGCACTGCAATTTTCCACTTGATTACATTTTACCACAAACACTTTCATCCACTCCACAAAGACAGCAGCAACACATCCATAACGTTCAGAGCAGCTCAGAGAGACAGAGCCCAGACAAAAATGTCTCCACTGGCCACGGCACCTCAAAATGCAAGATTCCTAAAGCCATCTGACCCAACCTCCAATTCTGAAGTCCTCAAGGGCACAAGCACCTCTATCACTTACAGGAACACGAAAAGCTAGCTTCACGCTCCAGCTTTTCCATTAAGCACCGGGTGCTGCTCACAAGTCTGGAACAGCTGCACAGCATGGACATGCTTGCCAATAACCAGCAACATCTCAGATTTTCCAGGATACAGGGGATGACCCCAGCCCACTACAAGGATGCTTAGCGGCTGAATCTGAAGCTGCAGAAATCCATAGGGACAGTAACAGCACAGACCAGTTCTGAAATTATATCCTGCACCTCTGAAAGTAGAGGCAAGCTCTTGTTCAGCCTCCAACTGTGTGTAGTCCAGCTTGTCCACAGTGTGGATCGCAGCTCCTGATTGCAACACCTTCCATCTCAGCACATAACACTGTGACCAGAAGGTCAACCCCCACCTGAGGACAGTGGTCCCCTTAACTCCAGCTGGCATAAGGCCACAATGGCGCTTGTGCAGCCAGGCCACAGCCTTCCAGGAGAAGACAGGCAACAGATGCATCTACACAGCAACACCGACATCCCCGTGTGGGCTCATTTATTTCACCAGTTCAGCAAGCACCAAGCAGAGGACACTGGCTCAGTTGCAGTGGTAAGACCTCTGTGGTAGTGAGCCAAGCCTTTGCACTCTGCTGACACAGCAATGCTGCTTTGGTCCTGCATCCAAACAGCTCTGTCCTTGCCCTGCGATGTCCCACCCTTCCCACTGCATGGTGTGGACACTCACCAAGGGCAAGTGACAAGCATCTGCTGTGCAATGATCAAGAGCTCTCAATCCATTACCATATACTTCAGCCTGCCTTACTGGCCAGTTCTGCTGACAGACAGGTGCAAGCTCAGTGAGGAAGCTCTTAATAACCCCAGAAACCACAGTAGCCTATGACATCCTGCCACAAAAGATTTTACTCGGAGAAATAATTTGATACTTCTCTTACGTTCTGTTATCTGGGCTACATAATAATTTCATGGGTAGGATGAAATGCAGCACACTGGGTGAGGGGTTCTCTTGGGAGAATCCATACTGAATCCATAGAATAATTTGGATTGGAAGAGGCCTCAGGAGGTCTAGTTCAACATCCTACTTAAAGCAGATACAATTGCAGCAGGTTGCTCAGGGCCTTGGCCAGTCAAGTTAATATTTCTAAGGATGGAGACACCACAACCACTCTGAGCAAGCAAAGTTGAATCTAACAGATGAAAGCAATAGTAAGAACCCACTGCTACATACTCTCAGGCTTCTCTTTCCACAGTTTGACCTCATAAAGAGAGAAGGAAAGAGGCAGCACCATGTTCCGCATGCTGCTCGTGGCCTGCCAGGACAAAGACAAAAGTTTTGTCACTCTAGCGTTACCTGATTCAAAGCACTGAGTGCACCCAACAGGCAAGAACCCTTAAAGACCTATATCTCAATAGAGCTGTTGATTTAAATCACGTTTTCTAGGACAGCCAACATCAACTGCATCGGTGGGACTTAATTCCTGAAGATTTCACACATTTTCTCTGAAAACTCCCAGCCCAGAGATAAACTGTTTAAGACCTTTGCCATTTTCCCTTCTTACATTATATTCAAGAAAGAAATGCTACTGCCTATTACTTAATGTAAACCGCCCAGAGGCAGGCCATTTTCTGCTGCTAATGAACACCTCCCATCCTTGCCCAAACATTGGGGAGGAAACACAACTACCTCTCACCGGAGAAGAGGCATTGAAGCTATTAGTGAGCCTGAAAGACCAAAGCCAGCGTTCCTCATCCTGGACACACGAGCACAAGTCTACAAAAAGCAAGGCAGGTCAGTGAGCCCAGCTGCCAAGCAGGGCCACCACTGTTCTGCCAAGCATTTACAGCCTCTAGTTCAACAACACTGCTTAGCACCACCAGCACAAAATCAATACCTCCTTGAGAGAAATGCTACTTTAGAGGAACTCAGCAGTGACTTTAGTAGAGGTCATTCCCAAGACATGAAGCAGCATGTCTGTCAGAGGGCATGCAGCACACTGCCTTTTTGTCTGCCGGGGAGTGCATGTTAACTCCTCTTTAGGTCAAGTCTTCCCACCTTCCAGAGATGTGATGAAGCCAGCCCACAAGATGCTTATTCCCAATGAGTTCATTACCCTCCTTTTGGAATTAGGCTGTATCAGCTTTTTGGTCTGTACCTGAAGGGCAACCTTGTCACAAGGAGAAAACAAACAGGATGGTGTAGGAGCGAGGTTGTGGTTTTTCCTTAGCACCTTCACTAAACCCATCCAGCCTGCTGCTAAAACTGACTCTCATGCCTCTCATGTAAGGCAAGAACTCAAGGTCATGTGGTGAATGGTGAGCAGCGATGTTTTTTAAGAGGGTGTGAGCTGCCCTGAGTTAACTGGAAGCTATCACCTGCCTGGGTACTCCTCCTAGAGACATAGCTGCACTGAGCTAGGCTTTGGCCTTGTGTTGCTCCCTATTCCCATCTCAGGAGGTGGTGACTTCAAAGCATGGACAACTCATGCCATCTGTCCTGCTCTTTGGCCTACTTCAAGAATCAGGGCAGTCCTACTCTAGGGCCTTTCATCCAGGATGAACATATTCGGTGTCTTCTAGGTCCAACTCAAGGCTTATTTACTTGTTTAGTAGTAAAACACAACTAGATAAGATCTCTTGGGTCACTCTATCCAGTCTCCTGCCTTACAAGACCTGACAACTTTATGCATCACATTCCATCTTCAATTTCTTTCTCTCCTTTACTATCTCCTTCACCTCTGTAAATGTTAGTTATAATCCATTGGTCTGCACAAAGGGTCTCTAAGACATCCTCAGAGGTCCTGGGCAGAATAGTTATTCCTAGGTCTCTCCTTCCCACTGTGGTAAATATCTGCTTTTATGCTACAAGGCAAAAGAAGAACTCTAGAAGTACAGCATTCCTTGGTTCCATGCCAAGGGGACAGAGAATGCTGTAAAGCTTGATTAGAGCAGATAAAAACAATCCTGATCCACCTCATTTTCACTCTAGTTAGGTGGCAGAGCACTTGCAGTAGCATGTACTGTGGCTCGAGAGCTCCTCTGGACACAGGTAAGTGGAAGGTATCCTCAAGACAGCATGACAAGTTCAGGTGAACCATGACAGAGAATCAGAGGCAACTGCTTTCCTGCACAAGACAAAGGAGAGTTTCCCAGGAAGGCTTCCACATCCATCTGTAAAACCATCCCCATTCTTTTTCCCTTGGTGACCCCAGGCTTCTCTTTCTTCTCCAACAGCTTTTCCCTCCAGCCCCTCTGTTGAAGGCTGTTTTCTGAGCAGCTCAGTTTCTTTCCGACTGCCTTTGCACCAAAACCAAGATTTGAAGGGGAGCCTGGAGAGAGGGAGGGACCCAAGTATACCACATTCAAGCTATAGCAAAATGACATATTCATCACAGCTAATGGGGGCCCACATGGCACCCCAACTGGATGCTGCCCCACTACCCACTTCCCAGCTGGCTCTGATGGAGTTTTCCCCCCTGCTCCCCTCCCCATGTTTCTGGTGGTGTCACTCCAAGAGAAGTGGCTGATCTGATTGGTGAGAGAACACGAGGGGTGTCAGAGAAGGTGCTCACAGACATTTCTTGGCTGCCTCAAGGAAATAAAGGCCATTGCCGAGCCTGTCAAAATGATTAATCGCTTACAGGGAATGAGGGGGAGGAGGGAAAGGGAGGGAAAAGGAAGGGGAGGAAGGAGGAAAGACAGAGGGAACGGGGAGAGCTATAAACAGCAAAAGCAGGAGACACAGAATTGCCTCTGCGCAGGGGAGGAAGAGGAAGCAAGGGGCCCCAGGTTGTGCTTGGAGTGAACTAGTGACTGATGAATTGGTCCCTCAAAGCCCCTAACTGTGCTTGGAGATTTCCAGCCCTGCTCACACCCCAGGTTTGCACCACCCCAAAACACAGGCTCAGAGAGCACTAAGGTCTGCTCTGCCTTAGCAGTGTCAGACACGACAGCCCAAGTAACATGGCCCAGTGACTCCCCAGCTCTACAAATCTTTGTAGCTCACATGAGCTGACAGACCAGAAGCTTATTACCTTAAATGCCAAGCAAGGCTTCACCAGCCCATACCCTCCAGCTTCACAGCCTGTAGTGGCTGGCATCTGACCTAAATACCCACCAGCACTAGTAATTCTTTGATGCCAGAAGCATTTTATCCCAGTGAAACACAGATGGATGGAAGCAGCTTCTGAGAGACTGGCAGAGGTCCTGACAGAGAAACTTGGAGCAGAATCAGTCCATCGCCCACGGTACTAAACTCTCCCACAGAAACTACCTTCTTGGATGCTATTATAACCCCACGTGCCCTCTCAGTGGACATGGGGACTGTCCTTTCATAAAAAGAAATTATTTGACCTCACCCCTTTAGCTGCTTTCAGCTCAGCTAGAGACCTCACACAGCTCACTGCATGAGGCCAGCAGTGCTTAAGCAGCTCAGAGAGCACAGAGCATGCAGCAGATCTCTTAACAGAGGTGACCTACACATAGGAGAGCACACACTCTCCTCCCTTCCTGGCTTCCCAAGGGGTTTAAAGTCACATCCAAAGGTCCTCCCTGTCAAGGCATTCAGTGGTGAATCCTGACTATTCAGGAAAAATATCACAACTGAGACTCTGAGATGAAAGTCACACTTGTGGCTCCCACCATCCAGCAACATGACATTTCCTACAGCAAGGGCGGTACTCTACCGCATCAAAGTCTGGGCTTTCTCAGGGCTTACTGCAAGTTTGAGAGATGAATTCCAACAGCAACACCACAAGCTGCCTTATCATCTACAAAGAGCATAAGGTACACTCCTCCAAATGCAAACATGCATTTAAAATGTTGCTGTGAATAGCCAGCAGTCCTCCCCTCACACAGTTAAGAGGGAATATAAGTCACTACCCAACGCATCTCCCCATCCCAAGTAATGTGACCAACGATTCTAACTTCTGTCACAATTAGCACTGGATGAAAAGACCAGTTAGATCCTGTCCTGAGACCTACTATTTTCTCTTTCATTTTAGATCCTGTCAAAACCCACTGTTTTCTCTTCCATTTTGAGTTCCTGCAGTGAACAACACCAGCTATGGGAAGAGGTAGAAAATTCAAGTTGCTATCATTTGTTGAAGCAACATGGCTTCAACTCCTAGCTTTGGAGGTACCTGCTTTGATTTCTAACCAGAGAAAGAATAACCACTCTGACAGAGACCTCCACCTCAACTGAATGACCCAACCTTGCAGAGGCATGAATTGTCACCGAAATCAATGAAGCCAGTAAGCTTAAGCCTTGAGATGAGGCAACATTACATGTCGCACAAAGACTCTGTCATCCCCACCCCAATTTACAGCTGTTGACTGAATCAGAGGCAGTGCCTCTTGATGTAAACTATACCAAAATGTTTAGCCTGACAAGACTTTGAATGACAGCTGTAGGAAAACCAGGTAACATAGACTTCACATGTACCAAGAATTTGATCAAAACCCACAAAACTCAAATGCATACACTGGATTGTGCATAGCTGGATGATGAGCTAAGCCAGCAATCAACAGACACAAAGAAGTCACAACTGCCATATTTCCTTTACCTGTCATGCAGTCTATCAGTTTCCTCCCTGCTCTTGTAGGAAATGACAATATCAGGAAAAGAGCCTGGAACTGCTTTCACATCGCTTGTCCCAATCTTTCTACGTGCCAGTCAAGGCCCATGCCTGCTCTCCTCTGCACCACAAACTGCAAGGCTGCACGCAAGCTGTGGGGAAAACAGACTGTAAAAATTTAAGAAGTTGTTTCTGTGGTTTTTGCTGGTAGGCACTGAGAAGGAAGTGCAAGGTGTTGATGGGGCAAGAAGAGGGCTCTGAGATTGCTCTCTCCCTTACTAAGCAGAGAGCTGAGAATTAATTAAGAGCAAGGGAAGGATCTTGCCTAGCTGCCTTCCTCCACAAGCTTGCCAACCAAGCTAGGAACCTTGCTAGTGCCCTGTACGTAGGCAGAGGGGCTTTGTAGAGCAACAGTAGTGCTCAAGAGTTACGCATCTCATGGACTTCACTGTGGCTCCTAGTGGCTGCCTCCATTGTTTGTGGGATATTTTCTCCCCCCTCTCCTTCTAACAAAGATTCTGATTAATGATCGCTCATTCCTAATTGTCAAATTTCTTTTCCTTCATCCTGTGTCTAATCACCAGTGACAGAAGCCATTACGCAAATGAGAGCAGACGACTTCCCACAACTGTTCTCATTGGTAAAAGCCTTGTAATTTAAAGCTCTGATATGTAGAGGAAAGCTGCGTTTCCCCAAGGCGTCCAGGCATCTGTTCCACTTACACTCCAAGAGCCTCAACTTCCGTTCCCTCCCCCCACAATTAGTCCTCTGCTCGCAACAAATATTTGACTTTGCAAGGCAGTAATTAGAACTTACTTTGCATGCGCTTGTCACAGTACCAGCATCTCTTTCCCTTTCCTTCTAGGCAGCACCAATGCAGAAAAGAGCCCAGGGAACATGGTGACTTCAAGACTTCCCAGAACATTGACAGGAGAGGTGCCTTCTTTGAAAGAGGAGCTGAAGACCATATATCAGAGTGCAGGGAAGCTACTCACACACACATGGCAGAAGGGAGGCTTAGAGAAAAACACTTCGAAAAAAATATACACGCAAAGGGCAGTACCCTGGTGCAGCTGCCGCTCTGCTTCCAGGGCTGCAACAGCAGCATGAGTTGACCACACATCACCACAGAGGCTTGCCAAGTAACCCTCAAGACTCTGAGTGCACCATCCCCACTCTAGGGCTTTAAAGAGCAATTGGCTGTGTTCAAGGTCAGCATGCTTGTTAATAAAAACTGCTGCAAAGAAAAAATGCAGCAGTCCCAGCCCAGCCCTGCCCATCTTTCCCTCAAGAGTTGCTGTGACACTGAGGATTTCCCCCTTCATCCCCACTGGTATTAGGTTGCCCCTGCACTGTAGGTATCTCATACCTCCTTACCCTGGCCCCAATCCTGACCTGCTGGCTTCACCTTGGACCTGTTGTATCACCCTCTATTTCCTGCATGGTCACTGAACCGCACCCAACCTGGATCACCAAGGGGGTTAAACAGTGGATCAGTCTAAAATCTCATGCTCTTTCTATGCAAAAGATCGTGCAGCCATGACCTACAAGGATTAAGAGAAAAGTTACTTCTCCTCCGAAAAAAACTCATTTATGAAGGAACAGGGAAATGGGGGAAACAAAAGAAAGGTATTACAGGGCCTAAGGCAATAGAAGCAAACAAGACTAAAACTACAAGGAAAAAGCTCTTGAAGTCTGATCTGGTGTTCAAACTACACAGTTCTCATCCCTCAGCTTCCTCTGCTTCTCTGTGCAACCAGAGACATTTCAGAGCTTTCGAGTGCCAGTTGTGCACGTTACCCAAGAGGCACATGCCCAACAGGCACATACAGGATCAGATGTAACAGACCACTAAGTTCAGTGGAACTGAAGCAAGTGTGTGTTCAGAGATGATGATCCCAGCAGGCACAGCAGGGATCAGCGAACGCCCATCATCACAGAAGACTTTATCCACTTGTCTTTCCTACTCCTTCCACATTTGCTCTGTCCCTCCAGGGCATGACAAGAGAATGCCAATCGTGGTACCTCAGGCTCAGAAACCCCAGGTTTCTCTCTCCACCCACCATCCCTAATCCCTATTCAACTCTTCTCCATTTTATTACACATCAGAAATTTGTTCCCATTTCAACATTTCACTGATGGTTAAATGCCAAGATTGCTGTAGAATTAATATTGCCTTAAAATATCCTGACTCTTTGATTAGGTGGAGAGGACTTCACCATCCAAGGCTGCCAACATACAGCAGAAGTACACAGAGGAAGCCACCCCCCAAAATATCCTTTACCAAAGCATGAAACAGACAGAGGACCAAATGGAGGACAAGATATCCCAAAGGATAAGCAACTCTTACAACTCCCTAGATGCGATAGCGTAGTTTGCTCCATCATGCCATCGGTGACCAGAGTACGGTGACACTATTCAGGGAGGGGAATTTTCTTCCTCCCCATCAACAGTTGCTGTTGACAGAGTTCACGGATATCATCTTACTCCCAGCTTTCATTTCAGGCTTACGGAAGAAGCATGGGGAAAGTTGTGAAGACACAATAATGCAGGTGATACTGTTATTTTGAAGGCAGTTCTGGAGACCAGCAGCTTTCACCAGTGAAGAACACGAGTGGAGTTATTAAGAAGACAAAGGTAGTTTTATACACACATTTCCTTATACAGCTCTCCTATACAGCCACTCACAAAATAAAAGCCACACAGTACTGTTGTTCAACATTGGCTGTATTTAAGAACTACACTTCAGAAGGTACCGTGTGTTTGTCACGCCCCACCCCCTGCACACACACCCCTAGCAGAGAACACACACAGCTTCCCAATACCATGCCAAGGGGCACTGAAAGCACAAGGTGAAAAAGGAAGGGTGGGGAGTCAGTCCATCAGTGCATTGTAAATGAGCTTTCACAAAGTCAAGTGCAGCAAAACCTGTTCAGACACTTTAAAAGTTAGACCTTTGGCAAATAAAGAAAAAAAAAATCCTAAAATTCTGTAAGTACCATTCTCTCTCCGCATGGGATACGAACTCCCACCCTGAGCTTCGGGAGTTGATGGTGTCTAACAAGTAGTACTGGAGACTACTATGTGCTGAATAAACAGCACAGAGTTGGGACTTCATCTGAGCATCTTTCAGCCAAGGGCATGTGCCCAGGATTCCTGGGAAGGCCTTCGTTTTGGCAGCTTAGCCTTCTCCCTCACCTGCCTGAAGGCTGAACATTGGTAAGTATCCAGCTGAGTGACCTTTGTCTGGTCTTAACCACAGCTCTGGAGCCCACAACAAGTAACACGGCAATCAGACTACTCAGTGACACAGACCTACTTCTTAAACAAGGACCCTGCAGTTGCCAATTATACTTCATCTGCTCTGACCTGTGAACCAGTCAGAAAACCAGCCCCTGGAACCTCCTGTTTGAGAAGTCTTTCACCTTTGTACGAGACAAGCTCACTGCAAGTAGTGCCTGAGCTCTCCCAGCAAAAGAGAGGACTTGAGGGCAAAGATGGAACACTTCTTGAACACCATGTTCTCAACACCTTTATAAGAATCCTATGTCAGAACAAGCCCCAAAGTACAACAGGGGGAACACTGGGAAGCCTCAACAGAACAAATTCCCAACTATTCTCTGGGATGAGATATATGGGCTATGAAACAGTTTCCACCCACCTCTAGCTCTTGGGACCTATTACAACCGCATCAAATACATAAGACCTTTGGCACCACCCCCAAACCAGGGACAGCAGTGCAGCACACCTCGGGGAATAAAAAGGCAGCCTTCATATGAGCCTAAGGCTTCCGTATGGAAAAGGAGAAGAAAAGCAAAATGATTTTTGAGGGTGATTGCTGAGAACTCTGAAACAGAGGCTTGTCAGGTTCCTGTGCCCTGGTCTTGTCACTTCCCAACCTGCCACATCAAGTCCCAGAACACAAAAAGGATCAAGATAAACACATTTAAAATGAAGGCCCTGACTGCTTTCACTGTACAAGGAAGGGAACCACACTGGCATAGATTTAACTGATGGACAGGAGCCACACAACATCACACAAACACGCGCACCTGTGCGCAGCCACACACACTTGAGTTCTTGCAGTTTCGGTAAAAAGGGCACTTTCCCACAGTCTGAGGAGCCAGCACTCCTGGTGGGAAAAAGGGAGGCTCTGTACCTACCTGACACTGCGTTTTGAGTCTAGCTCAGCACCCCTGGGGAATTTTACTTAAAAACGTGGCTTAATCATTCAAGACTTGGGAGAGTGCCCTGGCATTTATCTGTATCTCCCCTCATAACACTACACACCCTTTTAACCACACTGCAGTTTCCAAAGAGCAGGAGAGAAGCCTTCACTCTCCAGGGAAAGCTGCCGCAAAGGAGGTTTATCTAGACTCCTACAACACGTTATCTGGAGAGCATAGGATTTGGTGCTCACACACTAGATGAATTTGCTCTGGTCTCTACCCTGGACTAAGTCCAAAGGACAGATGTCTTAAGTCAAAGAAATTGAATCATTTATCCTGTTGCTCATCACACACAGACCATCTCACATGTTTGTCTCTGTTACACAAAAAAAGGTGCCAGATTTGAGCATGGACAGGTCCCCTAGTAACAGAGGACTGTGAGACACATCACTTCCCATCTTATGTCCACCTGCAGGCACCAACACATAAACTCAGCTGGAAGGTCCAAACCCCATGAGGCTGAGGGAACAAGATAACTCCTGGTTCTCCTCCAAGCTCTTCTTCAAATGCCTGAAAATCGTGAAGCAACACATCCGAGTGCCAAAAGCCACACTCCTTGGTGTGGCAAACAAGGCAGAGGGAAAAAACAAAAAGTTAGTGAGCATGAATCCAGCTTCCAGTAAGTGCAGACTCTTTCTTGGGAGGTTCCGTTAGGTGAGAGTGGAGGATGAATGGGGTACTAACGGTTTTGCAGTTCCAGTAGCCCCCTTATCGTAGTGGGGCAGGGATGGGCCAGGAAACCCATCAGTCTGTTAAGTGCTGCGTGCAATACTAGCGCTCAGTATCTTCCATTGCTTGTGAACAAAGCAGCTCCAACATCAGTCACCCGGGGCAGCCAGGCATTAGTCATACCGTCCCTTAATCATCATATTCAACAAGGGACCCACCTGTTTAAAGCAAAGACAGATCGTTAGCAGGGACAGCTACAAAGAAATGGCAGCCTGTAGAGTCTGCTCCCTCTGCATCACACCACCTCACAAGCAGTGCGGTCCAGGGCAGAGGATCTCAGAGCACAAACTGAGCCTAAGGTACACCGAATTGGTTTCAAAGCATCTTCTAAAGAAGACACTGGGGCATGTTTGAGAATATCCTTAAATACCCTATCAAAACTGCAGGGTTCTCTGCCAAAACCCAGCTTCAGTTGTCAGTAAATGTTGCATTCACGGTATTTGTTTGAGACTTTTTCACTTCCCACCCTAGACTTGCAATTTCTCAGTATACGCTCTTAAGAGGAGCCAACAGTTGCCACAGGTTGCTTTTTGCAGGGCAGAGAACTCACAGGAATGCGCTAAGGAGCTCACACACAGTGCTAATGGTTAGACACCAAAAAAATGTTTCTATTCACATTCAGTATTTCCACTTTCAGATCAAGAGATCTTCAAAAACATACTCCTAGCACTCCAGTTTGTTTTCTTTGAAATACCAGTTGGTTAAAATTGCGAAGAATTCAGAGATGACCAAGACACACATTAAGGGGAAAGCACGTGACTTCATAGAAGAGATTTAAGACGTGTGGATTCAATAGGTAAAACTTTTTTTTTTCCAAATACAAGGTATTGTTGCTGCACAGAAGGTTAATGAGAGTTTAGAAGCAACGCTTTTCTGGCAGTGCCCAAAGCTGAAATGCACCTCCCTCCACATAAAAGAACAAATTATTCCATTGTTTGTAGTGGTCCTCTCCAGAATTATAATTTAAAGAGCTTGCCTTTTTGCATCCAAAGGACCTTCTGAAGCCAGCAGGAAGAACCATTCACAGTAACAGAGCAACCCTGCTTTCTCCTAACCTCCCTGTGACACCTGCAGAGCCAAATAAGTTGGCATCTCGAGTTTTGCATTAAGCCATAATGATTTCAACAGTAGTGACTGTATCATTCTTTTTTGTACCTCTTGTGGATTTCCTAAGGCTTCTCCCAACATCTTCTCAATGTTCCTCATTATAGCCACTTTCTGATGAGCCTTTAATGGATATTCAATTCTCTTTGGGGTTGGGGCACCCTGAAATATCAAAAATAATACCTCATTTCATTGGCATGAATTGTCAGATTATACTATCTTCTCCCAGCCACCCAGTTCTTCACACAACACTCGAAAGGGACAAAGCAGCTTTCAGCTTTAAAGCAAAGGATTTGGTGCAATGGAATTCTCATACTGACAGCAAGTGCCAGTAGTTCTCTACCTGAAAACTCTCTCTGGAACAGAGCTATCCAAGCTGCACAGGAAGGTGCTGGTACTCACCTTGTACCAGAAGTTCACAGTGATGGTAATTCCCCCATTCAGGAGAGACTCAATGTGGTGCCACCTGCATGGAAACCACACATACAAAAAAGAAAATGTTGCTGTAGTTTACAGTCAAGCACCTTGGATGGATGAGTTCTGACAGCACTAAACAAGCCTTGCCCTCTATCTCCACCATCAAGACCTCAGAACTTCTGGAAAGCTTTCCTTATTTAAATACAGATTCTTTTACCACACCTGTTACTGGAGCACTTGTACAATATCAGTGTCAAGAAGAACTACCACTCCCATCCAACAGATAGGAAGCAGAAGCAGATGGGCCCAAAATACAAGACAAAATATTATACTTGCTGGAGAGCTCAGAAGAAAATTCTCTTGAGCCAAACCAACACCTTAAGCAGAAGGCCCTTCAAACCCCTGTTTGTTGGTCACTGTGCAGTCCCACCAGCCTTCTTACCAGTACATGGGTATGTACAGCACATCCCCCGGACCCACCACTGTCTCATAGCCAACCACGCTTCGGAAGTTTGGAAACTTCTCGTAGTCAGGATTGTCAAAGTCCACCTAACAAAAGAAAACATTAAGGATCTCAGAACTTCCTGCAATGACAGTTCTCATTACCGGCTCTTAGTACCAAGTCATCCTGACCTTCCCTATCTGGCTTTTACATTCCTATTCATGTCTTAACTCCACTGCGAGGCCCTGCAGTACCCCTGAAGTCCCAGCAACACAGACAGTCTCTAAGCAAATCTGTGTTTGACAAAGAGAACAGTGAAACAGGACAGAGAAGGCAGAAATTGAATCCCAGAAAGGAGATGTTTATCACCCTAGCACTTGCAAGCCAGGACCAGGCACAAAGAGAAACATCACCAGTCCCTCCATCTTTCCTCAGTGTATTCACCAGTTAGCAGTTCCGAACATAGGTTTTGCAAAAGCTTGGCAGGTGGCATGCAGCTTTAACTTCAGTGCAGCTTCCTCCCACCTAGCACCTTCACAAATGCTGTTTTTGGGAACAGAGCAGAGAAGTGATCTGCTACTCTCACCTGGCTCTGTCTGTCACATGGATGGTGCACAGGATAAGGGTAGAGGCACTCAAACTGATCAGGAGGGAACAGGATACACCTCTTGTAACCCTTAATCTGAGCAAAGAAGTTCTGCTGCTCATCATAATGAGCTGGTGTCACATTCCCTACAGAAAGAGAAAACATGATAATCAAGATTTTGTGTCCAGGTAGGAAAGACAGAAGCAATTTACAGCCCTTGCTAAAGACAGTAAATACACATATTCAGAAAACTAAAGGAAAATGACCACAGGAACATTACATACTGATCACTGTATCCATCAGCTTTTATTGAGCAGTTGCTACTCCACTTAATTTCCATTCTAAATCCATATTCAGCAACTTATGTTCTACAGGATTAGGATTTCCAGCTTGTTTCCATGAACAACAGATGGTGAGTGGTGATGGGAAGCTTCTTCAGAAAACACTGTTTAGATGACAAGTTGTAGAACAGACTACAGAAAAGGAGTCTAACAGTCCAATTCCGAAAAACGTCCTAGTACTTTTGCAATAAAACAAGTAAACAAATCTGTCATTGGGGCTCACCACAGCACCTCCTCAGTCCAATTAGCAGTTCTGAAACTTCACTGTCACACCAGATCTTAAATTTAATCAAATATTTAATTGCAGTGGGGCATTTTATACCCCTCACAATTGTGTTTTTCAGGCTGCTTGCCAATCCAGATATTACTCTTATCTTGCTCTTTATACATATTTTCACTAAAGAGAACTAAGGTACCAACCTCATAACTTCTTTAAGCAGATCATACAATCACATACTACTGTAAAGACAGTCCTTTTTCTAGCACACACCAGTTCAAGACAGTTCCTTGGTTCTTGTGCATAACCAGTTGATAACAGGACTTTAGTGATCACTTTATGACCTGTAAGGAAGTGCTGGTGCAGTGCTTTTATGTGAAGTTCTCTTCTATTCTCTTAGCTAATAAAACAAGTAGCAAAGACGAACTACTCCGAGTACGACTTGTTGTCAGAACTGAACATCACTGAACTGCCAGGTAATTCTAATTGGACAATTACACTCAAATGTGACAGTCACACTGATTACAGGTCATCCCACTTCACTAAACTGTGAACGTTCCTTGCCTAGTTACTGAGATTACTTTCTACTAGAATGCTCTCCTTGTAGTAGTACCTCTGTCTTCTAAGGCACCTGCCTACAAGTCAGTCTCCATGTGGATTTGGAAGACCACTCTATGAAGATATTGTTAAGATTTAACCACCTTCAACTTCTCCAGTGCCCTCTAACCTCCCAAGAAGAAACTAATCTCTTAATTGAAAGAGAATTCCTCCCTGCAGTGTATCAGCTCAAATAAGAATGAATGCTTCACAGAATAATCAAAATTTCTTCCTGGATAGGCAATGGACATGTTAAGAAAAACCCAGAAGGTTAACTTTGCTCAACTTGCAAATTTATTTACATTTTTAAATCTGCAGACTGAGCAATTTTGACCTACAGCATCTGAAGCACTCAAACAACAAATTACTAAAACCAGAGTTCTACCAGCATCACACAGAGACTTTCTACGAACAGAAGATTATATCCAGGCATTCACAGTACATCTCTGGGGAAACACGGGCTATTCCTGTACTTGCTTCAGGTTAACTTGTAAAAACAGTTCCGTCCCAATCCAAAGCTTTAAACTACCTGCTCTGAAGGAACTCTTAGAAACAGAAGAAGGGGAAGGAAAAGCGAATGAGGAAAAGGCACACAGTCTAAAAAAACCCAAAAAACCATAAAACTGTAAAACAGTAACAAAAAAGATAAAACACAATAACATTAATAAGAAAACAAAATATACACAAATAAATACAAACCAGTATCAAACTCTCCCTCCATTCCATATGGAATGGAATGCTTTGTTGGTCAGGTTTGGGTCACCTGTCTGTCCATTCCTCCTTGCAAGTGCAACCTTTTTACTTACTGACAACCCTTTCATTTATGGCACTCTATGCAGCACACAAGACTTAACGGTGACCTTGGTTTCTATATAGTAGCAAGTATAAACAAGAGCCGTTCCACATACCAGTCTAGTATACCAGGTAGTAACTGCAAACATCAGGCTTTATCACTCCTAGAAGCAGATATCATCTGCAAAAACCTCCTGTTAACTTCAGAAAGTGCAGCCTCTTAGAAGTGACTGAGCTGAAGAGAAAAGTCATTGAACAGAGAATTGGTTCTGTCCTAGCTCACACCAGGACAATCTGAGCGACCTGCTGCAACTGAAATATAGAAGTGCTGACCAAATCTTCTGCCCTTCTTGCCCAGCCAGAGCAAGCTGCTTACCTTCCATGCCAATAAGAAGCAAGTTCGAAGTCAGTTGACCCCAGCCACGTTTCCCTTGCTGCTTGTTAATCCAATTCCAATTGAAACCAAGGAAATCCACCACGATCTTCCTTCCAACTGTGTCATTCAGTGTTTGCTGCAGATATAGCCTGTATTTTCCAGAGACAAGCAGAAAGCAAGTATGAAACTTTGTCATGAACAGGAAGACATGTCTCTACATCTCTTCAGAAAGATTTCAAAACAAAGAGACAACTCCTAGAGATTCTATTTCATCACCACCCAAAACAATCACCTTTGGAAGGAAACAGTTTCAAAAACTCCACAAACTTTGCTGAAAGATTGCCTGGTACAGAAAGGAACAGAACTCAGTTCTGCTTGAATGATCACTAGCAAAAGAATTTTAGAGCAAGAACAACCCCCTTACAGTGCAGGAGTAGGAAACTGTAAACAGACTGGCCACTATCTAGTGTCAAACACAGTTGTGAATAATCCCCAGATAAACGCCACTACTCTAACCCATCTGCAGTAAGAATTATCTCTTACACTAGAAGTGTGTGAAGGCAAAAAAGGGCTCAGGAAACTCATCACATTTCCATAGCAAGTTATTGAAGGCCATACTCACATATAAACATAGAGGATCAGAGGAATCAAACATTTGTATTAACAAGGGCAGTATTAAAGACTAACATCTGCAATGCTAGGAGAAAAGTGCATTTTTGAGCTCTCAGACCATGTTCTCTCTTGGAAAAAAGCACACCCAAAGCTGAGAAAGAACAGAAAGGCACATGGACACAGAGTTGCTTCCAATTAAGACACAATTAAGCACCCATAAGTCCTTTTAAAGGGCTGGTGACTGGTAAAGTTAACTGAGATTTTACATACAGTTGCTAACAGTTATCTTCTGTATAAGTGTGAAACTCCCCTCAGTAACTTACAGCTCCGTTAGTGCTACAGGCCATGACCACCAACAAAAACACAGCATGTATGCAACCTTAATCCTCTTTTAGAAAGATGGGAAAACACCAGCTGCCTTGATATTCTGGTGAGTATCACAGCCTGTACATTTTCATTGGATAAATAAGCTCTCTACCAATACCACAGTCTGTCAGAAGAATGCAAAGCTTAAGGCATTCTCTATCCAAATCCTGCCTCTGAGAAGAAAAAAAGCTCCAAAGATAACTTGAACAGTTTGATTAACTAATGCTATGACTTTTTTAATCAGGTAACAAGACTGCTCTCAACTAGCAGCTCTGCAGGAAAAGCAGGGCTATAAAAAAAATAAAGGCTTGAAAGATTTTAAGCATCAACATTCACTGCTCTGGCAAGGGTGTTGGACTAGATGATCTTTGAGGTCCCTTCCAACCTCTAACATTCTGTGATTCTGTGAAACATATCCCCTGCTTAGACCTACAGAAACGGAGAAACCTGCATGCATCACTTACCTCTCAGCACTTCCCTTTTGTTGTATTTCCTTGAGTCTGTCCACAAACTCAGCAAACTTCATCTCTTCCCTGCTTGACTTGGGTTTGAAGTTCTTAAAATTTGCCATCTTCTTCTCATCATAGTACAAAAACTTGTGTGTGCTGGCACTATACACTGAGAAGTCCCCATTGCCAATGTTTTCCTGGAGGTAGTCCAGGTCCCATTTCAGAGCAGGATAAACCAGATTCGTATCTGTCAGCACCACTGGCTCCTGGAGAGAAACAGGAAGTTTATTGATTCAAGGTCCTCCTGAACCCGAGAATGATCACATTCATTACTGCAACCACACAAACCCTCTATGAAAATGAAGAATTGGAAAAGGCATTTAGAGTAACCAGACACCTTAGTGTGGGGAGGAAAACAAGCAAAACATGATAGGATGTTTTAAGAAAGTGGTAGCCTGTTCCTGCAGAAACGGGGCAGATTCCACTATCTACTTTGCTAATCTCTAACACGTGAGGCTAGACAAACAAACACTAACTGAGAACAATTGTAAGTCTATTTGGTCCTGGCAAGTAGCAAGTAGACACAGAAGCTTGTCTGGTTATTTCCAGCCTCAGCTATGAGGGTATAAATGCTGGCAGAAAGATACTTCTAAATCCAGAAACAGAGAGAACACTCATCTCTTCTCTCAGAGGATTGCAGGTAACCTTGAGCCATCAAAAAACCGGACATTACTCCCATCTCTTCTACACCAAAAAAAGAACCACTACAAAAGGAAGACAAATGACATCACCTATCTCCTCATCTATAAACAGTAAGCACCTAAACAAGAATGGCAGCTGCTGTGTTTCCAAGCTGTGCATGCACAACTTCCCCTCTTGCAGTCTTTCTTTAAAAAAAAAAAAAAAAAGAATCAGAACAAAAACCAATCTTACCACCAAGAGATTGAACTGGTCCAGAATCTATACAAGAGCTAACACTGCATGGCAACCTACACATCTGTGGTCACTCTCACTCACAAAATAACGAACACGGGCCTATAGTTCTACACAACATTTCCTCGACTTCCATCTACACAACAGAGCCTTTAACACGCACGTTTCCTGAGAGTTTCACAAGTCAGCCCCGCGGCACCGAGAAGAACTCCCCGCTACACCTCAGAGGGTCGGGACAGCGTCAACAGCCCGGCGTGCGCGGGGAGGGGCACGGCAGGCGCTCCGGAGCGGAGAGCGGGACAGGGCAGGGGTGGGGAGGGGGGAGCACCAGGAACGACAGCAGAGCCCGGCCCCGCTGCAGCCGCCGGGCCGCCGCACCTCGTTCTCGATGAGCTCCTCGGCGCGGGGGTCGCTGTGGCTAAGCCGCGGGATGGGCCGCGTCTCGAAGCAGTAGCGTCGGAACTGGGAATCGCTCCAGCCGGGCCCTGCCGCTACCGCCGGGCCCTCCCGGCAGCCCGTGCCCGCCGCCGAGGAGGAGGAGGCCGCCGCCATCGCCGTCGGAAAACCCGGAACTGGAAATCAGGAAGCGGAAGTTGCCCGCCCTTGGCAACGCCGGAAGCGAATGGGAACGGCTGGGGGCGGAGCGGCACCGCCGAGAGTGGGAGGGAGCGGCGGCGGGCGCCAGCAGCGCCCCCTCGCGGTGGGGAGGTGGGGACAGCCTCCGCCCCCCGTCTCTGCCTTCCGGCACCTCCCGCGGCTCGTGGAGACGGGTGGGAGCTGGGAGCACACGCCAGGAAAAACGCACCGGAAAGCGGCCAGGATCGCCGGCCCTGGGCCCCGTATCCCCTGCACGCTCCCAGCTGACGGCCCCTTGCCCTGGAGGCCGCTGCCGTGTCCCACGTGAAGACGGCGAACTCCCCTGGTCTTAGTCCTGCAGCAGCAGTCGGCCGGCTGCGTCCCACACCTGAAGGCCAGGAGCTCCACTGACACTCGGCACGAGGTGAAACACGCTACACAGGGTAACTAACACCCACCTTCCAGTCGTGAGAGGACATTGTGAGTCTATATCATTTTAGCAAGATTCTATTAATTGTTTACCTAGTGTCAGAGCTATTTAAATTTTTTTCTTAGCATATCTTTATTACATGAGATAGCCTACATTTTGTTTTTAACTTGTGTTAAAGTTTAATGCTGGGCCAGCCACCAAACTTTGACAGACACTCTCTGATCCCACCCACACCCTCCCAGGGGAAAATAACAGGGAAACCAGTGAGAGAGACTTGGAGGTTGAAAAAAAAAAAACCCTCACAAAATAATACTTGAGCCAGCTTAATGAAAAAGAAAATAACACTAACAATAATGATGAAGATGATGAACTATATACAGATACTCTGCAAAGATACAAATATATTTAAAGATACAAGAGAATGTTAATACAGAACCTACACCTTCCAGATGACAACTAGGTCCTGAGCAGGAAAGCCCTAGACTGGACTCCGCAGCAGACAACAGCGCCTGAGCCCACCCCCAAAAGAAACCCAAACAAACAAAAAAAAAAGGAGCCATACTACTCCCACCTGGTGAGACGGGGCAAGGCAACCTGCCTTAATGAACAGCACTTCTCTCAGGTATGAAAACAAGAGGCAGGAACACCAGCATCACACGGAGAGATGGCAAAGAGTTGCGAACAGCCCTCCCAGCCCAGCAGACACAAAAGAGCCCAGGGCCCATAATGCGGGGCCCTTATATCCTGAGCACCCTGGGCAGGAACACTGTGATTGGTCCATTTGGGTCACCTGACCCACCCTCTCCTCCCCATGGGCACAGCTGCCCCTCCCGCAGTGTGATTGCCCCTGGGCCAGCAGCCCCGGGGAGCTTCTCTCTTGGTGCTCTCAAACCAGGACAATCTGGAAGCAGCGGGAATGGTGATTACTCTTTCCCGAGAATAACTGACACGTGAGGCAACAGCTCTTGAGAAAATTTTGGTCTCTGGTATTCAGCAGTTCTCATGGTAGAGCAGACAGATTTGCTGTTCTGGCTGTGTCAAGCTTTGCCTTTGTGAGAATAACACAGATCTATTTTCCTCAATCCTTCCAAAATTTATCAATATGCTTAGTTTCTAGGAAAATCAGTGCCTCCTTACCCTTTAAAACTACACCACTATTCCTGTATGGGTTAAGAAAACTTTTTACAATATGTTTACAAACATGGGTACTTTGGAAGGTTGAGCTTCATCTGTGGAGGACTCAAACGTAAGCCAGAAAGTAAATATCCATCCGTAAAGAGCCAATATAAGGAGCAGCTGACCATGATCCGAGGTCTGAGCTCAGACCGGTGGCACAGCTGGGAACCGAAGGTCCCCAATTCCAACACGATGCTGCTGTCACCAAAGCTCCACGCGCTGCTGGGTGGAACAGGCTCCAAGTGCTGCTGCATGGAAAACGCCAGCAAGCCTCTGCACTGAAGGGCTGGGCCTTGAGCTAGTAACTTTATTAAATAGCTTTTTGACACGCTAACTTCACCGCATACTCGGTTGTAAGGGAGGTGGCTGAATCAGGATACTGTCCCTAAAACGACGCAATGATGTCTTTCTGTGGGATAAGTGACAGGATCCTAGTCTAGCCTGTGACAATGGCCCTGCCTCTGTATCTCAGATATGATTTTGTAGCTTGTGACTATCTCCGTTCGATTAGCAGGTTTACAATTAATGCTGTTATTAGAAGGAATGGCTTTAATAACAAATTTCCACGATAGCTTTTGATCTACAAAGGTTTATAATGCAAATTGTTATAGAGACATTACCTATTACAGCTGATGTGAATAACTGAAGGAAAATGAGTTCAACTACCGCAGAGTTTACGTAATGAAGTAAACTGCAAAATCCTTTAATGCTCCTATTGATTTTATCTGCGATAATGTATTGCTTACATTTGAAGAATAGCGTTGCTAAATCAACATGCCATGTCAGCTGTTTGCGTTTCCCTGGCTCCATGGAGATAAGATGATTACATTCGGGCATCAACTTTAATAACATCGATACTGATACAAAGAAGGCAATTTGCATAACACCGCCAGCCACGGCACCGACCCGGTGAGCATCGACCCGGCTGCTCCGCAGGAGGCAGCCCCGCGTCTGGAAGGGAACACCTGCCGTAAATTCCCATTACCCCGCTCCAGACGATGATAGCCAGCGCACCGATCCCCCTTCCGTCCATTAGCTCTTATGTCAATATTATAGCAACAGCGTTTAATTAATTAATGCCCTGGGCGGGGACGGGGGGGTGCAGCCCTTCCCTGCCGCGCCGACCCTGTCTGGGCTCGCCCCGCCTCTGCGTTAGCCCCGCCCACAGCCCGCCCCGCCCCTCGCGCTACCCCCGCCCCCGCCCCCACTCTTTTTGGCCCTACCGGCCACCGTCGCCCGCGCTTGCGTGCTGGAGGCGATGGCGGCGGCTGGGGTCCGCCGTGTCCTCTGGCAGCGGGCGGCCCCCGGGCTGTGGGCGGCGGGACGGGTCTCCGCGGCGCCTTCAGGGGCGCGGGCGGGTGAGCGAGCGGGGAGATGGATGCGGGAGGGGGCCGGTGGCGACGCGGCCGGGCGCGCGTCCTTGGGCTGATACGTCTGGGGTGTGAGGGCGGCGCGACCTCCTGGGCCTGGCGGCGCAGCCCGGGCTCACCCCGCCTCGCTGCTCTCCCGCCAGCCTCGGAGATGCACAAGGACCTGCTGCCCGGGCCGTACCCCCGCACGCCGGAGGAGCGCGCAGCCGCCGCGAAGAAGTACAACATGCGGGTGGAAGACTACCAGCCCTACCCCGACGACGGCTTCGGGTGAGCTGGGCCGGCGGGTGCCGTGCCCCCGCGGCTGGGGAGCGGTCCGAGGCCGGCGCGGCCCGGCTTCGTGGGGAGGTGCTGTGGGCTGGGAAATGTTGTGATGTGAGCTTCGTGCTTTGAAGGATGGAAGGAATTGGAGGTCTGCGTGAACAAAATACTTTGCGTGCTGTTGTAATGCGAGGTAGAGAGGAGTGAACTGAAAGCCATCTCTGGGGTAAAGATTTTAGGAGATGCTTAAATGTTGAGGAGTACTTTGGTCTGTGCAAAATGTAGCCTTCTGTATTTCAGTTAAGCTTGCATTTTCTTCCAGTTAGTATAGCCCTAAAAGGCCACTTTAGGGACTGTTACAATGGACAAAATGTTTGTATATGTAGGGGCTATAAAAACAAAATAATGTGTAAGTCTTCCATTTCCATAGGCCTAGCCTACATTGTCTCCTACAAAATGTATTGAAATTAATACGGAGTTGTTCTGTGTTTGATTTTTTTTTTTTGTCCATTTCTCACAGGTATGGTGACTATCCCATGCTACCTAATAAGTCAGCTCATGAGAGAGACCCCTGGTACCAGTGGGATCAGCCAGACATGAGGCATAACTGGGGAGAGCCGGTAGGAATGCTAATAGCACTTTTTATTATGATTACAATATTATTGTTGCTAATGCTAACATGCACATCTTCTTAGTGTTTTGTGTTTAATTTTTTGTCTAACTGCGTTCTCAGGCATGTCTGCGTTGCCTGTGTGAGCAGGGACAGTCAGTTGGAGGGAGACTTAAGCTATAGCAAGCAGAGTAGTGTTAACGTTTTTCTACATGGGAGCAGGGAAACTTTACAAACCTGAGTTTCTCTTTACAAATAGGAAAGCTTAATCCATTTTCTTTGCCTGATCTGACTTGGTATGAGAGCTTTGTTGAGGATCATTTAGCAAAGAAGGTATTGTTTGAGTAAAGTCTTTCTAGTAAAATGGTAATAAAGCTATTGCTGCTTTATTATTTCAGGGTTGTTTTTGGATAGAATACAAGTAAAGAGGTTTTCTCTGAAGAGGGTTTGCAAAATATCCTGAAGAGAAAGGGATGAGCAGAGCACTTATGTTGACTTTCAAAATCTAGGTTCCTCCAGCTCCTTGTCAGGAGTAACGTGTCAGTTAGTGCATGGTCTTTTTATGAATGACTGCAGTCTTAACTGTGGTTACTGAGCTTGGTAATTGTGCTATCTTTAATGAGAGTAGAGATTATGTAAGTGTCCGTATGTAATATAAATATGCATGTAGTATGTGTGTGTATGGAGTATAAGCATGCAAGAGTATCATAGTATGTGTACCATGGTAAAGTTTAAGGTGCATATTGTAATGACTGTAGATGCACATGAAGAAACCTGTGGTGTTTTGGTGCTTGGCACAGGAAGGCTTGTGAAGACACCCTTGCACCTGGTGTTGGCAGGAGGGGGCCAGGTGGAACATTCTGGTCCATCCCAGCAAGTGCCCCTGTTTAGGCAACTGAATTCTGCTCAGTCTGGCTCTCAGGATTTGATAGCAAATTACTGTGTGTGCAGAGGGAAAAGCTGGGGAGCTAGAGGCAGTGCCTGAGCTGCAGATTAAGGAGTTTCCTGCTTTATTTACTGTGAAAGGAGACTATAGGCAGAACATGCTTAGGACCTCCCTATGGATGCTTCAGGACAGAAGCTTAAATGCCCTTCTGCCTCAGTCAGGAAGGTCATTAGCTTACTGCCAGTCTTGCTCTTGCCATGGGAGTTACAGTGGCAAGTGCTCTACCTGTTTTGAGGAACCAGCCTCCAAGTGGCAGGTGGTTGCTTCTTTGAAATAACACTACTTCTGTTTGGGTATGTCTTAATTCCCTTAAAGGAAGGTACCAATTTATACTATGCCTTTTCAACAGTGCTGGGGAACAAATCTAAGGCAGAGTGATTATGTATTAAATAAAAGCTGCTGCTGTCCCATAGCTAAGCATATTGCCCGGTATAAGCATAGGATAGAATTTGGAGTCCTGAGTTTTACAGACAAGTAGCTGTTGCTGTAGGCAAATTGCTAATCTCCTCTGTGGCTTTATCTCCATGTAAGAGCTGGAGAAGCTGCTGTTTCTGGCAGCTTTGTGAATGCTATAAAACACTTCTTCCTTTGATAAAAGCAGCCTGAGAATTGTTGATAAATGTGCAGCTATTTTGTTCTTTAGATGCACTGGGACTTTGACATGTATATTCGGAACCGTGTGGATACATCTCCGACTGTAGTTCCCTGGCACACCATGCGCAAACACTTCCTTGTTTTTCTGGGTTTCATGCTGACCATGTTTGTTCTTGGAGAGATCTATCCATCTTACAGGCCTGTGGTGAGTGGCACCCTTGGGTAAAGCGAGGGGAAGTAGTTGTCTGTCTTGTCACTGGTTATGCCCAGAAAAGTGGTTTTGCTGAAGCTGAGCAGTGAGTGAGAGTGCAAAACCCTGCAGCTGGTAGGGGGTGGGCCAAGGGATATCCTGTGGCATCATCCAGCCTGAGTCATTCTTTTGGCTCAGCTCACAGGTTCTCTTTCACAGTAAGCTGTTCCTGTTCAGAGGGAACTAATTTTAAGCTATGCTGCTTACAGTACCCTTCATTTGCCTGGGTACTCCCATTCCCCATGTGCATCTCCTTGAGGGAGATGCTTTATCTCTTCTCTTGCCCTGTGGTTTTAGTTATAGCTCATGATTGGGATTGTTTGGAATGTACTTCTGAAAAATGTGTGAATACACAGACAGCTTTTGCAATATATTGTTTTGAGATGAACTGATGGTTAAGATTAAATGCAAGACCACCTTGACGTTTCTGTTAAGTGGACATGGGTTTATACAAAAAAACCCTCTATCTCTGAATTTACTTTCCCTGTTCTCTAATATTTCATAGAATCATAGAATGGCCTAGGCTGGATGGGACCTTAGAGATCATTTCAATCCAGCCTCCCTGTGGTGGGCAGGGACAACGCCTCTCAACTAGGTCAGGCAACATGTGAGAACCGAACGGAAATAGCATTTGTGCTGAAGCACTTAAGAAATAGAAGTAGAAATTTTAAATGACAAGCCCTGATTTGGGTGGGGGTGGGATGGAATAAGATATTTTCTCCTTACCTCCTAACTTGCTTGGTGAATATAATAAATTTTCCACTCTTTCTCTTCTTGTAGGGACCGAAGCAATATCCCTTCAATGACCTGTATCTGGAGAAAGGAGGAGACCCCAATAAAGAGCCACCGGTGGTGACGCACTATGAGATCTGAAAGTTGAAGTGCTGTGTTTCTCCTGTCATAGCTCTGCTGAGGATGGCATCTTCTCTAGTGTTCACTGTGGTGTATGTTAATGCTTGTTCTTCAACATTCAACCACTAACTGCAGTGAAATATATTGATGACACCTACTGTGCTAGTTGTCTTCTGTTGGTTTGAGAAGGCTGAACAATGGCCAATGAAATTGAATGACCTTTGATGTTTTCCTAAATAGGCTGACAGGGCAAAGTTCTGAGTGCAGCCTGAGGACAGCTGCTAATTTATGTACTTTGTACACAAACATTCCTTAGTTCAGCCTGTTCATGCAGGAGGTACTGCCTGTTATCAGGTGGCTCACTGCAGGTGCTGCTTGGACTTGAACTAGAATGTCATCAGTTTGTATGAAGTGACAGGCAGAACCAGACTGGCAAGTGCATGGGAGTCTCATATAATGTGAATAACTGTCCGACCTTGTTCTGGTTTGGCTCTGATCTCTTCCTGGTCTAGATGCCCTCTCAAGTGAAGCTCACACAAGCGGCAGGGAGCACTAGTGAGGCACAGAACCTTGTGGTGTATAGCTTGGCGCTGACAGCAGAGCTGTGGACAGCAGTGGTATGAAAAAGCTAGTGAGCAAGTCCAGCTCTGGCCAGACCTGTTCAGTGTGCCTGGGCTTTGGTCCAAGAGCACAAGTTGCTCCTCAGTGGCATGAACTCACCCACCAGGGTTGGAGTTATGTCTGTGCCATGGAGTCTGCCTGTCTTGCTGCACACCACTGGTCTAGGGCTTCCTATCGCTTCACCAGCAGTTTGCTTGGGAAAGTTATATGTACAATATCAGTAAGCTCTTAGATTTTTTTTCCAGCTCCACTCTTTCTTTAATGTAAGTTTTGGGATTTTTTTCCCCTTGTTACTGAAGGAGGCACCACCTTCAGTATGAATTTACAGTGAAAGTTCTCTCAACTCCCCTGTGCTGTGACTTAGACCCCATGGTTTGCCTGCAGGAGAGGGTGACTGCAGAAGTCTGGTGGTAAGGGCTTGGTCTTTTTTGCATGCTTCTCATAAGCTGGATGCTGTGCTCTGCTCTCAACACCCTCTTGTGACTCATAGTTTTATGCTTTAAGGGAACCAGGTATTTGAAGACAGTGATTCATTATTTTACATCTGTAAAGAGTTTTTTTTAACCCCAGATTCTAAAGGGCAGTTAGCTTCATCTCTGTGTAGGAGTTCCTGTAAGGGTGTGTGTTAAAGGGAATTACATGACTGAGTGCTAGGAGACGCAAATATTTAAGTGTAAATAAAACTTATTCAGAGGTGCTGGATAATCACCATTCCTCCTGGCTTTTGTAAATTGTTGCAGAAATGCTGACTCTGCAATTGCTGACAATGTTTTACCCCAGGAGAGCTTTTCAAGTATTTTTTGGGCTGTGGAGACCTTGAAGTGGAATTGTTACAAAGTGTTACGCAGGTGAAAACACCCCTCAGGGGTACTTCAGTAAGAATTGCCATTCCATGGCAGTTATGTGACAGCATTGCATACAATATTGTGAGAATTTTAAGAGTCCTCCAGTGAAATGAAAGTGTCAGGGTAGCAATGGCTGCCTTATCTTGGTCTATGTGAAATGATAATGTAGTAGTTGCACCGGAGAGGCAGGTTAGGGCCCATCTGGATTACTGTGCTGCGCACCATGTGGCTGCCCTGCCCCAGCATTGTTTGCTGCCTCTTGATTTGGGGAGTTTCACACCCAGGCTGTGTCTAACCAGTAATTTAATAATGTTTTTCTGCATAGGGGAGGCATAATGGGTTGGGTGGGGTATACGGTAGAGAAATGGGGTTTGTGGCATAGGTAACTTTTCTCAGGTGAGAGGTGAGGCAAGAAAATCTGGCCCTTACTGCATTTACTCCTTTCCTGGTGACTGTAGTGCTTTTAGGAAGGTAAATTCCTAAGCTGTGCTGCTTTCCCTTATGCTTGCCCTCTCTGGAAGGCTTAGACCTGTAGCCGAGGCAAAGGTCTTCAGAGGCGGCAGGCCCGGGCTCCAGTGATGTTGTTCCTCAGCCGGCCGGCAGCACGAACTGTGTCGGAGCAGCGGCTGGAGCAGATCCAAGTCTCTTTCAAAGAGAAAAGGGGCCCCACAGCCTCTCGGCTCGGGAGCCCCGGGCCCAGGTCCGGCGGCTGAAGGAGAAACAGCTCGAACCCGTGCAGCAGAGACTGCAGGCAGCCCCCGCACACACCGCCCCGGCTGCCGGGATGCCCCCGAGGGGCGGCGGTGACCGACACCCCCCAGGAGGCCGCGCTTCCGGCACCGCGGCCCGGCAGCTCCTGCGGGCGCTTGCGCGGCGGGGCGGGCTCTGGGGAGGCTCTTCGCGGGCGGCGGCTTTTCGGCTCCCGGCGGCCACCGTCGCCAGGGCCGGGCTGCGGGAGCGTTCGGGCTTGGGACGGCGGCGCGGCGGGGACGGGCAGCCAGCTGGTAAGGGCCTCGCTCCCTTCGGCCTGACGCCGGCGGCCACTCCTGCCCCGGCCCTCGCTGCCGGGGGGCAGGGGCCGGGAGCCACCCCCGAGCCGGACCAGCCCCGCGCCGGCTCTGCTGGGCCCCGGGGATGGGCCCCCCCCCCCCCCAATCCCACCCCCCTCAGCCCCGGCCTTCTTTGCTGCCCTGCCCGCCCCGGTGTCCCTGTGCCCCGGGAGCCCCCGGAGCTTGTCTCCCCGCCCTCACGGGCAGCGGCAGGCGGGGTGTGCCCGGCGGAGCGGGGCTGTTTGACCTGGGTGGCGGAGGCGCCTCTGGCGCAGCCGAGAGCCCGTACTGTGACCCACGGGGTCCCGGGTCAGTGCGTGCTTCCTAGACCTTCCCTCTTTTTCGCTATCGCACAGCGTGGTGCTCCCGCCCACACGGTGCTGTGGACCTCGGCAAGAGCTTTTGAAAGTGCTCGGAGGACAAGAAGTTTCTCTGTATACACCGAGAACTGTCATGGAGCAATGTGCTGAGCCCTACCCTGCAACAGCCCCGCCTTGCAAGCACTAGCGATTAGCTGAGATTAGAGTCTCTGTGCCTTCTGTAGTCGGGTTTAATAATAAGCACTGATGAGAATAGCCTGGCTATAGGATACTGCGGAGCTGTGAGAGCATCAGAGCAATGTAAAGGGAAGGTGCACTACAAAGACTTTAAATTGACACTGGAATGTGGAAACCGTAGGACGTTTGTGTCTTAACCATTGTGTCATGGCTGAGAGGCATTTTTCAGGTCTTGGGGTGGCTACTTGTCCACCTAGGTGACCTTGGACAAATCTTTTCTACCTGTTTCACCTTTGGCTGAGGGATATCAGCCATGCTGGAAGTGCAATATCAGCAGGAGCTGTTCAGAGAGGAATGTTTTGGTGCCCAGTGGCAGGAGGATGATGAGGAAAGGCAGTAGGAGGGGTTTTCTGACTGACAGTGTTTGGGTGGTGCGAGAGAGAGAAGGCCTTACTATAGTGTTACCAGGGATGATTATCATGGCAGCTTTGAGGGTCAATTAGCTGATGCAGCCACCACCACAGTCTTTTAGGATGTATTCTGAGCCACAAGTATTTCAAGTTAGCATAGGTGAGGGATTTTTGCCTCTGTCAGCATTGCCTGCATGGTCTGTCATGGTTTGAGAGCATGTGGGTTTACTTTTCACTCTTTAGCTGTGTGCTCTGCTTTTCCCAGTGGCGGGAGTGCTCTGACCTGCTGGGGTTTGCCTTGCAGACAGTGTTACCTTTTAAGGACACTGCAGGAAAACATGGCTGGGGAGGCAGCGAGGAAGTGCTGCTTCTGTCCTGTGACTCCCATCGGGGCGAGGTTCGTTAATACGTTAGATCTGTAATCGGATGTCTGGAGGAGGAGGAGGAATTGTCATGATTGATTAATTAGAGGTCCTGAGAAGAGCATGAGCTTTCGCATGAGCTTTCTCAGAAGTCTTAGGTGCTATTTCGGGAGATGACAGCAGGTGGCGATCTCTCCCTAAAAAGCTTCTGTGGAAGAGTCTGGTGCTTGTGAATTTTTCTCGGCCAGCCGCAAGAGGTTGCTAAAGAAGGACTTTTTCCTGCTGTAAGGATGGTGAGTCCGGTCTGGGATACAGATGTGCACAGTGTATACAAGGATCGCTTTCCTAAAAGTAAAACTCAAATCGGGGTTTTTTGTTTGGTTTTTTTTTTCTTCCAAACTCAGCGACCATTGGTTTAAGGAGAAGGTGCTGCTGCATCTCTGCAGAACCTCAGCTGCAACGGAGCTGAGCTAATTGGAGGTGCTTAAGAGATGGTTTGATACTGCGATCTTGGCATTTTATGCATCTCCCATGGGCCTTCTCAAGTCTGTTGGCACTACTGCTGCTTTGCTTTGAGGACGGGGCCCCAGTGCACCTGTTCACTGCCTATGATTGCACACTTCTGCATTTGTTCTGTTGGTATTGAGCCACTCTGAATGATGCCTTGTTTGCTTTTCTATGTCTGGATGAGTTATCACAGGCAAGACACTTTGCCTTCACATTCTGTCCTGACCTAATTTTGTGAAAAGAGAACAGTGATGTTGACTTTATTATGCAAAATGCTCCATTGACAAGAAAAGCTGGACAGCTGATCAATACTGTCCTGCACACTTTTTGTAGCTTGTCTTTGCATATTAAATGCAAATTGTGCCGGGCTTCCAGTCAGCTCAGCACAGCAGGTCAGGAGCAGGAGCTGCCCCATTCACCTGGCTAAGGGTGTGATGGCTGTGCTCTTCCTTGCTTCCTTATCAGTTAGTTAACTAGAAGGAAGAGATCTCGTGGCTGTTGTCTAACAATGTTTGCAGGGGAGTTTACCTCTTAGAAGGCAAGAAACAATGAGGCCTGTATGCACAGCCAGCCCCTACAGCTGACAAATTGTAACTGGAAGAGGAAGAGGCAGGAAAGGGGCTGGAAAGGAACACACCAGCTGTCCTGCTCCCCCACATCAGTGGAGGCAGGTGGTGCTTTGCGCAGTAGGCAGTTACTAGCAGGTTCACTTGACTCCTCCTGGAAGTATTTTCATTGAAGAGAGGATACCTGGGCAGTGTTTTGTGCTGGTGTGGGAGACGCATGAGTAGGCACTGCAACTTCTTGCCAAAGAAAATGTGATGGAGCCCTAATGAGTATTATGCAAAATATGGGCGGAAAGACTGGAAAGTAAGCTTTAGAGGTTTGTTATGGTGATGAGGAGATGACCTCTGCACCTCTGTTCCTGGGCTGCATGAGGAAATGGTTGCACTTGTCTTATGGTACAAGAGTTCTGTTCAGATTGCTCTGTGTCCCAGCTAAGTTGGGATAAGGTTAATGTGAGAATAGCAATAGGCACTTTGAGCTTTGGGCAATACTACTGCAGACTAATGCTAAAAAGCATTAAAATTCTAATCAAAGAGCGTGTCCTGATAGTTTGTGGGGGAGAGAGAAGCTGTCCTCAGCTTCTGACTGGTGGTGGAGAGGAAGCCCTGAAAAGAGAATGGAATTATTAGCTGGGAGGTCCAAGACCGAGAAGCGGCGTTGACCACTTTCCCTTTGTGCAGGCCTCAGGAGGCCATAGCTGACAGAAGGCTTTTTTTTGAGACTGATGGATTGCATTTTTTTTGAATCATTTGGCTGGAGAGTGGGCTGGCCCCAGCAAGCTACCTTTGTGAACCTGGTTACAAATAAACATCCATACTCAGGCCTGAGTAAGGCCAAACTCTGAAGCACGAACACTTGTAGCTCTGCGTCTGAGGAGAGGGCCACGGGATGCAGCCTGTGGTGTGACTGCCAGTAACACACACAGTGCCAAGTAGCCGGGAGGGGTTAATCACAGTGAGCTGGCAAGATGCAGAGTGTTTTGCTCTGCTGCCTGCTGACAGGTTTGCTTTACTTAGTGTGCCATCGTCTGAGTGCATAGTTAGCTGCTCTGTTTAGCTAGAGTTAAAAGACTGCACGGCAGCCAAGCTCAAAAGATTTAGGAACTGCTCACGCGAGTGAACCCTGGCCTGTGATTGATGTGCCCACACATCATTTAGGTTACTGACATGCCTAGAAGGCCTGGGCATGGTCTGGAATGGAGAGGTTCTGGGTGCTTTCTCCTCAGAAAGAATGGGATCCTACGTGAAACAATAGTTTATATTCAGTTTTGCAACCTCCTGGCTGCCTGCTACTGTTTACTTTCAATTATCCTGCTACATTATTGCCCAGCTGATCTCTCTCCAGTGACAGGATCAAGCTGTGTTTCCATTTTTACAGGTGTCAGTTGATCTATCCAGAATAAATAAAAAGAATTTTTGTCAGAGCTGAGATTGAAATGCAGTAGTGAGTTCTGGATCACCTTTTCTCACCTTCTACCATTTACACACTTCAGCAGAAAGTCAAATGAATTTTTTCCTTTCACTTCTCAGTGAAACTGAACAAAGTACAGTAACTGAATCGATGTGTGACTGTGTTTCCTGTTGCCACGTCAGTTTTCTACTTGGAATTTAGCCTGCCCTGAGATTCTTTCTGTTCCCTTTTTGCCTATGGATATACTGGCATCACCTTGTTCAGAGAAAGTGGCTAGTGCTTTGCAAATGCATTTGTTTAAATTTAATTTCTGCAGCTGATTTAAACCAGCCTGGACTGAAGACCTTGAGTACGTTGTTTGATTTAGATCCTTTTCCTTTTACTGAAACTCTCCCATAATCTGGGATCAGACAGATGGAATTATTTGTTTTGCTGTGGTATGTTCTTTTTTCATAAATTCTAAAATTATTTGTTCATGTGAAACTGTGTTCACTAGCTCCAGAAGTAGCAAGTAACTGCTCTCTATCCAGGGCAATTTGTTTGCATGATACCTTAGTGAGGGGATTTTTTTTGTTAGTGAGGTATTTTCATGTTGACTTTATCTGGCTGCTCTAACCAGTGTGTGAAATTTCTTCTAGAGCCTAGAAAATGAAGCTAAAGGAAATTGAGCGAACAGCTGTCCAGGCATGGAGTCCAGCAAACAACCACCCCATTTATCTCGCAACAGGTAAAGTTCTTTACAAGTTGTGAAAAGTATGATTCACAGAGAGATTTTATGTAGAGTTGTATTGGCTTTAACTTTCAACAATTTTCAGCTTAATAATCCCTGGAAAACTTAAAAGTAGCATACTGAAAACACTGCAGCCTTAATTTTGGGGTTTTTTTTTAAGTGACCTGTAGAGGATTACTTTTATGCCCAGCTTTTACACCTTAAAAGTCAGTGATCAGTTCAAAGGTTGAATACAGGGCTTTTTTGATCTGACTTCTAATTAAGTCCATATGAACTCCAATACCTACTTGCTCTAAAAATTAAAACAAAGTGAGCTTGCATACTTGCTATGTCTGTGGAAGTAGAAAAAAGTTCATTCTAATCGTGTTCATTTAAGCTCACTTTTACTTTGTTGGTCTTCAGGCATTATCACATGGTTTGACAATCAAATAACAGAAATCTTGCTAAGCTTTTGTGTGCCAGTTCTCATTTAATTTTCAATATTTCTGCAAAACTTCAAATTTGCGTTTTGTTGATACTGTTCATTATTCACTGTTGTTGTAATTATTTCCTGAATCACAAAGTCAGCCTGTTCACTGAGTTGGCAGTGGGTGAGTTTGGTGTCTGTGTGGAATCAACAGCTTGGGCTGTCAACCCAACATGAGAACAGTTGGGTCTGTCTCCTGCCTGGGATGTGCAGTGCTGCCATATTGTTTTGCCTGTTTTGGTGTTTGTTTTTTTTTCAAGATTGGCTATCGGAAGAAAGTGACAAAGGTTCAGCTGTTGCCTTAAAAGCAACATTACCATTTTTGGAGTGGATGGTCTGATTTGTGTTCTGTAACAAGGACAGATTTTTGGTTGGACCAAACGTCTTGGCTTCAGTCTGCTTTAGATCAGAAACTGCATAGTTTCCTAATTTGCACTGCTTTTCAGTAGTCTCTTGGGCACTTTCAATGCCATAGGCAGTCACATAGCACCTCTGTGGTAACTGGGTGACTGTTTGCCTGGCAGTGTCCTGTTAGGCTATGTTAAATCTATTTTTAGCTTTTATTCTGCAAGCTAGTGAGAAGGAAAGAAGCCACCACTGTGTGACTGCTCGCTGCCCGTGGGTCACTGGGGAATGTTTAGTTGGCCACAGTCCCAAAGTGTCTCCACTTGTAGATCATTTGCCTAACTGTAGACTGGTGAATTTCTAAGGTCTTTGGAATCACTTTGTAATGTTTTCCAGCTTTATGTAAATCAACAATTCTTGATCATAGATCCTCTGAAAACTGTTTTTGGCAAGGCATGGCTCACATAAGCATACATCTTGTGCAGAGCAAACTCAGAAAATTTGGGTGGTTTTTATCAGTCTATGTAGCTCTAGTCCAGACCTCCAAACTCTTTTTCTTAGCAAGACTCCAGGTGTGCTGACACCTGACTTGGATTAGCTTTTTTGAGGTCGACTCAAGAATTCACTTACTTTTTCCACTAGCATTTTGAATGTTGAATGAGTGTGCTCAATAAAGACATGGAGGAACAGAGTTGGTTTTGTGTTATTATCTTAGGCACGTTGTATTTGTCACTACTCTTGACTTAGATGGCAGTTAGATCACATTTGATGACAAATTAATGTAGAACACCATGAAATTCCAAAAGGTTCACGTACTTTTTCTTGCAACTGTAAGTTGTGTTCATCCTAAGAGTGAAAGATATTTGCACAACAGTGACTCTGGTGCTCAGAATTTCTTTAAGCAGTTTTAAGTTCTTTTAAAGTCTTTGTCACAATTGTTGGTTCCTCTTTCTGAGATACTCTAACATGTCCTCTCCTTGAATTGGTACAACCAAGGTTGCGTTGACTGTCGAGGATAGGTTTCCAGTGCATTGCCTTTTTTATATCTTCTGCTCTTGAAAAAAGTGCCCACTTGTTTTGCCTTTCTACTTCTGCTAGGAACATCTGCCCAGCAACTGGATGCATCCTTCAGTACAAATGCCACCTTGGAAATATTTGAGGTTGACTTCAGGGATCCCTCTCTGGACATGAAGCAGAAAGGAACGCTTCCTGCCTCAAACAGGTACTAGGGGCTCATACTGATATATCAGTCCGTGGAACTGTAAGGGGCTCTTCAGGGACAAAAAAGGAGAGGACAAGATCGTATTTTTGGGGTATGAAGTCATCTTTTAGTTCAGTTGACCTCTGTCTTCAAGAGTTGAACGTTTTTGTTGACACAAATCTTGTCGGGTGTGAAAGTACAGCGGTTGGACCATTACAGAAGTCTGAAAGGACTTATATGTAAGTCAGTCAAGAAAGTGGTACTGTATCATGTGAATTTGCTGGGGCTAATAATTTGTAGTAAAAACGCTAGAAGTAGGGTGAAACTTGTCTTCCAGTTTTTTTAAGACAAGGCTATTTCTTAGGCCCGTTAGCGTGGGTGACGTTCGCACCCAGCGTAAAACACAGCCTTGATTTGTGATTAGCAGCTTTTACAGTGGATAAATATATTTTTCAGATAATAACTCTGGAAAAGAAGGCATGTAGTCCTGTAGGTTAGAGGGGTTCACTTACCAAATTCTGTATGAAGTCTTAAGCATTTAAAGAGGAAAGGAAAAAAAAAAAAAAGGGGCAGGCTAGGTCTTTCTTTGTAAGTTCCCTTTAAAAGTCTTTGGGAAGAAGCTCATTTTTTTCTGTGTAAGAACTACAGTCATCTTCAAAGGGAAACGGTTATTTAAGGTGCAGACTGACAGTTATATTTGATAGATCAGAACATAGATGTGACTTCTAGTAACGCAGAGAGTGTCTTGACGTCCACCAAAAATTGTGGCCTATGTCAGATTTATTTTATTTTTTTAGGTTTCATAAGCTGATCTGGGGTAGTTTTGGAAATGGATCCCCGGAGTCCTCTGGAGTCATCATAGGTGGAGGGGATAACGGTGTACTGACCATGTACAGCGCGCACCGCATCTTGGCTTCAAAGAGCGAGCCTGTAATTGGGCAGACTGAGAAGCATTCAGGTCCTGTTCGAGCTCTTGACTTCAACCCTTTCCAGGTATGCAGCATTGAAATACTTACAACTAAATGAATATTAGCCTCCATATTAAAAAAAAAAAGTTTGCCCACGAGGTATAGGAAGTTATAAACGAAAGGAATGTTTTTTAACCTGAAAGAGATGTGGTAGTTGTGACACAAGGCTGGTTCTGGACTCAGATTCGGGTCGTGTCCTCAGCTTTGCCGCTAAATTCCCCTGTGTCCTTGATCAAGTCTCTTTACTTCTCTATATAAATGGTTACACTCTAGACTATTACCCATTTGAAATCAGAACTTTTTTTTATTTGTTCAGTTGGTGTCTACCTCAGTGGGGCTCTGGTCACACTTGAAGGGACTGCAGCGTGAGCAGTGAACAGCACACAACTTCTTGTGGTAGCACAGAGGCAAGTTGACAGTAGTCTGCAAAGCCTTGCGGGAAGCCTCCATCTTCTCAGAAGAAATGTTCTTGGTACCAGGACGCAGGGCAAAGGCTCACCTGCCCAGAGACAGCCACTTCTAGGCCTGTGGCAGAGTTTCATGATGAGTGACACTAGCCACACCTGCACACGTAGTTTGCTAGGCAAATTTTAAACAGGTCTGTACCATGGCACAGCTGAAGGCACAGAGGCCGGAAATGTGTTTGGTTTATGATCCGGTTAGTATCTTCTTGCTTACCTGTGACTTTGGAAGTCTTTGGGGTTTTTGCGTACACTTATTTTTAGGAAGTCCATCCTCTTTCCCTGTGAAGCTCAGCTCAGCTTTTCTTTTTTCTACAGAGTAACCTCTTGGCTTCTGGAGCCAATGATTCTGAAATTTTCATCTGGGACTTGAATAACTTCAGTGTGCCTATGACTCCGGGGGCTAAATCCCAGGTAAACAAGTTTTCTGCTGGGAAATGCTCCTGCAGTTTTATTTCGCAGTAGGCAAGGCAAAAAGATGTGTGTGTGAAGTTAGCCTGATCTAGTCAGTCTGTGAAGGCGGAATGACCTTGACATCTGTCAGAAGAGAGATGAATCAGAACTAACTGATCACCTTCATTCTGGGAAAGTGGAAAGAGTGTTATAAGGGGAGGGGGGTAGGCTAGCAAGCTCTAGAACGATGCACTTTGCATGGGTGAGTAAGCTCTTTGTGAATTTGCATCAAGTAACTGACCAGTTTATCTTGTGATCCAGCTGGGGCATGTGTGATGGATTAAGGAGGCTTACTGGACCTGCTCTGAGGCATGAATTTACTTCAAACTTTGGCTGAAGCTTTTCATATCTCATGAAAGTAATATCCCTAGCAGAGCCAGTGAGCCATTTAATGCATCTTGGCTATTGCTCTCAGATAATGTTTCCTGAGTTTGAAGAGGAAGAAGCTTCTGATATTCTGATGCTGATTATGTTATTCAGGGCAATCGACTCCTGAAAGTGAAAAAATTGTAGTAAACTTATGTAAAAGCAGGCCAAGCTTTTCCTTCAATAAGCCTCCCGTTTGTCTCCTTGCCTGTCTCCTGTATTGCAGTAGATACAGTGACAGCAATTAGCCTTGAATCCTTCATCATTTTCCATCTCAGTGCACTCTTGAAATGTTGCACAAGGTCATCTTTCCATTTAAGTTCATTCCAGGAGTCAGGGTAGAAGCATCTATGTTCTCTCAGCTGCAGCTCTCTGGTCTTATTTATGACACATTTGGCCAATGCAGCATCCAGTACCTACTCCCAAAATGCAAAGGTGCTTTTCCAGCTGATGTTGCCCCATAGAATTTGACTGTCCACTGTACATTCTGAGTGCAAAGGATTTTCCCTGCTCCCTGGTCTTTCAGGTCAGTGCTGCTCTTTCCAGTCAGTTGCTCAGTGACTGGAGAGAGGAATCCATGTATCCTGAAATCCCTTAGATGCAAGCCAGTGACAGAATCCTGTGATTAGTGTTCCCTCAAGATGGGAGTAATGGATGTGAGGCCTTTCTTATCTTGGCAGCCTCATGAAGACATCAGTGTGGTGTCCTGGAACCGGCAGGTGCAGCATATCCTGTCCTCCGCCCACCCGAGCGGCAAAGCTGTGGTTTGGGACCTCAGGAAGAATGAACCGATCATCAAAGTCAGTGACCACAGCAACAGAGTGAGTGGAGGAAAGGCTCTGGTTCTGACTAGCCTACAACATGCCACTCGTGACCACAAAGCAGTGCCACGGGCCCTTGGGATCGAATATTTTTATTCTGGGAGCTGTTGGGACTGGTTCTCTTGGAGCTGTAGCATTGGAGCATCTCTCTCTTTTTTTTTTTTTACCCCCCTTAATAAAATGGAGAAACAAGACCTCTAGATGGTCCTAAAATTAGGACACCCTTGCACTCAGTTTCTATGTTCACAGCTCATTTATGAGAAGCCCACTGTGTTTTAATCCCAGCTCTCTTCTTAGATCAGCTTTGCTGATCAGTTCTTCAACTTCTGTATGGTTAGTATTATTTTTGCTACGTAGAGAACACAGAAATACTTGCTTCCCACAGCAAAGCATTGCTAGACTTGCTTTATGTTAAACATTCTGAGTAAGTTAAGTGGAGAATTATGTGGCTTTGGGTCATTTTTGCTATTGCCAGCTTTATTTGCTGAATTTTCAGCCTACGCTGTTTTTATCCACAGATGCATTGCTCTGGAATGGCCTGGCATCCAGAAGTTGCAACCCAGCTAGTCCTCTCCTCTGAGGATGACCGCTCGCCAGTGATCCAAATATGGGACTTACGTTTTGCTACCTCTCCTTTGAGCCAACTGGAAGGACACACAAGGTGACGGTTTGCTTGTTGTATTTCTGATCCTTTTCAAGCAGCCCTGTTTTTAAAAGGCAGACTGCTGGGAGACTGGGCTTAGGAGAACTATGCTTTTTTGCTAGGCTTGCTCTGTTTCATAGATGAGTCTGTCAAGATGGAGATGAAAATTAGAATTTCTGAGCTTAAGCAGCATCTCTGCTGCTTTCTTGGTGGCACGGTGGTAAAGTGGACTGGGTATGAAATATGACCGATGTCTTTCTGATCTATTTTAGGGGCATTCTTTCTGTCTCTTGGTGCCAGGCTGACCCTGAACTGCTGTTGAGTAGCGCCAAAGACAACAGGATCTTGTGCTGGAACCCAGGCATGGGAGAGGTACATAACCACAGCTATAAGTACACGTGGTCTGCTTTATACTGAGTTGTGCGCTGTGCTCTGTGTGTGTCCCTTCTCTGTACCCCTGTGGAATGCCAATGTAATTTCCTCCAGTGTGTCTTCTGCACTCTCCCTGTCTGGAGTGGATGAGAGTGGTGTCTGTATCTGGACTGAAAACAAGAGAGACAGGCAGAGATTTTCTCTGGTACGTTTGTGCCCAGAGATCATAAAGGGAAGAAGGCTTTAACTAAAACTTGGTTTCAGTTAATTATGATTACTCTTGCTGTGTTCACACATAGTGTTCTCTCCATCCATTTGTTTCTTCATTTTTCAAGGGTAGCAATTTTTTTGTGGGCGTGACTTGAAGGCAAATGAGGAGCATCTGTTAGGGTCATTGAGAGGGGTACAATGTAATTAAATATGTACATGAACTTTATTCCTAGTACAGTGGTTTCACATGTATGTGCTTATCTAGTCATGTATCTCAAAATTGCCATCTTTGAAATATTTTGGCATCACCTGAATGAAAATATGACTGTGTAAAAGCTTTTTCTGCACACCTACTCATTCAACGCTGAATTTCTGGATAAAACTGTGTTTTGAACTTTGAACAAAATTCATGCGGTTTATCTTGATGATAGCATGGGGAAAGCACTCTTAACAATACTGAGCAAAGTCCTTCTGGGAGCCCCAGACTGGATTAATTTCATGGGACAATTTCCCTTGGCTGACCACATTTGCCTTGGAGGCATGGAAGAATATGAATCCATTTTCATAAAATGCATGAAATACTGCTGTTGTGGTTTCATAGGATTTGATGCTCACTCTGTAAAGATGTCTAGTGGTTAGAAGAGAATCAGACTCTGAAACGTGTCTGAAGTTTAATTTTTACTGAAGTCTATTCACTGTGTTTTAGTGGAAACATTTTGAAAAAGCAGTTTTAGTGCAGCTGGCTCATCTTTATGCTTCCTGCTGTAGATTTTCAGAGTTCAAATTCACCTTAAGCATTTAGGCACAAACTGTTTCTAGGGAGCTCTTCTTGACTTGATACCAATGAACAGAATGTTTCAGGTGATACACAAATTGAGGCAGCTTTCAGTAGTAAGGACTGTACAGTTATGCAGAATGACTCTTCTGGTGAGTTTGAGGGAAGGGATGGTTTGTTTGGGTTTTGGGGATATTTGAGGTTTGGAGGGGATTTTTTTTTTTTTTTGAAGTTGGCAATCCAGATTTTAACATAAGTAAATGCAAAGGTTTATATGTGGGAATAAAAAACACAGATCACATTCCTGAAGAGAAGGAAGCTGTGATTCTCTGTGCTTTGTGCCTATGAGGCGAAATCTCTTCATTTTACAGACAGGATATTCCAAGTCAAAGTTGTGTTAGCAAGTTGCCCAATGTCAGGCAGGAAGTCTGTGACTGGGCCATGAACCGACCTTTAGATTTTTGAGTACTGGATCAGAAATTTGTTGGCTGCAGTGTCCTTCATAGTTCAGCTATTACAGGCCTCTTTTGTTCTACTTTTTTTTTTTCTATAGGCTTTTATTTTCCTTGTCAAATTTGTTACTCCAGATTCTTCTCTCTGTTTACATGTTCTTGCTCATAACACTTTCTTGCCTTTTGACTTATGGTTTTCTCGTGTTGTTTTCTGGTGCGTCTCCCTTGGTTAACAGCAGGTGTGACAGTAGTGACTTTTGAATTTTGTTCTACAGTAAAAATCCCATGGTATAGCAGTTTTCTGTGGCTTTCTTTTATTTGGGCTCGATGCTCTGTAACTCAATTGCAATGCATTCTTCAAGAAGCAAAAATAAGAGACTTGTATACAACAGTGAGCAGTGTGACATGCTTGCTGTGTGGGCAATTAATTTGGGGAAATCAGGGAACTCTTTGTCTTGTGCTACTGCCTCCTCTCTTTCTGTGATAGGTGGTTTACGAGTTGCCCATTCGGAGTCAGTGGTGCTTTGATGTCCAGTGGTGTCCTAGGAACCCTTCAGTTTTCTCTGCTGCCACTTTCGATGGGTGGATCAATGTTTATTCTGTTATGGGAGGCAATTTAGAAGCTCAGCAGAAGACGCAGGCTGACAAGGTAAAGTCCTGTGAACATGTTGCGACAGATTGGTGATTAATCACCGGATTTCTGAGAGCATTAGAAGCACACATGTGTAACAGCATGATTTTTAAGTGAGGTAGTCTGTCCCACCCACCGTGATGTATGGCTGTATGGTGTGGGAGTCAGAAGATACCAGTGTGGGGATTTAATATCCACCAAGTCCCAGAGGGACCACGTTGCCTCTTGACAAAGGTGCCAAAGTATTTCTTGTAAAATTCGTTCGAGTGTGCAAAGAGAACCAAGATCAAGTGTACTTTTGATGTTAATATATTTTATGGTTATTACTACTAGACTAAAAATAAAGCAGCATATCTGTTAGAGTGACAGGCTTGGCTTGTGTTAAATGCATTGATACTAATTAAAACAACACGTTATTCTTTTAGTTCAGAAGAGAATTTTTAACAGTAGCTTATAAGCCACTATTAGCAATTTTCCTCAAGTCAATTGACTGTAACTTGGAGCATGTTAGTATTTTGATACTGAAACCATTACTTAGCCAATGAATAGATGGGCAAATTCAGAACAGATTAAATGTCAGTACTGTCTAAAATTTTACTTTTAATCTGGTGTCTAGTCTTTTAATTCCCTCCCTCTCTCCCAGCCAACAAATGCCTTACAATACAGGTTTTAAGAGAATACATATGAGCTGGCTTAAGTGTTATTGATATGGTCATTTACAGCTGACTGAATTCAGTTTCATAGGATTTGCAAGAGAAAGAAAATACTTGATCAAGCAACAGCTGTAGGAGATTAAGGATTTATTTAACCCATGGAGAATTTTCTTTCTGTGCATTCTTCATGTGCATGTGCCACACTTCCACTCTTTGAAAAACAGTAGAGTAGAATAACTGCTAGATAATTAGAATAACAAGTAAGAACAAAAATAGGAGATAGTGACAATTATGGAGGTGGTGGATTTGTGACCAAGAAGTCTTTCCTCTGGATTCCATGGTATCACAACAGAAACTCCATTGCAGGCTTGGTGGTTGATGTTACTGGTACCCTGGTAGCGTGAATTTTTTTATGGAGGTTTAGGGTGACTGATCTGTTAGATATAAGCTGTCCCTCCAGGAAGTGGTCTTTATTTGGAGTTGATTTCCTCTCATGAATGACTTGAAAGACAAAGCATGTATGTCTTGCCTGTGATTCTTTGTTTGGCAACCTTAGCTTGGTGAGCCTTGTGTTGCTTCTTCTCAGGTATGCTGGTCACAGCTGTGTTTTAGTGCTGTGCCCTATGGTCCAGTCAAACTTGAACAGGGTTATATTTAGCAAACAACAAATCTATGCCAACAATGTTAGCAATTAAGAATGCCTGTGAACAACGTTGTATGTATGCTCACTGATTTCCCAAATGTCAGAAATCCAGATCAGAGGCCACTTTTGACACTTTGTCGAGGCAAGAAAGTCTGGAGAGATTATTTCACCAGCCTCATCTAAGCTATAAAAGCTTGAGAGCTTAAAACTAACCCAACAGAAAGAGAGTTAGCATTCCTTTGTGAGCAAAACAAGAAATACATTGGACAACTTTGACCATATGTTGTCACTTTCTTGCATAAAAAAAGTGATTTTGTAACTCCTGTGTTTATGAGCTGAGTGCTTGGCCAGGCAGTGTTTGTTAGGGAATTTGCGTCTTGCCAAGGAAAAAATTACTTGCAAGTCTCTCAAGGTGAAGCTTTCTTGAGAAATAATTTCTGGAACTGTTTGGAAATACCATTTCTCTCACTGCTGTAATAGCCTTTTTCTTCATCAGTGAGGCAAGTAAGTAATTACTAAGCAATAGTTTATTTGTGCTTACTCTGTACAGAAATGAGTTGTATTTCACCTTATTCCTTTCTCTTTCTGATTCTAGATCTCTTCCTCCTTCAATAACCTGGATCCCTTTGGCACAGGACAGATCCTCCCTCCTCTGCAGGTGCCAGAGCAAGTAGCTCAGACCACCTTGATCCCACCATTAAGAAAGCCACCCAAGTGGATTCGCAGACCTGTGGGGGTTTCATTTGCGGTAAGTGAATAGAGCATTTGTAGCTTAAAGTGCAATAATTGTGTTGTGCTGTGACACGATCCTTCTCTTTCACTAGAGAAGCCTTTGTTTTCCTGATGCTAGATATTCAAAGGCTTGTTTAAGGTGTAGTGTGGTGTACCATGGAGCAAAGCTCTGTGCTCAACATTCAGATATATTTCCAACAAGAAGGAGAGAAAGAGTCCTCTAGCAGAGAATGGAAGGTTATAAGTAAGGGTTAGCAAAGCTAAGGAAGACTGATAGAAGCTGTTCTTGTAGGCCATGATATGCATTCCCATTCTCCTCTATTTCTCCTTACTGTCCAGGTGTTTAATTTTCTTCAGCCCTTTGCTCCTGAATCAAAAGTCTGAGTTGTTCTTTTAGGCTGTGGCTTGACTTGTTCTCTGTCTGCCTAGTGCCTGCCATTTGCATCCTTATACATTGAACTGTTTGGATTCCTGGTGATCACAGCTGGAGCTTGAGTCCCTCTTGCTGAACGAAGAGCTGAATGAGTTGCTTTGACCTTCATTTATACGAATGCTTGCTGTGTCTGCCTCTGTCTTTCTCAGTTTGGAGGAAAACTTATTTCCTTTGGTCTTACCAAAGCTCCTGGACAGCAAATGCAGCAGACTTACCAACACCAGGTATTCATCAGTCAAGTCACTACTGAAACTGAATTCCTGCTCCGATCCAGAGAACTGCAGATGGCCTTGCAGTCAGGGAACCTCCTTGATTACTGCCAGGGCAAGATTCAGACAGCCAAGTTGCCATTTGATGAGAACCTTTGGAACTTCTTGAAGGTAGGATGGCTGTGGTGAAGCACAGAGGTCACTTCTTTTGTGGTTCTGGGACTGAATATGGTCGTTATGGTCCTCTCTAGCCCTTTATGTTCCTGTTCTTTAAGATATAAAATGAAACTGAATAGGCTAGTTAAACAGGATTTTCTTATCTCAGCCCCCTGCCAAGCTATATCTTCCTGCTGCCTGTGGAGCTCTCTTCTCTCAAAGGAAAGTCAAATGGTCAGTAAGATTCCCCAATAACAGGGAAGAGAGCTGTGGTGGCATGAGGACTGACTGTAGCCCTACATAGGAGGATGATTTCATTGACAATTTGGTGTGCCTATCAGCTAGGCTACATGCAGCCTGTGGGAATCTCTGGGACGGAATTCCCCACCCAGAAGCTAAGTTCCTTATCCATAAACTCAGATATAAACTTTGCTGCTGCCAGAAGCAACCAACCTTTGGCAATGGATAGATGTCTAGGGTTTTACATATTTTCTTGTCTTTTTCAATATCCCTTTGCAATCAGGTGAATCTGGAGCAGGAGTCTAGGACTAAACTCCTCAAGCTGCTGGGCTACAATAAAGAGAATCTGCAAAAAAAGGTAAGGGGTCTATGCAGTAGAGACAAACCTTTACAGGACTAAAGCTGCTGCACAAGAGTTTTAGGGTACCTACTGGAAATTAGCGAGTGATCTCACAGCACACAAAAGAATGAACTGTGTGAAATTTCAGCTGAGAGGCATCTCGGGTATCCCCTATCAAACAGCAAATGCGAGTGCTTTCAAGGGTATAACTGCAGCTATACTGGATCAGACCAAAATGATGTTGAACCCAGTTCTTTTGCTTCCAGTTGTTGGTGCACTGGGAAGTATGTAACAACAGTGCAGTGGTGAGAGCTGCTTTTAGCATCCAGCTCTCTGCATCTCAGGGGATTCCTTAGCCAGGCAGAAGGTGAGAGATAAAGACAGTATGACATAGCACTGTGGAGCTGCAGGGGTGGAAACTCTTGCAGCAACACGGACAATGCTCTGAAAAGGATAAATAACCTCTGACAGGCACCCAGCGAGAAATAGGGAGAGATAGAACTTTTCAAACAGGTGGAAGAGCTGGGAGAATTGTGTCTGAAGCTTGCCAGTCACTTGGTGGCTTTGCTGCCCAGGTGTTTAACTTTGATAGGGGCTTCCCTCTGTGAATGTCTGTTCCTTTTCTAGATTGCCTCATGTTTGAGTAATGGGATCTCAGACGAACAGCCCCTTCCTGAGGCCGATGAGACAAATACTGCACAACCAGATCAGGTATGTCAACGTGCATCTTGCCAGTCTGGGAGAGCAGCAGAGGGGAGAAGGAGCAGGAAGGTTTCATTCCAATCACAACTTGTTGGGCTTAATACAGGCATCGCAGAAGGCAGGTCACAGTCCTGTCAGACCCTCACAGGGTCAGACAAAATTATTATAGCAGTTCCTTCTGGCTTTAAAGCAAATCAGCGAGTAATGAAGACGGACTCCTGGCTGTTAACATTGCAAGAAGGCTTGCTTCACCAGTGCTGATTTCTTCAGTGATAGAATTAGCCTCACCCTAGCTTAACTTCATGCTACAGTTCTGGATTTCCTCTGTGAAGCTTCTGCTGTGGTATTTCTTTTGCATTTCTTTGCTTTTCACCTCTGTCCTTTGAAATGTATTCTCACATGGTTTTGGGATGTCCATCTTCAGATGCCTTCCGAGGCCTAGTTCACCATACACTACAAATTTTGTTCCTCTAAGGCATATAAAACTGTCATCCTCAAAATAGTAGTCTTCACAAACCTTAAACAGTTGCTGAATTATTCTAGAGGTAGCAATTGTGTCCTGCATTTCAACAGAGCACTAAGCATGGCTGTTACTTAAGTATATCACTTGTTGGGCTTGCCCCTGTTCTGTCCAAAATTGTTCACCTTGCTCAAGGGCTGGAGCTGAGTTGGTAAACACTGGCCAGCGATACTGTTGGCATTGCATGTCTTACATTGTTCATCTCCTGAGCATTGTCAGTAGCAGCAATGCTTTTGTTGCTGCCCTGGTGAAATTGTGTGGGTTGATAGTGCAGTGACAGGGAGGCGTGGTGGGTTTCCAACTTGAAATTTCTATTTATATGAGCATGCTCAACAGAATGGAGAGCAGCCCCATCCCACTCAGTAATCCATTGAACTGTTTCGGGCAGGATACATGTGTTCAGTGAATTAATTAACCTTTTACACTTCTTGCACAGCTTTTGATAAATTCCAGTGATGATGTAGCTGCTGTTTCCTCCTCTTCAGCTTTTTTTGACAACCTAATTCCACAGGATATGAGCACATTGGAGATTCCTGTGACAGAAGGTATGTTACATGAAATGTGTTTCTACCCTCTTAGGAAAAGAGGAGGGAAAGCCAGAAAATTAGAGATACCAGGAAGAATGTTGTCCACTCCAGCAGATGAATACTTTAGAAAATGTGATACTTACTAGTGTTATGCAACATCCCACAGCATTGTGCAAGGAAATAATCTTTGCAGATGAGCGATGCGTTAAAAATATAGAGGAATCCTTTAGATGGTGGAAGACTGACTGTCAAGTCAGTGGTGGGGTTTTTTTGTTTGCTGGTTGTTTTTTTTTTCTAGTATAATACCTGATTTGGGTTTCCAGATCTTCTTTTAGCTTGGCTTCCACACATGATTGTTTTTTACTTCTTGCTTTTCATCAAACAGCTGCATGATGTTCCTGTGAATTAACTCTGCTTCTCACTTCTGTAGATACAGATGGACTCATCAGCCAGGCCCTTTTGTTGGGGAATTTTGAGGGTGCGGTGGAGCTGTGCATGCGGGCAGAGCGCTTTGCTGATGCCATCATCTTAGCTATAGCTGGTGGGGAGAACCTCCTAAAGGAGACCCAGAAGCGCTACTTTGCCAAGCATAAGACAAAACTCTCCCTGGTAAGTGACAGTTCTGTGTACCCACTGAGCAGGGGAAGGTGTGCGATATCTTGGCAGATGTTTGTCTGAATATATGTGGAAATGCTTTGACAGGAAGTAGAATGTCAGCAGAATCTGTGCATCTCCTTTTGGCTAGACATTTACTCTAATCTCCTGATAGTTCTATGACAATTTTATGTTGCTTACCTAAAACATCCGTGTTCACTGTTCCTTTTTTTTTTAATCTGATGGTTTCTACCTGAGCATCCTGTGCTTGTAACCTGTGGAGCATACTGCCCCTTTACAGCTCTGCTAGGAGGGTTCTAGCTTATTAATTGACTAACAAGGAAGTGAAGCGGGTTGGAATGTCTTAACACTGTGTTCTCAGTCATTGACACTAGCTGCTCTGAAATAGGATATATGTTAGACAGATCTTTAGTCTTGCCTAGTGTGGCTGTTTCATATTCTCTTAAGTGCTTTGTTGGGGCTTTTTACTTTATTTAGAGGCATCATGTTGCAGTTACTGTTAACATTGAGAAGCTGGGATTGGTGGACCTTAATGTACAGTGAGGTAGTTGCTGCACAGTGAGAAGTTTGCCTGAAAGTGAACTGTCCCTGTGGGTACACTTGCTTATCTCTCTGTGGCTGACAGGCCTTCTGCTTCCCTTACAGCTGCTTTCCTCCATTGTGCAACAGAACTGGCAGGATATTGTTTGCACGTGTGATCTACAGAACTGGAAGGAGGCACTGGCCATCTTGTTAACATACTCAAAGCATGAGGACTATACCCAGCTCTGTGGTATGCAGCATACTGTGTTTTGATATGATTTCCCTTAGGGGAGGGCAACTCTGGACTGCTTACAAGAAGTGGATATTGTTGAGGAAGGAAAGCATTCCTTACTCATTACAGCTAGCTGGAACCTCGAAGCGTGGACTCTTGAGTTAGGAGAGTGATATAGATGTACACTGTAGCTGAGAGTCATAACATAAAGTTATATATGCTGATATTTGCTGTCGCCGCTGCCAATAGCATGATAAAAACCAGAACAGGGACTAAACTGACACACTAAGAGGGTGATATTTATCTTCTTTCATTCTGGGGCGAAAGGGATTTCCTTGACAGTAAAACATCAGGTGGCTTCACTCCATCTGAAAGAGGTTTACCGTTCCAGCACATTCCCCTCCCTTTTAAGGTCAGGAACAGAACTTATTGCATGTTTGATGTCTTCAGTAGTTTCCTCAGTCCTGTTAATAGTCTAGCATGCTCAGTAACTGGTTGTTCTGAGACTTAGAGTTCAGGGACAATCTAGTGACTGAATCTGATGAAGTTACTCACGTTGCGTATCTGGGAACTAGGTCCTGACTGATAGGAACAGCTGAGTGCTGTTGGAGAAATTCCAGCACTTTATACAAGTAGGATGACACAACTTAAAATGCAAGAAAACATGACATCTTTTCCAGACTGAACTGTAGGAGTGGAAAGTGGGTGGTGGTGGTGATAGTGAGATAGCTCCAGTTCACCTTTATCTCCTAGCATTTGCTAAACATTGACAGTCACCAGATTACTGTCTGTTCCAGGCACTACTGTTGTCTGGAGGTTCCCACACCTTCAGGGGAAAAAAAAAATTGCATTTTTTTCATTGTATTCATCTGTCATTTTTAAGGGGGTTTCTTTCATGTCTGGACAGACATATGAAAAATGGCAAATGTTATAAAAATATTACTTCTTTTTTCAGCCAAGTTGGCTTTGAGATTCCTTAATGATGCCCATTTCCTTATCTTATCCAAGAATTAGGTGCAGATCCAAAGTTGTCAATACCTTTTCATGCCAAGCCAGAGTAGGATTCTAGGAGATGAGGACTGGAGTTAATGAGTTAAAAAACAGTGTTTCACATGTTGGCTGTATTTCTTCCTCTCTAGACATGCTGGGTGCCCGCCTAGAGTCGGAGGGAGATGCAGCCCTGTGCAATGATGCCTGCCTCTGCTATGTCTCATCAGGCAATGTGGAGAGGTTGGTGGAATGCTGGGTAAAAAACCATGAGACTTCATCACCCCTTGCTCTGCAGGTACAGGTGCTATAAAGTTGGTTTAACTCCTCTTTAGGCCAGTCTGGTCGCCCCAATCTGTTTGTGTTATCCCATCAAAGGGATTATCTGACTTCCAGCACACAGTGGAAACCTGTTCATAGTCACCAAGTTATCTCCTTCTAGCCTGGATTACAGGCTCCTATCTAAAGGAGGCTTGCACCTTTAAACATTAAGAGTTTGAGTGTTTAGAGAGTCTGATGATGTTGCACATAAATCCAGCCATGGCCAGAAGTTAATGGCCTACCCACCTGTCTTTGTATACTGATGTCAAGTTTGAGCTTCCCTTTAGTCAGAAAAGTTTAGATTGTACCCGTTCTCTTACTGGTAGTTGCCTGTGAGTACATTTGCTGCTGTGCTTATCACGTCTTAACAGTAATGCTCTAGTGATCTGGCTGTACCTTCAGAACAGCCTTTGGCAAAATAAAATCAGATCTGGACTGTATTATTCCCACTGCAAGTACAATGACGATGTTTGGGAAATCACAGCTTGCAGGTGAATCAGGGCTTCTAAGTCAGTGTTGTTCCATACCCATTACACCTAAACCAGCCCTGGCTAAGTCACTAACCCCTGTTGTGTCCACCACTCGCTAGAATGAACTAGACATGTCTTCAACTCTGATATCTGCAGATAATGCCCTCTGCTACAGAGTTCTCTGGTTTTGCAGCCCCACTAGTGAGTAACTAGTGAGCAACAAAAAGGCATCTTCAGCATTCCTGATTATGTTTGAAACTGGCCTCCTCTCAGTTATCAACTGTCAACCAAGGATGCATGTGTTGTTCTACAGATATGTTACTATGATTTCTGGGAGTTGGAGGATCCTTAAAAATAACTAAAAATATTCTAGTCTCTTTGTCAGCAGTAGTATTTTTTCCTAGTGAATTTCTCCTGGTAAGGTTTTGATTCTTCCAAGCTTGATGGCTTGTAACTCCTACAGTTACAGTAGTAACTTCCTAGTAAAAAGATCACAGCTGATTGGAGTGTCTTTGTGGCTTCTGATTTTCTTTTATTCCCTTACCATAAAAGTAGCAGTGTCAGGCTTTGCATCCTGGTTCTTATTTTTCTCCACAAAGCACACCTGAGTGGATTCCTCCTCCCTGTAAGTGTTCAAGGCTGGGCTGGATGGGGCTTTGAGCAACCTGGTCTAGTGGGAGGTGTTGCAGCCCTTGGCAGGGACATTGGAACTAGATGATCTTTAAAGTCCCTTCCAACCCAACCTATTCTGTGATGAGGAAACAGTAATCAGTGATATTATCTGGTGTGGAGTGGAGTAACTTCTGTTCACATTGGAGATGATGTCAGCTGAAAGCAGGAAAAGCCATCTGGTCAGTACCATCATGAGATGGACTGGTAAAGCAAGTCAGATCTAAGTGGTCTTATTTCTTCCCTCCCCCTGGCTTATTCAGGATCTCATAGAGAAGGTGATGGTGCTGAGCAAGTCCACTGAGATGTTGCGAGGCACAGCAGGACAAGTGCCAGGCCCTGTCTTGGCAGAACGAATCACCCAGTATGCAAGTCTTCTGGCATCACAAGGATGCTTGGCAGCTGCAATGAATTACCTACCCAGCAGCTCTAAAGAGGTGAGTGAGAAACGAGTTGTGAGAAAGAGTAATGTATGGGGAAGAATGATAGTTTGCATGAGAGAGCACTTGGGTTTTGACATGCGTCAGGACTTAAGGTTTCACCTAAATTATTTGAATTAAAAGTAGAGGCATGTTGTATTTTTTTTTCTCTAGGACACAGCTTTTGCCTTAATTTGCTTTTTCTTTGTAGTGCCTTTGATTCAGGGAAAAGGAAGGGAGCTGTAGAACTGTAAAATGATACTTGGAGAACAACACTGGAAAGCAGTTCCAGGGAAGCTGCATGTATTCCTGAAACTAGGTGGTAGAGGAAGGGAATGGGGAGGTCACCATGTAGTTTGACACAAATCTGACTAGTGCCCAAATGTGGGTAGAGGTCGGGGATGGAAAAGTCTAAAGACTGGGGGAAGGGTCGGTGAGACTTAATCTGTCTGGGATTTTGGCTGGTGATGTCTCAGCTTGTTGCTTACAGGTTTTGTGGTTTGTTTGGCTGGTTTTTTCCTGATGGCTGTTAGGGAAATGGTTAGTTTTGCAGGTTGATGCTCAGTGCTTTGGGTCAAGGTCTGCTTTGAACGCCTTCCCAGCGCCTCCCACCTGAGACTCTCAAAGCACTTCTCCTAAAGCATGGTTTGTTTCAGCTCCTGATTGAACAGCTCCGAGACCGGCTTTTTCATGCTCAAGGAGGCAATGTGGGTGATCAGCAGCCACCCCCTTTTCCCTACACTCGTGTCAATGTAGGTGTCGTTAAACACACATCTCCAGCAGTCAAGGGTGGTTCCACTCCTGAAGGAGCAGCACACAAAGCAAGTCCCAGACATCCAGAGAAGGTAGGTCTTAAACTCCGGTGTTCATGGCTTGGGAAGAGGGAGGAAGGCTTTCTGGGCCGTAGAAGCCATATGAAGTAATTTGTGATGACACAGATTGCAGGCATTGAGGGACTCATCAGTGATATCCTTTAATGCAACAAACACAAGCTCTGTGATAGTCCAAAAGGAGACTGTCTGGCATCTCTGGAGGAGAAGACTGTTACAAGTGTAGTGATCCACTGACATCTTGCATAATGAGGGAAAAGGGTGTTGTGGTTCACTCTCCTGTGCCCATCTCACCCTCATATCTCAGTAAAATTAGTGTGGTATGGCTTAATGTCAGTTCTTGCACAGGAAAACTACTCTGGAAGTTTTGCTTCCAGCCTCTGTTAATTCATTATTGCCACTTCATTATTTCCTCTGGTCGTGCTTTTAGGAAGTCGCTGTATGGGAACTGGTTCCTAGGGACTAATCCTTCTGAGAGCTGGAGAATACTCTGAAGAGTGTGGTGCTCAGCTTTTTGAGCAAATTATGTTGTGGGAAAGGACTTTGATTGAATCCATCAGGGCACTAACAGCAGCAGCATCTTCTCTTGTGACAGGGATGGAAAGCGCATCTGCTTGTGTTTGTATGCACATGACTGTATCGGCTGCTTGCAAGTTCTTTGTTTTTTGATTGCAGCCCAGCTATCAGTCATCATTTGCCCCTTCAGCACCTTCTCAGCCTTCAGTGCCTTCCCTCTTCGCACCTCAGCCAGTGCCAGCAATGTCTATGACACCTCAACACGTTAATCCTCCCCAGGCCAGCATGGGTCCACAGACAAGTGTTTATTCCAGAGGGCCCCCGTACCCACAGTACAACTTGGGCTTGGTTCCAGCAACTGGTTCAGGGCTAGGTAAGCATTGTCTGACAACCATGTTTGACCTCAGGTTTTCTCAGACTAAAGCCTTCAGCATGTGCAGCTGTTCTACTTTCTTCCTCACAGGCCTATTGTACTTGCGAAGAACAAATCAGCTGTCGTGAGAGGCTTCTCTGTGCTTCTGACGCATCTAGTTCTTGCAACTGTTACCGCACGTCTGCTAATACTAAACATATAGGGGTGGAGAAACCACAGCTAACTTTGTGGCAGAGTTTGGCTGATGTAGCCTGGGTTATGGGGATATGCCTGATGTGGATATTCTAGGGTACTGCATGAAGAAGGGCAGACTTACTAGCTCAGAGGAGAGCATCAGGTGTAGTTTGCACACAAAACAAATGACGCCGATACACTCTTTCCTCTTTCTCGTTTGTAGCTGTGTCGCAGTCTCAGCCATTCGGACCAGCGGGAGTCAGACCTGTTGGTCCTGCTCCCTTCCCCAGCCAGCCATCTCTGCCAGGACAGTCCATGCCCATGACATCTCCTGGTGTTCCACCACCTGGACCTACCCTCTTCTCTCCAGCCTCAGTTCCGTCGTCTCAGCTTCCCACAGCTTGTCCTCTCCCTGTGGCAAGCCAGTCTCCTCTAGGTTTCTCTTCAGCACCTTTCAACTGCCCCACGAACATGGGTTATCCTCAAGGAGGTCCTGGAGCTCCATCTACTAAGCCTCTGCCAGCAGTCAGCATTCCTCCTCCTCCCACAGGTAAGTACTGCTTGTGTGACGTGTGTGTCTAAGACACTCCTGGATGGGATTTTCAGTAATTAATGGAAATGGATCCTCTGGGGTCTGGTCTGTCACCATAAAGGCTGGATGTGGTCCTGAGGCTAACCTTACAGGCACATTGTGCTGAGTCTGGCTGTGGTGGTGAAACACAGCAATGATGATATTTTTATTCAGCCTTTTCAGCTGCTCTGTCCCCCGGGTTGTGGTTACGAGATGATGTCTCTTCAGGTCTCCAGTGCATCTTGAGTAGTCATCTACTCCAGAGGCATCCGCACTGACTGAAGGGGTGGTGGTTCCTGGGGAATGCCTGGTGGAAGATTGCCGATCTCGTTCCTGCTTATGTAACTTACACAAGATGTCTGTTTGAAATGCTGGAAGAGCAGGGTGCTGCTTCTCTGTCCATGGGATACCCCTGACTGAGCTACAGGATAAAATGTCTCTGTCTCCTGTTCTCTAGTTCTCCCCATTTTTCCTGGTTGCTGTAAAGTGCTGACCTGGGAATCACTTCTGGGTTCCTCCAGTTCGTCCTGCAAGTACTGTGAAGTCCTTGCTAGCATGATGAAGAAAAGGAGAGTGTTGTTGGACCTAGTTCCCAGGGGATTGGCATTCCCTCTTTCTGTTTCCCACAACATCACCACATCTGGTGCTTGTTAAATCTTTGTTTGCTGTCTCAGGAGGCAGGTTTAGCCAGGCTGTGGAGATTCCTAACAACAAGGCTGACACTCCTTAGATTTTGAGCAGATGCTTCTCCAAACCATATGTGTTCTGAGAGTGAAGGAACTGAAGCTGTGAGGTTTGCGTCCACCTGGAATCCTTTGCTGAGCTGTGTTTAACCAAGGGTAGAAAATCCCTCTGGGTGAAACTTGTGGGAACTACATACAAAGGCTCTAAGCACTAAGACTGGACAAATACCTTCTGAAAAGCCATCAGGGATAGTAGTCCAGGGATGTTACTTCCTAAGTAAAAGCTGTTGGTGATGATGACTTTCCCACCCTGCCTTGATTTTCAGGTTTCTTCCCTTGGCTAGATCCCCACGTGGATCATGCAGGTAGTACACAGAGAAGCTTCCAGACCTGTGTGGGAGGCAATGTTGCTGCTTCCAATGAGATGTGTGGGGTGTGTGCATGTTTTACTGTATGTGCATGTGTGCATGCTTGTTGAGATTTGTTGTTTCCTTGCATGCCTGGGGAGCTGTACACCTGGGGTAGTGGACATACTTGTCCTGAGGACTAGTAGGTGACAGCTGAGGATGTTGGAAATGAAACGAAAGCACTGTGCTCTCACTGATGAGTTTGGGTGCAGAAAGCAGGAGCTCCAGCTTTTTCCATCTCTACTTTCCTGCAGTCCTGGAGAAATGAGAGCATTCTCAGTCTGTGTCCTTTCAGACAGTTGCTAGGCCAGCAGGACAGGGAAGCGGCCCCTTTTCTTTTCTTGGTTCTCTAAACAAGGAACTGATCAGTGGTTGTAACTCATCGCTTGCTTTCTTGCCTTATGCATGGTTTCACTTGTGCTTGTGCTTTCCCCAGGTGGTTTGGAAGAGGTGGGTCCCAGCATGAGCAGTGGCGGAGTAAAGCTTTCCAAGCAGAATTTAGGGGAACTGGAAAGCCCTTTTGGCTTTAGTATCAGGGCAAGGTTTGGCTCTGAATCTTAGTCCATCTGCTGGGGAGAATTTGGACAGCAGAGGTTTCCTGACTGGTGCTTTGTACTGATTTCTCTCCTTGGGTTTCCTTGATGATGGGGAGTAGATATCTTCCAGTCCACTCAACGTCTTAGTGGGCTGTCTCTGCACACTGACTTCTGCTTGCACCGAAGACCATCTGCCAGGCACAAGAGATTATCTAGGGAGTCTCAGCTTTGTTTAGGAAATCCAAGTACTCAGTAGCCACTTCAACCACCGAGCAAGCCTTGCTGTGGAACTCTATAAAGGGTGTTGTCCCTTCAGCAGAGAAACAAAAGACCGCAGTGTTTCCCTGTTAAAGATGATTCTGTGACAAGCATTTTGGGCACTTCCTCGGGGCTGAAGATGCCCTGTGGAAATTCACTGGTGGGAAGTTCTCTTCTCCTGGCAGCATTTATCCCCAGTTTTAATGGCAGTGTATGACATGCCCATATCAGCAGCGTGAACTGGCTTCATTGAAAGTGCTTTCTTGCCCACTGTTATTGTTCTGGTTTTAATGGGTGCTTTTCTTTAGTCTGGAAAGGGACTGTAAGATCACTCAATCTGACTGGCCAAACTTGCTTGTTTTGGAAGTTTTTGAACATGACCTGAACAGCTCATGAATGCTAGTGCAATGGAGAGAGATCTCCACTTGTAAGAATCCCACGCTCCTGGGGAGTGTCAAGGACAGGGTGAAGGATAGCAACATGTTGGCTGATCTTTCTGGCTGATTTAATCCCAGACTGCAGCCTGTGACAGTCTTGTTTTTTCTAGGGCAGACGTTGCTGGAGACTGATGCCATGGGGCACTTCTTTCAGGGTTGGTGAGAAATCCTCTTTCACAAGTAGTGTAGGCAAGATAGTCAGAATTTTATCCCAGCAAAATGCAGCAGGGTCCTGTTGTCTAATGTCTAATGATTTAGTGCCTGGCTTAAAGACTGTAATTGAAATAGCCATTTCCTGTGAGGTTTCGAAGTGCCACTGCATTGGAATAGTGCCAGGGACTGCTAGACCACGGGCTCGGTGCGGGCCAGCGAGTTCTAGGGCACAAAATCCCCAAGTTAGAAATAAGTGCCAGCTTAATTAAACTACTGATCCAAACTCATCAGAGAGGAGTCTTGAAATCATGGGAAAAGGGAGGGCAAAAAGAGGCTGCCAGAATTTTAATAATAAAGGTAATTAAAGTAATGAAGCACCTTTTGCATCTTCCCCCTGTGATTTTTAAAGCTCAGTTCAGGATCAGTGACTCATTAAGTATGGCACTGAGCTCCAGCAATTCTGATATTGCCCCTTAGAATTATGCCACTTTCTCACAGATTATTCCTGTCTCCTGGGCTTGGGGTTATTAATACTGGGGTGACAAAAGAAGCACTGGGATTTTGTCTAGAGATGCAGGTACCTTAACAGCACAGCCTCAGACAAAGTAGTTGGAATTTGACCTTCACAGAATGAAGTATGGTCGCAAGTCTTTTGATGTCATGTTGTCTGATGGATTTTTAATTACCTGGAGTGAGCTTAGAGGCTAGGTACCACAGAAGCATCTGCTGAGAAACCCCTCTGCTCCCGAGGCAGTTGCTGGTTAAGTCTATTCTCTTCTAGTTGGGAAGGCAGCAAATTTTGCTAAGCATTAGGTTCTGAACAGAATTTTGCAAGTGGAAAATTTCAACTCACTCCTGGCTTTCCCCACTTTCTCACAGCAACCTGCATTGCTGTGGGCCGCCACCGTGAGGCACTTCTGAGAGTGTTGGTGAGAAGCCGCCTCTCACCCGCAGCCCTCTCTATGGTACCACAGCGCTATATTCTTCTCTTTGGGGAACCTCAGGAGCTCCCCAAAACCTGATGTGCACAGTTGTGGAGGTCTTGACCAAGGTTCAGGCAGATGCTGACTTCTGCAGCCCGTGCAGAATGCAGAAAGCTTCAGGTAGTTGCAAAAAAACTTTCTGTGTGAGAGTGGGTGTGTGCCAGTTCAGTCCGATCAGACATCGCCTCATGAAGCCTGTGCATATGCTCAGGTGCTAAGAATGTAATTAAGAAGGAGAAGGTGAAGCAAGAGCAACTCTTGAGCCTGTGAGCTGGGTCTGCAATTCCTTGGTTGAAATGGTCTGGAGGTGCAATGATGGGGGAATTGGAGCCATGGGCCCTTTTCCTGAGGGAAGTTCCAAACTGTGCAAGCAACCATGAGTTGTCACTATGGCCACCTTCTCAGAGTCTGACATTTGTGTCTTGTTCTCTGTCATGGCAGCTCAGGAATCTTGGACTGATCCCTCTACTGCAAGAGGAGGCCTTCAAAAGAAAAAGGTAAGTTTTCAGCTGTAATGCATGTTCATTGTCTTTTAGCCACGGAGCTCCATGCAACAGATATGTTCCTATAAATGCTCCCGGTCACACTAAGCAGATCTTATTCCATGATGATCTGTCTACTTTTGCATTGCATGCCCAGCTAGGACTGGAGTCTAAGTCTTATTGACCCTTCACCATCCAAACTAACATGCTGTTCTCCAGGATGGCTGTTCTGTAACATGGTTCTCATCTGTGATGCTGCATCCTCTGCAGTGCTTCCCAGGCTGACTACAGTCACTCGTTGCTAGAAAGTGGACAAAATCTTATCCCCTTCCTTTTTTTGATGGTGGCTGGGGAGATCACACTCACTTCACACCTGACAGCTGGGGGCAGCGTTTCCCTTGAGCACAGTGAGACCCACAGTGATTTTCCTCAGATGTTGATACCAACTGGGAAGGCATTTCTGCTGAACGAGGTTGGGACAGGTGTAGCTGTGAGCTGCCTGCCAGGTTGGCCCTGCTGCTCTCTGCTTTTTAGTGATTGCACTGCAGGACTTGTGAGCTGAGCTTTTCTGCAACAAATGCTCTCAGTCCCCCATTTCTATCACTACTGCCTACTGGCAGGTGTGACAAGAAGCTTCTTTGGCACCATTCCCACCCCCCACTCCTCTTCTTTAGCTTGGACCAGACTTCTTGCCCTTTTTCTGGCAGCATAGCTGGGAACCTGCTTCAGGCTGTGCTCACTACAACAGGATTAGCCTCTTGTTAAAGCCATCTCCTTTTGATCTAGCCCTGTCGGAGCGAATCTGTCCTGACTCTCTGGCTTAGCAGGGGCACGATGAAGTGTTTGCAAGAGGATTCTCCCCCCATGTCGTGGGATTTTCCCCAACACTTGCTCTGTTGGACACTTCACTGCTGCTAATCTCTATATTCAGGACTCGTGCCGTCGCAGAGCCAAGGCGGCTTTCTGAGGACCAGTGCTTTCAGGGGCAACGGATCTGTTTGATTGAACAATTCCAGAGGAGTTTTACTGTCGCTTTGACTATTTATCTAGGATGCAAGAGGAAGGGTCTTATGCTCTGAGTCAGGGGGCTGAAAGAACAGGGATGTGTTACACATCCTCTTGAGAACTGAGCACTCTGGAAGCTATAAAGGAAGTTGAATTTGACTGTGGAGAGCTCCTTGGACTCTGTTTTCATGAGTACTTTTTTTTCTTTCTTTTCATTCTGTTTGCTGACAGTTGCCTGAGAAATTTACTCCTCCAGCCCCCATCACAGCTCCAGTGATGAGTCTGCCTGCTGAGCCCCAAGGGATCCATTCTCAGCTGTTCAGGTTGCAAGAATCTGGCCAGTCACCCCCAGGAGCACCCAAGGAAGGCAGCCTGCAGGTATGCAGGGAAAGTGCTGTGTTCCCCAGGCACCAGCTCCTTGTCAAGTAGAAAAACAACTCAGCTTTTGAGATTCTTATTATTTGGCAGTTGCAGGGCTTATGTTGCTTCCTAGCCCTTATAAGGCATCTCTGCTGGAGTGTTAGAGGAATTGCCAGGGTGGAAAATGATACCTGGATATGGCTGAGAGAGAGGGAGGGAGGCCAGGCAGGCTGTCAACCTGCTGGGAGCTGGGAATCCACACAGGCCTGAAGCTATACTACGATCTGAAGATGATAATCTAACTCTGTGCTTCCAAGTATTCTATGGGTTTGCAAAGGGGTAAAGTTCTTTCTGTTCATAGCTGCAGGAGGGGAATCTACCTGCTCCAGCCTTTCTTGTTCCTGTTGCACTCATTCGGCTGCTTCTTTCTCTCTGTCAGTATCACCAGCTGCCTGTGGAGAGAGTTGAGAGGAAGGAGGTGCCCCCTGAGCACCAGGCGCTGAAGGTCACCTTTGAAGGGTTGGTGCAACGCTGCTCTGCTGTTGCCACTGATCCAGTAAGTCTGCCCTTGTCTGATCTTTGGCTTTTATTCCTTCATAGATGTTTGATTGGTGCTTCCTTCGTTTGGTTGGGAAAAGAGAGAAAGAGTCTTGTCAAACTTACCCAAATTAATCTCCATCTACCTCCTTCCTTTAGACTGTAGGCTTGTTTATCTCTTGGGATCTGCTATGCATTCTCTAGCATTTATCCACTGCTTCTCATTGCCTCTCTGGAGCAGTGGTTCTGTCCTAGTGGCTCTTTTTTCTGGTAGAAAGTGAAAGAAATGACCCAGCTAATTTAGCTTCCTTTTTCAGTGGCTTGCTCTGTAGCTAGTTCCTGCAGAGCTGGTGTTACCAACTGTTCTCAGAGCTTAGAGAGAAATGGTGAGATATCCTGACTGGAAGAGAAAGCCAAACAATCTTAGTGTCCAAGTCACTGTCATTTCCCAACCCCTTGTTCCTGGAAGGCTGTTGGCATACGTGCCATTTTGCCTCAGCGTATCAGGCCACACTGTCTGGAAGCAGGTAAGCGATGTTTGCAGCATTGTGTTAGGTTGCCAAGTCTTCCCAGAGCATGGGGGCACCATGAAGTCTTCCAGAATATCTTGGCTTAGTGGGTGTTGGGATGAGCGCTGAGCCCAAAGCCAGACAATTTGTGTGTAGCAGCAGCTTTGGCGTGTTTGCCCTGTGCTTTTGGCGAGTGCGCTGTAGCCATTTCTGGGAGATAACCTAGAGGTTCCCTATATGAACAAAAGAGGCCTGTTGGTTTGGGCTTAAGCACTCAGCTTACATGGAGGTTGAGTAGCTGGATTGGTACAGCAATGCAATGCTTGTGAGCTCCTGTGACTGCCAGCCCTGTCCCGGCATTGCCCAGAGCCAGGCATTTCTATCCACAGTATAACTTACCCGTGAGTGGATTATCCAAGGTGAAGTTAACAGGGTCAGTCCCACCAGAACTTCAGTACTCGAGCCCTTCCCTTGGTGGGTACCTAGAGTGAGCAGGATATTGCCTCTTTTCCTCAAGGAGACCAGGAAGAAACTGTTACTTAGGTCAGCCAAGGTAAGGCTGAATGTTCTGTGGGTCAACTAGTGGATGTTTCTCAGGCTGTGGAAGTAGTCACTCTGTCCCGTGGTCTGCAGGCACTGTCAGAAGGAAAGAACGCCTAGGCTGGGAAATGGGAAATGGTGCAAATCGGTCTTCCTGTCTTGGGGAGAGAACGTGTGCATGTATATACAGGTGTGGCTGGCTCGTATCACAGTCCCTGGCTGACAGGGGCTGAGATGCAGCTGAATTGTAAGGTGCTGTGGGAAGAACAGAGAAGGGGGAGGGACTGAGTGAGAACAACCTGGTCTTGGGCGAGGTGGCTTTGAAGCTCTGGCAGAGCTAGCAATACATGTTTTGCTTCAGAAAACCCGAAGGAAGCTGGAGGATGCATTGCAGCGGCTGGAGTGTTTGTATGAGAAGCTCCGTGAGCAGGCGGTAAGTAGATGCCACCTTTCCCTGTGGTCCAGCCAAGTTCCTGATCCCACCTTTGCACTGATGTCTGTCCCAGTGTTACCAGCACATACTCTCTTAAGAAAGCTAGGGGAGTGCCAAATCTTATAACATACCTTGAATCCAGCCAGCGTTATCTCTTCATCCTTAATCTTGGTCCATACATAGTGTAAGGAAGAGCTGGGAAGATATTTTCAGGGTGCTTTTACCCCCAGGAATTACGCTGGCATATAGACAGGTTCCAGACAGAAAGGGGTCGGTGGGGGTACTTAAGTGTGAACCTGGTGTAACCTCTGGCTTAGAAAACTCTGAAACTGCTGAAGTCAGCTGCCAGAGGGATAGCTATGAAGGGGAGAATCCGTTTAACTTTTCCCTGAGTGTCCATATTAGACCTGAACAGAGGCTGGATTCTGTGGTAGATGGACCTTTGACCTCCTCATATACATTGGATAACTGGATTAATGCTGAAATGTCATTGCTTAGGACCTGCATTCATTGTAAGCCAGCCTGGATATTAGACTAATATTTGTAGTAGGCGGGGAAACTGATGGAGGAAGGCTATCCAAGCCAACTGTAGGTGCTATTTGGTGAGGATGAGGTGGAGAGCAGAAGGGAGGGGAGTGGAGGGAGGGGGGCCTGTGTTACAGTGCTGAGCATGCTGACTTATTTCTACTCCCTCCCCACAGCTGTCTCCAACCATCCTCATGGGTCTCCATGAAATTGCCCGCTGCATTGAGGCTAGAAACTACCAACAGGGTCTCCTGGTTCACACCCAGGTGGTGAGCAGCAGCAGTTTCAGTGAGGTATCTGGTTTCATGCCCATCCTGAAAGTCCTCATGACCATTGCTGGCAAGCTGAATGTGTAAAGCGTGGAGCAGCTGGAACAGTGCACACTGAGAGTTGGTGGACTCCCTCACCTGTTGATGTGCTGCAGGTTGTGGACTCTCCTTTTGACTCTGGAGAAATAATTCTGTGCCAGTGTCTAGAACTGTGTTGGGCCAGCACGTCAGGCCTCATCCACTCTCCAGACAGCCCACTGGTGCCTGGGACTCCTGGACACTGTTCTTTCTCTCTCTTCTTTCTTACTAGTCTGAGGCCACTTCCCAGGCCAGGGATCTCAATTTCAGGCTGTCCAGGTTGCACAGAGATCCTCCCTCTTCCCTGTATCCCCGGCACAAAGGGGAAACTCCTTCACTCTCAGGCTGATGTTGCTTTTTTGTTTTCTTAGGAGAAAACAGGGTTGGCACCTGCAGCACCACCAGACAGAAGAGCCTCAGGCTCTGTTCCCTGCTGTAGTGTAGACTACCTAACTGATAACTGGCCTCCAGTGGCCCTCAACTGAGGTGTCCCTGCTCTGTTGGACTGCAGTGAGGATCTCTCCTCTGGTTCCTCCTTTCTCTTCATTCTCATCCTTGATTCATCCTATCACTCTTCTGCATCCATATCTTGCTACAACTAGGCCTGACTACCAGCCCGCTCTGGACTAGCCTTGGTTTGCTCTCATCTTCACCCGGCCCTCTCTTTTCATAGCCGAGTCTCCTGTTTATCCGTTTATCCTCTATACCCCCTCCTTCATATCTTTTCCCCCATAAGCTGCAGGCTTGAGCCTTTTATGTTTCAGGCCCAGACTGGTTCCCTCTTCCAGTTCCTGGGACTACCCCATTCAGGAGTGTTAGCCGGTTGGACTGCTCTGTGCGCTCCTCCCCAGAGCTGATCACATCCTGGTTTTGGGTTAAAGCTGTCCTTTCTGGCTCCTGGCGTTTTTCAGTCCCTTTATGTTAGCACAGTTGGCCTTTTGCCCACTGGTGTTACCTAAAGGCTTCCTACATTGGGCTTTTCAGACACTCTAGGGGCTTTAAAAGCAGCAAGGATTGTTCAGGTCCAATAAAGAATCCCCTCAAGCTACTCTGACCAACCAAGACTTGAGCAAGGGAAGGCAGCTCATTGCTCCAAGTGTGGTGTATTCATTCTGCCTACAGTAGCAGATACTTGCAGAGGTGGTTCTCAAAGGCCCCTTGGCACGATGGTGGTAGGAACATGCTGCAGGAGGTGATGCTGTCAGGTCTCGAGGTTATGGCTGTATGGAGGCTTTTCATCACTGTGGAATTTCCTCTTGGGTAGTATAGATGAATGAAACATGTCTGTCCTGGGGAAGAAGTCTGGGAAAGCAGATGGGATTTTAAGGCACATCTGTGTGTGCGTGTCTTTCCCTCTCTTCCTCCCTCCTTGTCTTCCTCTCTCTTCACCCTCTTTCATGCTAACCAGGCAGTGTCATTGTTGGGCCCTAGCTGGGAGCAAGACTTCTTCCCAGCATTTGGCTGCAGCCAACCCCTGCTTCCTCTCCTTGCTGCTTGAGTGATACCATCGTGGGCCTGCAGTTCAGTGACTTACACAAATCAGCCTGCTGTACCATGAGACTTAGGAGGGAGGAGAATCATAGAAGGGAGGGAGAGGATGCGTCTCATTCTCTTTTTTTCCAGGTCAAAGTGCCTCTTTGTTGCTGCTGTGTTGTTTCTATTGCTGCGGTTTGATGCACTGAGAGATTACAGAAAGTGAAATAAAAGCTGTGGTTTGTGATGCTGCTAGGTTTTTTTCATAGGCTTGTCACCTCTGGCCACAGGGGACTTGCCTCAGTCTGCAGGGGCCCCAACTAAGAGCTGAGTTCTCAGCTTTGGTGAAGGAGAGCAATTTTGAATGGTGTGGGGTGAACCAGATACTGGGCTGTGCTGGTGTGGGCAGCAACCATCCTGGTGGGGTGAAACCTCAGACCTTATGCGTTCCCTAAGGCTGCAGGATCGGAGAACCAATCTTCAGATCACCTGCCTTGGTTGTGATTGTTTACTTACATCAGACACAAGAAGGTCTCTGAGATGGGTGAGATTCTCTTGAGGAATCACAGCAGTGTTGGGAATTTTACACTTGACGTTGGAAGTATGTCAGTAAGTAAATGGAGAGCCCATGATGAGATCCTCTCTGGTTGGAAATTGGTGTTACAGCACTGAAGCCATGCCACCTAAACTAGGATGAGAATCTGACCTGTATGGAAATCAGGTTTATAGCATTGAATTGTCATTTCTTACTGCTAGTTAATAAATTCCAAATCTGTTCGCTGATTCCATTTAAGCTTTTAAGGAGGTAAGAAGACTGAAGTGAAATCTAAGTACTGAGATAAAGTTGAGGTGAATAAAACTAGCTTCTGCAAAAAGACTGATGTAATCTCAAAAAAAATTGTGTGTTCTTTTTGCTGTCAGATGGCTAGCTAGTATTTATGTACAGGCCAGCCAGTCAGCACACATGAAATTCTGCAATATGCAGGACTGTATTACCTGGCTTATTGTTGGAGAACCTGGAAGTAAAGGTTAAGAAATATTGTTTGGATGGGGAAGATTTGAAGGGCTGTTGCTGGGAAGGGACCAAGGTGTATGAGAGGTCTGGAGTGTTACGGACACAGCACGTGTTCAGGGAAAACCAGCCTTTGTTAGTTCTGCTGCTGGCAGAGGCAGACACCAAGTGTAAGGGAGTCCTGCAGAGATTTGCAGACCAGTCTGGGAGCAGTTTGCAACTGGTTTGGCCTTCCTTTGCACCCCATAAGGGAGATATAAGCTAATTTTCAAGAGCAGCACTTGTGTTATGACCCCTTCTGATGCTGTACAAGTGAGCAGGTAGCCCTGGAGGCATAGGTTTGCTCAACAAGTATGTAAGGAAAGCCCTGGCTTTCTGAGGTCATTTAACAAACCGCAGTTACAGTGCCCTGTGCAGTCTGGCCCCTCTCTTCCTTTCACGTAGGTCGCTCATACCACCGAGAAATAAGCATGGATTTCCCATGCATTTGACTTCAGTTTCCTCCAGCATGCGTGGCTGGGTGGAAGCTCCATCTCTGTGGCCCTGGTGGCAGTGTGTGTCCTCCCACTGGAAGGCACTCCCTGTCTCTGCTGGCTGGTAACAGTTTCTGGTCTACAGACAGTGGCTCCTCGGTGTTGTCTCCTCCCGTGTGAGGAGCATCCCTGCACACAGGGAGCGTTTTCTGTTGGGTAAGAAGGCCTTTGGGTTGACAAAGAATTGGGGGGAGTGGTAGAAAAGGATCCCTGGGCACGGAGAAGGGAGCTGTAATCCTGCTGCAGATAACATCATGTCTGCAGGCTAGGCTTGTGTGTGTTTGGGGGAGCTGGAGGGGCAGAGATTGTTAGGCAGTATTTGTTTGTAAAGCCACTTGCTCTGAAGATAATGCTTGCACTAACTTCTATTGAGGGAGCAGTGTGAGTCCCCACAAAGTCCTTTCCCAAAGTGTCTTTGAAGCCAAGAACCCATTGAAAGGAAGAAAGGCCGAGAGAGGGGATTAGTTTGTTCAGCAGCTGTGAATTTCAGTGGGAGGCTGATGAACTCCAAAGTCTTTGTTGAGGTTTTTTTTGTAAGGAGCCCCGCTGGAGGGAGAGACCCACACGGGGGCCACGGCCTTAGACAAGAAGGAATTCGAAGCGGCAGGGAGCTGTAAACGGGCCACAAGGACTTTTCCCAAACACTTTTCGGAAAAGGTGTTGTGAAGAGAGCGGAGGGGGATTAGCATGTGAAATGACACTTTCCATTGACTCCGCAGAGGGGAGGGGAAAAGGGCTGGCTGGCTGATTTATTAGCATTTTGTTCCCTTCTCTGTTCTGCTCCCCCAGCAGCTCCCCCTCCCCCCCCACCTCGCTCCCCTCCTCCCGAGCCCTCTAAAGAGGTTGGGATTGGAAAAGGGAGGGGGGGGCTGCCTGTTTGTGTGTCATCTGGGCGAAGGTGGCCACCTGGGAAGCTGAATGTAAATATTTCTCCTCTGAGGAATGCGCCTTCGTTAAACCGAAATGAATACATGGAAGCATCCCATCCTGCCGCACAATGGCGGCAGCGCCGTTGCCGCTCGGGGCTGCTCGCCCCGGGGAGGGGGGACCCCTCGGGCCCGACCCGCTGCTGAGGTCAGCACATTTCGCAGCTGCCGGGTCGCCATTTTCGCCCGGAGAAAGAAGCGGGCGGTGGCGGGGCTCAGGCCTACGGTGGCCCCCACACACCCCTGGCACCCACCGGCGTGGCTGGGCCCAGCAGGCACATCCTGGGCTGCGCCCTCATGGCGCAACTGGGGGGCAATAATGTCGGCAGGGGAGGGTCTGGTAGCACAGCCCCCCGTGTGCTAAGGAGGGGGAGGAAGTGGGAGTCTTGTCCTTTGCTTACATTTCCAACTGTCTGCGGAATGGGGGCGTGCAGGGGGACAAGGGTGTAGAAGGTGCCCTCTCTGCCTCACAGTGGCCCACGCTGGAGTGAGGGGTTCTTGCCGCCTCCTTGTTTTTCTTCCCATTCCCACTGCAGGGAGATGGTGAAACTGCTGATGGGGATGCAAGGGGCACCGAGGGCAGGGTCACTGTGTTAGTAAGAACTTTTGTGCAAACAGCTGATGCTTTGTGTGTGAAGTGGAAATGTTTTGAGTTTCCCCCAGAATGGGCCAAGGTCGTTTCTTGCAGTTTTTGAAGGGCCCGATTCTTGTTTAACATGAACGGTTTTGCTCTGGTGAGACCCTGGCTTTCCCCTAGGTCCAAATTTTCACCCTCAACAAGGTAGTCCTAGGATTGAAAGCATGTTGGATAACTAAGAGACACATACAGAGTGCTGAGTGTCCTTAATGTGTCTTCTCTAAAGTGGGCAACTGGGCCCCTGTCCGCCCTCCTCCCACCCCATTTCCTCCTGGCAGTGGCTCTGCCGTTGGATGCCACCTCAAGCGCGCTCAAGGAGAGAGCAGGCCCTTTCCCCTCCTGGTAGGGGCCGGGCTTGTGCTTCGTGAAGGAAACTGCTCAGCTCTTCATATGCTGAACAGATGGGTAAACATTTGGGATTTAGTCTCCAGAACTGTAACTGTGTATGTCCACGCACGCATTTGGACGAAAAACACCCCACCCAACTATTTAGACACAACAGCATTTTGCAAGCACTTGGCTACTGATTTATTGCATTGGCTATTGGTTTACAAATATTGGCTACAAGACAGGTCTAACGGCCAGTAACTTGGCTCTGCTGGCTTTTCATCTGGCTAAAGGATACTTCAAACAGCAACAACAATGATAATCTCTCAGCCCGGGTTAGATCACTGTGATGGTGCACTGAGCTTGCCCAGGTCCTGCAGCTGACAGCTTCATCCCTCCCTACCTGAACCATGGGAAGGGAACAGAGATGCATCAGACAACTCTGCTGCTGCTTGCTTAGCCTATAGAATATATACAATAAGCGGTAGAAGAAAAACTGTTATGTATACATCACAGTAATTGTGCAATAAATTAAACTTCAAAGTGCTTCACTTTCCTATTTACAACACCGTTAAATAGTAACTGACATAATTTTCTCAGGCTAGGAGGGAGTATTTAGTTAGTTAGCTGACAGGGTAAGAGTGCTTGGCAAGTACACCGGGAGGTGGGGAATAGGCTCAGCTGGCAGCTCCTCTCTGAGAGAGATTTGGGAGGAAGAGGGTCTGGAGAAGTGTGATGGCATCTTTATGGCGTCAGTGAAGGGCTTTGCCAGGGATGCTGGGGTGAAAAGGGAGACCAGACCTGGAGGCTTAGAAGATACAAAGGAAACAGGTAAAAAGCAAGTGATGGGATGCCTCTTTTGGCTGGCTATTTAATGGGCAGGTCACGCAAGAGCTTCAACCTTGCTGCTGCCATCTCAAATGCAAAGTAAAGCACTTAGTGAAAAGTAAAGAGCTTAGTGAAGATATCAGAGGATGGGAAGTGATGCTGTGGTCCTGGAGGCTGGCTGGCTGCAGGAGGAGTTGCACACCTTTTCTGTTCCCTCATAGTGTAGGGCTTAATAAAAGGCAATAACTTTATTTTAGAGCCTCTATATTTTACGGTACTAGAAGCTTCTTCTGTTTTAGGGAATACCACTCTGAGTTGCCCAACTCTGGTGCTGCCATTTCAGCTTCCTTGTGCTTTCCTGAGTGTTGGTCTCACTTACTCAAAAGCCCAGAGGAGGTGTTTGTCTGGGAAACAGAAAAGCTCAAAAGAAGAGAAGCCACCAAGACCTCGTGTGTTTTCAATGACAAAACCATAGTCGCTGGAGAGAGTGACTCGTGAGTTGAAGGTACCAAATTTCACCACCTTTTGTCAACAGTTGAGAGTCCTCCCAGAAGTCTGCACTAATGGGAAACCCCCTGTGTGGCCGAGGCCTAGTGGCTTACGCAAGCTCTTCTGCCTTGCCACTGAGGTGGCACTGGGAATGAGACACAACTAAGCCAAAGGGAATTGTTGCTGGGGGCTAATGGGGAGGGCAGAAGAAGAGAGGGGCAGGCACAACCGTGGAGGAGCAGGGGCAAGTTAGAGCTTTCTCTTGAGCTTGCGGCTGGCCCCGCCACCCCCGCTCCGCTCCCGCTTCTCCTTGCGTACGCAGAAGTACTTGGTGACCCTTTTGCGGCACTGCTCGCACCGCACAGCGCAGCACCAATGGAACTTGCAGTTGCAGCTAGACACCATCTCGGCTCGCCTCTCCTCTACAGCCAACCCGCAGTCCCCGCACAGCCGCCGGCAGCTCCGCTTCTCCCACTTGCTGAGCGCCTTGCCCCTCTTCAGGCACTCCCTGCCCTCCGTGCCCAGCAGCCCCAGCGTCTTGTTCTCCAGGCAGTAGTCAGGAGAGTCTTCTAAATGGACCAGCTCCTTCTTGGAGATGGAGCTGAAAGTCTCGGCGATGGCACCCCGGCTAGCAGCGCTATTCCCTGCCCCCTGGAGCAAGTCCACCTTCAGGGCTTTGTGATATCTCTCTTTGAGGTAAGTGCCCACCTCCCGAAACTCGGGCAGCTGCAGCCAGCAGGTCTGAGTGGTGCAGCTCCCTGACACGCCATGGCATTTGCAAGTCCGCTTCATGGTCCCTTTCACGGCCTGCAGGGTGAGGAAAGAGAGGGAGATCAGGAAAAGGCTGACAGGAGTCATTTCTGTGCTGCAGTGCATGAAGAAACGTGGCTCCAGCCCCGTGGAGGGGTTTGCCAATGACCCTCTCTGCACAGTACTCGTGCCCAGGAGTTGTTGGCTTAAAGCTCACAGCTTTGCTTCTCCATGATATTCCCCTACTAGAGCTGGGAGAAAGAGAGCAGTATGAAGCCGTTAACAGGGTAATCACAGAAGGTTTACTACCTTAGAGTAAACAACACCCATCGTGCCAGTACTGCAGGTAGTAATTACTTCTGGACACGGTGCTTTTAGCCACAGCGAGTTGTGACTCTCCACAATGAATGGCCAGAGCCAACTCAGTATGCACTGTCAGGTCCGGAGGGAGAGAGGGGCTCACCTTTCTACCTGCCTCATTGTTATGCAGGTTCATAGCAGCTCTGGCATCTTGTCCAGTCTCCAGGGCATCCACAAACTGCTTGGAAATGGCTTCCCCAAAGCCAACGTTATCGCTGCAGCCTCCCCACAGCCAGCCTTGCCCCCCTAGGAAAGGAGATGTGATATGCACTGTCAGGGACCCAGCCCCTTGCCTGCCTGGCTTGTGGCTCTGGGGACCAGAAGGGGTGTCAGAGTGATGGGAGGGGAGGGAGGCGCTGGGATAAATCCAGCCTTCTGCCTCGCAATGCTCCCTGATTCCCTCCCCTCATGCTCATGCCATTTCTGCTGAGGCTCACACAAGCAATGAAGGGGTATGTCCTGTGTGACAAACCCAGGGATTTTCAGGCTTTCTACAGAGCAGGATTCAGAAGCTGTTCATTATTGGGCATTAGCAGCCATATAGATAAGGCTTTGGGTCTTAAATCACCTCGCCTCAAACTCTGACTTGAACTGTTTCACTCCGACTTGCAGGGACATGTCTTGCTAAGGTGGATTAACGAACTAGTGGAGGCATCCTGGTCAGAGGGAACAGATTCCCCTCTGCTGGGAAACAACCCTAGTCTGGCACAAATGTATCAAGGAGGCTCTTTGGTACACCCAGAATCCTGGGGTGATGTTTGGCATCTCAGAAAGGTCCAGTTTTCCAATTATCATTAAGAAAAAAAGGAGTCAGCACAGAACTGGGAAACAGCATGGCAAGGTGTGGAGGGTACTTTCCTAGCTGTGTGGGAGCTCAATAACTTCGCTCAGCTGACTGGAAACACGTGGTTTGCTTCTCTTCCTCCTAGAGAAAAATGTCAAATTCTTTATGAAGATTTGAAATCTGGAAAATTCCGACCCAAATGTGCCTTGGCAGCACAACTTGGGACTTGTGGTTTAACAGCCTTGTGTCTCTCTCCAAAGGCCCAGGTCTTGCCCAGACTTCCCCAGAGCATGGCAGTCCCCTCTCCCAGGGAAAGAGGGGCATCTTGTGGGAGGTGGGTAATTGCAGTGGATGATGAAGTCCAAATCAAGAATTGGGACTGAAGGAAGAATGGAAACCTTTCACCAACCTGGAGTCAGTGCAATGGCATTTAGAATTGAATCATGCTGTTTTGAACAAGCCCAAACATTTCCTTTGCTTCCAGCGTTCTAAGTGCACAATGGAAAATTTTCATGAAAACCAGATATGTTTTGGGGAAGAGAACTGTAGCATGACTCACTCAGTCATGAAGAGAAGATAAAATTTGGTGTGTCATTGCCCAGAAGGCTTGCTCTGCTAGAGGTGGGCTATCCCACGCCTCAGACACCTGAGGACCAGTGGCTATTTTAAAACCAATTAGCCAATAAAACAATTTACTAAATACTGGACACTCCAGATGAGTTTGTCATAAACTGACACGTACGAACTGCCCAGTGCAGCTGGATGGGGAATGACATTTGATAAGTTGAAATGTGACCTCTTTCCATCCAAAACAGAAGGTGGAAATGCCAATGTTTCCTGTGAAGGCTGAGCAGAGACCTGGGGCCATGCAGCCTGGGGTTCCCCACCCAGGGGTGCTTAGAGGCTACAGGCCTCAGTACTGCTGCAATGGGAAAAGAATAAAGGCTGTGTGCTGCCAGAGTGGTTCTCCTGGTTGTGCTTTTGTGTGCCTGCCACACTGTAAACCACTGCAGGGGTCTATGAATGCCACCCGACTTTGCCTGCTGGTAGTGCTGCTCTGGGGCCATCCTGGACCTGCAGACCCTTGGCAGCCTCGACGTCTCTAACCAGACCTCTGCCATTTAGATGCACGGCATCAGATCCTCTCCTCTGCCCATAGGATGTAGTCATTCCCTCCAGCAGTTCAAATAGAAGTGTTCTTGATTTGAACCAGGGAAACTGCAACCTGCTTCTACTTTCCTGCTCATTTAGAAAGTAATGGAAAACATCAAGGTCTCAGCCTCAGCTGGTGTAAATTGAAGGTGGCCCTGTTAGCTTCTACAGAGCTACTTTGGTTTGAGCCAAGGCGAGCTCTGCTTTGGGCATTAGTTCCCAGTGTGGGGACCAGGAGCAGGAGTTGTTTCTGCAGGCCTCACCAGAGGAGAAGAGCCATCTCCTGTCTCTCAGGACATGAGAGAGGGATGGCAGCTCATCTCTCCTTACCCAGCTGTCCATTGCGGGAGTCATCACAGCCACAGTTGTCAAAATCACCCAGGCTGCAGTTCCGGGTCAGCGTGTACATGACGCCCGCAGAGCTGATGGCATGGACAAAGGCGGTTTCTCGATTTGCTGTCAAGTGGGAATACAAGGAGAGCAAACGTGCTAAAGATTTGACGGCAATACCGATATTAGAAATTACTTCTTCCTGTGGAATCTTCCTGTGGAGGTGTGGATGAGTTCAGCACTTGGCTGTCCTTGTGGGAGCTCAGCAGTGGGGATACAGCCCAGACAGCTGAACGTCCCCCACCTCTCACTCACACACCCCAGAGGGGAAGGGGTCCTCTCCAAGGATCGAGCTCTCCCCACAGCACCGTCAGGCCTTACCTTCTGCCAGACACTGTTCAGGGCTCAGGGCACTGGCCATATCTACCTGCCAGGATTGGTGTGGTGATCATCAGCTCACTTCATTGAGCCTTTGACTTTCACTTAATACCGGCAAGGTCTGGATGTGAGCAGATAACCTTGATGGGAACTATTCAAGAATCTGTTCTCAGTCCTAGAGTGTGCTGCAGTTGTCTCCTTAGGGCCCCACTTTGAAACCTCTGTCCACATCTGCCTGGGCCCTGGGCTCTCATCTGCTGCCAGTGCCACCAGAGCCTCTCCTCCATATGCAGGTGCTGCCTGTACAGGCAGGTGTGACCTCAGCACAGCATCATACACGGGTCTAGAGGACCAGGTATGCACGGACACATTTCCTGGCATCTGCAAACAGGTAAGGAATGGGACACAGTGACAATGACCACAGCCCCATTGCCTGCAGTGGCACAGGTTTTGGATGCTAGATTTCTGCCCAAGATGACTCTGACATATGGAAGCTGTGGGAAGACTTTTCTCCTGCCTCTTGGTCAGAGCATAACCATTGATGAATCCTTTCCTGCTCTCTTTAGCAATATCCCTCTGCTTTCCACTCCCCCCGCCCCACCCTGCTGGTTTTCAGACTCCCTAGAACACCTTGGCAAGAGACACCACCTAGGCATGGTGCGTTTGGCAGCCCATGCTGCAGGTTATGGTGGTGCAATGGTGGTGCATCCTTGGGGGGAGCCATTTGTGTGAGGATTGGTGGGACGCTCCTGTTCTGCACAAGCTGGGGCTCAGCGGCTCCAAAGGCGATACTGGCACTGTGAGGCTGCTTTGCCTTGACCCTAGATCCCAGCGTGTGACTGGGAGCTGATAGGTGAAGGGGTCACTCTAGACCATTCCTGGGAGAGGCACATCCCACATGGGGATGGGGAAGAAAAGGAGGCACTTGGGAAGAGACGAGGGGTCCACAGGCTCTAAACTGTAGTGAGGGGGTCCCAGTACTGGTATCCAGTGCTTTCCTTACCGCTGCGCAGCCCGCCGTGGCTGGAGAGCTGCAGTGCCCTCTCCGGGCAGTTCCAGCGGTCCCAGGCAAACTGGAACTTGCACTCCTCGATGCCACTCTGCGCCCCTGCTGCCACGCTGCTGGAGTAGATGAGATAGGCCTAGGAGAGAGCAGAGAGTCAGAAGGGGGAACGGTGTGTGCCCCACTTCAGCACACCCCCCCAGCACTAACTTGCAAAACTGAGTCAGGATGCCAGCATGCAGGGACAGCACTGTGGGTGACAGGCTGGGAATGTCACCAGGCTACTCTCAGGCTTCAGGGCTCTAGTTTTTGTGGAAGGCAGTGCAAAGCTGGTGTAGACTCAACCATTTCCCACTCAGTGGTGGGACTGATGCTGGCTTAGCTTTCCTGCCTTGCACGGCATATCATGGGTCCTGCTGCTTTGGGTTTTAGATGGATGGAGAAGCACAGTGCAAAACACCAGGAAGAACACGGCCCCAGGCTCCCCAGGAGGTTGGCATTCAACTGAAAATAACTTGCATACCAGGGACAAGATGTACAGAGCTCGGGAGGTCTCCTGGGCTTGGCTTCCCTGGGGAGCGGAGCCCACCACCACCAGCAGCAAATGCATTTTCTGCTGCATTAGATTGGAGCCTGAGCCTCCAATGAGAGGGGAACTGCTGGCTGTTAGCCACGCCAGGAGATGTGCCAGCTGGCCCCTGCAATGGGGAACTCCTTATCTCTCCAGAAGGAGTGGAAGCACAGCCTTCTCCTCAGAGACCAGGGAGTTCTAGGCCAGTGAGTGCCTCAGCCTGCAGCCTCCTTGACTGCAGCCCCAGGGGGACCGCCACTGCTGTGGGGCAAGGTCACTCCACTGTAGCACTGAGAGCTGTAGAAAGAACTGGGTAGGCCTAGAGGTTTTCTTGGGGAATAGCCAGAACAAAAATCAAGTGAATTTTACAACTGGTCCTGGTTAGGAAAAAAAGCCTCTGAAAGAGGGATGCAAGAAGGGAGGACGTGGTGTCAAAAATGCTGAACAAAGTTCTGGCAACTCCACCTGTGCTCCTCGGGGAGGAATGTTTTTCAGGGCCTAAAGAAAGTACCTTTCCAGCTCAGAGCTGTGTGTCCTGATGCTGACCTGATCAGCAGGAAGCAAGAGATGACAGGTGAGAGCCTCAGCTGGTCCCGATAGACAAATCTCCAAAATTTGGCCCCAATCAGCTTAAAAAGACCCTGGGCCAAGTTTGCTCAGGGCTGATACAGCTTGTAGCAGGTCATTCTTGACACTGCTCTGCCCTGTTACTGGAAACCTGATGGTGAGAGGAGCTCTGGCCAAAGCTGGATGGAGAGGAGTGGGAAGGACCCCCTCCCTCCCTGGGTTTAGTAGAATCAGGGACAGAGATCAAAGAGATTTCTCTTACCTTGGGGCCCGTCATCAGGAAATTATTCACTGACCTGGAAGACAGAGACAGTGTCAGCAGGGAGGGGGTGATGGTGGAGGGGCCTGGGGAATGCCTGGCATCCCAGGGCTCTCTTCTCGCCCCCCCCCCCCCCCCCCCCCCCCCGCAGCCTGCCTGTCTCCTGGTTGCCGGCACCTTTGGTCTCTTCCCATCTCCCTTTGCTGTTCCCTGCAAGACAGGGTGGTGCCCTCTCCTTCCCCCCATCCAGGCTGTACTGGGCTGCAACCCTCTCACAGCTCCCTCCTTTTGCTTTCACAGCTGCCCTTCATGCCAATCTCCCCATTTTTTTAGTGCTTTCCCGTTCACCCAGCCTTACTCTTTACATCAGTAAACTGCTGCTCGGCTTAATTCAGAGTAGTGTTGTCCCCAGCCCCAGGAGCGGGACCATGTGCCAGCACTGCCCTCCCTGCAGGACCTTGCCGAGGGAAAGAGGAGGTCACACTGCTGCTCCTTCACAGTGTGTGTCCTGGCAGTACCCACCCAGATCACGGTCCCCTGTTCTTCTGGAGTGCCTGCTCTGGCTGCCCACACTCTACTCTTGGTAATGTTTTGGTGATGGCTCAGCACAAACACTCTTGTCCTCCCTACCCTGCTGGGCAGTGCACAGGAGGACAGCAGGGGTACAGGGAGATTTGGTGGTTCTAGCTAAAATTAAGCTACCTGGTGTTCACACTGAAGGTGTGAGGGGATCATCTCCAAGGGCCACAAAGCAGTGTGGCTGCTCTCCATTACTCTCCCCAGGGACTCGCAGAGCAGAGCCAGTGCTGGTCAGTCTGTGTCTCTTTCTCCAGCAAGAAAGACTGTTTCAGTGTAAATGGTCAGTCAGCATTAGGACTCCATGTGGTGCAGTGACCACCGTTAGGAATCTGGAGGGTGGATGGATAAATCTAGCATAGCTGTGTCATGGCAGACAGGAATGAGGCTTTAGAAAGACTGAGAAGAAAACCCCAAATATCCCTAGGCGGAAAGGAAGAAAGAAAACGGATGTTTCTCCTACAAACACTTCATTGCAGTCTCTCTAGGTTTGCAAAATAACCCGTATCACTGTTTCTGGTGAGCCTCTGGAGCACCAACCCTGCTGGCACCCTGGCACTCTAGAGAGATGGGTGAGTGCTGTTAATCCCAGGGGAGGACACCAAGATCAGAGGGGTGGCATGAGTGGATTGAGACCTTGCAGTAAGTGACCGATTGGTAAAAAACGCTGCAACATGCACCCAGAGAAACTGGTCTCTTCAGCTTCCTCTCGAGATGATGCTCTGCTTCAAATGCTGGGTGTCTCCTAGTGGAGAATGCCTCTCCTTTTCAGCTAGCCCCCACAGAGCCTTAACCCAGACTCTGTTCCTTCAGTATGGCAGCATGCTTCATGTTGCAGTTGGGCTACCTGGCATGCAGCGATGCTTGTTGCTTTTCTACCTCCCTCCATTCCCTGAAAATCACAGTATCTGGGTGGACCGTGGCTAGATGAAGGGAAGAAAGGCACAGGTTAGGGTATGGTTTTTCCTCCCTGTGTATTTTTTCAGGCAATGTTGTCTGGAGCCACAGCCATCCCAGGTAAGGGAGAGAAAAACACCGTCCTGTTGTGCTACAAATGCAGTGCGGTGACATCTGAAAGCACAGGCAGAAGCAGGCTCTGCCATCCCAAGTTGTGATAAAATGCAGCCATGCTGCAGCTGTGCCATGGACACCGGGGCAGACAAGGTGCCAGGACTGGTGCCCAGACATCAGACACAAGAGAGATTTAAAGAGGATGTTTCCCTGCCCAGGAAATCTGCTCCTGCAGCCAGCGAGACCATTTCATCTCTGCTAGAAGTGCCCTCACGGAGATGTTCTCTGAGGTACACCACAAAAAAGAGGTCTTGTTACTTTAGCTTCATCAAAATAATGAGAAACCTGATGTTTTCTATTACTCACAGTTTAGAAAAAGTTGGTGGCAAGTCTAGCTGTTTGGGATGGGTTTTTCCGGTGGAAAAGAGTCCATGTTGATGAAGCTTGCTTTGGAAAAGATTCCCCGAGGTCAGAACAGGAGGGAGAGAGCTGTCCCAAGGCGCTGTGAGAGCAGGAGATTCTTTCCCTTTGTTCCAGGGCTGGGATTCAGACCCGGCTGCGCTCCAGCCCCCATGGGTACTTTAGCACGAAGTCGATGGCTGTTTTGCAGAGGAATTTTCCTTTGGGAGCTGCTTCTGCATTGTACAGCTAATTAAATATTTCCTGGGACTTGGAGAGACGGCATCTGTAGCAGGGTGATTAGAGCATCGGGTGACCTGAATCTCACAGGGCCATGAACGTGGGGCTATTCAGACTGTGCAAGCTCCATGGGTCCTCATCCTAACACAACTGGGTAGCAGCATGAACAAGTCATTTTTCCATCTGGTTTCCCTCCTGTCCTCTGCCTTGACCTTAAGCGCCTTGCTATGGGGACCACACTCAGGACGGTGTCAGTGTGAATCTGGGCCCTTGGTAGCAGCTGTGAGAAAACTCTGGTAAAATGCCCCAGCGTAGGCAAGATCGGGAAAATTGCAAGTCCTCTCTTATCTTTTGTGGCAGAAACAAGAGATATATCCCATCTGCATTGCTTCCCACTTGGGTAGGAAAGGCCAAATTCACAGTATGCAAGAAGGATTTGCTTCAAACCCTTGCTGGCCTCATCTTGGATTAGGAACATCTGAGCAATTGCAAGGGTGGTTTTAGGCAGAGGACAGTAATCCACAAGTTCAGGGTTTACAGCAGATCAGCCTGTTAGCAGGTGTCAATTGACATAACTGCATTGAAGCAGAGGATCTGTTCCTCCCAGGATAAACCTCAAGGTTCACAAAAAGGCCAAGTTCAGGATATGCCAATTCACCATCTGCAGCTGAGCAAATGGTACAGTAGCAATTTCCCAGCAGGATATTCTAAACATTTTTACTAAGTCAGAGAGACAGAAGGCATTTTCCCTGAGCTCTCTGATCAACACACAGGCATGCTGCTGGGCGGGTTTGTAGGACTTAGACAAATAAAGGATTTATTTAGACTGGTACACTTGACCCCTCTGATTTAACTCTTGCAGCTGCAAGTAGATTCAGGAGAAAGGGAGATGGGACTGTCGTATGGCTGGAGGCTAGCTGAAGTTTTTCTTATTTATGCTGAGAGGGAAGGAAAGATAACAATGGAGACAAAATCCACACATTTCGTCTTTGCTCAGGTGATTTAGCTACGAAAAATGCATCTCTATTCTGGATGTAGTCTCCAGCAAGGGCAGGGAGTAATTAGGCCACTTGCTTCGCAGAGGTAGTGCAATACTGACAGCGCCACTAGAGTCACTTCTGTGCTGCAAATAGGAATCACTATGAAAATTGAATATCTCTTCATTTTTGCCCCTGTAGCATGATCTTTATTTCTTTATTTCTATTAATTTTCCATGTCACTGAAAAGGAAAGCAGAATGTAATCCTACACTAACTAGCCAGGGCATCCGCAGCGAGTATAAACCAGCCCAAATCCCATGACTTTGGTATCACCACAGCAATATAAAACTTCTTGAAATCACACACATGAAAGGAAGCACTTGAAATTATTTTTCATCTCTGAGAAAACTCATGGGTTTTCTAACTACCTAACTCCCTTCCCCTCCACCTTCCAGCTCCAGGACAGTGTTACACGGACTGAACCAGGGCAGAGACAGACCTCAGCAGGTACAGAAAGGAGTTCCACCGAGTCCCTCAACCCATGCAGGGCCCTGGGCAGGACACGCTGCTTCCCTCACTGCAAACTCTAAGCATCCAGGTAAAAAGCGAATTTAGAGCAAGGGATTTTCATTGCATCCGATATTGGGAAATGATCTCAAAGCTAATAAATATCTATAGCAGTTCTCTATTATAGTTCTATTGAAAGGAAATAACCCTTCCAAGCAGCTATTCCATTATATTTTACACATATCAAATACTAATAAGCCTCTGATAATTTCTGCTCTGTTACAGTTTTAACCAATAAAGCTCCTCAGTTTAATATGCCTCAAGAGCCTTATCAAATCTCCCATTAAATATTTGTTTGATACCTTATCACCCACTCATGCTACTATGCTGCTGGTTCAGCTCTTTAGAAAATAATAAAGCTGTATTTAGATCTTTACTGTCATTATTGTAAATACAGGAAATGGATATAATGGATATAATTTCACTTTTGATCTGAGTTTCATTCTCAAGTACCAAATCCCACAAGTTATTAGAAAACCAGTGACACTGGAACCTAAAGGCAATCCCACAGCTAAAGTGTAAAAAACCATCTAGAAACAAGCTGCTGCGTTACAGATTGTCACATTATTCCTGAAGGATAGGAGAGCTGCAGGCAATTCATTACCATTTGGAGCTTTATTCTTTTTTCCTTTTCTTTTTTTTCTCTCTATTTTGTTTTATTTATTTGGTTTTTAGTTCCTAAATGCAATCCTGGCATTTTTCTCATCTAGAAATACACTGACAATTCAGCCTAGCTCACACGGCAGAATCTAATCCATGCTCAGAAAAGGGAAGTGGCCACACACATATATATAGAAAATATTGTTGATCTGTATTGCCCCCTGCTCCCAATTCTCATGATTAAATCACAGGAGAAAAGAATCTTGCTGTGTTTTAAGCTGTTGGATATGATGAAGGAGACCAGCAAAACATGCAAGCAGGATTATTGTATGATTCACACAAACCTTGCTTTTCTTGTCCTCGAGTTAAGGGACACGGTCCGTAATATGAACATTTCAAATAATGTTTGCAATTTTCCTTTCTTTCATGTAATCATAATCTATGAGCAGTGTGCAGAGAGAACCAGGGCTATCTTGATCTCTGAAATTTTCTTAGATAAAAACTTCCAAAAGGCAGACAGGCATTTTAGACATACAACTTCTATTGAAAACACCTCAGATTTCTGTGTTTAACTCTACTTCATGCTCTGAAATTTCTCCCCTTTGATCTGTTTCTTTAAAATGTTGAATGTTTTTTTAATCTTCTAATGTATTATAAACCTGTTTATATTGAGGAAACAAGAGACATACACAGGAAGGGCAGAAAAATAAAAATAAAACCAGCATGAGTCTAACGCGATTTCGCTTGTTCCAGAAGGGAGATTTATCCTGAGTTTGCTACTGCATAATATTTATACATGTACAAATTGTTGCACATCCTTTTAATGAAGAGAGTAGAAAATCTCTGAAAGAACATAAATTTCACTCCCACCTTAACAGGAATAAATTCCCATTTACTCTTGAGTTTCTGTAATTCTGGTTTCTCCATCCACGGTAATAACCTCAGAGGTCTGCTATGGGGGAGGCAGGGGATTTTAGTAATTGGATGGGGAAAGACTTTCCTTGCTGTTAGAGCTAAGTCTGTAAACCACTGAGCAGATTCCCCAGGGCGTCACAGAAATGGAGAATAAATTTTGGGTACCCAGTAAAAATCACACAGGAAGAAATATCTACAGAGCCAGGTTATTTGCACTCTGTGGGTATTTGGGCACATACTCTGCAAGGAATGATCTGAGATTTGATGCAAATCTAATCTCTTTCTGTTCACTCTTATAAAACACTTCTGGAAATAAACACAAACCCACCCTTAGGACAGAACAAGAGACCCACAGATGATAAATGCAGGTTTGTGCAGGAGGCAACTGGCCTGATGGGGTCCAGGTGGTTGGGAACCAAGCTGTAGCAGCCTCCATACCAAAAGCTTCTCCCCAGAAAAATCCTAATACATGAATTTCAGACATGTGTAATCCTGACCCTGTGCCTGACAAGGAGTCCGGGTCTCAGGCTGCTCATCCGGAGGGGCGCTGCTGTGGATCTAACTCACTCCTGCTGGCTCTGAGCTCTTAATCAGAGACTGTCCTCTTCGGGGAGCTCAGGAGAAGCCTCACTTGATTTGATTAAGACAAGAGACAAGCTGACTGTGAGCCTTCGGAAGAACAGAAATCCTCAGCTCTCCCGTTGAGTTGTCTTCCCAGTTGGAAGTGAGGGGCTAGGTCTCTGCATCTATTCTCCTCTGTTTACCCCAGATCAGGATTTGGCCAATAGAGTTATCGTTGGGAGGCGTAGAGGGAAGAGGGGACTTTCTCAGATCTAACCTCTCTGCCAATGAGTGTTTTGGGACTTAGTTAAATATTTGGTCCCATTAAAGACCAGAGCAGAGCTAAGTGGGAAAGAGGGGACATTTAGGAAGGTGAAGAGGCATTTCCTTAGGGTGTCCGGGAAGAGCACCTGCCTGTGACACAGACTGAGGTGCTCTCAATACTTACCAGGCACAGCAGGATTGGAAGAAGGGAGTGAGGAAGAAGATGCCCAGATAAGGGTCCATGTGAAATATAAAATCCAAATAAAAAGTGAGAAAGGAGATCTTAAAAAATACTTGGGTACCACCACCACCAGAGAAAATTTAAAAAAAAAAAAAAAAAGAAAAAAGAAACACAACAAAATTAGGGAAAGGATGGAGTTATTTTCCACCCGGCAGTCCTGGTGTGATGAAGAGGCGTATGCCCCCTGAATCCCAAGTTCTGTGAAGGGTAACCACTCCTAAAGTAAGAGCTAAAGGGGGTTGGTGAAATGGAGCCGCAGAACTTCCTAAGAAGAGATTATCTACTTAATTAAAGATTTTTTTTTCCTAAGTCCTTCAGCCAATCAGGACTCAAGTGCCAGAGAGAGACTGAACTGATGAAAAGAACACCCCAGGTTCCTCGAAGACAAATGCACCACGAAAGGGATAAGAGGGAGGGAAAAGGGGAAAACAAAAAAAAAAAAAAAAAAAAAAGAAGAAAGAAAAAAAAGAGAGAGAGAGGGATAAAGAAAGAGACAGAAAATCCCTTGAAGTAATCACTAGATTCAATCTCCACCAGCACTGCCCTGCCTCTCCATCCCCTGCAAAGGCAACTGGAAGGGCTGCTTTTGGCGTGCCCTTGCCTCCTCCTGTCTTAGAGACATCGCTGGGGCCGGGGTGTGCTGGGTGCTCTGGGGTGGGGGGCTTGGGTTCGGGCCACCTGTGCCCGCTGCTTGGAGGCCATGCAGCAAGTGTGCTTCAGGGAGAAGGGTGGGAAACAGATACGTGAACATCTTCTCTGCCTCAGTGTCCCCCAGGAGAGGGTCCAGTTCCTTCCCCCATCTGCTCCCCCTTTATCATAGTGACCCATTCTTTCTTCCCACCTCCTGTTTGCAACACACCACTCTCAGCCTAGGAGAAGGGCCTTTGACTAAACTTTCCTAGCCCCCCCTTAATTTTTTGCTTTTTGGATTTCCGGTGAAGTCCATGGGAGGGGGCCTTTGATTTGGGAGGGTCAGTGGTGTCTTAGTGAGGGCTTATCCCAGGCCAAGAGCCTGTGTCTGCTGGCCATGTGGGACACTCTGGTTGCTGTAATGCTGCCCACCACAGCTACTCCAACTGGCCGTAGGCCAGCAAGACCAGCTGTGCCCATGTCCCAGAGCCACAGGAGCATCTTCACCACAATTCATAGCTGATTTTTGTGCTGTGGTCACAATTGGCTAAAATGTGGGCTAAGACCACTCAAACTCAGCTCACTCAGGGTACAGCTGCTGGACAGAAAGGCTGGACCAGGGCAGGATTTGAAGGGGTGCGAGACCCCGTGGCTGTGCCACCAGGCAGGGCTGGCTGGAAGCTGAGTTTTGCTCAGGGCCACCTCAGGAGGAAAAAAGTCTCTCCTGGGTCACAGAGTCTTGAGGAGAGAGACCTGTCCAGTAGATGTTTCCTCTCAGCTGGGCTTTGGCCATTCTACACCAAGACCAGCTCTGCCTAAGTCGTGGCAAAACCCCACCTTTGCCTGGAGTGCTGCCCACCCAGCATGGCCCCTCACCCAAGCAGGTGAAGGGGGTGGGGGCACCCAGGTGAGGAGAAAACTCAGCCTCCAGCAATTGATCCCAGGGGCAGCTGTGCCTCCCAGCTGCATCCCGTTACAGCAAGGCTGCACTATTAAAGTCCCAGCTCCTAGAGCTGTGAGCATTTGAAAAACTAAGGTGTTACTTACACTGAGAAAAAGCTTGGAAATTTATCTGGTAGAAGATAAAACCCCAGAAATTGAAAGGTGAGGGAGAGAAGTTATTTGTGTTTATTTATCTCTATCATTTATTAAATTGAAATGGGATTTTACTGTGATGTTTAACACGGTTTAATGGTTTTAGTGGCCTAATTCAAGCACTAGGGGTGGCTGTGCTTTCCCTGCCAGGAGAGGTTGTCCTGGACCTGGTGCAGGGAGCAGCTGCAGAAGCTGATGCTGCCCTGGGGCAGCTGAGGGACAGTGGGAGAGCACTGGTGGGATGCAGTGGATGCTGCCGCCCTGTACTTGGCATTTATTTCCAATGTCAGGAAAAAGAAGACTCTCCAGTTGTTTCTTGTTAAGTCTCAAAATATCTATTTCAGGACTCTTGAACTGGAGTTTTCTGAGCTCCAGCAGTGGCAGCATTTTGAAATTGTGCAACGCTGTGGATGTATCTTGATCAGCTGGAAAGGAAGGACACCATGGGTTTCCTTGAGGTGAGCTATTTTTGTTTACTCCAAGATAAATTAAGGGGATTGTAAAATGAGGGAAAAAATAATTTTAGGTGGATCCTAAATAAAGAGGATAAATTTATTTTTTAATTAACTGTTGTGAGGCAGGCCAGGACTACCTTCAAGCTTACAGAAGCATCAGCAGCACTGGGTGCTTCGGGGCCAGCAGCCTCCCCAGTCAACTTTAATTTCAATTAAATACAATAGTCACTTTCCTGGAAACAAGTGTGTTTTTCAAGCCAAAAAGGCTGGAGGTGAAGCCTGAAACAAAACTGTCGCAAACATATTTCAAAGCACTTAATTACAGCTCTTAAAGGCTGTTTAATAGACTCTGTGAGGTACTCTCTAAAGAAATGGGATGCGAAATTGTTTTCTAATGTTCCTCAAATTTTGTTAGTGTTACCAACAAAAGCTCTGTAAATTTTCTAAAATGGGCCCAGAGGGCATTAAAATAACATTTTATGGCCAGAAGCACTGGTTTATTATTACATCTGACCCATTGGCCAATACTGATCTCAGCTAACCTTTGCACTGGCCACTGTAATGTGTGTTTGACTATTTGCTCATCTCCCAGAACAGCAGACAGGGTTTGAGGACAAGAAAAGATAGAGTGTACCACCATCTGCAGTAATTTGTTTGTTTCTTAAAAAAAACCCAACAAACACAAACCAAAACATTAATATAAGATGTTGAGCTTTAATTTTCAGAGTGCAGGGAAGATCTGAACTGTCCTTAAAGAGCTTGTGTAAGTCATCACAGAAGGAAGAAGAAATAAAGGCTGTAATGCTGTTGTTACTTTCCACTGTGGGACTAATGCAACTGACAGATATGAAAAATGAGGTTAAGAAGTGAGAGTAAAAAATCCAAGTCTGACTCACAGATATCTCAAAAGTTTCTTGGTGTCAATGCAAAGTGGCCAAAGGACCTATTTTTTAAAAACAAAACGGCTGTTTAAAAGGTCAAGAAAGAATTAGAAATCTCTGGTTTTAAAAGATATACAAAAGCTATGAGATCCAAATGAAAAGAAATTAATCTTTGTCTAGGGAGTACACAGAATTCAACCCTGAAAGAGCTGAAAAAAAGTCTCAGGAAGTTCCAGCTTCCCAGTGCAGTAAGCAGATTTCAACTGACTTGCCTGCAGCTTTGCCTTTTGCACCCTCTAAGTATAGCCTCAGCAGTACCTAATGCCTGTCAAAACATCCTCCAGCACCTTGAGAAAGTATAAGTGTTGCTTGCAATCCTGTGCTGAACAAGCCCTGTGCTATTCTGCTCCTGCAGTCAAGTGGTTCCAGAAACAAAGCCAGACAAAGGCTGGGGAAATTTAATAGCTTTTATTAGATTGACTGATATGCAATGGAGAAGCAAACTTTTTTTTTTTTTTAATTGTTTTGGCTCTGAAAAGTCAGGAAAAGTGTTGATGTGCCCAGAAGCCTGTGTTTTGGTTTTTTTTTTTCCTTTTTAGCTGTATCAATCTGAGATTGTGCCATAAAGATGGTGTTGACGCACCAGGACACACAAATGGCTGCACGGCCTCTTTGATGTAAGCTTGACTTTATAACCTTTATGTTTCCTAATGCTGTTCTCTGCATGGGTGATGCAGGCTGAGCAGCCTCCCATAAGGTCCCCTTGTGCTTTACCAGTATTGAATTTGTCCTCACATTTGAATGTTCTTCTTACAGTTCACGCAGGGACAGGTCAGGGGTTCCTTGCCTGTTGCAGAGGGCGGTGTGACTGGAAATATCCATCAGACATCTCATAGGAAGTGGCTTCTTTCAAACTGTGGAGAAAAGCAGAAAGGTCAGATGTTTGGGCTGTTCTTCAGTTGCTGGAGAAAAGCTTAAGGCATGCACAAGAAACCGAGAGAATTATTTCATAGCAGAAGGGACAGAAACGGTGCAATGGCTATAGTGAGTCGGTTCAAGGACACCTACAAAATGTTTTCCACCTGCAACTCTCAAAGTGCCTCAGCAAAACAGTTCCCCCATTTTTTGCATTTTACAGGATGCAAAACTGAAACAGGGAGCCAGGCAGTGCTTTGGGGATAGCTCCAGCCTTGTATGCCCAAGGCTGGCCTTAGCCTCCATCTGAGCAGTCTGATGCTCAAGACAGCCAGTTTCACGGGAAAGGCAAAAGTCTCTGGGGAAACATCCTCTTTAGCCCTGGTACACAGAAATAGGTTGTGCCCTGGAGCAACTGAGCTTAGAGCACTTCAGAAGCTCATGTTCATCCTTAAGTTGTGTTACATTGATTCCTTTATCACATATTCTCAGCTAAAGTACTAGAGGATATTCATTCTGAATTATCTCAACTTGCCATGGCAGTGACTTGCACAGGCTCACAGTGTCTTGGCTAAAAAAGTATTTGAGAATCCAGAAGGCAGCACATCTTTTTCCAATACCCACTGACCAGGCAGCTGAGGGAAAGGGCTGAACATGCTGAAAAGTGGAATGTCTGGGGATGAAAATAAAAGGAAAGTGAGAAGGTGGTGTGCCATTAAAGGACAAGCAGGATCAGTTTGGAGAAAAAAAGACTGTGAGGATGGGATGGAAATTGTGTAGGGCTCCAGGAAGGTGTAATTAGAATGAGCAGGATTGAGCGAGTTGAAGCGCATTCCTGGCTAGCAGGAGGTGAAATAACCCTGGAGGTGCGAGGGACCATACTGAGCTGCCAGGTCTAGGAACACACCCTGGCTGCTTGCCAGCCACACCTCACTCCTGTCCCCGTGCATTTCGAAGGAAAGCCAGATTCTCATGTGGAGCAACAGCTATGGTGCTCCTCAGAATGGCCCTTTGGGGACCAGGAGCCCAGGTCACATGCTGCTTCTCATCCTGAACATGGTCACCATCCTTCAGAGAGCTGTGCTCAGGCCATTACAGACAAGTTCCGGGGAGCAAATGTCACAGACATCAATTCAGGCACATCTGCAAAAGTAGCCTCTCCTTTCTACCTCTCAATAAGGAAAGATGCTTGACTCTTGTACATCAAGATTTGGGGCATGGCAAAAAAAAAAAAAAAAAAAAGAGAAGAAAAAAGGTAGTGGCTGGGGGCGGGAAAAGGGCTGTGAGTTTGAGAGGTGCGTGGAGTTAAGTGGAACAAATGGTGAGGCGGGTAAATCAGGAAGATTGCTCAGTAGCATGGTGTAAATAACTGCTAGCTTGGATCTCTGGCAGATCTGAGAAACCCAGGAAAAAAAACTACATGGGAGCTGCTTAAATGAGGCCACCATTGCACCAGAGATGTAGATTTTGTTTCCTTTTCAGGTTCCCTGTGCTCCCCTCAATATTACTATCAACAGGAATATTTGGAAACAAAGCCATTTTCAAATCCACAAAATCGAGCCCTTTTATGATGAAAACTGTCCAGTGACATGTTTTCACCGTTTTTAGCTGAAAACGTCCCCGAGCTCTCTGCAAGAGCTGTAAATAGCTCCACCCGAGTCACATCTGGAGGTCCTTCACCCAAGCCGTTCCGCTCGGCTCTAGCGCAGAGAGGCCGATTCTGTTTGGGGTCTCCTTAGGCAACAGGAGGAGGTTTAGCTGAGGGTTTTATGCCACGCCGTGATCTTTTCCGCCTCTCTCTCCTTGGCTCTGTGGCCGGACGCCCGTGCAGCCCCAGCCCCGGGTTTCCGCGTCCCCCGCTCCCCCCCCGGCCCGCAGCCGGCAGGGGGTGCTCCCGCTTCGCCCCGCAGCGCGGCAGGAAACGCTCCTTGCGCCTGCGGCGAGCTCCGAAAAGGCATCTGGGCTTAAAACCATCTCCTCTTGTCGTCGCCGCTTCTCCAGACCTTGAGGGCTCAGGCTGAGTTAAATCCAAAGATGATAAGAAGCACAGAATTGCCTAGACTGGAAAAGACCTTTAAGATCAGCGAGTCCAATCATTAACCTAAGACTGACAAGTCCCTGACTAAACCATATCCCTAAGCACTATGTCCATTCGACTCTTAAATACTCCCTGGGAAGGGGACTCTGCCACTGCCCTGGGCAACCTATTCTGCTGCCTCATAACCCTTTCAGTAAAAAAATTCCTCCTAATATCCAGTCTAAACCTCCCCTGCTGCAACTTGAGGCAGTTTCCTCTTGTCCTGTCACTTGTTACTTGATTGAACAGACAGATCCCAGTCTCTCTACAACCTCCTTTAAGGTAGTTGTAGAGAGCAATAATGTCTCCCCTCCGCCTCCTTTTCTCCAGGCTAAAAACCCCCAGTTCTTTCAGCTGCTCCTCATAAGACACGTGCTCCAGACCTTTCACCAGCTTCATTGCCCTTGACGATGGATGGGAAAAGGTTGGACTCGATGATCTTGAAGGTCTCTTTCAGCGGAAACTGTTCTGATTCTATGGTGCGACGTTGGCGGCAGTGGTATGGTGCCCAGGGATGGAGGGCAGCAGCGCCCTGACATGAACTCTTTGCTGCCATGTGCCACAGTGCAACCATCACTTGTGTGCTGTGCACGTGTCCCTGTGGGCCAGCCACAGCAGCAGCCCATGAGCCTTCTATTGACACCTAGCCTTAGCTTGGGAGCAATCAAGAGCTCATCAACCCTTAGCAAGGAGACAGGCAAAAAGCCATCAGCGGTATGCACTGAAGATCTGGACCCACCCTTTTTCACTGGTGTGCCTCCTAACAGGTCCTAGGACAAATCCCAAGATCAGGGACCTGCAAATCTGGTTGAGCTCTTTGCCCTAAAACAGTGGTAAAAACTGCTGCCGTAAGCCCAGCGAGGTCCTTCCTCTTTGCCTACTGATGACTAACATGACTAATCCTCCGCATTTACCCTGAATGAGTCAGGCCTGCAAAATCATGAGATTGGTTTGAAAATAATACACAGGAGGAATTATGTGTGTCCAAGCCTTTAAGGTACTCTTGGGGCTTGTTTCCTCTGGAGTCTGCAGGGCTGGGTACATGCTGTTCTCTTGTGTGAAAGGCAAGCTAGGCTTGTCAAAGCTTGGGCCGCAGGCAATCTAGATTTCTGATGAATATCAAATGTCAAAAGGCTTGTCATAAATCACAGCAGGTAGTGATGCTGAGAAGGTGCATAGGACCTTTCTGTGTTGCCCAAAAGTTGCTGAGTGTGGGTGCTGGCTGTTTGCCTGAAAGATCTCTTATGTTCAGTGTTTGTACGTTAGAATGCCGGATCCTTTTTACTCTGTCCTTGGCCAAGAGCTTCTCTTGGTCTTTAGTGTGTTACTTGTTGCTATTCTTCACCTTGGGCTGCATTTTCAGTGATGAGCAGCACATCAGCCCATGGAGTGTTGCGGTCCCCAGTGAGCTGTAAGGAAAGCTGAATCATTTCCCAATAAAACCCAGGACTCGAGATCTGTCTCCAGCTCCAGTATTGCTGTGTCATCCGCACTGACTGGGACAATCTCTTCTGCCAAAATAGTAAGTCAGTCCCAATAAATTGTGATGATGAGGAGCTTGTAGGTTGAATCAGGCAGCCAAGATGAAGAAACAGCTCTAAGATGGGCAGGATAAACTGGCACCACAAAATCTATCACCAATCCTTTGCAAATGCCATTGCTGACGATAGCCAGAGTCCAAATTCCTGTCAAAATCTTAAGTATGAGGCACTTTTATTCATGGTTGTTGGAAAAATGTTGTGGACATACCATTGTTGGACAACCTTGACCTCTTGTATAAGTGTCCCAAGAAACAGGCTGCTGCAAAAATAATAAAGCAGCACTTTCGTTGGCCTGTTGGGGACAAGCCCCTTGGCTTTCATACTGACAGCCTGGGCTAGTTTTCACCAGTGATGGGGGCCACTACAAAGAGGTGCTTTATTCATAGCACTCTCCAAAGGAGATGTTTCTTTTCCTGCAAAAAGAGAACAGACATTTTGGTTGCAGGCTAAGGGCATGGTCTGTGGCCTGATCAAGATTTTCCTCTGAGCCCTAAAAAACAGACACCCAGAGAGTGAAGGAAAGAGAATATGGCTAGAAGTAGTAACACTTTTCTGAGCGCCACTGTTGAAGCACAGCTAGGAAAGAGGGCTTCATGCTGGTCAGGTGCTGCTGAGGGGAGTCAATGCACAATTGCGGACTTTGTTCTAGCCAGTTACGTTCATTTGTCACAACTGATAGCAGTCAAGCTTGCCTTGTATGAATGCTTTACAAAATCATCCTTATGTGACCTCCATCACTGCAGCATCCAGGACCTGGTCTGCTGAAACCTCTCAGTACACTTACCAAGTGCTGGCCATTGACTAGAGGCTGGTAACTCAGGCATGGAACAGATAATGACTTGCCCAGACTCAGGCAGCAAGATGATGATACATCTGCGCTGAAAACAGATGAGAACATAGCCCACTACTAGGGGGAGGAAGAAGGGGCTTGTCAGTGCTGAGAAGGGAGGTACCCTACCAAAGAAGATGTAGGAGCATCCTGGTTTCTGGGCAGAGGTCGCTGGGAGCTGAGACCCCAGTACACTGGGATGGCACTGCCTCAGGACCAAAAGAGGATCCTGTATAAAGTCATCTATTCCCAGACATTAGAGTTTACATGGGGACCTGCATCTGGTCTCAGAATGGAAATTTATAGCGATGTTTGCACTGGTTTTACATTAACGCATGCAAAGTAGGAATGAGCCCTGCATTTAGAGGACAAAGCATTCATGGCCACATCAAGAGAAAAGGCGGCAAAAAAAACCAACGGCCACCACATTACGAGAAACTAAGTTTGTATTAATTCATTACCAGGTGATATTTTCTGGAATGAAGTACTTCAGGCAGTTTTGTCCTTACCCGCTGTGAAAGATGTGCCAACTTCCAGACTTTCTGCTGCCAGACATCACGGCAGTACCTGTTTGGAGACAGTCTCATCTTTCCACTCCTCAGTTTTCAGAAATATGTCAACATGGTTCAGACCTCATGCCATCAGGGTGAGCAAAGAGAAATAAATACGTAATGCACAGGAGCACTGAAGGCACCAGCTTCGGATACATTTCCCCTGCAGTTCCCTCTCCGACTCAGGGGTGGCGATGCTGCCTCAGCTCTTTCTGCAGCTAGCGATGCACACTGCGCACGCTGCTGCGAAGAGCTTTATTTTATGAGCACCACGAGTTGTGCTGGTAGATGATTGCACATGACGGGAATCATTCTCATAGCCACGGTCCGCCTGCTGTTGCGACGTCAGAAGCCTCGCACGCCGCTGCTGGAACAGCCTTCGCCTGCCCATGGTTTGTAAACAGAGAAAGAACAAAGTGTTCTCAGGAATTAAAGTGTGCCTTGTTTCTGGGAGGCTTTTTATTATAAGTATTTACAGACTGTATCAGCCATTGGCAGGTAGTGATGCTAAGAGGAGATAGCAGATCCCGCTCAGAACATAGGAGTTTCTAAGTCACCTCAACCTTTGATCGTGGATAAATTATGGCTCTTTACATAGTTCAGTCTCCCTCCTCATTCAAGTGTCTCTTTGGACTGTAAGATTTTGGAGGCAATGGGTGTCTCCCAGTGTGGGTTTGTACAGTGCCCAGCACAATGGAGACCTTGACCTTGATGGTAGCCTTCACTCATTATTTTAATAGAAGCATCGAAGTCTTTATCTGGATTAATTTACCTGAAAAACCCTTTGGCCATATTGACTCCGGATCACATGTGTGATAAGAAGTGTCAGAGGAAAGTGTGTATGTATAAAAGCACTCTCTGGGTTTGGAGTGACTGAAGGTCTATCATCTGGGTTGTGAATGGAGGTGACCGCCCTCCAAGTGGCAGCGTGGCACCTCAGACACCATGTGCACCCCATCGCCACTGCCTGCTAGAAGTTTTCATCCGTGTGGGAAAAGGAAGTCAACTCCTGGTCTTGAATCCCAAAGTGTGATTTTGTAGTAGTTGTGGTGCAGAAAGCAGCTCCTTAGAGAGCAGGGCTAATGGCACACTGACACAAGAGAATGAACTGGTACCTTCATTACAAAGGGATAACCTTGACCCGTCTGAAGAGGGGGCAAAAACCAAAGGTTTGAGTAGACTGGACCCTACAGCCCCTTTTTCATTTTTAACTACTCACTAGAAACATCAGCAGAGGTAGGATTTCCTGTGTTTGTAAGGGAAACTCTCTTTTTGACTAAAAGAAGCCTGACAAAGAACATCTTAAACAGGAGCTTTTTTCCTTTTCTGTAAATAATGTGATGACTGCTAGTACTGCTCCACCTGTCATTAAGAAAACGAACTTCCTGTCTTGCACAGCGGAAGAGCAGGCCCCACTGTGCACGGCACCTCCAGTGGTTTGTCGTCCAGCCGTGCTGGGCTGCAAGGAGCAGATCTGTGTGCAGTCTCTACCAGAGAGAGCCTATATCGTTGGCTTACTACATCCCTTGGTCAAGACATCAGTCAGTCATCCAAAAGACCTGGTGCTTTTTTTCACTGTGCTTCCTCAGGCCAGTCCTGTGTCTTCTGCATCTCCTCTGTCCCAGTTTAGCAGATCCACATCAGCGCTGTGCAGGATCTTTCTGGCAACACTAAGCATCCTGAAGCAACAGTGAACCTCTGTTCCTCATCTGCCAGCCAGTTCCTAATCCAAGCCTTGCTATTTTTGTCTGGTTAAGATTTCTTCACTCCTTTAATAAATACATAATGTGGCACTCTATCAAATGTCTGGCCAAAGGCAGCGCAGTTTGCAATCATTTCTGGACATAATGGCTCAGAAAACATCTGACTAATCAAATGGCATCTTGTTTGCTAGGCTGACTCGAATAGCAAAGTCTCCTCTCAGAGGAGCGATCTGGATATCAGGATTCTGCCAGCATTTCCACCAAACTGGGGGTTTCTCTCCCTTCTCTCCCAAAGTAACCGCATTAATGATGGAGGAGAATTCAACAGTGTCTTACATGTCCACCATCTTCCCCATGCACCACAGGAACAAGCACCCTACATATCACAAGGAAGGTTGTAGGACTTCCCATAAAATCACCCAGTCCTCTGAGATTTCTGCCCTCAATGTCCCAACAAATGAAAACAGTGTCCACTGCCATGTCCTCTCATGACCTCAGCCCCAGTGTGTCCTACATGTGATACGTCTCACAGAGTTGAGTAACTCTTCTGGTTTGGACCACCAGCGGACACTGCTGTGACTTCATCTAAGCTGAGTCAAAATACACACATTTAAAATGTGCTAAGCCCTATAAAAACAGGGAGAAAGTGGCCCCAAATATGTTCTTTGTAGCATCAGCTGACTGATAATTTGGAGCTGTTCTCTGTCCCCCTTAGCTGGATTATCTTGAAAAGACAAAAGCCAAAATTCACAAGGAACTGGTGATTACTAGTGAATTTTCAAGAGCAGAACTTAGAAATATGTAAGGAGAAAGCCTCCTCTCATAAAAGTCTCCCTAATCCTGATTTCTAGGAAAAAAAAATAGAGCCCCTACTCTCTGAAAACTGGGTGCTTCACAGTATCTTTGGTAGGGTTTCCAAAATCAGCTTTGGCGTATGTAAACCTCGAGCTGGATGTCCTCTATGCAAGGCTAAGATAGTGGATCATTCTCTTAGGCTCACTCAAATATGCCAGTGGGTTTCTTTCTGAGGGAGTCAATGTGCATTTTGGAGAGTTTGCACTGAAATTAGCACAAGCTTGTTAATTTATATGCTGAGGAAACCCCTTACGGTGAGGCAGGCTGAGCCTCAGCTGTGTCTGCTCCCCCTTCCAGGTGGGGAGACTGGTGGGTGATAGGGGGCAGCTGAGCAAGTGGGGCTTTCCTATAAAAGGAGTTTGCTGAAACAGGAGCTTCTGGAAGGTGATTTGTGGGGTGAGAGTATGTAGGATATTGCTGATATTATGTGCTAGAACAGTGGGCTGCAGCAGAGCTGTAGTGTGGGTTTAGAAATTAAGCCTCAGAAACTCTGCTTGTGTTTTAGGCAGTTGTTTAAGGGTAAAAAATTATCAGCTAGAGAAAAGGGGAAGCAGATGTGTTTAGAAACTACCTATTACAACTGCTACTGTGTAGGGGAAGGGGAGCAAAGTAGGGTCTGCTGTCACAAAAGAAAACATACTTTGAGCAGGGAGGTATCTTTTGCAATTCTCCCTTGTTTCCACCTCTTTTCTGGGATCAGATATGCTCTGGGTTGTGTGAAAGAGAAGCTTTTAGAGTCTGGTATTAGGAACCTGGAGCAATCCTGAGATTCCAGAGCCTATGTTCCTGAAGGTTTGGAGTCCCTTGCACTTGAGGAAAGCAATGCCTTTGTTCCTAGACTTACATACAAAGAAAGCTTGTGAAAGTCTCTCTTATGATGATAATGTGCCAGTCTGACCTCGTATGTGGCATTTCTCTGCTAGTTGCTGGGATATGGTTAGGGTCTAGAAGCGTATGAATTACTTCTGGGGATACAGCTGCTGTTAAAAGTGCCTCTGTGTCTTCTTCCAGGGCACAGGAGAACTTTGCTTCTCAGGTTTCAGAACAACTCTAATAGTAGATCTGTAGGCTCTTCCCTATGCCAGAGCAGGTCTGCTGTGGGGTCTCTGACCAAGGCAGGAATGTTTCTCAGCTGATGATCTCACAGATACTGGGGGGGAGGGCAGAGCTCAGGAAGTGTCATCTGAGGGGCTGGAGACTGAGGCCGCCCTTTGATGAGATCTGTCCCTGAGCTGCTATCTTGGTTGAGTGATTTCAGCCTTAGCGGGTGTTTGTGTGCTGGCAGTGCCTGATCAGGTCATTTCACTTAAGTAACCCCTTGCTCCTCCCATGTCAGAGAGCGTGGGGTGTGCATCAATCAGCTGGTTTCCTCGTTGCCTGGCATCAGTCTTATCAGCCATGAAGTTTACTGTTCTCGGGTTTCTGTGGTCAGCCAAAGATTCAGCAACTCTCTGGTGCTTGCAGACAAACAGAAAATCTGGTTAGTGTGACCGTGTCCCTGTGGTGGTTGGCAGGATGTCCTGTCTGGGGGAAAATTACAGATGTTTGATCTTCAAACAGTGGTCCTAGGGAATCTTACTAGATCTGAACAGCTATATCTCCTCTGATATCTGAAAACCAGATCTCCTAGCTGATAGGCTTTCAATGGCTGTATCCTCTTCTGTTTCACCACTAAGCAAGTAAACCAATTGCAAACCTTTATATTACTTAATGATGTCAATTTTTTTAAAATGTTTTTATCTGAAATTGACTTTTTTTTTCTCCATCTGCAAAAAGATCTTAGGCAATAAAGCAGAATTAAATAGGTCTTGGGATGGTTCAAAACCAATTGATTTGTCAAGCCTCTGGCCATCTGGGACAGGTCCAATTACTCCTTTAATAGGTGCAGCATTATCACACATGTGGCAGCAGGCCTGTGTGAGGTGGGGATTAGTCCATTCTGTGAAGAAGGAACAAGAGGGTGTGGATGAAGTTGCTCTGTCTGTCAGTAACAGAATGGGAATGAGCATCCAAACTTCTTGAGCCCCAGTTAATATTTCATGCATGAGGTGAAAAAAAAATTATCCTCATGAGACTGACAGAGGGAAAGGAGAGTTGGGAAGTCCTACCCCATTGGCAGAGGAGATGGTATGTTCACCTTGTTGAACATAGGCCCAAATGGGAGACACTTCTCTGAGGGGAGGGAGTGGATGTCACTGAGGTTTGAGTAGGTGTATTGCTTAATTACTTCATTAATTAGTGGATTCCTCCACCCACTCCATCTGCACTGTAATTAATTTAACTCCTAAAGTAGTTTAACTCCTCAAGGTTCTTGCTGTTTCCTCTCTGGCAAGGAGATAGCCTTGTGATGTAAGCCTTGGAGAACTCTCACTTGACACCCTGTGGCTTTCCAAATGCCACCCTGCCAGGCAGAGGTGGCATCTGCTTGTGTTCTTGGCAGCAGTGGTCTGGAAGCTTTAGAGGGCACTGTAGCCGTGCCATCAGCTACCCTGCTTGTGATGCACAGTAGAGGAAAAAGCATGTTGCTTTCTGAAGTAAGAAAGCTTCTGCTTGAAGAGTGGGGATTTAACAATGTTCTGGCAATGGTAGAGAGGATTGGAAAGGAGTTCCTTTGGCTTTACAGCTGCTGACATCCCACAGGCTTTCCTTGAAATATAGTATAGTGGTGGAAGTATCAAAGCTAAGCAAAGTTTTCAGGACTGTCTCAGCAGGATTGACATTGCCTGTGTTTCACACAGATGAAAGAGATGAGAAGAAGAAAAGGAAAGCAAGCTTTGAGAACTCTGAGTGAGTAAAAATTCGTGACTAATACCATTAAAGCAGAGTTCAGCCAGCTTGCTTTCCCCCTATTCTTCGATCATGCCCAATTTGCCTTGTTTTACTCGGGAATTGAACAAATCTATGGCTGTAGGCAACACGTGGGCTCAGGAGGTCACACAGCCTGGGGGACCTTCTTTTGCTCTCAAAATGAGGTGCTGGGCACAGAAGCAAAACGTTTCATTGTCTGCCTGAGTGGGCAGGTGACAGTAGAAAGTCAGCTGCTGACTGCAAATGTTTGCTGACCACAGCTCACCGGCAGTGCCAGCTTCAGCTGCTTGAACCCAGAAAGCTCTCAAAGCCAGGACCACATCAGTGGTGACAGTGGCGAGTCAGGAAAAAAACACTAAAAAAGCTCTGTCCCATGTCTTAATAAATTGTGATGTTGCTGATATTAGTGAGCTGGGATTGAAGGAGTTACTGGAGACAACGGGAGATATGCTCACTAAGCAGAAAGTTTTGCTTGAACGGCGCTTCAGCTAGGCGTGTGTTAGCGCAGCGCTGGTGCTCTCACAGAGGTCAGGTGTGCGTGTGAAATCTCAGTGATCAAGGCTGGAACACTACCAGAAAATCTATAAGGAAGTTTCACCTGTCAAAGCATTTGTTTCTTTAGTTTAATCATTTCCACCATGTTGTGGACAGATGGTTTTGAAAGTATAAGCCAGTGTCAGGAGACTGCCTTTGATTCTCAGCTTTGCCACAAATGCTTCGGGCTGCCCCTCGCAAGGCAGCTCTGTGCCTGCATCTGGGTGTGGGTTTTGCCTCTTTGGTTATAAACTCTCTCTAGGGTAGGAGCTGCAAGACCGTGTGATCTGGCTCAAGTCTTTTGGCACTTAGACGGAAAGAGTGCTTCACAGAGAATGAGGCTGTTTGTAGTTATTAAAAATAAAGGTGCAGATACAATCGGAGTGTTCTTCTGTAGGCCTCTAAGCATCTGCTTCTGGCTGTGGTTAGTCAGAGGATACTTTTTATCTGACTCAATAACGCTAGTTTTGTTGCAGTAATTATTCAAACAACCTCACATTCTTTTTATAGATAGTCTGTCTGTTCCTTAAGTGGAGGTACGGACTTGACAGCCCTAGAGAGATGGGAATGCAGCTTACCTGGAGGTAGATTGAGGGAGAGGCTTACAAGATAAAATGTTGTGAGTCTCAATTTTTTTGCAGCAATGTGACTCGCAGCACTTGTTGTTTGTCTCTGTAAGCAGTGCTGAGTCTGCGTAGTTTCTCTAAATATCAGTGGCAGCCACAAGTCATCACCTATGGAGATGCTTTAGAAAAATAGCAGACTCAAGGGACAGCCCATGTCTGTGGTGTGACTGGGTGGCAAAGTTGGGCCTGCCGGTTCATTGGTCCCCAGCCACGCACTTGAAGCATGCAGAGAAGACAGTGTGCGGGCGGTCAGCAGTTAGCTGGCTCTTACATGAGACCTTCTCCCTTTGAATAGGTCTTGCCGCTACAGACATGCACGTGGTTCCTGTCATGTCCCTCTGCAGGGCTGGATTTGACTGAATTTCTACAGCACATTTCAGGAGAAGGAACATATTCCCCAGAGCTACCAATTCTCTCTGGCAAGCAGTGGCAGGGATTTCACTAGGATTTCAACAAAACATTTCATGGCTAGTGGCTTGTTTGGTTAAAGAAGCTGTCCTGTGTCAACACTGTCTGTCCTAGCTGGGCCTGCAGATCCCACCATGAAGAGGCATGAGTGCCACAGTGTCTTTAGCATGTTTCTCCCAAACAGGTGGTATGAATTCCTTTTTCCTCACTATTTCTTAAAATATTTTTTATTCATTAGCTACTGTTGCTAATAGAATCAAGGTGTTAATAGCAATAGCTGGTAACAATTCACATAACACACCACTCATTCACATTCACTTATTAGCTGGAGCAACCGTTGGGAGGCCAACCCCATGTGCATGCTCAGAATTAGAAGGTTATGCTGATGCATCACTTGCCTTCTAGGTAGGTCTTTAGAAATTCCTTCAGCAGGCACTTTGTTTCACCAGCTGTATACATAACTGTATTTTTCATCTGCATATAGCAGCCACTGCCCTCCTGAGTGTGATTCAAGTTATACAACCTGTTGTAGATGCTAATGTGTACTGGCAGCCTTGTATGACATTATACCATGGTGGTCTAAGTTTATCAGTTCCCGCAAATCCATCAGCATTACTTGTCTCCAAAGCTTATCAGTCCTTGAGAAACTTTCACATAATATCTTAACATGTCTTTCTTGTCTTTGGCCTGTGATGTTTTCTAGAAACTACTTCTCCATCCAAATCTATAGAAACATACAGAATTTAAAGACACAAACTTGTACAAATGGGGCTTTTACAATACCAGAAGGTAGTGCTTTACTGGGATGGTGGAAGATACATGTCCTTGGCAGAGTACATGATATTGTGGCATGAGGTGGGCTCGAATTTGTAGGCAATAAGCTGTATGGTTCAGTACTTGTGCACACTGACATCATCATTTTTATATGGTTGGAGTTCACATTTATCTACTCCAACTGGTCTAAAAGCCTGTATGTGACACAAAGAAAAGCTCCCTGCTACAGCTTCTCTTTGTGTTTTGAAGATTGTTTAGGGTTTCCCCTAACATGGGGAGATACTAACATGCATGGAGATAACAATTTTCTTCCTATTTTAAAGCATGTGTGTGAGCTTTTGACCAACCATATGATCAATCTTCCTGTCTCTCCTTTTGGCTAAAACTATTCAGCTATACCCTTTAGAGATACATAAACACCTGACAAGTTCAGGTAGACCAGTTTTGGTTCCTGATTTTCAATAGTATCCATGGACTTTTGCCCTGTCTCGGCATTTCTGACTTCAGGGCACTCCTTCTAACACTTCATGGAATTGGATCTGGACACACACAGTTTTTTCCTGATGGAGCCTCCGATAGCTGTGTTGTAATGCCCAGCCTGACTGCTGGTGAAGAATGGAGCTCTTTGCAGGCTCTAAAAGAGGAGTCGCAGCACCCAGCAGCTAGCGACTTACATCTCTGATGTATATGGAAACGTAACAGAGCGAGATGGTCCAAGTTTTCAAATCAGGAGAGAGCTCTGTGAGATCTTAGCCATATGGCATGCTGCACTGGTTAGCCATGAATAGGTTCGCTTGCGGCTTTCCTACAGCTGATTAACGAGATAGTCTGCTCCTTCAGCGGGTCTCAATTAGCCTGGCTCCTCTGTGAGCAGCACTGGCTGAGTTTGGCAGCTTCGTCAGTGGTCTTGATTGGCTTTCCCTGGTTTCGCCCAGATGAGGCTTGGTCTCCTGCTGCTGAAAGAGGAAACACTTTTGCTGGATGCAGAGTAAGGGTCTCCAAAGAAGTCTGGGCTGTAGCTGGTGTGTAGCTAGCAAGCCAGAATTTAATGCCAGCCGACAAGCCTGGAGAAAGGAGTCTTTATTATCTTGGGTGTCTACAGTGGAGGAAAGGGGTAAGTGCTCTGAAACTCTTCCTAATTCCAGCCCTGCCTTTTCCTCTCCATGGAGTCTGATCCTCCTAAGAGGCTCCTGTCCTGAGCAGCCAAAGTGGCTGGAAATAACAAATGGGTAAAGGGATGTTGTAACAGAGAAGGCTGTGAGCTCCTGATCACCATTACATGGGCTCTTCCCTACTGCATGATCCCTCAGGTCTTGTTCTTTGTCTTAGCAGAAGGACTTGGCTTTCACTGCGACTGGCACAGTCGGTCTGATTGATGCTCTGACCCATGTCTTGATCAGCTGCAGGGGAAGCAGGAGGCACAGGAGGCATTCGACTAGTGTAACCAAGAAAACAGGAGGAGTTGGCTTTTTAGAAGGAACCAGAATGGAGAAACACTCTGAATTAATAACTTCATTCACTACATAACATGGTGGAGAAAACTGAGAGGGTTGTGCTGCTGCGCTTGACATTTACCTGTGTAGTTTTTACCTGTGGTGGTGGAAGTGAGGTTGGCAGGTGTGTAGGTTAGCATACAGGGCATGCCTTTACATTGCTGGCATATTCTGTTAGGTTTCAAAAGCATTCAGATGTCCCACAAAGTATTATAAATTTAAAACAGGTGGCGTTCTGTGGTTCATATGATAAAAAGTATATGCCAGCAGGAAAGGGTGAAAAGGCTGTGCTGACATGTCAGTGAAAAAGAGTTGCTAGCTGTAGACCTAAGCACTAAGTGAAGTAATAGGTTGTTTCACAAAGCCACATTTCTTACCCAGCTTTTTACAGAGCTGTCATTTGGAAAATCAGAGGCATATGCAGTCCTTATTGACAGACCATACCCTGCATGGACTTTGCTGGGGGTTTGCAGGGCCAAGCATCTTCTCTCTCTTTTTTTTTTTTTAATTTTTTTTTTTGTTTGCCACTGTGATAGACACCATGCCAGCCATGGCAGCTGTGCCATTTGTTATCCATCATGCTCTTAACTGGAATTAGCTCCCATCCCCATTTCCCTGCTGGTTCAGTCAAACAGCTCTTCAGCAGCCAGGTTATTTCTCAGCCTCTGATGCCTGTTTCTTGGAGATGGTACTACCTTGCAGTAAGAACAGTTTTTATATCAGTGTCCCCGTCTCCCCCAACAGGAAGATCTGCTAGCCCTGTCCTCTCAGCTGTGGAAAAGCTATTTCCAAACACAGGAGTAAGGATGCCCTTTTTCAGTAATTATAGATCTTTTACTGGGAGACGCTTTATAGATTCCAGCTAATCTAAGAGGGTCTCAGTATTTTTTGCTGAGGATGGGGGGAGTTACCTTTAAGGGAGCGGATTATCTTCAAGCTAACCCACTTTCTGTGAGCACTGTTCTCTTTTACTGCTGCACTGGGGCCCCCTCATGACCAGGAATGGATTCTTTCCTCCCCAGTAGCCTTTCAGAGAAGGGATGTGAGCACGTTTAATAGGCTAATGTGCTCTAAAGTGGGGTTTGCATGAAAGATGCAACGCCTGATCCCTGCCTGACCTTATAAATATTTACTATTCAACATGCCTTAAGCAGTCCTATGCATTTAAGCATGGCAGTGAACAGCAAGCATGTTTATAACTACGTGTGTGGTTCTACCCTTAGTGCTAGAGCTGATGCCATGAGGCCGGGATAGCTATCTGCCCTGCCTGTTGGAGACCAGAGGAGACTGGGGGCCATTGGCACTGACACCACGCTCTATGCCCAGGCAAACATTCGGGTTAGAAATATCTGTATGTGTTGGCCATATGGAAGGTAGATGTACTTTTATCGTGCAATTAAAGGATAAAGGGACTGTCCTTAGCATTTGCTGAGTTCAGAGTTTGCCTGTGCCCCAGCTCAGTGATTGTGCCGCTGGGCAGCAGGGCAAGGCTGAGCAGGAGGCAGGGAAGAGTTTCTCCAGCTGAACAGAAATCTGTTACAGCACAACACGATACTGGGGCCAAATGAAAGTAACTCAGCGAGGCAGGGAAAATTCAGCTCGGCTGGTTACTGACAAAGACATGTCAGGCAATTAGTGATCCCTGCAGTATGTCCTGTTACCTGCTCAGCTAGAAGAAGGAGCTGACAGTAAACCTGCTGCCAAGGAGTGAAATGTGTTCAGTTCCCATGGCACAAGCATTTATTATCAGTCTGTGCTGTTCTGTTAGCTCAAGACACCCAGATAAGGATGCAAGCACAGAACAAAACAGATATTAGGAGAGCTGTACCTCAACCCATCAATCATTTAAAAGCATTAAGTATTTAAATGTACAGTTAGAATTGATTTGAATCTCTTGAGAGAAAATTCTATGCATGCACCTCCTGGAAGAGTGTGCTTTAGTTTCAATCCTTCGGTGTCTCTCATTGCACTGGAGTTTGGTTCTGGCAAGGGGGGTTTCTGCAGCAGCAAAGGACAGAATACTGTTCTCTTTTGGTTTTCCTCAAAGGCTGAGGGATGGCCTGAGGGACTGCCTTGTGAACCTTGCAGAAACACAAATGGCTGAACTCTAAACAGAACATGTAACACAGAAGGTTTCTACCATGGCCGTTCAGTTATAACATTCTTAACCACATTCTGGCTTCGCTGCACTAGATGAGGAATGTGAAGTCTCTCCTCCATAGAGAAGAGCAGAAAATCTGGGAAGGAGGAAAGCATCATCTGCGCCAATTCCTCGAGGATTAGGAGACCAGCCCAGTATCATGTAAGAAGCCAGTAGCAGAGTGGGCACAAAAAAAATGCATTAATAGTGACTCGGACTCCAGGCTGGCCAGTCCCAAGGGGTAGAGAAGTGCATCATCCTTCTGACCAGCTAAATTCCACTTAGGGGTCCTCTTGCCAGCAGAAAATGTGGTCATCATAATTGAAACAGTGCCTGAAACCAGAAATACAGTCTGGAGGAGAAAAAATGTTCTGGACATTTTGAAATGTTCCGGCTTGGGTATTTTCAAAATTAAATGCTTTTATGTTTTACTTGGAAAAGACTCTTCAGCTGTATTTATGTGCAAAGTTGCTGATTATATGTATTACAATGGAAGCAATCAAATAAAAAAGGAAAGAAAAGAGTATTGAGGCTTAAAGAGGGAAATGCCTCATGAACAATCAACCAGACAAGACAGCTGGGAGATCACAGCTTTTTATCTGTCTTCAGATAAATCTGAAAAGACTGGGAAGTTTTTCCTTTGCTTTTTCACCTTTCTGAATCCAAATGAAAGCTAGTAGTGATACAGAATATTTCTGTAAAACAAAAATTCTTGATGTTCCTCTAATACAACCCCTTATGCTCTGCCTGCATGTGATGCAGCTTAATTGGAATCAAAGAGACTAGAGACAAAGAAAAAATCTCATAAACACAGAAAATAAATCCCACACGGATATTAAACAAAGCTAGTGCATTTTTAGTAGTGGTTCTAAAGAGCCTTGATATTTCCTGAAAACTCCCATGCGTCTGCAATATCTTCCACAACATCAATCCCAGCATGTTATGTGGTCATTAGTCCGAAGAACATACTCATTCATTTATGAGTTTGAGATGGGCTCATTAGTCAGGAGTGGCAAACTGAGTTACGAGCTTCATTCCCAAAGATTCAATATTTATTGTGTGCCATCAGACATCTCCATAATTTCATGGCTGGTTTTCTCAGAAGCTTGGAGTATTAAAAACAAAGCCTGGGGGAAGTGAACTGAAAGATCTGGAAGGAATTGGAGTGCTGCCTCCAAAGCTGGGTGGGATACTGGGGCAGTGGTACCAGGCCTCTGTGTCCCTATACTGTGACCGGGGCCACCATGAGAGCAAAATTTAGAGCAGGGCAACTTCTGGCAGCTATTGCTCATCCTGCCCTACCTGCCTGAGGAAGGCTTCAAACTGACGGTCCACCCTGCCCCATGCCATGTTCTCTACCAGTGGCGGTCAGAGAAGCTGTTTGGGGAGATCCTGCAAGCCTGGAGGCTGTCTGAGATCTGCTCCACTGAGACCTGTGTCCACAAATCTTTTGTGTTTGTGTGTGTTAGAGGGCATATCTCTGCTTTTAGCATCTGGTTGTGGACCTCATTTACTGTGAGTCTCTCTAAACCCTCTGGGAACCTGCTGATGCCATCTGCTGCCACAACATCTTATGGCAACAATTTCCAGAAGTTTACCACCTCCCGTGTAAAAAAACCAAAGTATTCTTATCTGCCAAGCACATCTAAAATTTTCCAGTTTCAAGTTTCCAGTAATTCTTGGGGCATTTTGAACCTTTTTAGCTCTGAACAAGGAAGCTGAGTCACAGGCCAAAGCCACTGAGATGCCTCAGACAACATTTTCCCCTCTCTGAGCACCCAGGGCCTGTGCTTTTGTGGGTCGCCGCTGGAGAGCTGAGAGCTCTCCTCGTTAAAATCCAGGTGTGGAACTCATTGCACCAAATCCATCACCTAAAAGACAGGCATCCAATAACTAATCCAGGTATCCATATATAGAAGTTACAGATGCACTACCAGCAGATGATTCACCCGTTTCTAAAACAGGTATCCCGGATTCCTGCTGTGAGTCACTGCAGGAACCGCCTCCCTGCCTCTCTTGATTCTAGAGGACGCTTATTTAACAAGAGTGGATTTCACATGTAAGCTTTTTAATATCATGGAAGTTAGTTGAAACCTGCCCCTAACATCTTTGCCCTGGGGGGGGGGGGGGGGGGGGGGGGGGCGGGGAAAGACACCTGAACTCTTAAGTTCTTTTGTAAGAATTTCGGCTGAAGGGGGATAGCAGGTGGGTGAGTGCAGGGTGGCCTGATGATCCTCTGTCACCTGCTTGAGGTGGGGAAAACACCCTGACCTCAGTCACAGCTGTAGTCTTTCAGGGCTTTTAAACTAATTATCTTGGGTTTTTAATGATGCACTTCCCAGTCATCACCCAGGAACATGGTATCTAAGCATAGTTTGTTTGGGATTCAGGGTCAGGCCAAACCTATTTTAGGTGATAAAATGGCAGTTAAATGCATGATATTTGGATCACCAGTATTTAATGAGGCAGCTCAAAAGGCAAGGAAGAAGAGCAATATTATGATTGTGTAAGTCTCCTCCTGTTTCTGAATGTTAAAATCACGTGGCAGGTGTCACCAGAATAGGGTGATTAGCTTAGAAACCACTAATTTTATGTACCTGTGGAAATGTGACAGAATGCAAAACATTTCTGTGCATGCAGGGGCAAGTTTTAACAATCGTTTTGTCAAAATGTCAATCTCACTTAGCTTATAAAGTGACTGAAGGTCATTGGCATTTTCAAAAGGGATAGATTTCTTCTGTTTGAGTGCTGAAGGCCGGGGTTTTGTAAAAAGCTATTTTAGGAGAACTAAAAAAAAAAAAAAAAAAGTAAAACAAGCCCATGTGTTTGTTACAAAGCCAAATTGGCGTGTAACAGCTGTCGTCACTAGTATTTATTATGAAATACTATTTGTTCTGCAAAGTGCCGTATCTTTCCATGCAGTTTAAAAAGAAAGAGAAGTTTTACAGGTTGCTTTTTTAGTTAAGAATTCCAAGCAAGCAAGGATTTGATTGTTTTCATGTAATGCCAACTTCCAATATATGGTCACAAAATGACCAGATTATAACACAACTATCACTGATGTATACAAAAGGAGAATTTTTTTAAGCCTCTCTCCCAGATCTAAATATCCTAGTTTACGATTGATACCTCTGTGTGTTTTTACATATGTGTACCTATACGCATTTGAGTGGAATTATGTGTGCCCACACACGTGATTTTTTTTTTCTCCTAGATTTTTCATACAGTGTTTTTAAAGCTAAAACCGGTGCTCATTTTTAAATGAAAGGCAACGTTATTTCCCACGACTCCAGCACCTTATGCTTTATGAGGAAGTGCTGGCAGGGGCAGCAGCAGGGGTCCTGGCGCTGAGTCGGAAGGGCTGCTCGCTGCCTTCGGGGCGCCCCGCTCCGCCTTTCGCTCTGGCAGCCGGCGAAGCCGCCGCCGCCGCCGTCCGCAGGCCTGGCCGAGCCCCCTCCCCCGCGCGCCGCGGGGGAGGCGCAGGGAAGGCTCCAGCCCCGCTGTTCCCGGGGGAGGGCCGCCCGGGCGGCGGGGCCGGATTGGGCCCGGCGGGATCAGACAAGGGCGGCGCGGCGCCGATTGGCCCTGCCTGGGTCAGGAGCCGTGGGCTCCCGGAGCCGCGGCCTGACCGCCAGTAACCCCGCGGAAACTCAGCCGACTTTTTTTTTTTTTTTTTTCCCCCCCCCTCTCTCCCCGCTCCATTTTCTTTTTCTGCGCCGTCAGCCCGTTGCGGCTCGGCCGTGGCGGGCGGCCCAGCCAATGGCCGCGGGGGGTGTGCTGGGCCCGGCCCCGCTCGCCCCAGGCATCGCACAACGCGGCCTCCCCGGGCCAAAAACGGAGTTTTGTTGCCAGGGGCTGTTGGGAGCCCGAGCAGAGGGCGCTCTCGGCTTCCTTCGGTAAGCCAGCAGCGCAGGAGGTGGGAATTTGAGGCATCCCTGGGCCAGGGTCCGGCCTGTGGGCACCCCGTGAGCCTCGGGGTGGTGCCCGAAGGGGTTCCCCGGGGGAAGAGATTTCTCCGGGGCAAGGCTGAGGCTACCTGGCCATAGGGAAGGCAAATGCCACCCACTCCATCCACCCTGCTGCCATGGTACCATCTCCCCCACATGCTATCTTCAGACTTTGTTTGCTCCCCCCCCCCCGGCCAAACCCTGCTGCCCAAGAGGTCCCTGCAGTGTTCCTGGGGTTCTGGCTCCTCTTGGAGGGTCAGCAGCAGCTGCTGTTTTCTGGCCATGGTGGGAGCTGGCACCCAGCCCTGCTGCTGGGCAGCTCTCGGGATTTCTGCCCTCCCTGGTCCTGCTCCCAGGCCCGTGGGCTGGGTACACTGGGCACTGGGCTCCTCGCAGCTGTGGTCACTGCATCCTGGAGCTGGGGAGGGTGGGAGGTCGCATCTGGAACCTGGTCCCCCCGCAAAGACCACACGGGCATCTCCTGTGTGTAGTGTCCAGAGTGGGGAGGTGCAGCAGGCCCTCCACCTGGCTGACACAGCAAGCAGGGAAGGCCTGTAGCCCTCCCCATGCTTCCTTGGCTGGAACAAGCAGGCACTTGTTTGCCTGTCCTTCCCTACCCAGCCGAGCTGGCTGTCATATTAACCCTCCCCTCCCCTTCCTTGGCTGGTGGGACATCTTCAGAGAAGCAAAGTTGGGGTGCATGGGAATTGCAACCCAGATTTCACAGATTGCATAGGAAACTGGGAGTAATAATCACATGTGAAACGCTTCCAGGCAAGAAGCTCGAAATGCTGAGCTGGCCCTGCTGAAGGCCTCGATAGTATAGGAAAACATATTTTGGACAGGGGATTTAATAACAGCCTTTAACAAAGAGGGAGAGGCTGAGATCTGAGTTCCACTCTCATAGAACTTTATTTTTAGGCTTGGCTGAATAATCAAGAGGTTTGGAGATTTGCCTTCTCTGTTTCACTTGTTTTAGGAGAGGCTGTGCTGGCACAGCTGGGATCAAAAGTGCCCTGGATTATCAGAAGCAGCACCTCTGTCACTTCCAGAGACGTAATTCTGTGACGAGCTGATGAGCTGGAGAGTTTAATTTGCTTTTTTCCACAGCTCAGGGCAGCCACACATCATGTTGCCTGGGCTGCTCACAGACTTTCAGGTGGGAGAATGTGGCTGCTGGAGGAGCCCAGACGTTCCTCCCTTCTCCCTCCCTTGCTCCTGTGCTCTCCCCTGAGCCCTGGTTTGCCACGTGCTGGCTCTGGCTTTCCCACCCAAAGGGCTTTCCGGCAGCTTTCTGGAAACCAAAGAGTGGGCCAGTTTTGCTGAGGAACTCAGCATGCCGGCTGCACGCCAAGGGACTGGTGGCATCCGCAAACGGGCTGGGTTGGGGGGTCCCTGGGTGCTGCAGGTGGTAAATTTGCCGCAAACAGAGCCACCCCTTCTGCCTGCTCCCACATGGGACAAAGTGGTACCACGCAATGATGGCCTGATTCGCAGCTCCGATCAACCAGGTGCTCAGAACGCGGTTGCGTGGGGAAGCAGGCAAACTGCAATCAATTAAAGCGAGATTTCGGCCTGGGGATTTCCCCCTTCTTCTTTCAGTTCCCTGCAGCTTCGAAAGGGGTGGGGAGAGCTGGGACGCCAGCTCACGCAGGAGGAAAATTCCCCTTCGCTGAGGTTAATGAACCGCCTGACGCGGTAGCGGCTGTGCCCAGCCAGGGAGACGGGCTGCCGGTATTACGTGTTATGCTGCATGTATATCTGTCAGCCGCAAGGCTCTGGCAAGAGGCCCTGGCTGGAATTAACCTGCAGTAACCCCTTGGCGCAGGGGCAGCCTTGGCGGGGTGTGCCTGCCCCGGCTGCGCTGGAGTATGAAAGCCATTATAATCCGTTCATTCACGGCGCTTAAAGAGCCAGAGGTTTGTTTTTTTTTCTCCTAGTTCTCCTGGAAGGGAAGAGGGTTTGGAAATGGTAACCCATATCGTTCTCTGTCCTGACGGAGTGTCACGCAGTTTACTGAGCCCAGCCCGCCATGTCATCACTCCCAAGTTTTAAAGTAACATTTTAATTATGAACAAATAAAATTTCAGATCAGCACAACCAGATGTCTGTTTCCATATTAGTAGAAATTATTTCAAAAAGTTTTTTTTCTTTTCCATTACACAAAACAGAGATACTACTATGCGGAAATCCCTAAGCTGTGAAAAATCGTATCCTACTCACATTTCAACAGTGACAGAGCTTAGACAATATGCAGATTCAACTTTCCAATCCTTCCCTGAACACCCAACACTTGGACATCTGCTCTTCACAATACCAGCGGTGCTGGGAACGATTTTGGAAAACAGATCAGTCCATGCTTCTGCCAACAGCGGTGTGCGTGTGGTATGTATGCCTCCCTGCTCCGTGCTTGGCCCCGAGCCTCACTACAGCCCCGTGAAGCGGGGCGTAACCCCCTGTTACAGATAGGGAAACTGAGGCACGTAGAGTTTTTAAGTGACTTTGTCCCAAACCACACAGTGAGCGAGCTAGCTAAGCTGGGGACAGGTCCCAGACAGGTCCCACTGTTGCCTTCTCTGCTTCCACCTCTTACAGACTCATTTAAGCTAAACCTACAGACAATGCGTCCAGGATACAAACATGCCACCAAAAATATATATATATATTTATAGGTATATATATATATATATATCTATCTCAAACAAAGTTCTACTTAAAGTGTTGTATCTGTTTCTTAATCTAACAAAAATTCTAACTCAAATACATTCCAAATTACCTGCACCCACAGTTCAGTTTAGGCAATTAAATAATTAAGAAACCCCTCGAATGTTCATAATTCAGAAAAAAAAAAAAAAGCAAATAGCTGTCAATACTCCTAGGTATATTAAAGAAAGATTTAAGGCACCCAGAGATATTTGCCAATCTACCTTTAAAGTGACTGGGCAAACCCCAGGACTGTTTGGTTACTGCTCCTCAGCTTCCACCCTAATTCCAGATTCTGGACCTGAATCAGCAACTGAAATTTGAAAGGAACCCTTGATGCCAAATCCTGCTTCTCTGCTGAGAGGATGTGAAATACTGCAGCATGTTACAGCACGCTTCTCTACCATAGTGTATGTCACACAACACCTTAAGGGCACCAGGAGCAAGGAAATCGTTCTCCTCAACTTCTCCCCTCCCCACATCCCTTTCAAATTACTGGCTGGAGCAAACTTATCCTCGCTGGGGATGTCTGTAACTTCAGAGGGGTTTAGACTAGAGCTATATCAGTCTGCGGTTACAGAGCTAACAGCATTTCTCTCTTTTTGGAGGGCTTTTTCAATTTTTTTGAATGGTAGGATACAATTCTAGCCACAATCTCCCTTTGCCCCATCCAGCCCCCAGACTGTTATGAGCCTCAGAGCAGTAAGGGTGCTGTCTCCTGACACTGGCTGAAGGGGCCCCTGCTCCATTCCTCCCTGTTGTACCTCTCGACTGGAGACACTGCTCCCAAAGGCTCAGAACCTCGAAGGGTCCCATTGCTGAGCAATAACAAGGCCATGGTGGTGGCAGGGAGAGGAAAGGAGAGGAGAAGGACTTCTTTTCTGAATAACAAGCATGTGCTTGTTCAGGAGAACATCACAGAGCTCTCCTGGCTCCTGGTGAGTTTCACAGCAGCAGGAGAAAGCAAAGCTGCAGAGACTCGATCCCGTGAAGCTTGCCTGGCTGCTACGTGGCAGAGCTGAAGTGAGGAACTTGGCATCCGCTCCATCTCTGCCCTCCCTGCCCTGCCTGAATAAGGGAGACGCTGCAAACCCGACTCCAACATCACCTCATTCCGGCCACCTCTTGTGCTTTCCTTCAGCTCCATTTGATGCATTTAAGCAACAAAAATTACACTATTGCTACAACTAATAATGATAATAATAAAAATTAATAATAATGGGGAGAGTTAAGAGGGAAAAAAAGCACATTCAGCCCAGTGAGGGGCTCGGGGCCATGATACCCAGAACCTAACCCACCGCCTGAACTCCAGCTGCGGTCTCTGCAACTTGGAAGAAACAATACCCATGAGGATTTTTTCCCCAGCACATCCTCCAGCTGTGTGCCCACATCAGCTTGGTGATATAACTGACCTTTCTGCAGGCTCAGCCGCCCTCGCTGCCCGCCTGGCCAGTGAAGGAGCAAGGCGGCGAGATGGCTCGCTGCAGGGTCCGGGAGACAAGCTAAGGGGCTAACGAGGAGCTGCTTTTGCCACCCCTTCCCACTCCCTCAGAGGAGCAGGGAATGGCAAACCTGGGGGGGTGCACCCTGGGCAGGAAAGCCCAGAGGTGGCCCACACTGGTGGCAGTGCCTTGCCTCGGAGGCCTGGACTCCCTCAAGCCCCCCATGGCACCTGGCCCCGCGTCGGTGTTTTTCAGGCACTTGTTAATCAACCGAGCGGAGCCCCTGAAGATGGAGAGACCTGCTCCTGCAGCCACTCTCACCGCTCTCTACACCTGGCCCCATCCCTGTGCTCAGCATGGGACGCAGATCCACAGGGCAGGCACGAACACCAGGACATATGCCTGTCACCCAGCTGGGACCCTGTTTCCCCAGCACATAAAGCAGCTTAACTCAGCGGTGGAGCTTTGGTTTACATATTTCTCCCCCTCTCCATTTTGGCAAGGGCCTGTTTGCTGGCAAAAAAAGTCAACAGTGCTGGCAAACAAAACCACCCTGGCCTGGTGCCGCCCCACAGCAGCCAGTGGCACCCCCTTCCATCTGTCCCCCTTCTCGCTGTGGCTCTCCAAAGGGGCTGTGAGCCTGGAACCAGGCTCTGCCTTCAGTCCCTGGTGGCATGGGCCTCAGCAGGCAGTGCAGGGAGGCTGTGATGCCAGAGAGAGGAGGTAATAAGGCCACCAAGGCTTCCCTCCAGTGCCTGCTGCCAGCACCACACCCCTTCCCAGCCACCCATGGACCTGTTTGGAGCTCTAAGAGAGTCTGCAGCCTCTTCTCTCCCCAGCCAGAGAGGCTATGCAGTGGAGAGAACACTTCCCAGGAGATATCTTGGAAAGAGACAACTCTCCTTCCGATGGCAAGGGAAGGGGATGAGACTGCTTTTCCTGGGGAGAAGAGTTTAGCCATGCCATATCTGTCTGCATCCCTTAAGAAAGGAGGAGGGACAGAGAAAGGAATTTTGGGGGGAAGGTGGTGGGGAGAAGGTCACTGACTTTGGCTCAACTCTTCAGCTGGCCAGTAAAGGCTTCCCTTAACTCTGTGGTATGCAGCTGGCTGTGATGGGCCTCCCTAGGCTGCTTCCTACCAGCTCCTCTGCCAGGGAGAGACTGGGACAACGTAAAGCAGGCAACGGGTTAGAGGGGCTGGAGAGAAACAACGGAGAGGAAAAGGAGAAGGGGGGAAGGGGTGGCCTTGCATTATAAAGGCATAGTCTTAGATCTTAAATACATCACGTAAAATACAGCGTGGGAGGGGAGTTAAAACTCATTATCTTAAGCAAACTGGTAGCATTATTCAGTAGTTAGTAAACAGAACATTAAACCTTTGTCCAGCGTGTTCGGAGGGGTCAGGGAGGGAGAAAGGGAAAAAAAAGGAGGGAGAGGTGTGGACACGTGTGTGAATGGGAGCAGGAACTCAGCCACTCTTGTGACTCCCATCTCCAGTCCGCATTTTCCGAGCCAGAATGACCTCCTTGGAGACCTTCTTGCGATCGCTGGCCAGCCCCAGGAGGCACATGAGGTCGATGAAGGCTGTGGTTAAGTTGAAGCGCCAGCCAAACTCACTGGTGGAGTAGTCGTAGGGGAAGGTGTGGTGGTAGTTGTGGAAGCCTTCTCCTGCAAAACACAGCCAGGGAGAGGATGTTGCAGAGTTCTAGGTGATGGCCCCTTTATCTTGGCCACAATCCTGAAACAGGCTCTGGACTGAGTCCAAGCTCCTCTCTCCTCTCAGCCCAATTTCGCCTCCCTACAATCCACCCCATCTCATTTGGGCATGGTCCAGCATGCCCAGGCTGTTCCAAATGAGACAATGACAGTCATAGAGGACCTATAGCGCTTTGGAGGAAAATGAGCATGTGTGGAGGAACTGAGAATGGCCCTGGCTCACCGACTGCACTGAAACACCAGGGGAACCCCAACGACTTCTCCTCTGCCACCATGTGTACTGCCTTCTAGTATTGGTTGAGCTACCAGCTGGACCTGCAGCAAGGCTAGGCCAGGCCAGTCAATACTCCTACAACACTGGCAGTCCTAATCCCAAGTGCAAAAGGCATTTCCATATGGGAGTAATGCAGACAGACTTCTGCTACGTGAATTACCCCAGTCTGCTATTCTCTGCTCCAGACACTGTCAACGCTGGCTTCAGTGCTCATTCCTTCAATAACATCACCTGAACTCCTGCTCCTACTCCCCTGAGTCTCTGCAGTTCAAATCCCACCCTACTAAAAAACCAGAAGCAGACCCTTGGTGGTGAAAATCAGTGCAGCTGCACTGATATGCAGTGATGCAAGCCAGCTGAGGATTTGGGCTTGGAAGAACAGATCAAGGCAAATGCTGACCCTGGGATGTACTCTCCTAGGTCCCCAAAATTTCAGGAAAAAACTATGCGACGATCTGCCTTGTCTCATCCTCAATTACCCCCAAAATCACTAGCTGCCCTGCGAGCATGTCTAAATGTGCATCTGGCTTTCAAATCAACAAATTCAAGGCAGATAAGCAGAGACTGCAGCATTTGTTTTTCAGTCTGGTGAGCAGGGCAGAGAGACCTTCAAGCAGGGTAAATAAAATATTGCTATTGGGATAAGGAGGTGCTAAGTGTAGCAGAGTCCTTTCCAGCCTGGAGAGAGGCTGGTGGGAACTGATAACCCCCACTGCCCTTATGTACTCACTGGACAGCCTGGGAAACACCCCCAGATACAAAGGCTAGAGAGGCAGCTGCAGGGGTAAAAGGGGACATCTGGATTCACAGAAATTCCTAGAAGCAGCTGCAGCTCCAAGCGAAAGCCCCTGCTCTATCTGCAGCAAAAGACATGGGTGCTTAACGTACCTAAGGCCCCCAGGCTGACCAGGGGGTTCTCCCGCGGGTTGATGTGCCGATCATAGGGCCGGTTGCCAAACATGTGAGCAGCGCTGTTCACAAGCCAAGTGGCATTGAGCCCTACGGTGTAGCGCAGGATGGCTGGAATGAAGAAGCTGATGATGATGGATTCATCCCAGAAATACCAGGGCACTAAAGTGGGCATCGTGAAGCACAGCAACACCACCGAGGGCTTGTAATATCTGAAAAGGAAGGGACCGAGAGGAAAGTGTTCAGTGGCAGAAGCAGGACAGGAAGAGCAAGTTGAGTCCTCCCTTAGGAAGATTCATGCTCAGCTATACAGGGAAAATCAAGCGCAGAAATACCCCATGCCTAAGCTCTGCACCTTTTGCCCTGGCTGTGCAGAAACCACACCCAAGTCTTTCCACCAGGCAGGAGACTCAAACTAAAGTCCTGCTCAATTTGTGTCAATTTCAATGTCTCCATCACTGTGAGTCCAGACACCAGCTGCTGCTTTTGGCTTCGTCTGCCATTTGCTTCTCAGCTATGTTGCTCCCCGTAAGGACAACTTCATGCTTGCAGAGTCCCACAGAAGGTCCCTTCTCTGGCTCTGGTCTAGTGCTGCAAGTCCTCCTTGCAGACTTGGCCCTACCTACCAATACATCCCACCAACAAATGCAAGTAAAGGGACACCTGCACCATCCCACAGATGAGCATGTGGGGTCTCTCACCAGAAGGAAAGGAGTAAAGGAATCTCAACCATTCTGATGACCCACAAGAAAAATCCCAGGCACAAAAAGAAGTGAAGCCATAAACCTTGCTTGGTTTGTCTTAGACTGACCTCCTGAGTGAGGGTGGTTACTATATGAGTTCAGTCCTCCACCCCTGCAGCTCTTGTGACAGGCTCACCTCTTCTGGTGAAAAGTCCCAGTATAGCCCCACACAGCTCAGAGATACCCCATCCAAGATACACCAGTGCATCAAGACTGTCCTTCCCAGTTACTGCTTCTCTCATGTTCCCATTCTCAACTCCTCTTTCACCACACTGCTTCTTGGAGACTAATGGGAGAGCAGCAGAGGCATGGCACAGAACATGTACCACAACATCTCCAAGGACGGCCTGGAGGCACCTGTGGGTGGGCTCTGGGCCAGCCAAAGCAGCAGCTGGGCTGAGGGCAGGCAGGCACGCAGGTGTTTGGCAGCGGAAAGCTCAGCTTGCTGCCGGCAAGATGCTCCAGAGTAGGCGGGCAAGAAAGGGGTGTGGGAGGGCTGGATATAGCACTAGCTCCTAAATACTTCCTATACCAGAGACATAGTTCATTTCTCACAGGCTTCATCCCGCAGCAAAGCCTTGGACAGACCGAAGGCTCGTATTTCTCACATAATGCCCTCAGTCCTCTCATGCTCCAAAGGTCCCCAGCCCATTTATGGAATCCCTGCTCTACCCCACGGGGCTCTGCACTGGGGCTGACCCACCACTCACTTCCGCTGGAACATCACCACTTTGTCAGCCTTTATGTCACTCAGGTCCAGCTTCTGGCCCTTCTCTATGACATCCGGGTGCTTGCGCACCAGCAGCCAGCCGATGTGGGAGAAGAAGAAGCCCCGCTTGGCGTTGTGCGGGTCTGCATCTGTCTCGGAGAACTTGTGATGAACGCGGTGGTCCCGGACCCACTCGTAGATGTCGTTCTGCAAGGCAATAGGAATGGAGACTTAGGGCCAGGGCTGGAGATGTTCCTTTCAAATGAACAAAAGGGCTTAAAGCATTTACACACCTAAATCCCATTGTCCTGAACCTGTATCAGCTATTTTATTTGACTTTTAAAGCAAGGGTTAGGTCTTCAACTTTGCTCAGTCACTTCAATTTTCTTTGAAAAATGCTTCTTTGGTGGGCTGCCTTTTCTCCTTTTTAATTGGCTAACTTTAGACTTTGGTTTGCAAATCCTCTACAGCATCACAGGCTCTGATTGCTCAGCCTGTTCCCCCACCCCTGCCATTTCCAGCTCTCACTGGCCAGTCAGTGCCTGCCCCCTCATGCGCTCAGCTCTTGTTGGCCACTTCTCCCCTTCCCTACATGGTGCCAGCTGGGATTAATCTGCCTGCCCTTCCTTTCACCCGTGACATTTTCCATGGGTCAACCCACCTTGCTTTTCCTAGGATTCATTGCCAAATCACATCTGTTTAACTTGGGGTGAGTTTTTAAATTTTTTTTTTATTATTGGAAATCAAACAGTCTCAAAATTAATGCTCCTCTTTAGAAATAGAATAAATACACCATTTGAATGATAGTTATCAAAAAAAAAACCCCTTCAGCCCCATAAACCATTCTATTTAATTTGCAAAATCAATACAGTCTGGAAAATGTCAAAGGTCTCACCCTTTGTATTAAGAAAGGATTGGTTTGGCCACTTTTAAGAAGAGATCTTAATGAGCCCGCGCTCATACCTTTACACCAATGTGCTTAAAAGCCATATATTACACCATCCTAGAAAACATGAAACAGAGATCCAAGCATGCCTCTATCGCTTATATTACACAAGAGGCTCCTTAATCTCTTAAGTACATAGGACTTTTCCTCAAAACACTTTGAAGGTAGGGAAGTGGCAAAATCATTCGTATTTCTTGCCTGGAAAGATCAAGTGACTTATCCGCTCAGGGAGCCTGTAGCAGAGACACAACTCCTCAACTCCCTCTTAAATGCTGTAACCACTCCTCCTTCAACTGATATAAAATGATCTACCTGCAGGTCATGCAAAAAGGCAACAAAGGACATAGGCGAGGATTCAAATCTCACTTGTTTCCAAATACTGGGAACCGCTGCCTGCCTTCCAGCCAAATCCAGAGCACCTCCAGGTATGATTAGCCCTCACTGATGTTAGCCAGAGCTTGGCCACTCAGCTTTCCCTCAGAAGGTGGCTCAGCAGCCTTCCCTGTCTCGTAAGGAGAGAAACAAAACCAGTATCCATGCTGGAAATGTTTCACCTGTAACACAAAGTCTCTTTCACAGTCCAGACCCTACACAACATGAGAAAGCCCAGCCTGAAAGCTGACAGACAGCTTGGATTTGCACATCTGGGGAGGTTTTCTCTGCCTTCAGGGAATCCTTCCACTGGGGGCAGGAGGCACAAATTTGGAAAGAGACCATGTACCGCAGCTGGAGGTAGTACCCCACTCATCCACCACACCCTGCGCAACAAACAGAAAACAGGGGTCTCAAAACTGAAAAGTCAGTATCTTGTCTCAAAACTCTAGCACGTTATGGTTTCTACAGAATTTATTTTGGGATCACCTCTAACTGTAATGCTGTCTGCCAACTCGTGGCTTACTGAGATCCACAAGCAAAGCGTAGGAGAATGCCTCCTTCCTTGGGAGTTTCCAGCTACAGACTACAACCCAGGAGAGCTCCTGCTGTACTGCCGCTGGCCTGGTCTTGCAGGTGGAGGAGCTGATTAGGGGCAGAATTTTCTCTGAAATTACAAGCCACAGGTCTCTGAGCACCCAACCGACATTTTCTGGAGGAATTCATGTATGATAATCTATAATCTTCTCTGGCCTTAGAAGTTACCAGTCTCAGCTTTGAGCTGCTGCCACTAACACGGAATGAGAGATAAACCCGAAAATAAACCTTCTCTTTATCTTACTGGAAATAACTATAAAAAAAAATCCATGGAGAATGGTACTGAATTTTCAGTAAAACTTTGGATTAGTTCTAGTGAGGCAGGAAATATCTGTCTGTCCTCTCATCTTTGTCTATTCCTATCCCCTACAGCAATAGCTCAGCAAATTCTTTCCCCCTCTGCCCTATAACCCTGTGAAAGATGGTCTTTGTACAGGACGAGCCAACACACAGCAACCCACCCCGTTCCCTTGCTGAGTGCTGGACCAGTAGTTGGAATCAGCAGCTCGGTCCTTCCTCTTCCTCATGAAAATCTCTGGTTTGGTAATAACAGAGAATAGGAAAGTCAATGTTGTTTTAGAAAGTTTTTCAAGGCTAAGAAAAAGCCATCCCCACCCTATTCTGATTATATGTGGAATGAAGTGATTCCTCTATGGTTACACAGGGAGACAGAAGATAATGTCTCTCAAATATCTGGTTTGACTTGAGCTTTACGCTTCTCCCATACCTCAGCTGGAGAAATACTTAGGGCACAGCACCGATATTTCTCTGTTCACGACCTTCTAGCAGAAATTGCTGCATCCTGCCACCCTCCTGAATACTTTGTACACATGAGCAGGCTTGTATGAAACCCATTCAAGTGCAGTTAGAGGACAGAGTGCCATGAGAGCTGCCTCACAGCAGCAAACCTGAGAGACCACCAGGATTTTTCTGTGCCAGGCCAACGTGGGTTTTCCCTCTGACTTCTATAGGGCCATCACTGCTAAGGACTTCCCAGTTTACTTTGTGGACTGTGAAGTGCTCTCTTGAGTGGTTAGGCAATATCCTGAGGTGCCTGGCAGCTGCCTGCAGTCATCTGTGCTGCTCTGAATAGGCCCAACCCTTTTCTCCTTGAAAGATCACTGACCTGGGATGCCTCTTTGGAAGCCAGTGGTGTAACTTACATCAGGGTTATTCTGGTTCTTCCAAACCAGAGAAGCATCCCCCTAATGGCATAATTTCAACAAGCTCTTGGTCTTTCTGCAGCAGCAAATTCCACAGCCTGACCCTCTGGGCTGTGCAGATGTCTCCCCACTTGTTGGCCTCTCAGCAAGAGGAGAGTGAGGCAACACCAGGAGAACACTTAACACTTCCACACCCCTTTCAGAGGACCTGGAGCAAGCACAGGGAAACCACACCTTGAAGCAAGTGTACATTCCTGCTCTGGAGAGCTCTCCTACTCTTGGTCTTGGTAAACAGTCCTCTCCCCACCTGATTTGTCTCAGAGTCACCCTCCGACAGGACAAGGTGAAGACAATGAGATGGACTCTGGCATTGCAGTGTTAGGTGGAAAGGGCAGGTTGTTTCCCAAAGAGGCTGTCAGAGAGAGGAACTTCTCCATCAGCTTGTGCCCTGTATCTGAGAAAGGGATTCAGAGGAGCACTTCCTTCTGAGGACCACTGGCACTTTGAGAAGGTGCTTACCTGGAAGGCCACGGAGTTTGCAATAGTCAAGAAAATTCGCAGAGCAGTGTGGCTTTGTAGGACCGATGGCTCCAGAGACGGTGAGATCCAGCAGTTATTCCCATAGCACTCACCAGGAAACACAGAAGAGCTGAGAGGAAAAGAAAGCATTGGAGCAGTTTAGAGCAAGTCGGCCTGCAGCAAAGTTTCAGGCAGAGCAACACAAAGGCAGGCCATCTGCCAAAGCTATATAAGCAAAGGAACCCATGGAGAGCACAGATTGGGGCAATAAAAAATTCCTGTGGGAGTGCCCAAGCTACCACAAAGGCTTCCTAAGCAACATGGGGCAAATCACTTCAGTTCTTCATCTCTAGTGATTGAGGAGGTTCCCCCTTACAAGACTTGTCACTAGGGTTGGTTCTTCAGCATTTTGCCATCTTGTATGGTGCTTGGATCGTCAAAACTGTATAAAGCACCTGCTTCCCTAACAACCCTGCAGCAACAGCTCTGCAGTTCACCAGAGAACATTTCTCCCTTTCTTCCTCCTACCTTGAAAAATCAATGAGTCTTGCTTTACAGTCTCTTCAGGAGGACAGCTCAAGCCCAGGGTCAGGCTTTTCTTCTGCTGCCTTTCTGAGCAGAAGCCCCGCTAAAAGAAGATCTACCCACCATCCCACTGAAGCCTGAGCTTCATCTACAGCTCCATCACTGACTTAAAATCTGTTTCTTAGGCTCTTTTTGATCTTCCTCTCTGCTCCAGCTCCTGCACCCATTTACGGAAGGAAAACTCCAACACCAGCAACTCACTGCAAGTCATGCCCATGGTAGAGGCAGACATTGCTGGGCCCAGTTCAGCTTCAACGTTCCTTCATGTCTTCTCTCTCCATGGACATCAGAAGGAATTCCTTGCCCCCTCTGGCAGCTAGTAAAAAAAACCCCGCATCCTTCTCCCTCTGGATCATGTGTTTCTGTGTCTGTGTGTTCCTGTAGGTCCTCCTGGGAGCTCTGGGAATTTAATCTGGGTTCCAGCATCTGGTCGCAGAACCAAAATGGAGAAAAGACCCCAACAGGGTCAGAGTAGCATTACCCTAGGAAGCCAGAGATAAGAAAATTGTATCTGAAAATTAACTCTTTCTCTAGGAAGGAAGGGTCAGGAGGCTTTGCAGAAAGACAGAGGGTGTTCAACAGTTGGTTTGCCCTGCAAGCTCAAGCACTGAGAGGGAAAGGTGCACACGAGAGGGAAGGGTGCAAATCTCTGTGTGGGTCAGCTGATCCACCTTCAGTCCCCTGGGGGATGGGAAGACTTCTTAGCAGGCCCTCAGGGAAACTCTTTTTTGGTATATTGGCAGATTGCAGACAAGAGATCAATAATGTAAACAGTTCCTTATCTGTGAACCTGCGGATAGGAATTGCTGGTATGCTTGACAATACAGTCAAGTCCAGCCAAATGGCTCTAATCTAGCTTATCTTGAACCTAGAAAATAGATACTTTGCCAGGAACTTGTCTGGAATCAGAGATCTGAGACATGTGCAAGGCACTGTTGCCCTGTTCTTTCATTCAAAATAATCCAGGCTTTATTTCCTATCATCTGCTGCTCCCTCTTCCTTCTGTCACCTCCTTTTTGTTTTTCTACATTCCAACCCTAATCTCTTATCCGCTAAAAAGCCAGTCCTCATCTGATTTAACATCCTCCTTCTGGCCTCTCTTAAACTTGCATGAAGCCTCCTCACTCTCATCCTGCTGTATAAAACAGTGACCTTCCTTGTCTGCTGATCTGACCAAGAACTTTCTCTTTTTTTTTTTTTTTTCCCTTGGTTTCCCACTTGCTGCTGAATGCAGTGCAAGCCTCGGACCAGCAGCACCTCTGCCTCGTGTCTCCCAGCACCTCTGAGGTCTCCTCAGAGGGACTCAGGCAGTCCATTTCAGAGTCTTTTGTGACTCAATTTTAAAAATCAGTCACTATCCCCACAGATTCATACAGAAGAGCAAACCTGAAAAACACCTAACATATGACTCTGATTTACAGAATCTCTCTGCTCTCAGACACTGCAATAACGACCTAAACCCACTACTGGATGCTTCAGGACACTTCCCTACTGGTGGCGAAGTGTGACTCCACCACCATATTCCCTTGAAACATAAGCAGCTATACCCTACAAACACTTCTTCGTAAAACTTCTGGGCAACTTTGAACCTATGGTAGACACCTCAGTAGCTGAGGCAGATTTTCCAAGTGACAAGCTGAGAGCCTCCAACCTATACAGACTCCATGAAAACCACCAGGTAGGGAGTCCATGACAAACAACAACAGCTTGTAACGGATATATGGGGCAACTTGCTAGGGAAAGAACCCAGCTCTCCACTGTGGGGCACGAAGGCATGAGTCAATGGTTCACAGAGGACAGAAACAAACTATGTGATCCTTCATGATCAGCACTAGAAAGTAAATCCCAGGTTAGGTGAGTACAAGCTCCGTTTATAGCTTTGAGTTCAGGCTTCCCTCTCTGGTGAATCCTTACATGCTGACTGGGAATTTTTTGGTAAAGGAAGCCTCCTGGAAGATGACTCTGGCTGAGGACTGTGACATTTAAGCTTTACAAGAAGGAAGCTTATCTGTGTCTCTCTTTCATATAGGCAATTCTTAGAATTTGCCTGTGGATATCCCCTTGGGGAAAACATTACACAAGCAATGAAAACATATCAGCATGCACAAGATATCACAAAACAGATGTGGTGGGGACACCAGCAGACAGAGAAAACAGCCAACCCAATATTTGCTTTTGAGTAGCCTCTAAGTAGCTCATTAAAAATATGGATGAGTATCCACTGCTTTTTGGGTACACTGGCATAGAACAGTCATGGCGTTCATCCAAAGCCCATGAACCTCAGCAGCTTGTGTTGACTTCTCTTGCAGCTGTGTCTCAGGTCACTACAATGGCCACAACTCTCTAGTCATAATCCTGTGCTGCCTTGCCTCTTGCCCATATAAAGCAGCTGTAGCTTCTCTAAGGAGCAGACACTTTCAGTGGGAAAGGACTTGATTCTCAGTCTATGCATAAGTGGCACCCAGCTCCACAGAAACACAAAATCTACTTGGGGACTACTAGCTCCATCAGCCATACCTAAGAGTTGTTGTGACAGTGACAGGATATGGACAGTAAGATTGAAAAGCCTGGTAAAAAACAGAAGAATCCATCACCTTGATGATTTAGAGAGTTCATCCCCACAAACAGGTACAATGATGATCACTGCATAGCCAGCGAATCAGCATCTCATACGGAAGAAGAAAAGCTCCTCCAAGATCATCCTCTAGGAATGAAATTGGAAATACAGTAGAGAAGGTGAAATAAGGTAGCACAGATTTTCACAGCTGCCCTGTGATGCTGCCTCAAACTGAAGGACTCAGGCGCTTGATCAGCTGAGGTTTCAAAGTCATCTTCCACATCATGCTTTGAAGTATTCAAGATTCAGAAGATTGCCAACTCACAGGCGATACTCCCAGTGACCCATTAAACTGGAATACAAAGAACTATGACCACTGGCAGTAAAATACATTCAGTGCTCCAAAAATTAAAGCCAAAACATTTCGGATTCAGTCGTGTCTATATGACTCATTAGCCTTTACCTCTTCAGGGCCCAGATTCAGATCACAAGTTATGAAGGGAAGCGAAGAATGTGCTAAAGGCATTGTCACCTGCATTCAACACCAAGGATGTTTATATGAAGAGGTGTCCCCACTCCAGCAGGTGTCCTTGGGCTTCTGCTCAGTGCAAGCAAAAAAACAGAGCTCTGGACTGTTCCTTCCTTGCCTGCCAGTCCTGCTAGCCAAGTGGGTCATGCTACTCTCAGGAGAGAGATACCAAGATCAAGACAATATAGGCTGCAGAAGGAGAACAGAGTTTAGGAGGAGAATTAGGAGCTACTATTACTAAAGCCTAACTTCCCTATCTTGCAAAATCATAACTTACTCTTCATGCTCAGAGGAGAAAGATGCCATCTGCTAGTTAAGCTTGGAGGAGACATTAAGCAGAGAGGTGTTGCCAGCAGTAGTCTTGATGGGAAAGTAACAAAAATCTTCTCTAAATGTTTTGCTGGGCACATCCTTTGGGGCTAGTCTTGGCTGAGATTTTCAGGCTATCAGAGTTGCCTGAATGATCCAGCAAGATGCTCCCTGCTCCAAAGACGAGGCAGTAACAAAAAATTATATCAGCCTGTGTTTCTGCCACCACTGGCATTGCAGGGAGCTGGGGTGCCGTAAGAGCACTAGTCGAGAGGAAGCATCACTGTTTTATACGCATCACTGGCCAGGCCAACAGGGGTTAACACAAATATTGTCGGTCTACTGCACCTGAGGGCCAGAAAGGCAACCTGCAAATCACACTTCCAGGGAGGTTCGGAGCAGTTAGAGAAGAAACTGTCAATCACCTTTGCATCTTGCCCTTTCAGACTCAGTCTATGTTGTTTTGCAAGTGATGTGAAAACTGCCCTGTGATCTCTGAAGAGGCTGCACAAGACTTTGTCAAGTGCAGTGGGGAAGACAGCAAATAAAAGGGGAATGGCTAGGAAGCCATAGTGCTGGAAGGGCTCAGAGAGCTCTCGTTATGGTGAGCTCTCACCTGATCAACAATCCCAGTTCGTTCTGGGAAGCTCTGTACCAGAAAGAGAACAGAGGATACAATGCACACAGCAATGCAGAACAGCAAACAATGATGAAGGCAGGGCTGGAGAGTTTGAGAGACAAAGAGGAATTAGCACACAGAGAAATGAAAACAAAAGAGGACACAGACACCAATATAGCTGGTTTCAGAGGGACAGGAACATCAAGGCGACGGTGGCCTGCATGAACAGGGCAGAAGCAGGGAATTGCTCCTTATAAGAAAATATAGAAGGCAGATCAGCTATCACCACAGCTGCCTGTAGCATCACAACAGAGAACATCTGAGGCCTTGCTAATTTTGTAATATAAGTACACAGCCTAAGGAAGGAGTGATCTGAAAAACAAAGAAACAAGCGAAAACCCCAGCAGCTCCGAAATTACCACTAGGAGAGCTGCTCTGCCATGACCCCGCGGTGCACTGCTGAAAGCAACCTACGTCTGCTGCTCTATCCTTGCGTGTAAAATGGGAACTATAGTCCTTGCTATGAGAGAGTGCTGGGAAAATAACAGCAAGTCACTGAGATGACAGTCACAGATGCCTTGTATGTGCTAAAGAACGACATGAACTGAAAAAAGGGCAATGCAAGAAGGAGCAAGGAGCCTTGATGAGAAGCCAGACCTGTGGAGGATCAGAATATCCCAGCTCTAGTCAGCACTGGAGGAGCAAGGATTATAGAGGAAAACTCTGACTTGGTTGCAGGGTGCAGGGAAGGGTGGTCCTTTCCCAGAACAAGTGCCAGGGATGCAGGACAGGGAGCTCTGTGGAGCTACTCCAGCTTTGGTATGGCAGGATGGCTCTTCAGCTAGTGCTCAACAGTGCATTTCCCTCAAACGCCATGTCCTGCTCCCATTCCCAGAGCACCTGTCACTCCAGAAGCCACCAAGGAATCCTGCAGTGCCTCACAGTGGCAAGAAAGCAACTGGCACTTCACGTCTACAGAGGGAGGAGAGCGGGAGGGACTGGCCTCAGGTAAAAAGCAAGGCAGACACCCACAAAATGCTGTGTGATGCCATACAGACATCCCAGACAGGCACGTGGATGCAAAGATAGTGCCTCAGAGACCATTTTGTGGTAAGGTGGGGCTCAGCTGAATGCAAGGCAGCACTAACCTTCTGGATTGAGGTGCTCAAGCTCACTTAAGTATCTCAGGGGAGCTGAACAGAGAAGGGTTGGATGGATTTGCAAATCATGGTGCATCTCAGCAGCTTGAAATGAAACCAGTAAATCCAACTCACCTTTTCCCTCCTCCTTGCCCCAATGCTCTGAGGATATTTGGCTGGAGTTGGAGGACCCAGGCAGTCAGCTCAGGGAGTGAGAGAAGCCAGCAGCACCTGCCTAGTCTCCAGTTAAAAGCCAGAGATGGGACACACAGAGCAGGACTGAAGGCCCTGAAACACTCCTTAAAGGCCATGCTGAGACTGCATATTCTGCCCAGCTCTGCCACCCCAGGGGAAAAACACAGCCCATCAGGTTTCCACAAGGGAATGGCCCAGCAAAGTCTTTCCTAAAGTGCCCCTCAAAACGCCACGCTGGTTGCACAGGCAACACATCAGTGCCTCTGCTTCTGCAGGTGCTGTAGCCAGTCTCGGGCCGGGTCCTGTGGCCTCCAGTGATGCTCATCCCCCAGGACTCTGCTTGTGAGAGGCTGAGATGGTCCAGGAGGTAAAGAGCCAGTCTAGCTGTCCAGGGAGCCATCTCGTTCCCAGTCCAGTTGTGATGCTTGTCGTTCACAGCCATCAGGAAGACAGACTTTCAGAGCATGACAGACCAGGTGGATGGCTCCAAGGCCTGTCCACAGCTGGGCTTGTCAGGACACTGTTCCCAGCTGAGCAGTTTGCGAGAGCACTGCTGAAACCAAAAGCCATGCCAATAGCTCCCAAATGAAGGCTCTCGCTTCTCATTTCAGGATGCTCTGTTTCACAGGAAGGCAGGAGCTGGATGCAATCTCTTGACCTCCCCATTGGGAGCCATTTGGCTTCTTGACTCCTCCATGGGCCCAGAGAAAGGCTCACGAAAAGCAAGGCTCTCCCGCAGCTTGGGCCCCGGGCCCAGCTGCCTTTCAAGCAGTCAAAGAAGAAGTTTGGTTCCTACTCAGGGCAAGGTCTCTGAGAAAGGGGAGCTTGGCCTAGCTACCTTCTGCCGGGTTGTGCTTTCCACTGGAATTTGCTCCCTGGAGAGCTGCTTATTTATTTTTTGAAAGTTGTCAGGCTTAGTTCCGGGATGATGGGGGCTAATCCATGCTTTTGTAAGAACGCTAGAAGACCTGAGCTTCAGACTTAACTCTTTTATCTTCAGCACAACTGTATTTTGTCTCTTTCATACATGCGTGGAGGCTCTGTGGGACTTATCCTCACTCGGTAAGGACAGGAATGGTTCTTGTCTTTGGGCAGCAGCCTCATGCCAAGTAATGCCCTGTACTTTGCCTCCTCAGCCACCCCTTAAAGTGCTCTTCCTGACTTTCTGAGACTGTCAGGGTATTCCGTCAAACATTTTCTGTGCTTCACCCTGGAAGTGGCTGCATACTCAGGTGTGGGCTAATACCTGTGAATCAAGTTTGGTCTTTAAGTGGCCAAGCAGTTCCCTGCCAGATCCTTCCCTCTTACGCACAACCTTACAAGAGACACTGGCAAGGCCTCCCACAGTTCGGTAGCTTCTTCTAACAGAAGCCCTCCACTTCCTCCATTCTCCTCCCCGAGTCTGTGGGCCTGGAGGAAAAATAAAATATTCCCCAACAGATTTGGGGTTTGCAGATGCCAAGAAACAAATGGAGGAATGTACTTACCCCATGCCAATGTCTGGATCTTTGCAGAAGGTATCAGCATCAATCCGAATACGGCCCCTAAATGCAGCAGGCTCATGAGGATGATATTCCTCCAGACATATCGCACAGCGGGCTTGGGGCCCTCTTTCTCCTGGTAGGTCTCATCAAAGATATCATCAACCATGCCCCGGTCTCCTGCCAAGTCCTCATGATTGATTAAGTCCTTCTCCATGACAGCATCCCCATTTCTGGTCACCCGAGAGGTGACAGTGCCAACAGTGGTGATGCTGGAAGCAGAGGAGAACTCCTTGGACAGGCAGCAATGAACATTTTCAAGAGAAGAAAAAGGGAAAACAAAACAAGAAGTTGGTGGTTACCAATGCAGGGAATAGAAACACGAGCAGCTAGGCTGGCAGTACAAAGAATTGCATTTTCATGCAACTACCTGCATTTTTCCCAGCGGGCTGCACTTTTCAGCTGAGCCCTTGGCACCAAGAACAGAGTCATGGCCTGAGAGGAAAGGGGCCTGATCTTTCTGGAGAGAGGAGATGAATGGTGGACAGGGTGCAGAAAATAAAAAGACTTGAAAGCCAGTCTTTTTTCCACTATGGTGAGATCATTTGTAGGCCGCAAGGATTTTCATTTTCCTTCAGTTTTCATTAGTGGGCGTTTTTAGGTGGGCTTGTGGGCTGCACTTGTGCATAAGCAGACAACAATAAAGAAAATCTTGTGAATGAACAAAGAGTTGAAAGAGAAATACGGTCTGAAATACCATTTTATTATAAATCATCTGGCCGCTCCTGATATCCAGGAGTCACTGTGGGGAATGTCAGAAAGATCTTCAGGGTGGTTCCTCTGGAGTGTCTCCTTATCCCTTCCCGCCTCACCTTCATGGATAGGATATGGGAAGACCAACATTCTTGGAGATCAGTAGATGGAAGCAGCAGAGCAATGTGCTCCAGTTAGACCTACAGCTCCTATCTCATGTGTGCTAGTAAGCCTCTTATCCGTCTCCCACTTTCCACTTGGCAAACTGAGGCATGGGAAGGCAATCCTCTGAGCCAAGGCCACCAGCACACAGAGAGGAAGTTTTAAGCACTGAGTTGGCTCATTCTGGCTCCCAGCTCCACACAGCATTCCCTCTGCACACGCTTGTTTGCCCTGGCTGAGTGACAGCCTGCCCGATTAGGCATGCATGACGAAAGGAGCAGGCAGGACTGACCCTAATGAGACAGGTCACTGAACCCTGAATCACCGCTTTCCATCTCCATCATGACAGCTGTGTGCTTGATGGTGCTTGCAACCCTTTGTCAGTCTTGAGCCCGAGCACCCGACTAGGCTCAGCCCCCAAGATGCCAAGCACGTGGGATGCAGGCGGTAGGAGGGCAATGCCATCCACATCCCCTCACCTCCCAGGAACCTGCCTGAAGGACGTGTCCCTCCGCCGCCCGCGCCGCTGCCTCCACGTGCGAAGGGGCAATAAAGGTCAGGCAGCGGGAACAGGAGAGCCCGGACCATGGGAGGGATCGTGGCCAAGCAGGGAAAGCTCACTTCCCAACAGAAATCTCTCCTGAGTTAACAGCAGATTCCCACTCAGGCACCCAGGTTTGCAAAAGACCACCATTCTGCCATGGCCTAGTTTGCTGAGGGAGGCGTTAAAATCAGGCCAGGCAGCTTACGTGGCCACCTCAACTCCTCCCTCTCCCAAGGGTAGAAACTAGAGGGTTACAGGCATACCCTCCTATGGGGAGGAGCTGGCAAAGCTGACAGATTCCCCACGTTTGGGAAGTAAAATGATCTCTACAGAGGAAGCCCTCTGAGTTTTTCCTTCTGGAATCAAAGGTTAGAAAGGAAAAAACCTGCACATGAAATATCCTGCTGCTTTCCCTGAACCCATGCAGCTGCTGAGCTCGGTCCCTCTGCCTGGAGATAGGCTGTCTCTGCCTGCATTCCTAATTAATGTTTTGAGGGTATGGTACTCTGACCTGCTGGAGGATTTAAAGGCAATATCCCCCAAAAAGAGGCACAAGAAATGCCTTCTAATCCAGAGATTAGGCAAGGAAAAGTCCTGTCCATTCCAAAGTGTCAGATATTCTCATCTGGCATTTTGGCAGGAAGGAATAATTTTCTTCCTTGGCTGGAAGACAATCTGCCAAAAAGACCTAAGACTTGTCTATGCAGGAAGAATTCCCAACAGAGACCTGGTGGTATAATTAGATGGGTAACGCTTCCCATATGGACATGCTGCTTCCAGAGTAAGAATGTGGGGTTGGAGTTGCGTTTTTCTCCTCCAGGATAGCTTATGTCACTGTCAGAGTTACATAGGGGCAGAGGAGGAGGAGGGAGAGGGTAAAGAAAACGGCCGAGAGCAAAAAACCACTTCTTCCAGTGTCGTAGTAGCCACATGAGGAATTTTACCAGCATACCTAGGCTGCTGGAATTACACTGCTATAATCAAACTGGTCACTTCTCACATGTAAACTAACCTTAAATCAAAAGAGCTATAAAATAGCTGTGAAACATAGCTTCACAATTACAGATCTGGTGGCAGAGAGCATGCAGGCAAGAGGGAGGGAGAGTGGGCAGCTATTTAGCTGGAGACTGGTGAAATAAGGAGAAAAGAAAGATTTTTACCCCTCATGGCCATAGAGGTTCCTGCAGCTCCTGCTGAGGAAAATGAGATGGGGACTCATCTAAGGTCTAGAGCTGATAATGGGAGGAGGCCAGCTAAAACACTTTCATGAGCTCTCCCTCATTTCTGAATGACTTCACAGCTCTCACCTGCAGAACAGATGTGCTCCTCCACCTCCAGCCCCCCACCACCCACCCTCCAAGCACTGAACACGCCATTAGGTGATCCTGGCACCTAGCCAGCTTATACAACCAACTGCAGCTCAAACGCTTCTGTGTGGGGTTCAACCTAGGAGCCCCAAGGCACCGAATCTCAGGTCCAGGATATCTGAATATGTCCAATGTGACCCAGGGACAAAATTCTTTCCAGCCTCCAGGATATGGCCCAAAATACATGCCATGATCATGAAACACGGTCTGAGCTGTGAATACCTTTGGCATCTGTTTCATGTGGGGTGAGGAGTAAAGCACTTTACATCACAGCACCCCTGGAAGGTCACAAAAGGACCCGCAAAAAAGGACTGGGGGAGACCCCACGTGCTATAGATGGGCACGAGAGAGACAGAGGCTGTGATTTATCTCCAGTCCTCAGCAGAAGCAAAAGGGGGAAGGATAAGAGTAGTAATACCTGAATCAGCCCCTCCCTGCCTCCCCTCGGTGGCTGTCAGGAGGGACAAAAATAAAAAATAAGATCTCTAAAAAATAAAATCTCGAGAAGTCCAGCAGCTTTTCCTGGTGCCCAGCTGTTATTCAGACCTTATGCCAAAAATGGGCAGTCTCCCCATTGTATGTTTGCTTGGCTCAGGCAATGCAGACACAGTCATTCATTTCATTTGGGCAGCCGGCTGCTTTCACCTTGCGTCTGTCCTAGAGATGCTCCCTGCTGCAACACTAGCCTTAAAAACGCCGTAAGTGAAAGACCTTTCCTCTTAAAAAAAAAAAAAAAACGTAAGAAAATGAAAAAAAATCGCAGTCTGAGCACTACCCCATGGCCTCTTGGCACAAAAGACCTTCCTGAACAGCCTCGAACAGCACGCTTAGATGAATGTTTTTAAGATAAACTTGTATTTTGTGCTCAGCCTACCTGAGGGTACAGACTCCGTGGGGAGATAATCCCAGTGGTGGGGCTCCCCGCTTCAGCCACTGTCTTCCCACGAGTCTTGGGTGATGCCTTAAGTGAGCACCGAATGACTTCCCCTCACGACTGCGAAGTGGCACGGAGGGGACACATACTCGCACATCCGTGTGCAGACGTGTGTGTGTGGACGGACACGCGTGGATGCCTGGATCTTATTCCGCCCGCCCCCCAAGACCGCAGCAGCGCAGCATCGCCGGAACCCCGGAGATGTTGGAACAAGGGGCGAGGTGAAGACAAAGCACCCGAGCCCCCCGGCGCCCCCGGCAGCCCCCCGCTTACCTCCTCCTGCAGCAAATGCGCCGGCATGATGCGGGCCTGCCTCTGCTCCTCGGCGGCGGTACGCGGATGCGCAGGTCCCCGCGGCGGCGGTGGCGGCGGTGGCGGCGGTGGCAGGAGGAGGCTGGCTCTTCGTCGGCCCCTAGCCCGGCGGGCTGTGCGGCTCGGGGAGGCGGGCGCGGAGGTATTTAAGCGGCGGCTGGCGGGGCCGGGCTCCGTGCGCCCCGGCCTCCTGGTGACCCCCTGCCCGCAGCGGAGATGCGCGGGGTCAGCGCGGAGGACAGCGAGTCGCGGCGGGGGCCCGGCTCTCGGCGTGCCCGGGAGGGGAGGCGGGGCGGGGGGCGGGAGGAAGGATGCTGAGGAAGAGGAGGATTGCGAGGGCCGGGCTCTCTCATGATGGCTGGCTGCTTTTTTACATTTTTTTTTCTCCTGTTTTTTTTTTTTTTTTTTCCCTTTCTCCCCCCGCTTCCCCCTCGCGAGCCGATTGGCTGCGGGAAATTTGGTGCCACCTCGTCCTGCCCTCGCCATTGGCTGCCCGCAATCTGCTGTTCGCTCCCCGCGGCGAGCTCCTGAGCGCGCACGGCTCTGCGCCCGCCGCCGGCCTGGCCGGGGGGCGCTGCCGGCTCTCCCAAGGGGTGCTGCCGGCCCTCCCCGGGGCTCCGCGCCCCTACCCGGCCCTCCGCAACCCCCCTCCGCCGCGGGGGCTGTCCCCCGTGGAATAAAAGGGATGGTGGTGGAGCGCGGCGGGGAGAGAAGGGGCTGGAGTGTCAAACATCTGCTCCGTGCAGGGAGTCTCTACGAGTAGCGTCATAGAGACATAGAGACAGAGATACGGAGATAGATACAGAGATAGATGTAGATATAGATATAGATATGGATATAGATATAGATATAGATATAGATATAGATATAGATATAGATATAGATATAGATATAGATATAGATATAGATATAGATATGGAATACTGTGTCCAGTTTGGGGCTCCCCAATTCAAGAGAGACAGGGACCTACTGGAGAAGAGTCCAACAGAGAGCTACGAGGATGTTTAAGGGACTTCAATATCTCTCCTGTGAAGAGAGACTGAGAGAACTGGGGCTGTTTAGCCTTGAAAGGAGATGGCTGAGAGGGGACCTTATTAACGTATACAAATATCTGAGGGGTGGGTGTCAAGGGGAAGGAGACAATCTCTTCTCAGTGGTGCCCAATAATAGAACAAGAAATGCATATAAGTTAGAACATAGGAAGTTCTACCTCAACATGAGGAGAAATTTCTTTACTGTAAGGATGACGGAGCACTGGAACAGGCTGCCTAGAGAGGTTGTGGAGTCTCCTTCTCTGGAGATTTTCAAAACTTACCTGGATGCGTTCCTGTGTGGCTACCCTAGGGGATCTTGCTCTGGCAGGAGGGTTGGACTAGATGATCTCTAGAGGTCCCTTCCAACCCCGAGCATTCTGTAATTCTATGACTCTATATAGACATAGATATAGACATAGATGTAGATGTAGATATAGATATTTGTGTGTGTATAAAGCATACACCTCTGCAAAGACAAGCACACCCATAGCTGTGTATCCAGATAAGCATGTATATCTGTATAGATATTTATGCTGATAGGCAAAAGCAGACTAGAAAATGTTGGCCGTAACGTTTTGAAATGGATCCTGGCCGTCTTCCACCAGAAAACAGTCCCTTTCGGCGGAGGGCCAAAGGAAAAAGAAGCAGCTTGTTTTGCCATCAGCTATTTTCCATAGCAACCTGCTTATTAGCCAGTAATGCCAGCAACAGGGAAATCCTAGCTCTCTCCCAAGGAGACTTTCAACATTAAAAGTGAAAAGAGGACTCTTGCAAATAAAACTTTGCCAGTGGCAGAGCTTGGAGGCAGCTCTTCTAACTCCACCATGTGGTCACTGTGCCAGGTATCCTCAGCTGCATAAGGGCAAGGCTTGGGGAGTATTAGTGCCATCACGCCAGCCAGCACCTGTTTTGGCTCCTTCTCCCACTCACGGTGTGTCCCGTGTTCAATCTCTGCCCCCCTGACATGAGTCATTCTGGAAGTGGAAGAGGGATGTCAAAAGCCATTTTGAAGTGTGCCCATATCCCCTCTCACGGTGGACGATATCCTCACACGATGGAGCTGACTCCATGAGGTGCAGATGGACAGCTGAGACCTTGCAGAGTCCGTCCCTGGGTCGATCCTGCTCAGACATAGCAGGGCTGATGCAGTGACAGCTGTCAAAAGCGGATGCTTTGTAATCACAAGGAGGGAAAAGCGACAATGAAAAATAACAGTAGCCCAGTTGTTCTCTGGATTTAGAGGTGTCCAGGAAAGGGGGAAAAATATATCTCTCCTTTTGCATTTCACTGTGTTGGATGAAGAGGTCTGAGAGGAGTCTGTGTTTTAGTTTTACGTTAGGAGTTCGAGCCTTGCCTCCTTTCTGAGTTACACTATTAAAACAGGGAGCCCACATCAGGAGATGTTCTTAGATGGTGAAAGCTGACATAAGTCAGACAGGGACTTTTAACCATCCCTTTCAAGACTCTCTGTTAAAGGTTCTGAAAGAAAAACAGAAAGGAAACAAACAAACAAATAAATAAGGTGGTATGTATTAATTTTAAAAAAATATTCTGCAGCTCGTGCCACATGGGGAAAATAATCTCAATGCCACAAACCAGGGGGAAAACTGGAAGCACTACCAGTGGGGGACAGTGAGGCTTTTGGGGATTCAAGGTTTGCCATTTTGCAGGTACTCAGGTGTACCTGAACCCTCTCCCACTGGTGTCTTTCCTCAGATGCAGAGCATGGCTAAGAGGGAATGTACAGGGCAGCTAGAATTTGCCATCCTCTGAAATTAACACCAGGTCTGGCTGCTCCCACACAACAGGAGTAAGTTTTCTGAACATCCTCCTGCCAAGTTATCCTAAGAGGTGAATATCATATTTGTTCTTGTACAGAAGGGATGATGGATCTTAACCATTGCTGGTGCTGTGCTCATCTGGCAGGTTTCAAGTGACTTATGCACCAAGGACAGCTCTGAGGAAGGGCCTTCACAGCACAGTCAGCTTCTCCAGATGATGTTTAATCACTTTCAACACAGCTTAATGCTCCTGAATGTGGCCACGAGGTTCAGGCATTGACATCTTGGTAAGGTGAGCAAGGTTGTTTGCTTTCCTGTGTTTAAACTGCGACAGCTACAGCTTTGCCTGCCAAAAAGTATTTTGGCCATTTGTGGGCTGAAGGCTTCGCTGTGGCGTGCCAGCCAGCCTCCCCTGCATGGAGAGCTGCTGGCCAGGGCTATGGCCAGAGCCCTGCACCCCCCTGACCCCCAGCTGCGAGCCCTGCACATCTGAATCTCTGCTGCAGACTCCTGCCTCAGCAGTGCTGCTTAAAGCTTGAGACAAAAGGGGGCATCAGTGGGCAGCCCAGGTGGGAAACAAGAAATATCTGGTATAGACACAGCTGTACAGCTTAAACTTTTCCTCCTCTAGTTTGTATTTCTCCAGACAAGCTTTTCCCTCCTTTGAGGGAGAGCTGTCCAGATGAGCCTTCAACAGAAGTATGTTGCTGGTGGAGTTTCACCAACACTGCTTAACAAATATTTGGCTTCAGCTGTCATCCCCAGGAAACTGATTCAATTCTTCTGCATCTGGTGACTGCTGCCTGAGGTAGTGGTCTTTCATAAACGAGCTGATGCAATGCCAGGGCCATGGTGCAGGGCAGTGATGAGCAGAGCCGTGCCGTGGGCAGCACAGGCCATGAACTTCAACGTGGGATTTCTTCAGAAATGCATGGTCTAATGTAAGACTGTTTCCACCCTCCTGAGAAGTCATCCCCGCGGATTCATGATCCACCCAGGGCACTGTGCTAGTGAAAAGCTCTTGCAGAGTACTTTTTGTCACAGGTTCTTGAAGTTTTTTATCAGTGTTAGGGAAAAGAGAGACACAAACCTGCAATGAGTTTTATCACAAGACACAATCTGTGAGGAGAGCACATATGAGCAAGAACTGATGCATCCCTCTCCTGGGATGCACTGACCAGCCAGGGTTCGATACCACAGTGCCAGGGTGCAGAGAAAAAGCATCAAGGCTAAGCTAAGGACTCTTCAAGAAAATATCTTCCTTCCTACTGTCCTCTCAATAAAAAATAAAAGCAATAATAAAAAGCATTGGGTTTTCCACTTAGTAGTTTTGCAAGAAGATTTCTTCTGGTGTCAACATCCTGGAAATGTTAGTGAATCTCCTCAGTTACCCCCTCCAAAAATGCTGAAAAACCACACACACACAAAAGCTTGCTGCAAGGTCTTTGCAATGTTGTCTCATGCTGTTTATTTGTCTTCTTTAATAGCATTCCCTGTCTCCCCCTTTTTCTTTTCCCTCTATTTCACAACTGGAAGTTAAAAAAAGGAGGCTCATAGAAAGAGGGAATAAGACGAAAACTGGAGAAAGGACTGATCACTAAGCCTTGTCCTCTGCCAAAAGTAAAGCTTTGCAAAAATTCTCCTAGGATTATTTTCTGCATCTCTTGAGTTGTTTTCCTGAGGAACTATGAAGCAATTCCAGCTTTAGAGCTTTTTCTAAGGATAGGAGAATCATGCTACAGGCCTTTCATCCAAAGAGAAGTGCGGGGGGTGCTTTTTATCATTCCACCAATCCTCCTTTCTTCCTCCTTGTTCCCCTCTTAAATAATCTGCACTTCAAAGGCATCAAGCCCTCTGTGAAGAGCAGATGAACACCAGTGTGTTTCACCACTGCTACCAGCAGTTTCAGAGGTTAATGGACCCCCTAGTTTTGACAGGGCTGACTTCTGGGCACAGTCAAGTGTTGCAGAGAAGTGAGGTGGTGGCCCATGGCTACGGAATGAGTTGGGGCAAGACCTGTCTCAGACTACAGGAGTTCAGAGTTAATTCCTAAATGAAAGACAAGGTGATGGCAGCTTCAGGTCTTTCAGGATTGTCAGTCACAAGAGTTCAGATGCCAAGGGAACAGACGTCAACTCATGGCCACCTTTGTTTAACATTGCTTTCTCCCCCACACTTTGTTTTGGAATCTGATGGCCTGTGTTACGTTTTCACACACTCTTCCTCAGCCAGGATTGGTAGCAAATGGCTTTCCTTTTTGAAATGGAAAGCTAAGATTCTTGTGTAGTCACCTGGGTCCAGGAACTGCAGCCTGAGGAGTCTGGTATCATGGCACTTACCACAAGTGAGATTTATGTTTACAAGAACTGGTATCGTCTTTCTCGCTTGCTTGCTTTCTATCGTGTTTCTACCCCTCCTTAAAACATCATCTGCTGCTCTGTAAATTCAGTGAATCCCACAAACTCCTGAAGATCCTCTGCTCCATCCTCACCCTTAAAGCATGGCTAAGTCCAGTATGGGTTACCTGGACTCTTCAGTTAACAGCTGCTGTTGGGAACTCCCAGAAGAGCAGCAGTGGTCAAAACCCCGGCTGCTTTCCAAATGCCTGGGGAAGGACCAGGGCTGAAAGAAGCAGCTGGTGCTCACTTTGCCATCCTTCTGCTGCTCAGTGGGAAATGTGGGATTAGAGGGAGGTGATAAGGTAGCAGAAATAACTGGTGTCTCATTGCCAGGGTCAAAACGGAAAGCAGAAGTAACTGGTGTGACAGGCCATGCCTCCAGGCTGTGACCGTGATGGCTGCATTCCCTCCCATTGGTGCAATAATCTTATCAGCACTGAGAATTAGGCTGATAACAGGCTGATGACTGCGATAGGGTGCTTATCTCTGCACTTTGCCCCATCTCTTGCTTCCAGACCCCCTGCCCATCCTCCTCCTCTCCTGTTACCCCAAACAGGCTTTGCTCCCAGTCCTTGGGCTGCCAGCATCACGAACCCAGCCAGTATTGTCTAAACAGGGCCATACAATGGGCAGCATTGTTGACACTGGATTTTTGCCCTCATTAAATATGACCTCACAGCCCACCCCTTGGCCACTTCAGCCAGCCCCTCGGGACTGTGAGGCTGTCTTTTGAACTCGGGTAAATAAATTGGGAGAGGAGGGGGTGAAAGGGATGGGGAGCAGAGGAACACAGTGGTCTTTGTGCTACCACCCTCTCTTCAGCACTGGTGCTCTCTGGTGTCTTTCTACCCACATCAGACACAGCAGGCCAGGTGCCAAGGAGCTGGCATGCTGAGCACCCTTCCCCACCCTTCCTGGTCTGGGTTTGCCTGGCAGCAACACCCCCTGTGGTTCTGTAGCCTCACTTCTTCGGGATGAAGTTTGCTCCAGTCATCTCAGCTGCCCTTTCTCCTCCTCCAGGCCTTCTGTGCCTTCCTTCCCACATCTGCAGCCCACACCTCCTGCCTCTTCTCTTCAGGCTGAGACCATCCCCTCAGGCATCCTCTGCTTCCAGCACTGTGGAAGTGCCAAGCAGGGACCTGGGGAAATGCCACCTCCTAGTGGCAGATCTTCTGACCCAGTTTAGGTGGCATGGGCAGTGCCACACTCTCCTGCTCCATGGTGTCACCCAGGTTTGGATGCAGGTAACACATCTAAGATGCCAGCTGCATCTAAGGGTGGGTCTCTATCCCTGTGCGGAGAGAGGTGAGGCTGTGGATCTGTAAGCGTGAGCTCTGGGGACGGATTGCCACATAGTCAGCACAGGGGCAAATTGCAGCACCAGGAAAGGGTGAGGGCACATCCAAGGACAGTTTGCTGCTGCTCCTGTTGGGCAGAGCACGATGTCCCATGCCACTGTGTATTCTCTTTCTACCCTGTCTCCTTGCTTCAACCGCAGACCGCGCATTTAGGGGCTTCCCAGCACTTAAGAGAACAAAATGTTTTCTTAAAAATAATCTAGGGTCTAGAGATCAGAGGGACATCTCCTTTCCAAGCTGCCAGCTGAATCCGAAATATTTCTACTCCTGGGGAGATCTCTGATAGACTCCTGTTAGGGGAAGCAAGTATACCCTGGTGGGGAGAAACTGGTGGGGCTGCCTGAGAGTGCATATGTGCTGCTGGTATAAGAAGCTGGAAAGACAAGGGGAAAAATTTGGACTCTTGTCCCAGCCTTCCCTACTCCAGGCTTAGCAGCAGCACACGAAGGCCTCTCCCTGACTGACACTCCCAGCTTTGCCTACATTCTTATTTCAGACTCCTTTAAAGTGAATGCCTTCTTTCCTTTTGGGCAATAGTACCAGAGCAGAGAGCTGTTTTTGCATTTCTACAGAAGCCAGTCTTGTCTTTCCTCCTTTCCCTGTTTGGTTATCCCGTGAAGTGCTATATTTTGTGAGCAGCATTTTTTTTTTCTATAAAATGGAGATGATACTTGTGTCCTTTGTTCAAGTACATTCACAACTGAAAATCCTTCAGGATTCCCACCTGAGCAGAGTGCCTCCCACTGTGACGTGTGATGGGCTGTGGCAGCGTGCATGACATTTGGAGTCCTGAAGGAGACAGGTGTTACAAGCTGTTACATTTCTGGCCAGGAACATTTTTAGGTCTGCTTGCTGGGAATGAAGACCTTACTTGCCTGCCTGGTTTTGCTGCCTTTCCACGTCGTCAAAGAACCTGTCTACCCTGTCTCCTTTAAAGAATGGAGCTGGAAACACACTCTTCTCTTTCCACATCTACTTCTTCACTTAAAGAAAAGGGCTGCAGTCGTCCAGGTTCCTGTTAGTTAGGGTGGGTAAAATGCCCTCTATTAACCTGGCCTTTGAGTCTGGAGTATTAATAGTGGGAGAGATTTGTTGCAACTATAAAAGAAATCCTGGTCAGGTAATACTGAAGGGACTTGCAGCCCAATACCTACTCCTAGCTATTTCTGATTACCTTTTTCAAGGGTCCCTGTTTTGACTCTTAAGCCTTATGACAGCGCTGACATGGAAGTCTCATTCTAAAAGTCAGTCTACAAAGGCCTCTTACAAAGTCATGGCACTGAAGAGCTGCAGCAGATGATCAGCCACCACTGGCATTCACACATTTATACATTCATACAATGGCTTTCAGTGTGTTCTAGAAGATACGTGTTTTACTTCACCTGAACTGTGTTTGAGGGGTCATGTTTGCAGGGAATTCAGGTATAAGCTTCAAGAAGAACCCGTGTGGGCACAGAAATTACTTCAGCCTTCTCTAGATGATAATGCCAGGCAATTTTATCCCTGAGTCTTTGAGAAAATAAAGTAAGGTAAGGGTGAAGTAGCAGAATTGTATTTGGTATAAAGTTGCACAACATTGTTCCAAGTGTTCTTATCCTTCTAATTTTACCTGGATAGGGGTGGTTGTGAAGGTTTTGGGAAACTGGGCTCAGAGCATCCACTTTCAGTCTGAGCGTTGCTGGAAAGGTGCTGAGATCCACACCTACAGTACAGCTACTCTGACTTTCCCTGCTGGTTATATGTGATGTAAGACAGACCAAACTAACTTACTTCTGCAGACTGTACTAGACTAGGAGGAGTGGAAAATGTGTTGGAGGTAACCCTGCTCAGATTTCCAGTAAGAACTTGGCAAATGGGATACATGGATTGAAGTAAATAGGATGCAATTCACTAGACAAGTACAAAGTTCTAGCTTGAGGGGAAGAGTCAGCTGTCCAAACCTGCACTAGGAGAGTAACTTGGTGAGATAGCAGTTCTGCAGATAAAGGTCTGGGGACAACGGTGGAGCATGTGCTCACAGTGTCATGCTACAGTGAACAGAGTTCACTGTAGATATAGAAATAATAGCATATTAAAAACACATGGAGTAACTGTTTGGTTCTGCTTGGCACTGAGGACACCTGAACTCTGAGGTTTTGCTTTGTCCATTGTGCCATTCCGCTTTTCAAATGGTCTGCGGGCTTGGTGGGGTGTCTTGGGAATACCAGCTTTGCAAAAGGAATTATGTATAAAGATTAGCAACCCTAAAATGTGAAAAGCTTCCTTGAACAGGAAAAATAACACAGGGGGAGAATACAGGCAAACTCACTCTGTCCTGCACCAACAAAGCTTCAGCTGCATGTGTGACACTGGGCTGTGCGGCTCTAGATGCCTGTCAGGATGGAACCTCTCAAACCACTGTAATTTGGTGAGAGCACCCCACAGAGACCCAGGATCCCAGCTAACATGCCTGAATGCTGAGGTAGAACGAATCTGGAAAGTGCTGGAACACAGGTAACAGCTAGCTGATGTGCAAACATGCAGCGCTGATAGGGACTGTTAGGGCCTCGACTCCTCCTTTACACCCTCTTTCTCAGCCAGGTTTATCCTTAAAGAGCTGGCTCAACAAGCTGATTGGCTCACCCCTGAATATCAAGCACACGTAGCATCTAGTCCTCAAACTGATGCCAGCCTCTGGCTTTTCAAATGACCACCTGAACATTTCCTATTGAAATACAGAATGGAGGACATTACCAGGGCTTGAGAATACAGCTGTGAGAACAGAATTAGTTGAGCTCGATAGTTGCTTCATAGAAAGATAACTTGTGACTGAAGGAGGGAACAGAACAGTTGCTTCAAAGCAGAACCTTAGCAGCAGCAGCTAACTGCAGCGAGTTCTCACTGTAAAATCTGCCAAGTAATGGAGAAGGTCACTGAAAGAAGAGGAGGAGTAGGAGTGATGAAGTAAACGACCACCAGAGGCATCCAATGACCACCAAGACAGCCCAAAATAAGACGAACTATCGGTGATAAAGACTGTAGAATGGAAAGTGAGATGAGTATGTAAATAGTTCTTAGGATAGGAGGAGATACAGTAATTATTTTGTGGAAATGTGATAAGTACGTATGTATTGAATGCATATAACCAAAACAAAGACAAAGCCAGGGTGAGCACATGCTGTGGAAATATCCCCGTGTGTCTCCCAGCACTGCAGTAAAGAATACCTGCTCAATAGTCTCATTGGCTGTTGAGTTTAAATTCTTGATCCTTTGGATCATTATCTTGCCTTCCTACCTCATACTCTTCAGCATGTGGGTGCTAGTATGAGTCTCAGCCAGAAACTAGGGAAAAAAAACAGCACCAAAATGTCAGCAGTTGACACCTGAGGGAGAGGGATATTCCTGCATTCAGTGTCAGCGATGTTCAAGGTTTTGCTCTGGAGGTCCCAGATCTCATTGTCTCATCTCTGAAGTTTGCTCCAAGCATGACAAAAACAGGCAAGATGAGTTCCCCTGTCCAGGTATTAGTTAGATGACAGTTAACCAGTGCCGAGTACGTAAATTGGAACTACTAGTTCAACTTTATCCCCCCAGCCCCACCCCTTGAACTTTCCCTAAATCATCTGCATGGGATATCTGCATTGTCTACCACTGCCAGAAGGCTTTGAGGGATGGGAGTGTTCCCAAGGTCTCTCATGCAGCCCTTCTCAACATGCAAAGATTTAACTGCAAAGAATCTGGCAGCTTTCAGTGGGTGACTGCTGGTGGGGACTGTGATGCATCCTCCATAGCATGTGTCTGCCCCTCATGCTGCAGTGATGATATGCAGGGAGAAGCAACCTGCCAGAAAAATCTTTCCCAGGTGGAATAAATTGGTCTCCCTTCCTCCGAAACAGCTGCACCGGTGGGCAGGACTGATAGCCGAGTGCTCTGCCGAGCTCTTAAAGAAGACTGACTGCCTCTTACCTAGTAGGTTGATGTTTCTGGTAGTAACAGGATGGGCCTTGTTGGGGCTGTTCTGGCTCTGTCTTTATTAACCAGGATGGCAGAGCAGGCAATTATTGGCTGAGTTTGGCAGAGCTCAACACCAATCTGGCATGAGATGTAAGTGCTGGAGGGACTGGGATTCCTAGTGCTTGTGGCTGCTGGGGGATGTGGTCCCAGGCATCAGGGGCCATGCAGACAGGACTAGCTGCACAAAGTGAACAAGGCATTTAGTGCCCACGTAGCTGTCCTGTGCTGTCTGGTCCAGGAGGCCTTGTGTAGCCACAGCTGAACCCGTGTCAGCAGTGTCAGATGGTTGCTAAATAAGCTAACGCAGCTTGGGCTGTGGCAGCAGGAGTAGCAGAGGTCACCACGTGAAGTCATCCTGACACTGGGAAGCCACCAGCTAGAGGAATGCACTCAGCAGTGGGCACCATGCCCTTCGAGAGGGAGCAAATCTGGGGATGATTCAGAACAGAGCGAGGAAAATAGGAAGGAATGCAAAGTGTGTACTTGGTCTGAAGGACCTTGCTGGTGGTGGCCACAGGAGAAACAAAGGGAGGCAAGGACAAGGCTGGAAGAAGCTAGTAAGTTGATCCCTCTCTGCACTGAACAAGAGGAAATGGGGATTGTGTTGCAGTAAGTGAGATTTTTACCAGACCTAACTGTGGCTCCCAAATTGTACTTAGCCTGCCGGGATGTTGGTCCTGCTGGTGCCTCCCCAGTGTTGTCCTCTGGCCTGACACGGGCAGACATCTGTGGATGTCTGTGGACGAGGTGTTTTGCTGCCATCCAGAAGTGCCATCTTCCCCTCTACCCGTAACCTGCCTGGGACCAGGGAGACCCTTGGTGAGAAGGCAGCAGCCCCACAGCCGTGTTACTGGGTGACTCCTGGGACAGCAGTAGAGGTTTATCCATATTACACGGGCTTTGCTGTGTGTAGTCTGGGCTACCTCTGCTCCTATGGAAGGACCACCCAAAGAGCTGGCTGCGGTGGAAAAATGGCGTTGCCTGGCCAGGAAGAAGAGCACACGGTGGCTCCTTGACCCACGGGTCACAAAGGGATTCTACTCGTTGCCAGCACCGCTCGCCAGCCGGGCCTCTCGAGTGCGGAGCTTGGGGATGCTCGGCGGCGGCAGGACGGAGCGCTGCTGCCACCCGCTGGCCGGGACCGGGCGGCACCTCGGAGATGCCGGGACGGAGTAGCGGAGGGCTGTAGCCCTCAAAGTATCCTGCAGAGATCTCCGAGCGCTGGATTGTACCTGAATCAAGGGTGCAAGTGTCTGAGGTAAGGTGGGCCCGGATTGCTAAAGGGTTTGAACGCCATCCTCATGGGGATGCATCCAGAAAGCCAGCAAAAGTCTGTGATGCTCCTTTTCCAAACAGGGCAGAGCAGCCCTGTGCCAGTTTGTAGCCAAGAGCCACATGGTATAAAATTCGTGGTTGCTCCCCAAGCCGCTTGACTCTCTAAGCATGAATCAGCTCTGGGAGTGAACTGGTTGTTGGTTGCCACCCCAGAGCTGGCTGCATTGCACAGGTGGAAGTACCATTTTCTTTCAAGTCGGGCCCTTTAGGGAACTTGTGCTTCTTATGTGTGGTGCCCACCTGGGTGCTCATCCCTGCCCCTGGTGCTTCAAAGACAGGCTTTGCTCTCAGTAATGCCAGTATGAGGTTGGCCTAGACAGCTCCTAGTTGCCCAGAGAGGTTGGGGCGTCTCCTCTGGAGACATTCAAAAAACACCTGGACTTGTTCCTGTGTGACCTACTCCAGGTGATCCTGCTCTGGCAGGGGGTTGGACTAGATGATGTTTCAAGGTGTCTTCCAACCGCTAACATTCTGTGATTCTGTGAAGATCACGCTTGCTGCAGAGATACACCATCAGAGCTGTTAGCCAATTTTCAGTTGTTCTTTCACTACCATCACACCGGGGCTCACCAAGGCTGGACTGACCCTACTGGATTTTGGGCTACAGGAGCTGTGCTGCTGCTGGAGAATCACTGGTGCAGGAGCGCTCAAGCTCCTAAGTAGGAACCATGGGTCATGGAGGGTTCTAGACACTGTTGACTTCAGTAAACTGGAACTGCCCTGCTGAGCATGCTGGCTAAAACCAAGGGGAAAGAGGCCCACAAGCCTCAAGTTTAGAGAAGGCATGGTGATTAGAAGTGCAGGTTTTAATGCTTTTTAGCCGATTTGGGACTCAACAGAAAATTCTGTAGTAGATATGTGTGTGAACTTGCACACGTTCATATACACATCTGCATGTATTTCAAGGAGATTTAAGAAAAAAACACCTTGCAGAGCAATAGTAAGGATTATTTACCATCAAAGTAAGACTAACAATTCAAGAATATTTAGTTATTATATTGTGAAATGACAAAAGAGATTGTGAAGGGTTTTGTAAGGATCTTGTAACATTCTCCTACACCTACTTCTGCTCAGCTGGTTGCACATGCCATTCCTTGTGATCTTGCAGCCAGCCAGTGAAATTCTCACTGACAGCTACTGCACAAGGAACAGGAATGCAAGAGAGCTCTTCGATGGGTTGGCAAATATGTAAGAGATAATAAATATATATTTATATGCATATAAATGTTTATGGAGAGTTATTGCCAACTTGTACAACAGAGTTACAAGTTTCTTCCAGCAAGCTCAATTTCAATTGGTGCTTGTCTAAGATGCGCTTCACTCGCTTTCCGCCTTTTCCTCCTTGGACAGGTTTATCTTGGTGAATTGGAGAAATGTAAGAGTACTTACTGATGCAATATCTATGCCTTGGTCTGCAGATAGCAGCTTTCACTTTTCCTGCTGGTTTCTCAAGGAGTCCCTTACAAGATGATTTGGTATCTTGTCCTCTGGACATTCTCAGGATAAGAATGGTATCAAGTAATTCAAATGCAGAGAAAGTACTTGTTTGATGTAAAAATGGAGATAGCTAGAAAAGACTTGTTTTAAATTAGAAGTAATGAAAACACATCTGTTATTACACCATGTTGGGAAAAATTTCAAGATGTGTGATGAAGTGGCTTTGTGAAGCCTTGTGTATGAGAGGCAGCAGAGAGAGAAGTGTAGAGCGAAATGATGAGAACTGGACAGTTTGTAGGTAGGTTTTGGGCAGTGGTGAGTTGAAGAGTTAGGCAGGTACAAGTTAGGTGTAGTGTAGAGGGAAAAGTTGATTTGGCCTATGTGATGTAACTGGATTGGTGTGGACAGGTAATGAGAAGTGGGCTTTTTCAAGGGACCCTAAAACTCAAGAGGCAGCTGCAGACTTTTTCCCACTGCTGGGCTTGGCTGAAGAGCACCATGCATGGCTAGTGGAGTGATGTGTGGCTAGCCTGAACCTCTGCACATTCCAGAGTAAGTATACCAAGGGGGGGGAAATCTGGTCTTGAGTGATAACCTCTCATATGCAGATGGATAATTCTCCTCTCTCTAGGAAGCTCTTTTAAACATACCACTTCTTGTATTTACCGACATACTTTTTAGACTGTATTGCATATTGTCAAAATAAAGCTTTGGATTTTTTTTCCCCAATTTATTCTTATCGTGCTACTTTAATTAGAGTTAATAAGGATATTCAAACTTTTCCTAGCTAAACTGAAAGAGAGGCAACAGGCATCTGTATTTCTTAATGAAAACTAAATAAAATCTGCCATCTCATTTTCTTTGTATGTTTTACTGTGACTAATTCCCTCCCAATGTAATGTGTATAATAAGGCCCCACATCCACTGCTACAGTGAGTGAATGTGATGTTGGCACTTAAGTTACAGAAACCATACTTGCTGTATAACTTGTTTGCTTGTTATAGACGAGTCCAGGAAGACCTTCCCAGAGAGTGTGAGGTTCATACTGGACCCTCTTGCGTTCCAAGCTTCTTCACAAAGAGGAGTCCGAGTGCAGCTGGACCCAATCTTGGCCTCTGACTGTAAGTTTGGGTCTGGGATCTTCTTGTTCCTCATGGGATCCTTCCTCTGTCTCCAGGTGAGCCATTCCTTTTCTTATCTAGAGGATGCAGCTATCTTACCTTTCTAATTTGCACTGGTTTGAGGACCTTCCTTCAGCATAAACTCAGCAGTATTTAGTTGAAAGTTCGCAGTCTGCAACCTACGGCCTCAGTGAATCTAGCTACTTGTGCTAAGCAATGTCACTCATAATAAGCAATGCAAAACAAGTTTAAATTCGTTCTAATTTTAAGCAATAAACGATTAGCTTTAATATTCCACAAGTAAACTATTTTAATCTGCAACATTGTTCTCTAGAATATCTACTGCAATGGACATATTTGTTTTTTAATTTTTTTATGAAAAAGTACATTATGAAACTGAAGAACCATCTAATTGTGTTATAATACACATTCACGCCTCTCTTCTTTATACTATATGTAGGTTTTTTAAAAATTTGGATCGTTTTAAAAAGGATTTTTTTATTTTGGCTCTGCATAAGCAGCCTGACATTCCTTTACCAGGGCCTTCTACCTGAAGATAAACTCTACCTGAGTTTACCACACTTATGTATTATGTGATCATTGCACTGCACTTTGATGGCAAAATTAGTTGTGCCTTATGTTTCTCCTGTAAAACAGCTACAAATATAACAATATAATGATCATGACAGGAACTGAGTTCACAGTGAATATTTGAAGGAACACACTGTTAACTTATATTTTTAATTTGTTATTGAGATTATTTAAAAACAACAAAAATCCATACTTTCTTTTATCCTTTGCTATACAGAAAGTGGTTGAACTTCTTTTGTATTGCAGATTCAATCACCCATAAAGTAAAATTATTGTCATCTGTGAAGAAGCAGGGTGAAGTATTCATACCATATAAGCACCATGGATTAACTATATGGAGTAAGAGCTAAAAACAGAAAAAACGCTGAACAAAACCACAGAAAACCTGCAGAGGCTCCTGCATGCCCACTCTTTAACTGCTGTGACGTCTGCCTTCCTCAGCGCCTTTGAGGGGATATCGCTGTAATTACAAATAGAAATAAGCCAAAATGTGTGATAGCACTGAGAAAAATCGTGTGTCATCCCAGTCAGATATGCTCACAAGCCTGTGACAAGGTGGTGTAAAAAGGCAGGTTTGGATCAGATCAAGAGACTGAGTGTACAGGCTCACGGCAACGCTCCATAAACTCATGAATACTAAGGGTGCAATTTCTTAAAACAGTCATGAGCACTGGCCATATACCTTTTCCCACCATCACATTCTGGCGCAGGGTTACTTGAGAACTTTTTCTGAAGGATGAAAAGCTTCTGGAGTGGCAATTCCTGCCCAGGGGCGGCTGAGCTACGGGTAAGTGCTGCATAATTTTAACATTGTTAAAGTCGTGGAGCTGTTATAGCTGTTAATGAGCCAAGTTATTGCTATAAACAAGACAAGGGGCAGGTGAAAAACAATATGTTTTATTAGGCCAGAAGACATCTTTGGGAAAACATATTTTTAGAAATGTGAGTTGTTTTTTTTGTTGTGGTTTTTTTTTAATAGTGAGAAGATTTGCAGGAGCCTGAAGGAGGGTTTATGCCCTCAGAAGCAGGTCTGTTGTTTCCTAACTGTGGCGGTGTAATAAAGTTTATTCCTTGTTCTTACAGCCTGTCTTTTTTTGTTTGGTTGGAGGTTTTTTTTTGTGATAGCAGTGTTACTTAGTAGACGGTAACTTTGTGGTTTTTTCTCCTTGGTGGTGGCTCTAAGTCTTTCAGTTGCTCGGATCTCGACAGAAAATTGTAGTGGGGATATTCGTGTGTAAGTCAAGGTAACTTTTACGTCAAGATAACTTGATTTTTTTTTTTTTTTTTTAACGTGAAGCATTTTGCTTCAATTAGCCGTTTGAATCAGCACTGACAACCAGCAGGCACTGCAGGGTTTATGGAAATTCCTCAACAGCAGAAGAGTCCAGCTCCTGGTTTCCAAAGCGAACACTAGAAATTTACTCCCGTTTTGTCATTCCTGCTTTTGACAGTGAGATAGCAAATAGGATGCTGCGGAAACGCTGACTGGGATCAGGGTTTTGGCCAAACTCGAGCTTCCTCTCCAACTTTCTGCAGTGCTCAGCACCCGAACCGCGATGCCTCCGTGCCGGGCGCAGGCAGCTGTCCGGGCCGGGCTGTCGGTGCTGCCGCCGCGCCCGGGTGGCGTCTCTGCTTTTGGCCGCTTCAGCCAAAGCTCAGGATTTCCCCGAGCCCCGGAGAAAAGTCTCCCCGTACGGCCCCTCTCCCCGACGGCGCTTGCACAGGGTCCCACCGCAGCCCCCGGCCCTCGCTGCGCCCCGCCCGAGCTTCCACCGGAGCTGATCCGGTCTGCGGGCAGCCGGGACGGGGGCGAGTAAAGCAAGTCCCGCGGCTCTTCTCCATTCCTCTCCCCCCGCTCCCAACTCGAGGCTGTCTCCCAGCAGCCTCCTCTTCCCACGACGGCATCTAAGTCTGTTCTCTCCGTGGAGGAAAAAAGGTCTTCTGGGCGCGTCGGTGTTTCCAGGACTGCAGGGATAACGGGGCTGACGCTGAGCCCTAACACCGGGGAGTACCCCCCCCCCCCCCCCACCGTGAGAGGTGTCGCCGGCCGAGCCAGTATAAGAGAGGACGCGTGCGATCTGCGGGACGTTGTTGGTGCGCCCTCGCCCGGTTGCCGGGACAGACAAGCTGTTCGGCGGCTACTGCTGATTCTCCGTCTGCTGCCTTACAACTCCAGCCCGAGCAGGCAATCCTCGCAATTCTAGTTAAAAAGCACTTCTGCTGGCAGTGTCTAGCCATGAGCTTGTCTCGCCTAAACAACAGTGCTGAGAGCCACTCTAGAGTCTCAGAGGAGCATGAGCTGGAGGCAGTGGGGAAGAAAGCTTGGGATAATCCTGTTTACAATGGCTCTCCCTCTACCTCCTTGAAGATTCGAGCCATCTACAACCCCAAGTCCATCCTGGAGAATCCCTATGAGAATTTTGAAGAGGTGCGGGATCCAGTGCCTTACCAGGAAGAGCAGAGCAAAGCTGTGGATGGGAAGACAAGTCCTTTTCTCAAGTGCTGCTTCTACATCTTCAGAGGCATTCGAGGTAAAGCTCTGGCATCTCGCTAGAAAGGATTTAGTAGCCCTTGGAAGGGGTGATGTTATGGAGGGGGTTTGTGAATATGGGAACACAGAAGACAGAAATCCCGTAGTGTCTGTGTAGCCCAGAAATCTGCACAACACAGACAAGCATTATTCCTGAGATCGTCTTTGGCTGACCTGGAAGGAGCATCCTTGTGCCTTGCTGTAGCTCCAGGGTCTGTCCCATTACCTTTACTACAAGGCAGGACGTACAGACAGACTTAGTGGTGTGCTTAAGGTCATTCAGTGGATCTGTTGGCAGAGCTTAGTATCCTGAATCCACAGGAACCATCACTCTGATGAGACTATTCTGTCTTTGTGTGCATTTTGTTGACAGAGAGGTACTGCTGCCCATGTTAAAGTCACTTAAGAACTGATATAAATATTCACGAGAGAAAATCTGGCACTATTAGGACTGAAATGCAGAGGATAATAGGAATGTATCAAACAAGACTTTTCTTGAAGATAAATCAAAGAAAGGGGTGCTAATTTCCAGTTTAAAGGACGAAGGGGGATGAAATATTATGTAGACTTATTCAGAGGATACAGCCTGGAAGGATATAGCCCTGTACAACAGCATTTGTTGAACAGTTTCTTACAGAAGGCATAAAGTCCCAATAGGATAAAAACACGGAAGACAAAGCAAGAAACTGTATTTCTTGTGGAAATTATTATTTCATAGATCATAGAATGGCCTAGGCTGGAAGGGACCTTAGAGATCATCTTAATCCAACCTCCTTGTCGTGGGCAGGGATGCCACCTCTCGACTAGGTTTTCTTGCCAATATGCATTTTCTTCCTGACTTGGAAGGCAAGAACCTTTTTGAGACCGGTACCCTTGTCCTGGTTTTGCTGAGATAGAGTAATTTTCTTCCTAATAGCTGGTACAATGCTGTGTTTTAGTTTTAGCTTGAGGGTAACGTTGATAACACACAGTTTCAGTTGTTTTAAGTTTTATTTTTCATTTCCCCATGCTCTGCCACTGTGCAGAAGCACAAGAAGCTGGGAGGGAACGTGACCAGGACAACTGACCTGAACTAGCCAAAGGGATATTCCATACCTTAGAATATCATGCTCAGTATATAAACCAAGGAAGGGCAGATCAGTCAGCAATTGCATTGTGCATCACTTGCTTTTTCTTGGGTTATATTTGTTTCTCCTTTTTTTTGACCTTGTTATTATATGCCTTTTAATTAAAATTATTTTATTTTGCCTTATTTTATTATTAAGTGTTCTTATCTCAAAGCCCTGAGTTTTACTTTTTTTTTTGATTCTCCTCACCATCAACTGGGAGAGGAAAGTGACGCGAGCGGCTGTGTAGTGCTTAGTTTGTGGCTGGATTAACCATGACAAGCTTCTAACAGTACATGTGAGTGAATAACAGTATAGTCTCGTCCTGAGTTGCACAGCCCCGCTGTGATCAACTCGCTTTCCACTGCCTTTGGAAGAAAATCTCCAGCTGGACGCAAGGCTGGGAGCTCATCACTCACCTGGCTCACAAGTTTGATTTAAAAGCAGCCTCAGAGGAACACGTAGACATCGCTATTAATTCTTACCAGCAACTTGTTACTAGCAGGAAGGCAAGAATTACAAATTGCATTGGTTGCCTGTTTTCTAGATTCTGTTTTTTTTCCTTTGCTCTGCTTTGTGAGTGCTGGACAGACATGGAAAATGCCATAAGGAAGCCTGGATGCCTCCTATTCTTGAATATCCTTCTACTCCAAAAGTCACATCCAAACCAGCTGCATCCTCAGGGGAGTAGGTGGTGCAAAAGAAGACACAGATGGGGACATGCTTCATGTACGAGGTGGTATTTTTCCATGGTATGTTTCTCACAGAAACGGCCGAAACCAAACCTCAGGTGCTATTTTACAATTACTGGATGCAGTCTGAAAGGGTACTGAAACAGCCTCATGGCTCTCCAGGTGTAATTTTGGGCAAATCTATGAACCAAGTTTGCAAGGATATTTGATTGTCCCTGAATTTACGTGCTCTGAAGTACACTTATACTCCCAAAGCAAAGAAAGTCTGTGCCTCTGTTTCCAACATATGGATAGTAGGGGTTTCCCTGCCTCATGGAAAAACAAATAAACCTGTTAAAAGATTGTGATGTAGTCATATCTAGAGATGAAACAGGGAATTTAAAAGTGACCAGAGCAGATGGGTGTGTTGTTTCCCCTTGTTTTTCTGTTGTGGAGATTGCTGTAGACATGATCCTCTCTCCTACACATGAGTTAATCCAGATCTTCTCCAGGCTCTCATATCTTTTGCTAGTCTGGCATATCCAGAGCATGGTTTGTCTGTCCAGGAGTGAGGGTGGATGTTGCAGCAGTCATTATGGTAGCTGATGGTGCAAAAAGCTCTCCAATCTGTTAAAATGCCAAGGAGCTATCAAAAGGACAGGAGTAAATGTGCACAGACTACTATATTGCTTTCGCTTGCTCCGAATAAAAAAGTGCTTTGTCCTCTGCCAGAGATGCCTTCAAATGTGTGGCCTTTGATCAGCTTTGATCCTGGCTTGCCAGAAGGTGATTGTTGCATACTGCTGGGGATGGGCATTGATGAGGTCTGAGCTCACTAGGAGCTGCAGAAAGCAGCAGGACTATGGGTATTATTGACATGGCTCCCATCACTAGGCTTTCAAGTGGAAGTTCTTATGCCTTTCAAACTTCAGGAACATTCAGAAATCACAACAGAAAACCATTACAAAAAAGAACAAAACATACACTAATAGTGTCAGGTGGTTCATCAAAACCCAAATACCTGATTTGCTCTGAAAACTCCTCTTTAAAGGAAGTGTTCCTCTCTTCGATCAACGCTGGTGACATTTAATGAGTTGCTTTCACTGTGTGAAGAAAACAGATCACTAACTGGTGGAATTGACATAACTGTATTGAAGTCAGCAAAGCTCCATTGATAGACATCTTGAAGATAATTTGGCTCTAAATTTTGCAATGAAATATTGAGTTGGATTATTTGGTAGATTGAGTCTTATGACCTACAATAAGTCTGCAAGAGTCTTTAGGTAGGCAAGGGACAAATACTTGGGGTCTGATTGTCCAAGATACACTAAAAAACTAATAGTCATATAGGTAACGCCAGATTCAGTTCTGCTATGAGAGTACTATCAGAAGGTCAGCTGTTGGCACATAGATGACTGAGATGAAATTTTATGGTTTCAAGAGTACCTGTGACAAAGAATGAATTCCTGCAAAGAGTAAGCTGAAAAACAGGCAGGAAAGATCAGTCCTTATTGAAATCAAACAGAAAATTGGAGGGTGACTTAGCAAAATAAGAAAGCAAATATATTTCAGTTTCAGTCAGTCCCCAAATCTTTTGTTTATGGAACTACAAAATAATTTCTTTTAGAGTTTTTTTTTAACATATTTTTAAAGCTCTTAGTCAAGGTTTGAAATGAAAAGTGTTTTTTTCTTTGGGAAGTGACAAAAATCCAGTTCTGAACAGTGTTCTTTGGGAACAAGACTTCAGCTCCTCACGTGGCCTTTGAGAATGGCCATCAAAACCCTCCAGTATTCTTCTCTTTACACCCAACAGGTCTGTGGGGCACTACACTGACTGAGAACACAGCTGAAAACAGAGAGCTTTATGTGAAGACCACACTGCGAGAGCTGCTAGTCTATGTTGTATTCTGGTGGACATCTGTCTACGTAAGTAGCTGTCATACTTCATAGGTGTCTTTTCTGTGTGCAGCGCGAGGGGAATAGTGTGAGAGTTTATTATTAGTCTTCCTTGCTCTGTTGTAAGTGTTAAACTTATTGTACATGCACTCACTGCAGCGTGTCATTAACCTACAGAATAGCTGCTGCACATGGAAGTAAAATAACTGTCTATTGCCCTAGATTTAATGGACACTTGTTAAGTTTAAGGAGTATTTTCTGGTCCACGTTTTTGAGTTCTAGACACTGACTTCACAGTCCTGGGAGAATTTACACAGGTCTTTCTTTAGTTTCACAGCAAATGTTCAAGACCCCGAGAGCAGCTCCAGAAACTTCCTTGGGATCAAAGACACAGGGTTCAGAGAGATTTTCCCCTCTGAAACTGGAGGGGTGGATGAGGTGATAAAGCAGATGGCAGCTCACACTTTTGTTCTTGGGTGGATTTAATGCATCCCGTACTGAATGTGAATGGATTTGCATGAGTAGAACAATGGCTGGTGGGTTTTTTTGGAGGTTAATTCATTATCACAACTGAGCACCTGCGGCATGGGACAGTGGAGGATTATATTTCACGGACCCTGTGACAGCAGAGATAGACAGACAATACCAACTTGAGTTGCTATCACACTGGCCCAGGGAGATAGAGCTTCAGTCACTCTTCCTAAAGATCCAAGGTACACACACAGACGCATGTGTAGTCACACACCAATTCGTTCAGAAGTGATGAAGGTGAGAGGTGTTGATGTCAGATGCTTTATTTTCATGGTGGCTTTCAAGAGTAGGACATGTTCTTAGTGATCACCATGATGGATGTTTTTCACTAGGAAGAAGGTGTTCATGGAAGTTAAAGCCTGCTCCTGTCTGAGGTTTCTTCGTAGATCAGAACTAACCTGGAGATTTCCACCTGGGAAAATGGGGTGGTCTTTATACCTTCATGGCTTCACAGTACAATTCAAAATACAGATGTGAGAAAGAAAATTTCCCTTATAAATTTTGTTTGAGGACAAAAATTGTTACCCAGGATGTTCAGTTGCATTATCCAAGGGTCTTCTCTGACTTCTAAACTCTTATAGCCTGCCAGTCTGACAGTTTAAGTTCTGGAACATGCAACAGTTAAGTTTGTAAATCCCTTAGAAAGCAGAAAGGAATGTGATCCCAAGTTTACTTGTGCATTGCTCAGCTTATCTGTGATAGTATAAGCTACACAGAAGGTGAATTTATAAATATATTTATATCAGGCTCCAATATTCATGTATAAGAGGATCCTCCTCTTATCTCTTCTCTTAGTGACATATGAATGACAAGTTCCAATGCCTATTACTACACCAAAGTGATGTCTGAGCTCTTCCTGCAGTCCTCTTCGGACAGCCGTATCTCCTTTCAGTCCATTGGCAGCATGGCTGACTTCTGGGTGGTAAGTACAAATCTGGCCTGGCATGGGGAGCCCTGGAAATCTCTGAATGTGCCTCCTAGTGAATTCAGCAAGGCATTTATGCCGGCACAGCTTTTGCAGCTACCAGCAATAGTTAAAATATCATTCGCATGCAAAATATCCACTGACTTAAAATATGATTTCTCCCTCTGAGGCACTGTGGTCAGAATACTGACTAGACCAAGTGTTGTCTGTACCTAGAAGAGTCCATTCTCTGGTAACTTACCAGTTAATCTGGCAGGACATAACAAAAAGAAAGTGCTGTGATATGATGCTCATAGCACAGACAGGGAGTACTGGCCTGGAGAGGCCAAGGGATTTATTACAGGCTTCCTTGTGGTAGAAACGGCTTTGAATCCTACAGTCCAATATCTTCATGCTGGTGTCTTAGTAATAGGCTTATGTCCATTTTTATGGGCAATTGTGGGAACAACATACTTAACCTGCCTGTAATTCATGCCTGGGCTGGTCTGATCTATAAGTTCTTTAGGAAGAAGCTGGATTGAAACTTGCACTGATTTTATCAAAGAGAATAAAGAGTGAAATAGATGTTTGGGGTTTAACACATTCCTGCCAAAGAACTGGTGAAGGAATAATATGAGCCACAGTGAACGCTGCTGAGATATTGTAACCACTTATCTCTGACAGCCAGCCAGAAATTGTCACTTGGTTTTGTCTTTTCCTGTTGTACTAAAAAAAGTACGGCAAGCTACAGCATTATTGTTTCTCCCCCACTGTTTCCAGGGCACTGGCACATGTTCTTCTCATAATTCATGCCTTGTGTCAAGGCAATTCCTTGAGACTTGTGTTCCCTGAAGTGGAAGGGACAAAGAGACGTGTAGGGCTCTTGTCTTTTTGTTAGCCCCACAAGGTGCAGCAGCCATATTACAGGCCTGGGAGGAGCCAACAGCTACCCTGCTGCCCAGCATCCCTCTTCTACCACCGTCTCTGTCTTTCTCCTAAGCATACATTCACCATGACCTTGTAATACTTCCCATCTCAAGGACCAGAGAGCGGTGGGTCAGGTCTTACTATCTCGAGCCCAGTCTAAGAAAATTCCTCTGCTGTGTGAGCTATGAAGTTGTTCTCCTCTCCCTCTCTGGCAGTATGCACAAGGACCCCTTCTGGATAATCTTTACTGGACAAAGTGGTACAACAACGAGTCTCTGGCAGCTCACAGCACCCAGTCATACATCTATTATGAGAACCTGCTGCTGGGTGTCCCACGCCTGCGACAGCTGAAGGTGAAAAACAATTCCTGTGTGGTCCATGATGACTTCAAGGAGGAAATCTCAGACTGCTATGATGCATACTCAGAAGACAAGGAAGAGAGGGTCTCCTTTGGGCTCACAAATGGGACGGCGTAAGTATGTCCTCTACTGTTCATGATCAAAAATCCAAATTAGTGTTTTCTAGTTAAAATAAGATCTGCTGAGCTGCAGGATGCTGGGATTGAGTTTCTCACATAAGGCTGGAATTCACCTTGCAGTCAGAGGCAAGTAAGTCCTTTTTGTCTGTCAATAAAGTCTGTTTGAGGAACAGCACAATAGAAGGAGTGGTGGAGTGTGACCTGTTGGGAAAGCCATGAAAAATCCAGTGGAGAATTAGGTAGAAATTGTTGCCTATTTTTAAAAGGGTGAGGGTAGATAGAGACCTTTGGGATCAGGTCTGTCAAATGGATGATGCTATCTGCTTCCCTCCTGGATTTCAGGAGCAGGGAGAAGGGAGTGCATCACTTTCATCTTGACAATGTATTTCTCTACAATAATGTGAGGTAGCTGCAGTTCAATAACTCTTTGCTTGCTACATGAGTCTTGCTCTGTGAACAAGAAGCTATTGTTCATAAGGAAATGTGAGTGCAAGTGTGTTATAAACAAAGATTGTGTACCATGTGGTAGAGGGCAATACAATCCTGGGAGTAACCTTCATGCAAACAAGACTGTGGTATAGCCAACAAACAGGCAGAATTTTTCCTCCATAGTATTGCAAGTCATGTCATGTTACTGCTGGGAGGCACAAGATCAGAAATATAACTATAATGAAGAACTGATTTAGGCTCAAATCTGAAATAAGAATTAAGTGCCATTTTTTTTTAAAATTAAAAACTGCTCTGTTCTTTGAAGGTATAGTCTGGCTACAAGTTCATATCCAATCCTGGGACGGCAATGCCTTTGCTTATGGCTTGTTTGTTGCAGGTGGAGGTACCATTCTGAGGAGGAGCTGAGTGGCTCATCTCACTGGGGAAGACTAACTAGTTACAGTGGGGGAGGATACTATATAGACCTCAAGTTGACCAGAGAAGAAAGTGCTGAAGCTCTGAAAGTCTTGAAGGAGAAGTTGTGGCTGGATCGAGGGACACGAGTTGTCTTCATTGATTTCTCTGTGTATAATGCAAACATCAATCTGTTCTGTGTTCTGAGGTAAGCAGAGTCCCACTGAAAATTAATCTGCCTCTTACTTCTTCCTCAATGCCACAGTTTCTTAAAATGCGAATATTTTAATATGGTCCACTGAGGGAGTCGGACTGAGTGGTGTCACTAGATATTCTGTGGTTTAGTAAGACTTGGCTGCATAAACACATGCACAACTCTTCCACTCATGGTTTGGTGGATAGCTCCCGCTCAGGTTTGATGCCTCTCAAAATTATCTACGAGCCTCAGGATTTTCTTGTTCCCTTCAAGGTTAGTGGTTGAGTTTCCAGCCACTGGTGGTGCCATTCCCTCCTGGCAAATCCGGACAGTCAAGCTTATACGATATGTGAGTGCATGGGACTTCTTCATTGTTGCCTGTGAAATTGTTTTCTGTGTCTTCATCTTCTACTATGTGGTGGAGGAGATTTTGGAGCTGCGTATCCACAAGCTTCAGTACTTCACTAGTATCTGGAACATCCTGGATGTGGTTGTCATTCTGGTGAGGATCCTTGCACACTTTTTTTGGGGAAGCAAGGCTATAAGAATAAAAATAAGTGAGGAAATGGGGAAATGGTAAGACGAGAGCTGGCACATCTTTTGTTCTAATAGGAAAATGAGCTATTAGATGGATACATGCTCTTCTGTCAACTCTGAGGAGAAAATTCTTTTCTTAGAGATACCTGAGGGGCTGTGAAGTCAGAGTATCATCATTCAGTGCATTTAGACCTTATTTCATTTCCCCTTAGTAGACTGCAGTTGTGAAGTGTGATACCAAGCAATTCTGTGACAATCAAACTTCAGTGGAAAGCACAGATACAGCAGTCACTGCAGGCTCTTCCTCTTCCTCTTTGCAGCTCTCCATCGTTGCTATTTGGTTTCACATCTTTCGCACCATTGAGGTGAACAGACTGTTGGGAGAGTTGCTGAAACACCCCAACACCTACGCAGACTTTGAGTTCCTGGCGTTCTGGCAGACACAGTACAACAATATGAATGCAGTCAACTTATTCTTTGCCTGGATCAAGGTACTGTGTGGGATCTGGGAGGTGTCAGGCCTCCAGTCTCAGACCTCTTCCTTGAGATAACTTGGGGTTGACTTTTCCATCCTTCTGAGTGGATGAGGGTAATAGTTATATAACAGAGGATTTTCCTTGAAGACACATACTCTGTTCTGTGGTAAATCTAGACCATTTTTCACCCTGTATTCTGAGGACAGTTATTTGGAGACAGTGGACAGGGAGATGAGCTCAGACACTGCAACGTAAAAGCGGTTTTTAGAAGATGCTGAATTCAGTGTAACTTTGTCCACCCTGCACTATTTCACTATTTTGGAGGATAATCTGGCAAACCATGTTTTCCTGTTCACCCAACAACTGGAAATGACTCGTCTGTTGGCATGGACTTTGCATTTCAACCAGAGCATCTTGGCATGGTGGAAAGCCACAGTGTACTTGAGGCTTCCCATCGGCCTCAAGACATTTGTCCTTATACTTTATACTTTCCTTCAACACAGGGAACAAAACCATGTATTTATGATCCCACGGGAAGACGGTGACAAACTTGGGACAAATATGCCAAGCACTGAGCCACCATTACCCTAGCCTGGCTGTCTTCTTGGTGCTCTTGTCTTGTAAGCATGTGCATATATAAGAGAGACTGACCTAGCTGATGGTTTACCTTAACTTTGTCCCTATTCTTTCTTCTTGCAGATATTCAAGTATATCCGCTTTAACAAAACAATGACCCAGCTCTCCTCCACACTGGCGCGCTGTGCCAAGGATATCCTGGGCTTTGCCATTATGTTCTTCATTGTCTTCTTTGCCTATGCCCAGCTGGGTTACCTTCTTTTTGGGACACAAGTAGAAAACTTCAGTACCTTCATTAAATGCATGTAAGTGTATAAGTCAGAACCATTTTTCCATCAATTCACTGAAAGAATTTTAACTGTCTTCCAACCTATCTGAATGTCAATCAGACACCTGTTGTATCTCATTGTATTAAAGCCATAATGTTTTATAAGTCACACACAGTCCTCCAGCTGTGAAATCTTCATGGACAAAAGAACACAGTGAGAAAAATTGAAGGCTACAGACAGATTCCTAGTTGTCTGGTTTATATCAGTAGGGATGCGAGTAGCTGATCCTACCAGACTTTGAGACTCCTTGCAGCCCTACAATTCAATGGAATTTCCAGCCCTTCCATGGGAGAGTTTAGTAGTTTGCTATTTTTCTTGCAGAAAATTATCATAGTTAAGCTGATAATTTAGTTTCTGTTCTGCAGGACCTTCTGTCACCTTCTCATCTGCTGTGGCTCCATAAAGGCAGTAGAATGGTGCTGTCCGACTGTCACTGATCCCTTGGCAAATTTGTGTTTTTGTATATCAATGGACGGCTTTAGGCCTAGTTTGGTTAAAATTCTTTGTAATTCAGTGGGAAGAACTAAACAGCTCAAAAGAAGTGTTTTGGGGTAGGCTCAGAGTGTTTTGTGTTTTGTTGTTGTTGTTTGGTTTTTTTTTCAGTAGGGAAGAGGTACAGGCAGAAATTCAGAGTTTTGAAACTCCCTGCCTTCCAAATACACTTGCTGATCACATTGTTTCAGTGTCTCCATAACAGCTGCATGAAAACTTTTCTGGTTTTCATCAGATAGTGACTTTAATTCAAACAAAGATTTGGAAGGAATATTGTTTGTTGCTACAGATTTTTCACAGGGAAAAGCGGAAATAATGCATTTATATAATCAAGATGATAGCTTTAAATACTGAAATGAAAAGGTCAGAAACTTTTTTTATGTTATTCGCAATTATATTTGATTTTGATAAGATAGCAACTCTATTTCATTTCTGAAAGTTGATAGTCATATAATATATTAATTTTAATACAAATTCACCATGGAGTTTCTAAAGTATGCTGTGTAATAGTCTAAATAAGATTAAGTAGACATTTTCAAAGCAAAAGACATAAAAATAATTTCTTACTGGAAGGACACATTGAACATCACTTAATTGGGACAATTTAAACCAAAGAAGAGGAAGTTAAAGTAGAGCCGGGTTAAACCAGAGCAGGAAATTACACTAGAGCAGGAAGCTTAGAGCAGGGTAGATTTAGATTAGACACTAGGAAGAAGCTCTTTACTATGAGGGTGGTGAGACACTGGGATGGGTTGCCCGTAGAAGTTGTGGATGCCTCATCCCTGGAGGTGTTCAAGATCAGGCTGGATGAGACTTTGAGCAATCTTGTCTAGTGGGAGGTGTCCCTGCCCATGGCGGGGGGATTGGAACGAGATGGTCATTAGGGTCTCTTCCAACTCAAGACATGGTATGATCGATTCTACGATTCTAAGTGATGCTGTATTCCTCTTCCTTAGACCTGGAAAACATTTCCAGCTCCCAAAACAGTCCAAATGCAAGAATTCTGAAATGGAGCTTTGCATATCTCAGACAGGATTTTCAGTCTTCAGGTTCTCAAGGTCCTTTCTGCTGCACATGACTTCACAGTCTGTGTCCTTCTGTCTGCCTTTTTTTTTTTTTTTTTTAAATTGGAAGGTATTTTTTAACACGGGCCATTTCACTGATCATTTTCCGGAGAAGTCTCACAGATGAGCTCACACAGGAGGGGATGTTGGGGAAGATGCTCAATCTCAAACAGTCCTTCAGTTCATGGGCCCACTAAGGCAGTGCACAATGTTAAAGGATGTGTCTGCTACAGCAGCAGTTTTCAGCCTGTGTTTCATAGACCTCTGGCATTCAGCTCCTGCCTTTAAGGGCTCTTACAAGAGACAACTTTGGTAAGCAAACTTCTCATTGATAGACTTAAACTTGCTTCATTATAGGGACTATGAATTGCAAAGGGTTGAAGAGCACTGTTCGGTACTAACATCCTCTCCACAGTCTCATGGACTCTCGCAAGAGAAGGCTTCAGTGACTCAAATGCCTTTGTAAGAGAAAATTAAGGTTGTTTTTATTTTTTTCTTTTTGTTTTAAGTCCAGTGTAGACCAAAATACAATTTGGACAACCAGAAATTTGTGTGGAAAACATGTTTTACTTTCCAGTTGGCTCTTGCTCTAAGAAGATCAACTCACTTTACCTCCGAAATACTATGGGTACATTTAACTCATTAGTCAGACCAAGTGACTTAGAGCCTTCTCTGGCTTGTGCCTATGACTGTCTGGGCTGCAGGCTGGTTCAGGGCTCACCTCAGGACCGTCTGAGGATGTAGGATAAATGTATGTGCCTTTGTGTGACCTTGTGCTCTTTCTTCTCCTCCAGCTTCACCCAGTTTAGGATCATTCTCGGAGATTTTGACTACAATTCCATTGACAATGCCAACAGGGTCCTTGGGCCTATTTACTTTGTCACCTATGTGTTCTTTGTTTTCTTTGTGCTCCTGGTAAGCAAAAAAGCTCTTCTTGCCCCCATACTTGCAAGAGTGTTTGAGAGATTCCTCCTGATAATCCCTGAGTTACAATGCAAATGCTGAGAGAAAGGAAGTTTCTGTTACAATAGTTTTGCAGTGCAAATAGATCAAAGTAGACAACAAGCACATGATTTGATGATCAGGGTGATAAAGGGCCATATTCACACCTTGTATGATGAAGACTAAAACTGACTGGGAATTCCACTGATGTGGTAGCTGAATTCAAGGGGATTGGTTCAGTTGCTCTGTAGCAGCCAGTGAACAAAGCATGGAGGACAGTCTCTGGCTTTCTAGGTAGTGGATGCAGAGGGATGCTCGTAACGATCATGTTAAACACGCAGTGCCAAGAATCCAAATGTAACATAAGATCTTCCAGGAGAGGCTGTCAAAGATGGTATTTGAGCTGGGAACAAATGCACCTTCAGCCACTGCTTTAACTGGAAGAGCCTCCTCCTGAGTGAGAAAACACTGTGTTGCTAAAGTGGTCCTTCCATTCACCCATGGGATACTCTGTGTGGAAACAGCTGTGTTTAACTAAGGTCTGCACATCTGTGCCTGTCTCTTGCAGCTTTAGGTGCTGAAGCAGGCAAGATGCCTCATGCTTATTCTTCTCTCTTCTTCTTTTTCTAGAACATGTTTCTGGCTATCATCAATGACACCTACTCAGAAGTGAAGGAGGAGCTTTCAACCCAGAAGGATGAGCTGCAGCTCTCTGACATCTTGAAACAGGTGATGAATAGTGAAAGCTGTGCTACTTTCTAGCTAAATCCTGAACCATTTTCTGGAAGTCCCTGACCTACATGGGATTTACTGGAGAGACAGTGGTTGCCAACTCCAGGTTGACCTTCTTGGTCCACACAGGAACCACAGTTCCTTTCAGGGATAAATCAAGCTCCCAGATGCTTTTGCAATGGGAGGATGAGAAAGCAGAGCTTGGGGAACTTGTGTTACTTGAGTATGCTGGTAATTTCCAAGACACTTTTCTTCCTAGGACAGTTTCTAGACAAAGCTCTTTCAGTATTTGATAGAGTGTACTTTGATCAATAAAATGGCAGGTCCTATTTTGCTCAGCTGAGCATGTTACAGTGGTGAGAACCTAGTGGGTTACATCTGGATTTCCTATGGGCAAGTTCCAGAAAAGGTCTTGGAAAGTCTGTGCTGTGGGACCGATGTTCTGCAAAGAATAGTATTTGAAACATTATCTTAACAAGGAAATCAGATACAGAGAGAGTCATGAGGAGAAAAGCAGAGCGTAAACTTCACTACGGAGACCCTGGCTACCGTGTTGGTGCCACTTTGAATGCATGATCTTTGTTTAAAGATGGGGCTCATTCTGCCGTGTTGTAGTTTTGCTTCTGGAAAGCTCAAACTCTTCCTGTATTACTTGGCATTTTCTCACCCATATTGCATTATCTGCTCTGCCCTATTTTTCACTGTTTTTCTTGCATGATTCTGTGTCCATTTGCACCTTTGGTAACAGAGCTACAACCGGACACTCATGAGGCTGAAGCTGAAGAAGGAGCGGATTTCTGATGTGCAGAAAGCACTGCAGAATGGAGCGAAAGAACTAGACTTTGAGGACTTCAAGAACAGCTTGAAGGAGTAAGTGAGTCCACTTCAGAGCCCTTTCTTGTTGTAATAGAGCTAATTTAGATTCCTTGTTTTTCAAACCTGGGAGAGCAGTTAGCTCAGATCTGGGCAATGTAAGACTCAAAAAAAAAAAAAAAAAAAAGAAAGAAAGAAAGTTACTCACGTGTCTCCTGTTCTAAATAGGTTTGTGTAACCATCTCTTCTGTATTTGGGATGTTTAGGTTTGTCATCGACGGGAGGAAACAATACACTGTTTTTGAAAGGGGTGCTCCAGCGCTGTTAGAGCTTAACAGTGTAATTCAGTGCTTTGAGCTTTCTATTATTTTGCAGGCTGGGCCATGCAGACCATGAGATCACAGCAGCCTTCTCCAGGTTTGACAAAGATGGCAACCTAATCCTTGATGAAGAGGAGCAACAGCAGATGAAGCATGACTTAGAGGCAAGAAGGGTAAAAAAAGGGGCAAGGAAAGAAACCTTCATTTCAGCAGAAATCAAAGTGGCCCCTCAGGATTCTTTGGGTTTGTGGTATAAACTAAACAGGCAACTCAAATACAACTCCAACTCTGCCTAGATAGCAGCTGAGTGTATCACTGCCTGTGAAGCTCTGTGTTATACAGTGAAGCTGACGCAGAGCTAGTTTCCTGCTTTGCAGGAGTTTCTTTTTCTATCTTCTAGGTTGCTCTGAATACAGAGATTGAAAATTTGGGGAAAACCTATGGTGACAACAGCCTGGATGAGAATCTGACCTACATGGAAGCAAGGAATAACCATACCAATATGGCCATCTGGGTCTCCAAAGAAGAGTTCCAAGTGTATGTTTGTGCTGGCAGTAATTTAATCCTTCTGCAAATGAGGGGTTTGATTCCTTCCCTGATGTAACTATTTACATTGGTACTAGGCAGTTTCAGTAAGAGCTGGTGCCTTTTTATCTTGCATACTTGTAAGTGAGCAGGTCAGGAGAGAACTGAGATAGTTCTTGTAGTATAGTTTGCATGTTCCTTTAAAAGATTTAGTTAAGAAACATTGTTTTCTGCCTCTCAAATAACCTGTGCAGCTGTCAGCTGGCCACAGCAATATGCTGTCATGTTTCAGGTCAGAAGGTAGCCTGGATAGCTGGGCCAGGGAAAGCTGATAGCTTCACAGAAGGTACTGTGGAAATAAATATCCTTGACTTATAGCCTAGATGGCCTTCATCCCACAGCTCTGAGAATAACATTTGTCTGTTTCTTCCACAGGAGAAACCTGAGATAAATACAGTACAGAGAATCAGGAGATCCTGATTCTGCTACTGAGAAAACACTGAGCAATACACATAGGGTCATATCAAAGGAGAGGCAGGTGCAGTATTTAATAACACAATTATATTGTGGCTGGACTGTGATCTGAACTGGCTGAGATCCATCCTAAGGGGAGCCACTGATTGATGGAAAGCACAGTGTAGCAGGGAGTTATGTCTTCAGTGAATTTGAATCTACTATGTGGTGTGGCGTATTCACTCCTCTTTGAGGTCTGGCTCATTGTCTGTGACATGTCTGCTGCAAATCCTAGTATTAATCAGGAAAAAAAACCTTCCAAATGCTTTCCATGTCTTCCCTAGCCTCCTGCAACGTGTGCTGCAGCTGGAAAAGTCAATAAACAGCATTGGCTCCAAGATTGATGCAGTGGTGAGCAAGCTAGACATGCCAGAAAGAAACAGACTGAAGAGGAAGGACCTGCTGAGCAAACAACTGGATAAGGTTAGCAAGGCTGGTAGCTCTCCACTATGCATTTGAACAAACTTCAGGACAGGTGACCAGCCCTGCTGTGTGAAAGGGCCTGGTATTGTCTTTGCTTTTTCAGTCTCCATTGGTGGAAGGTAAGAAGGGTTGGGCAAGGCCAGCATTCTGTACGGTCAAGTCTTCCTGTTCAAGAAAAGTGACACAAAGCATCTTGCTTTCATATCTCCTCCATTTAACTATGGTACCTTTAAACTACAGCTCCTTCGAAGCTGAACTCATTCCGTGGTAGTGGATGCAATTCACTTGTCTTCAGTTGTTTTATCCCTACGTATCCTCAAACATTAAAAAAAAAAAAAAATCCTACTGTCTTACCTAGCAGGAGCAGCTCATGACAGTGTTGTGGACTGTGATCTTAACAACTTCGTACCCAGTGACTGTTTATCACACATGAGGTGGAAGATTTTTAGTGTTGTGCCCATGGTACATCACTGCAGAATTGTGACTTTTGCCAGAGTGCTTATGTCCTGTTAACTGCTGTATCTTGAGTCTTCAGCTTTAAAGTCAAGACATCAAGGCATGTGGGAGCCATGTCATTACTTCATGTTTTTATGGCTTTGATAATGAGAATAGCCAAGTAGCACAGTGACCTAGCTGAGTCAGAGAGAAGCCTCTCTTTTGCAGAATAGTCTTGTGATCCCTTCTCATCTGAAAGAGTGTTTTGGGAGGGGTCCTACTTCTCATGTGAACATGCCTGAAAGCTTATTTGAGTGTTTGTTTTCAGACTTCCTTTGCCACAGCATTTCTGTGAATGTTCTCGTAGAGCATGAAAAGGGATGAATATCTCCTCATTTGTCTAATGGTTGAATGTGTATTCATCAGTGTATTGCAGCAAACAGTGTATTGGATCTTTACTAGACAGCCAGGCTTGTACTAGTTTGTGGAAGAATGTGAGAAGATACTTAAATATTATGCACACCTTGTCTCTCTTCTGGAGTGCTGTTAGACTTCTTGGTAGCTTGCTAACATTTCAGGCCACTCTTTCTTCTGGTTCACAGGAGGAAGAATCTAATCGGGAGGAGCTGCTCCCCCAGACCCTAGACCAGCTAGGGAAAGAAGAAGCAGAAGGTTGGGGCATGGAACATGTGCAAGGAAACAATCTGAATGACAACATTTCCAAAAATGGGGTCTATCCCATCTTGCCCAAGCCAAGTGTGACAGGGTCTAAGGTGCCCAAGAACATACAGCCACAGTCTGATGTGCACTTCTAGCAAACAGTCCAGTGCTCCTAGTCCAGCTCCCACGGTACTAAGTCATTGTCAGTTGTTTTCTCACTGTTAGAATAATCTGGACAGCTAGATGCAGACATCACTGTTGCCAGGAACTGATGATGTCAAAAATCAGGGATGCTCTTTTCCAGTGTAATGATGTGTAACATCACAGAACTAGAACTTCTGCCTCATGTACCTCTGGAGCAGGTGGAAATCTAGAACCAGGTGATGTATTAGGTTTCTGCCTCTGAACAGGCTAATATGAAGTGTTTTAATCTAACTTTTCCCAAAAAGTAGAGACCCTGGAACTCTGTGAGCAGTCATGTCTGGAGCGGCACATTGCAACTTGTTCCCAACACACAGAGTTGTCTGCGGGACAAAGACGCAGCTATCATGTAAACAAAGCAGCATACACTCACTAGTGTGAGATGGAAAGGAGAAATTTAGTTGTTTATGTCTACCTGGTTACCGACAGTTTTGACTCGTTGTAGTTTGTTTCCAGAACACTTTGGTAACACTCTCTGTACCTAGATTCAGATGTTGAGAGAACGGGATGCTAGCAACTAATTCCAGATAACTGAGAGTTGACTCCCAGTGTAATTGGGAGATCCGAAATATCATGAACAGAGAGGCAGTTGTTACTGGTAAAGTCCTAGGTCTGAATGTTAGGGAGCAGACTTCTAGTTCTATGGGTTGTAACACAGCTGTTGGCACTAAGAATCTCTGTGTGTTATTTTCACACTCCTTAAGTTGCATTTCAAGGTACTTCAAAAAACTGGCACCATATTTATGAATTTGTGATGCTTCTCTTTTTTGTCGAGGAAACAATTTGGTTTGTAGTTGTGGGTGCTGACACCATTTCAGTTGGAGGACATTGTGAAAATGAGATGAATGTAGTTTTTTTTACTACATGTATGTTACTTCTTTTGCAGGTGATTTTCACTTTGCTGAGATGTCTCTTTCTCTGTAGCTGGTGCAGACTACTGCTGCTATTACAGGACCACTGTAAATGTATTTCAGATATCTTAATCCCTGGTATTCCACAGTAGTTAACCTCAAATAGGCCCTGTAGACTTAAAGCCAGTAGAAGCTTGTTGTACCCAACCACTGCTAACGACTCTCGTTAGTGCTACACTGCTTAGTGTGCTGTGCAGTGGAGTGACAGGTTTAGTGGGGACATTGTGCAGCGGCACTTTGTATTGCCACCTTTTTAAGATGGGTGTGTCGCTGTGTTCTGGGGAAAGCCACCGTGAGAATACCTGAAGGACCTCAGGATCAGCCCTGTCCCCAGACGACCCTGGCTCCAGGGCCATCACAGCTACAAGATATCATTGATAAACTGAAGCAGAAAATCGTTCCGCCATGAGAGCCTAGCAGGAGCTGTGAGACCTTGCCACCCAGCCCACAGGGAATTTCGATTTCAGCCAGGAGCTGTGGATGTAGGAACTGCAGGGTTTCCTAGCTCACTTCCCACCAGCTGATCCTGCTGTCGGGGACAAGACTTATCTGCCAAAGTTCTTGACTCCCAGCTCCACTAGATTCGGAATTCAGCAAGAGCTTCTTAATTTCAGATGTTCCAGATGAACTCAGAACAATGATGTTGCTTACTTCCTCCCAATCTCAGCATTGAAGCTTATTGTCTTATGCAGAAAAAAATGGGCTTATGTCAGGAGAACTTCCTGAAATATGCCTTTTTTTTTATTTGCGAATTTTAATTAAACAGAAAATCCATATGCTAAATTGTAATGGAACAGATAATCTATGTGCTCTCTAAAGGGCTTGAAGAGGGCACACAGCCCCTTGCTCTTGATGAATTAGATGCTCTGAGTGTTGAAAGGCACAGAGGAAGGTTCTTCCTTAAATTCAGGGTGGCACAAGAGCTCTGCTGTCACTGCGTACCAGGAGAACACCTCTACCACCCTGCTCCTTTCTGCACAGGGGCCCTTGAAAATGTCAGGGAAGGCAGGTGAGGCAAGAGGACAATGATGTGGCAGCTGGGCTCAGATCCATGGGACAGCAACCATCAGCCTCAGGCAGCCAGGTCACAGGCACGGTGGTCTGCCCTTTAGGGCAGCAGGATGAGTAAAATGGTCGCATTTGTGCTGCAAGGTTTTTTCTTGGGTCCATCAACAGCGTTGTCAGCAAGCTCCTTTCCCCTTTTCTTGCAGAAAGACCCCTCCCTTCACCCTGTGCTGTGATTCTGGTGGTGCCAGTGCTGCTCAGTGTAAAACAAGTTCTGTCACCAGTATATGTCTGTGCCTGCATTCGTGTCTTCTCTGGTACATCTCCATGCAACTGTGTCTTGTCTGTTCTTTGTCAACATGCTGTCATGTATATGATGTGTCCTAGAGTAGTGCAAGGAAATTACTTGTCCCCAGCAATTGCTTATGTATAATTGTCAAGTGTCTTCAAGCTGATTGAGAAATAACATCAATACACTGAATGGTAAGTTCATACAGCTTCTCTTTTCAAATGTGTGTTATTAGGCCTCCCATCAGGAGTTGGTATTACTTAGACAATATATGTCTGATAGGAAAAGTAAAGTATTTTTTCCTTGATAGCAGATGCATGGCTGTGTTTTGTTCCAATTTGCAGAGGGGTAGCCTTCCAATGTCACAGCTGTGCCTTGAGGTGGTTAAAATCTTCAGGATGAGGTTTGGAAAAGTAGAAGGTACTCTAAAGAGGTATCATCGCCACGGTTACTTGTGTTGGCAGTTCCAGTGGCTGGGGTCTGAGCCCTGTTCTGGTAGGTGCTCTGTGTGCTCCAAAGGAGAGGCTGCCTTAAAGGACTCTCAGATGCAGCCAAGGGAGAAGAAAGCAGTGTCCTAACCAGAGGCACAGAGAGGTTCATTGATGTGCTCAGGGAGGGGCATGGCAGAGATTTCTAAAGGCAAGCACCTTCAGACAGCCCCAGCCAGCTGTGGCCATAAGCATGGAAAGCTCCCAGCAGTGTCACTTCTCTGTGTCTCTTCAAGAATACAGTGCATTTGTCTCAAGAATGAGCAAGCCAGACTTTTCATGTTTGAAAGGAACATATATATCCCCAGACCACCCCCCCATACAGCCCTCTGAGTTATCTTAACATGTTTAGTTTACCAGTAGATGTCAGTCAGCACCAGTCACAGCCCTTTGCACCTACAGCCCCTTCTCTGTTTCATTTTCAAAGGTCGGTAGCAAATCTCCTATTTGCTTTACTGAAAGAAACTGAGACACTGAAAAATTGTTGTCTCACTGGCAAAAGAAAGGAGCAGAATCCAGTGTTTCAAAAACACACTTTATGGTACTAGAACCTCACAAAGTTATTACACACTTTGTCCATCTCTGGCAGGTTACTCATTTTTTGCACTCTTATGAAAAGTCCTTAAAAATTGCTGTTAGCCTAGAGCTGCTGCTAACTGGCCATCTTTTAGCACTGGAGGTTGTTGGCTGAAGACCACACTGCGTCTTCTACAAACATATCCTAGCAGCAGTCACTTCTAAAGAGAAGAGCAATATCAGGGAACAGCTATCAGTATTCACACAGTTTATCAGTAACCAGGGAAAAGGGAAGAGGAGAAGTCAGCATCATCTGGTGAGCCAGTTGATCACAAACTCAGATGAAGTGCCATGCCATTCTTTTGCTGATCACATAAGCCCTAACTCAGGGCCTCCAAATCTGAAAACAGAGACCCTCGTACTGGGAAAGCAGTAGAATTAGGAGAAATTTCAGTGGATGTCAGGTCCAGCCCTGCTCCTGAGCTCAGAGGACAAGAGGTAAGTTAAAATGAATATGTCAGACTTTGGAGAGAGGTAACAGAATTCAGTACTTGAGGAACTGCCTAAGAAACCTTGCTTGTGGCCTGATTTCAGAGGTAGCAAATGTCAGGTGTAGCTCACTGCCAGCCAGCCATGCTGTGCACATGCCAGGTGCCCAAGCGGGTGGCAGAAGGGTGCCAGCCCCAGGGTGCGGTGAGCTAAAGCCCTGCCTTGGCCCAGGAGCACGGAAGGAGGAATGCAAACACTCAGCCGACAAAATAATGTGCGTGGTCAGTGAGGGGTCTCCAGCCTGAGAACAGGACAGGCTTCACCAGCAAGTTACCAAGAGAGCCCATGTGCCTGGCAGTGACGCGGCTCTATGGCACAGGATGTCCCAAACCAGCTTCAGATGGTGCTGTGTCCTGACCACTGCTGCCCCCAGAAGATACCAGTCATTTCTCTGCTGGCACATTCACCTTTAGGTGCCAGGAGGCACAGCAGCCTAAGAAATAGCCAGTCAGAACACGATGCAAGGCAGGAGTTTGAAGCTGGCTGTGCTTGTGCTGTCTGAGAAAGGTCTGAGGAGCCATCCCAAGGGACAGTTTTTGTTGGCTGTGACTACCTTCTGCTAAAAGCATCAGAAATAACAGCAAATGGCTAGCTCAGACATGGACAAACTCCATACAGGCACATGCACGTACACACACACTGCTGTAATGTGTCAATGCACCCAGGTTGTTCAGACATGTCTGGAGTTCACAAAGCGAGCAAGCTTGGAAAGCATGTACAAAGATTTCTGGGACAAATAAAAGGGCAGAATTTTTCCTCAGTATCCTATAGAGTAGGTAACTGCTACAGTAATGAGAGATGGCAGTCTTTCTGAATCCTTTCAGAAATACAGCCTCTTCTGTCCAAAGGGTTTTCTCCTGCACAGGCCCAGAAGAGGTCATGTCACCAGCATGCATTCTCCATCACGTAGATATAGAGAGAGTGGAAGTCCTGTAGCACCAGGCTCTGGTCCCTGAGCTGCTTACTGGATCACACTGGAATGTGTGACCAGGAGTTTGCCTTCAAAAGAGGCAAACTGTGGTGGAAGGAGCCTTGCGGCATCCAGCCCATGTCTTGGCTCTCAAAGAGCATCACAGATGGAGGGAAAACAACACTTAAAGAGCCACCTTGATCACCTTCTCTCTGTGCTGGACAAGGCCTTTCCAGCTCTGATTTCATCAGCCTTGCTAGGTTTGGCAGGATTTGTGAGAGAGAACTGGGAGACCTCTCAGCAAGGAAAACCTCAGGGACTATGTATCTTGCTTGCTTGTTTCTTGCACTAGGGAGAAGAAAGAAGGTCTTCAATGTGAATGGCCCAACGTGGTGACCTGCAGGGCCCTGGTGTTTCAATGGAAAGGAGTTATCTGTGGGTCATGCTCTGGCTGCAAGACCAGGCTATGGGGTTTAGCACTGGTGTGAGACATGAGTGGCCTCGGTAAGGGCTGTGTTGCTGAGGAGCTGCTAAGAGTAGAGCAGGAGAGAATGTTGAACTGGGCAGAGGTCAGTGTAGAGGGGGGCAATACAGATATCAGGAGCAGGGAATCAGCAAAAGTCAATGGTGACTTCAAAACAGACAAAATTGCACTCCCTTCAGTTCTCTCACTTGCATGCTCATGAGCAGCCAGAGACAGGGAACTGCTGGAGAGAGTCCAGCACAGGGCAACTAGGATGATTAAGGGAGTGGAGCATCTCCCTTATGAGAAAAGACTGAAGGAGCTGGGGCTCTTTAGTTTGGAGAAGAGGAGACTGAGGGGTGACCTCATTAATGTTTACAAATATATCAAGGGTGAGTGTCACGAGGATGGAGCCAGGCTCTTCTCGGTGACAACCACTGATAGGACAAGGGGTAATGGGCTGAAACTGGAACATAAGAGGTTCCACTTAAACTCGAGAAGAAACTTCTTCTCAGTGAGGGTGACGGAGCCCTGGAACAGGCTGCCCAGAGAGGTTGTGGAGTCTCCTTCTCTGGAGACATTCAAGACCTGCCTGGACACATTCCTGTGTGGCATAGTCTAGGCATTCCTGCTCTGGCAGGGGGATTGGACTTGATGATCTTTCGAGGTCCCTTCCAATCCCTAACATTCTATGATTCTATGATTCTATGATTCTATGTGTCCAAATTGGCTGCTCAGCATTTGGGCAGCAAGGCCTGTGTCTGGGTGCTGTGGTCAGGAGTCCTTGTGATGACACAGAACAAGGAATGCTACTTACAGAGTTCTCATTTCTCTTGTATTCTTAGTCTAGTGCCCGTAGGTTGTTTTTGCACGTGCCTTTTCATACCCTTTAGGAGATGACATTGTTGAGTTTCTTATCCTGTCCCTCCATCTGTGAGTCATTAAGATTTACTCATAGTCCTTTCTCTTCTAGTCTGAGTGCTTGGAGGAGCTACTCCCAGAAGTGTTATGTCCTGATGAGCAGCTAAGCTCAGTGCCATCAACACTTGCCCCGCCTGGTATTCCACTCACAGACTCTCATTTACTCTCCATTGAGACCTATCTTAGCTTTTTAATTATGATTCTCTATTCCCCCTGCCTTTCCCCAATTATTGCCAATTGTCTCCTGCTCTAGGACACCTGTTTGCCCTTCAGTGGTTCCTGGGTAGCTCTGGGCTTCCTCCAAGCCTTTCGCATGCACTAGTCCTCTCCCCTTACACAGCAGTTTCCAAACTAGGAGAGAAAAATTAGATCTGGAGAGGAGTAGAGCAGCACTATCAAAAAAAAAATTTAGATGCCCTGGCCAAGATAAACACCAGGCAGTGGCTCTACTGAAAGAAATAGCTAAATATTAAGATGCACCTGGGACTGAGTAGGACCTAATGAGTTGGGCCAGCTGGAAGATAAGTACAAAGAGCTCTGGCATAAATAGCTTAGGAGTGCTGTGCTTTTTCCTGTGGCATTACTGGGTGAGCTGTGCAACCAAGTGCTTCCTTCTTTTTGTTCTCCCCTTCATCTACGGTACTGCCCTCATATTCAAAACATACATTCAAATGCCTAATCTGGTCTATACTGCTTTGGATTCTCTTTCATAATACTTGCTACCTGTTGATTCCCTAAATTTCTGCCTCAGTTTCCCTACTGGTGAATGTGATTTTCCTGCAGGCTGCTTCAGAGTAGGATACAGCTGAGATTTCTGAGCCTTTGCATTTTGCCTTTTACTTAATATAATGCTCTGCCCTGTGTTGGAAGGACATGGCATGGTAGGTCTCTGTCAAGGTCATACAGCGCTGTTAAGCATCTAGGAACAGACAAAGAAAGGGGAAAGTTATGGACAAGACAGAATTAATTTCTTAACTCTCCTTCAAAATACAAGCTGTTTGCTGTCACACTCTTGTGTTCTGCTGTTGTTCTCCTTTGGCCACTTTGCTCTTCTTCTTTGCTTTGGGGAAGGACATTCTGTGACCCTGGGAGTAAAGCACTCACTCCAAAAACATCTGAATCTCTTCAGGGCTGCCACAACAAATACTGATGGCAGCAGCTAAGGCTTTAGGAGTGGATAAAAGTTAAAATTTTTAGGAATGGCTCAGGGGGCAGCCTGGACTTTGCTCCTGAGGAAGGAGGTGAAATGTCTACGTAACATTGTGTGTGTCAACATTAACAGCTAGAGAGGGAGCTGACCTCTGGAGAGTTGAGTTGGGACAGATAAAACACACGTTAATCCTGTTAAACTCCTGCCAGCCCTGAGGCCCTGAAAAGGGAAGCAGATGGACAAGAGTATCCACTCCTGACTTGCAAACAGTACTTGAGGGAGTCCTGTCTCAGCAGCTTAAGCTGAGTGTGGGACAGAGTCTTGGACTGGGGAACTTGTGTTGCTGCCCCAGCTTAGCTTGGTATCTCTTCTTAGTCTGCAGTCCCAGGCTTTATCCTAGAAGTGTAAGAACATGGGGCAGTCATGACTGGTGTCTCTCCAGATTTGCTTTGTTAGAGAGGATATGGAATCTTTCTTCTCCAGAAGGTCACTTCCCTGGTAGGTGCTATACAGTGTGGCTAAGATGTATCCCTGGTGTAGGTCTTTATTTCCAGGTTTCTCATCAGAACTCATGGTTTCTTGCTTCCTCTACCTGTGTTATCTCTCTCTTCATCTATCTAGACTGTGACGAAAATGAGTGTCTCTCTGTATTTTTATAAGTGTTATGGTAGTCCTAGCTTCCCTGTAACTTTACTAACAACAACAAGTCGGAGCTGTAAATATCTGAGCACATTCATGATGTTACCTTTTAACTACTGAAGAAACAGCAATGGTGGTTTAGATGCAGTAGATCGAGTACAGATGTTTTATCCTTGTCTAATAATTGCTTGCTTTAGTCAGATAACACCTGTAGGTACTACTATTTATCGTATAGTTTAGCTACTTGTGATTTCTGTCAGAGTCAAGCCCGCGATATCTCTGTATAGCACCTTAGTTAAACATTGATTTCCTTTACACTTAGAATTGCTTGAATCCTTTCATATCTTTAGCCAATTAAGTATTTAGTGCTACTACGAATTCAGATAACATACTAAATAATTACAAAACTTGACAAAGTCAGATTTCTTCTATGTAATCTGCAAGTCTTGCAGAACCTAACTTCCCCAAGGCAAGCAGGACTTTAACCAAGTAAGGGAGGCCAGTCAGCACTAGCTTTGACATGACAAGCAATCAGGGTGGAAAAGACACAATCAGTTGCTTTTTTTTTGTGCCAAGGGTGGTGAATTTGTAGACACAGCAGACTCAGCACATGTGTACACATCTGGACAGGGTGTGTCTTTCAGAATGGTTTAGTGGAGCTTTTGGAAAAGAAAGACTAGGAAATATCTCTCACTCATGCACCACATCTGATATTGCTGTCTTTTGCCTTGATCTCAAAATGACTTTTGTAAAGAGTGCATTGGGATCTACTCCTTGCTGCATTTGACAGGGAAGGCAATAGTACTAATCAGCATAGAGTTCCTCCTGCACTTACTTCTCATGCACATTTTGCTGGCTCAAGTTCCTGAAATATTTTACTAGCTTTACGAAATTCAGCATTAGGTAGGGTTAAAAACCACTCTGGATCTTCAGAGCAAAGACAGCAGCATCCTAAAGCAGAGAAACATCTGTAAATTGTATGTCTCGAAATTCTGCCAGAAAAAGCCATGCCTGATTTAAGTAGTGGCAAGTCTTGGTCTATGTGGAACATTGGATTAGAAGGAACCCTTAGCATCCCCTTCAAACAGATGCTTTTGAGATGCTGTGGCTCAGGCTGAAGGAAGATGGAAGAAGAGACCAGGACCTTCATCAGAGAGTGGAACACATAGTCCTTGGAAATGTTTTATCCACTCTGTATGCTCAGGCACAAGGGACATGTCTGATGTGATCAGAACCTGTAGGAAAGAAGCAGTGTTCAAATCAGCTGCAAATGAGAATGATGCTCAAAACCTGATTTTCTGCTAGGTCACTTTCCCCTTGCCCAGGATGGTATCATGGTCTCTTCTGCTCTGCAGCCCTGTATAACGGCAGCCAGATCAGAAGTTCAAGGCAGCAGAGCCTAAGGAACAAGAACAAAGACCCCAAACGTGTGCTAAAACCTGTGCTAAAACCTGCATGAGATCTGAAACAGGACCCAGGTTGCCCTTGCCTTGCTATCACAGTATATCAAGGTAAGGACTGTAGTGTTATTTGTTTAATCTCACTCAGTGCAAGCAACAGGGCTTTGTAAGCTTGATTCTTATTAGAGCTTCATGCTGGGCTAATGCGTTTGTCGTCTTTCTGTAAATATCACATCCTTTAATCAGAAGTGAAGGCTGACAGTTTAACAGACAAATACCCCTCTCTGTGAATGAGCGGCAGAAAGTAGTGGTGGCACTCACCCATCTACAGTGGTGTGGTGAGAGAAAAGTGCAGTGCATATCAGCCTTTCCTCAGGCTTGTTATGAGTATTCAGATTAAAACCCTGCACCCCTGGCCACTGTTTTCCACGCACGTACTGGTGGAAGTCTTCCTCAGCAACAGTATGAGCTGCATTAACCAGATAAGTAAAATGATACTGTTGAAAAATTCTCCCAACTGCCGTGGGAGATGAAATTGCTTGAGGATCAAAAAGACCTTGAAGAAGTCCAGAAGACTGTAGTTTAAAGAATGGGCTAGAGGAAAGCTGCAGTCTCCATCCAGATGCTGTAGTTGGCAGATCTGGCTCCTCCCCGTATTTTGGGTGTCTGTCTATTTATTTGCCAATGGGATGTGCTGACAGACAGGCAGCAGAGAAGTGTTTTTTTCCATTCTATGAAGTGTAAGAAGAGCAGTGCTGTTTCCCAAAATTACCAGCGTGAAGGCATCCATCACCTCTGTCTGAGGAGCAGCTGAGCGACTGAAACAAACTCTCAAGAACAACCTAAACCTTTAATTGTGTTCCTGCAGCAAGTTGTTCTCCTGCACCACTGTGCAGGGACTATGTGGAGGAGCAAGTTCATGACTCAGAAAATGCTCACCTCTGCTCCCAAGGACACGGGCTTTTTTTTCTCACTGTTCCAAGCACATAACGAGAGGATTGTCACTGCAGGATGTTGAGGGTTAGCACATATTTAGGGTTGAAATATGCTCGGAGACAGAGATGTGCATGCTTGGTGAAACACTAGGGCAAAAATCTTCAATGTAGGCAAATTTTCCTCGAAAGAGGAAGTTAAATCACGAATAGAACATGAACTCAAGTCAGCTTCCGACCCATAGAGTGACTGAAGATAACATTCTTATTCAGCAAGCCTGATCCTTGGATATACTTATGGCAAAACCTGCTCTCCTGACAGATTTAAGACTGTTTCAATACCCCCATAACACCGTCTGCTCTACACTCCTGTCAGCCATGTGGAGCAATGCAGCTGCATAAGATGTGAGGGGTTTGTGCCTAGTGTATCAATGGCATTGAGTGCATCGACGTGTCTGGAGGGAGGCAGGTGTGTTGGAGAGGGAACAGGTGAACCTTTGGAGATTTTATTATTGGCATTGATTGACAGGGTATGTTTCGGCTTAGCTGTGCCTTAAATTGCTCTAGCAAGAGGTGGTGTCTGAAAAAACCAATGCTATACAGAACTGTAGAAGGTAGTTAAACTGGAGGCAATTACTATGATGATTTGACAGCTCTGCTATAAATCATATTTATAAACCATAAAAGTGGGCTTTTCCTGCATTCACAACACCAACGAGTCAGGAGAGAAGGAACTTATTTATAAAGACAATAGCACTTGGAAACAGGAGGCAGAGGAAGAGCCTTGACAACAAACCAAAGGAAATCCGATCCTCCCGCTTTCACACATTCTCCCAGCTGGGAACACGTGGCAGCCCAGAGAGGCAGCCGAGGGATAGCGTGTGGCCCCAGCGTGGTGCCGTGACCCCCTTGGGCCCAGCGGGGAGATACTTGAGGAGCACACGGCCTCTGTGGCAGTGTCACCCTTGGAGGGGCTCCCAGGATTGCGTCTGCCCTCAGCTGACCCGGCTGCACCGGAATGTCCCTGGGAAATGACTTTGCCAGGAGGAGGGAGGGTGGGAGAGAGAATGGGTGCTGTCTCCCCCCCAGCTCTGCCAGGGATGTGCAAGGGCAGTTTACCGGGCACCCCGCGCCCAGCACCCCTTCGGTGGCTTTCCAACGAGAGCACCCCGCCGCTTTCCCCCTCCTCCTCCTCCTCCTCCTCCTCCTCCTCTCCCCGCCCCAGGAAGGCGGGGTAACAGGGAGGGGCCGCCCCCGGCATCCAGGCGAACGGGGTCTTCGCCGCGCCGCCACCCCGCTGCCCCGCACCCAGCGCCGCCGGCCGCGGCAACTGGCTGCCCCAGCGGGGGCGGCTGGGCTGAGCGACGGCACCGCCCCGGGGGGGTCGCGCAGCCGGCCGGGGAGGCGGGGGGGTTGGGGCCGCTCTTCCCGGCGGAGCGGGGCTCCATCACCGCCGCCTTTGCCCGCGTCCCGGCGGGGGTTTGCGTGAGAGCGACGGGCACTCCCCGCCGCCGGTTTATGTAACCCGCCGCCCGGACCCGGTTATAAAACGCCGCTGAGGCAGCTCTGCCGCCAGAGCCTCGCCACCCCGAGCGCCGCGGTAGCCGGGAGGTAACGGCGCGGGGCGGGCCCGGGGCGGGCGGCGGAGCCCTGCGGCGGGCGGCGCTCCTGCGGCGGGCGGCGCTCCTGCGGCGGCTCCCCACGGCGGTTTGCCACGGCCCGGCCTGGGGCTGCCCCGCCGGTGGGCGGTGGTCTGCGGGCGAGAGCGGAGGGGAGCGGGGTCGGGCGGGTCGGCTGGCGGCAGGGGCGAGGGCGGGAGGCTGGAGAGGGGCTGCTGGGGAGGGGCTGCCGCTGCCCGGTGCTACCTGTAGCCTCTGATGAGCTTTACTCGTCCTCCTGTCACCGTCGCGTGTAGCCGCAGCAGTGATTTAACTTTGTAAAAACCCATATAAAAAGCTATATGGAATGGTAAATTACAGAACTTACCCAGAACAGATATAAGGTATTCAAGACCATGTTCAAAAGTCGAACCAGGTCTTTACCCCTGGTGTCACTGTCATCCTGACTTTTTTTTTTACTCCTGATCTGTTGTGCAACCTTTGAAGCATATAAGCCTCCTCTTGCTGATGTAACCAGTGTATCCGTTCTTGTTTCCCCTAAGGAAGGCTTTCCCAGCGGTAGCCAGCCTCAGAGTTCAGGATGTGTTCAAGCTAAACAACCCTTTCTTCTCACCACTTTTATTTTACTTATGTAGGAAAGAAAACTACAGCAACTTCTTGAGCTCTAAGTGATACGAAGAGGCAGAGAGGAGAGGGCAATTTCTGGTTTGTTTGCTTTAAATCTGTTTCTTGTAGTTCCAGTTTCTTAAAAGGATGACCATCTCTCTCCCTGAGAAATCCTCTACTTCTGCAGTGGTAGATATTGTTGGTCTTGCTGATTATCACCCTCTCAGTCCTGGGAAGAAAGAAGGGCAGATAATGGGAAAGTGATTGGTGAGATACATCTACTGTCCCACAAAACTCAAGTAAACAGCAATGAATGTCATTGTGGACAGTTCTCTTTCCATGCTCTCATAGCCTGGTGACCACCTTGGCTTTCCACAACACCACAGTAAATTTTTAGCTTTCCAAGAAACACAGTCATGGTAGTAGCTAGAAAAGAAATAAATGATTAGACTAACTTGTGTTAGTCTGACCTGTTGTGTCCAGTTTCTGGAAGGGACATGTAGTAATTCTTCCCTTCCTTGTAGTTCCCTGGAAAGGGGACAAGAGTGTTTATGGCTGCGAGGGCACCAGGCTGAGAGGCAGGTTGTGAGTTATGGCCAGGCCTTGTATAGGTTGCAGAACTTGGGGACTGCAGGGTTTCCAAGTTCTTCACATATAACATCAAGGCAAGAACTTTAAATTTGTTCTTTTTTTTTAAATGGGTGACAGGTCTCCGTCAGTTAAAGTGACAGAAGGAGAAGCAAAAGAACTCTGCCGCTGTGACTAAGGGAATCAATATTACTGGTTATACACATATTGATGTATTTCCTACTATGTAGGCTCTGATGCACAGACAGGGAGAAGAGTTCCTTCTCTTTGCTGCCCACGTGTCCCTGCTTTCAGGTGCTTCTGTCCTGAGCTACAGAGGCAGAGTATTTGCTTGAACCAGAATGCTTTGTAACTTTGTAGTTACAAATAGATACCATATTTAATTGTCCTTAATGTACCAGTTTGCACCATGTTTTTCCTTACTGTGGCATGTCCCAGATCTTTCCCTCTGGGAGGGGGAACTTCTGTTCTTCAGTGTAAATAGTGCCTGCACACAAATCTAAATTTCTCTTCTTATTTGTAATTGTGAAGTATCTTGATGTCGGTGTGACTGAAACATGATAAGCAAGATGTGAAACTGTTATTTTAATCATATCGGTATCTTTGAAACAAACTTGTTCCAGCAAACAAGGAGCATGTGACTGGCTTTCTTTTTCATAAGCACCACCATTTTTCTTCCTGTAGTTCTTCATACAGATTCATTCATTAATTTCTCTTCTGGCTTTGTGGAGGTCTGAGGCAGGGTAAGCATGTTGTGTCTGAAGGATGGGAGTTTGGGGAACTTGAGTCTCTTAGGTGGTAGCAGCTTGCACTTGTCCCCTCTGTGTTAAGCAAGATGGTGACCACCACAGATGGGTTTGGGTTCTACTTCATTAGATACTCTTCAAGCTAGCATCACTTCAAGAACATACACGCCTCATTCTTAAAGGCTATGTGTATTGTTCTAAATTTGTGGGTTTCGTGCCTTTTGGGACTACTGGATGTCTTCCAGTGCGGATGTCCATCCTGTTGGAAATTTGGCACATGCAAGGATTGGAGAAGTGTGCGTGAACTTGCTTTTCCAAGACACTTTCTGCAGAAATCTTTGCTCATGTGTCTCCTTCCCTGCATGTTTTTGTCTTCTTTGTCTCCACAGATGGAAAGTGCTCAAAACGACAGTGACCTCAATAAACTCCCTGCAGTGGAGCTTGACCTGTGTAACAAGGACATGATGGCAGACACATTTGATCACAGCACTATTTCTATTGGAGAAGAGGAAGGAGTGGGCAATTTCCAACGCTCTCTTCCAACACAAGAGTCCCTCCGATCCCCTCGGGGCTCTATTGTGAGTTTCCATAACATCCAGTACTCTGTTAAGCAGTCCAGTGGATTCCTGTGCAAACGGAAAACTGTGGAAAAGAAGATCCTTCATAATGTTTAGTAAGTTCTTGCTTAAGTTCTTGCGGGGTAGGCATTAATCTGCTGTCGTGAATCAGGACCTCAGTGTCATCTTCCAGATCCAGCTGTGCTGTTAAAGAAATGGCTACCCCACTCCAGTCCACAGTTCATGTGAGCATTTTCTAATCTGCTTTTAGGCAAAGTAGCAGGAATATAGATGGAGCAGTTTCAGGTATTGATCTGAGCAAATTAGAACCAAATTTATGTGAACTCTTCTGCCAGAAGATCTGAGGGTTCCCCTAACTATAGTTCAAACTGCTGTCAGAGGAACTGAGAATCAGAGAACAGTTGTGTCTTCTTTTCAAGATCCAGCTCAGTAGGGAAGATGCTTAATTTCTGTGTTTTGTAGATTGCTTTTTATGTCCAGCTCTGGGTCTGTTCTGATTGGCAGTCTGGGACAAGAAAAGAGAAGTACTTACTGATTTAAGATTTAAGGAGAAGTTTTGAATAATCTCTAAGTTTTCCTTTCAGCAGCATTTTGTTCACACTAACCTCTACTATAAGCTGCTGGTGAGCAGTCCTCCATTTGGAAATAACTCTTTCCTTCTTCCAGTGGCATTATGAAGCCAGGCTTGAATGCTATCCTGGGGCCAACGGGAAGTGGTAAATCTTCGTGAGTACTTTATTTTGCTACTTCACATGGGCAGTTCAAAGAGGATTTGGGGTTCTGAGTGTTGGAGGAGATGTGAGGGATCTGCAGGCTCAGACCTTTGCATGCCTGTGAGAAATCTGGTGACGCAGTTTGACCTTGTGTCCCACTATTGGCTTTGCTGGAGCTCTTGCATTGGTGTCACACCCCTCATCTGCTCCCATTGGTGGCCCATATTACTGCAGTCCCCTTTGGTGGTGGTCTGAGTTAAGATACCAGACTGAACTCGGTGACTGCAGCTCAAGTGTAGGCTCTGTCATAGACCTGTAATGGGATGGGGAGGGGGTGCAAGCTCCCTTGGGACATCATCCTTGGTCATCCCCTGTGAAATCACCACAGCAAGACTTCCCTGAAGATGATAGGCCAAACCACTCTCTGATAGCTGGCAGGAATATGGTGTAATGTCAGTCTGTAGGATGCTCTGGATCCTCACCCCAATTTGGCTGTGGCCTGATGATGAGGCTGCATATGTGCTTGGGTTCTTTGAATGAAAGCATAGAGAAATACTGCACGGACTATCTGCAGACTGTCCTGATGCTGTTTTCTCTCCTGTATAAACATGGTAAGAGAGCTCTTCATCCCTCTCTGCCCCTGAGAATGTCAGAGGATGACAAACATGACCAGGATTGACACAGGTGTGTTTTTGTGGTGACCCTTGATCTTCCTCTCCAAAGAGACTGCTGGCTAATCTGTATTTTCAAGAGCAGCACTTCGTCAGAGCGGTGTTTACTTAGCTAGCAGACAGGCTGGCCTCTGCTTTGGCAGTAAGGAGAATCCAGTGATATGTTAAAACAAAATTACTTCATAGAATTAATCTTAACTCTAGTCTTGTTTATACGCATTTGGATTAATTTCCCTGAGATCAAAGTAGTTAATTCTGTGCTCCCCTGGCTGGAGAGCAGACTGCTGCTACTCAGCAGGGTTCTTTTGTCTCTGTACATTTGAGGTTAGCTGTTAATAGGGGGACTGAGTTTATGTCTGTAGGGGGTTGACTGCTGTGAATTGTAGGGGTCTGTGTACTTCCATACTGCTGCGGCACACCGTGTGATGGAAAATTCTGTATCTACACCAGGCTTTTTGTACAAAGAGCTAAAGCCCCCAGTGCAGAGGAAGCCCCTTTTTGTGTCCTTTGGTTTGCACCATGCGGTGAGCAGGTGCTAACTGTGGTCCTGACTGGTGGCACTCATCCAGTCAAAGGTAAAAGCAGCTGTTATGGCAAAACCTAATGCCTGGTGTTTTTCTGAAGTCTTCTAGATGTGCTGGCTGCCAGAAAGCACCCAGCAGGCCTATCTGGAGAAGTGCTTATAGATGGCATCCCACAACCTCCGAATTTCAAGTGCATCTCAGGATATGTTGTGCAGGTGAGTAACTGAGTCGAGCCTTGGGAGACCTTGGGAGGAGAGAACGCATAAGATGAGCAAAGCATGAACTACTAGTCTAGGTAATTTTCAGTATTCCTTACATAGTCTGATTTGATAACTCAGATGTTAGTTTTTTAGTATTTTTCTGGAATATGGAAGACGAGATGTTACTCCAACCAAGTCAAGCTTCCCAAAGTTACCCAAACCACTGGACTGCTGTGGTTTGTTCCTTTGGCTCTGCCCTGAAGTACTAGCAAGGTGAGGACAAAAACCCACAACACCCAAAATCTCTTGTAAAACTTGTAAGCAGTTCTAGCTGGCAGAAGTATCTTTGAGCTGTCAGAAAATAATTCTAGGAAGTAAATAGATCCCTGCTGTTCTTCCTCTGATTCTATCTGGCTGGGACAGAGCTTCGTTCCATGCGGAGACAGGAAAAGCCGGCTGAATCTGCGGAAGTGGGTGGAGGCATGGGCCAATAATAGACCCTCAAAGCCCTGGGGGACCTGAGGAGAAGGGGATTCTTGGCAACCATACGAGCAGCTAAATCTGGAAACCATCCAGGCTTCCAACTGCAGGCAGATGTGAAATAGGCAGCTTTTCTGAAAGCTGTCAGCTGGGGGCTCTGAAAGGATGCATGTGATTAGACTGATGCTGAGAATTGATCCTGCAGGTCGAAAATCCCCAAATCCTCAGTGTTTCATGAATTGCTTTGAAGTTTCTTGTAAGTGGTTCCACTTTGAGATATTTGTGCCTCTGAAATGCCCAAAGCAACCAAACCTAACCTTAAAATGATAGGCAGCTATGTGTGACATTAAATGGCCTCTCTCCCCTCCCACTGCATTGCAGTACTCCCTAGATCAATGAAGATGGCCCAAAGACTGCAAACAATGCTTAAGGCCTAAATACATAAATACATAGGTACTTAGAGGGTGTTTTATGCCAGTGAGCATATGGACATGCTAAGTCATGTGTTGCCATAAACTGCTGGGGATTTCTCCACTCGTGCCTTGCAAGCAAGGATGTCATGTCGCAGCTTATGTTTGGTATTAAGGTAACTTAATTTCACAGTTTAGTTTCCAATGTGGTGACCCAACAGCTGCATTGGTAGATCTGAGGATGGGGAATGGGAGGCTAGAGTGAGAGACTGAGGGTGCATGGGGAGGGAAGTGATGATAGGAAATTCCTAAAATAGCCGGTTTATCGTAACACTACACCCTGAGTAATCTGTCACATACCTCGAGCACAGCAGGACCTTCAGTCATCGTCTGTTAACTCCAGTGCCAAACATGTTGGCTGGCACACCCTTTGTGTTGTTGATCAACTACATCTAATGTGGGAGGAGTCCCCAAGGAGGCAAAAATCTGCTACTCTGCATCTTAGGGAGTGTATCTTCCAAAAAGGCACTAGATTTGAAAGGTGCCTGGTTAACAGACATCTTTCGCAGCAGCAGCCCAGTGTGGCAACCCTTCTCCCATCATATGGTGGGATGCAGAATGGGCTCGAGTATCACAGCAGGCATGATGTAGAGGCATGGAGCTCAGTATTGATCTGATGTCAACTCTCTTTGGCTTATGGTTGTTACAGGTTGGTGTAGGCTGCCCAGATGTTTGTCAGTTGGATAGATTTGATTATTACTCAAAATGCACATGGCTCTTGAAACTTCTCTAAAGGGCTAGCCTTTAGAATAAGTTGTTGTGCCCAAGAATTATAGATAGATAGTTGAGACATGGAAAAAACCAGGAGCATCTTGGTGCAATATTCTTGTTTCTTTGACGAATTGCCAGTGAGGAGCTGAGGATAGCTCCTTGTTGGCAGCTGAACTCAGCAGTTGCTCTGGACCACAGCAAGATATGGCTTATAACCAGGAACAGAGCTGACTTGGGTGACTCCCAGAGTGTCTTCACCTTGAACACTGAGCACTAGCAATGTCTGTTGACTTCAGCTGGACTGGCAGACATTTTACACTTTACAAAACCAGCTGCCTGCTCTACATCCCTTTGGCTGGTAATGAAAATGCACGTGCAATGCAAAATGGTACTGTCTGCACTTGAACTCCCAAGCCTGAAAGCAGGCTGAGATGATGCTTGGTGTAAGCTGGGAGCCTGCAGAGCTACATTCTCCCTTTAACAGGTATTAAGTGACCTTGACTTTCATGTCATGTAAGTTTAAAAGCAGGGATTTTCCCTCAGTCCAGTTTCCACTGTGGTCCACAAACAGCTTATCCAGCAACTGCTGCTACAGGGCCTCAGGTGCCCAGTCAGGTAGCTGAGGAGGAGGCTTTCCAACTGTCCATTTTTACTGCTTTCAGGATGATGTTGTCATGGGCACAATGACGGTGAGGGAGAACCTGCACTTCTCTGCTGCCCTGCGACTCCCCAGCTCCATCAGCGTTAAAGAGAAGGAAGACCGAGTCACTCAGATAATCAGTGAGCTGGGATTAAGCAAAGTGGCTGATGCTAAGGTGAGAATACCTTTCTCATAAATCATACTACCTCTGAAAACTGAACTACTTGAGTCTGACAGTACAGCATGCATAGTGTAGCTACGCTAAGCTAAACAGGAACTTGACTAAACCATACGGCACGCAAGAAACCAGTCTCCAGCTCGGGAAGTAGCTTGGAAAAAGAGGTATGTGTATTTGCTACTAAAAGGGGAAGATTTTGGACCATGTCCAGCACGTTGTATAAGTTCAGAGGGGAAAAAGTCACCTAGTCATTGCACCTTGGAAAGCTGCTCAGTCACTTCCTGGCTTTGTGGGACAAGACAGGGAAATTGATTTTGCAGTGAGAGATGGAAAGCTGGGCTGTGATGAGAAGTTCTGTACAGAGCTTGTTCCTTCCAGCAGAACTTTTACTTTTACTTCACTTAGCCCACTCTTACTTGAGCAGCAGGCAAGCTACCAACAAAAGGCATTAATACCACCTCTGACTGCCATGGCCTCATTCTGCCTCTTCCTTGTCGGTGTTATCCTTGTTCCCTGAAGTCAGAAAGTGCCTGGTACCTCTGAAAATCAGGCTCTGCTTACTGCTACAGAGTTCCTCACACCGAATCAGAGTTCACTAATAGGAATCTGAAAATGAAAAGGACTGCTGAATGTGGAGAGCCTTGAACTCCAGAGCACGCACTGAGTAGGTCTTGCTGCAAATACCCGATTTCTTCTGCTTGTAGGTAGGAACTGAAATGATCCGGGGAGTGTCTGGAGGGGAACGGAAGAGAACCAGTATTGGGATGGAGCTCATCACAGAACCACCAGTGCTGTTCCTGGATGAGCCAACAACTGGCCTTGATGCCAGCACAGCCAATGCAGTCCTCATCCTCTTGAAGAAGTAAGAGTCAGTTCTTCAGTCAGTTCTTCCAATTTTCTTTGCTGCAATTTTCTTGTCATCTCATTAGTAAAAAAAGGAATGCTGTTACGACTGAGTAGCTACAGTGCTCTTTTTTTAAACTAAAAAAAGCTAGACAAATAGACTCAGAATTGTTTACTTGGGTCTTGGCCAAAGCATTTTGAAGTTGATGGGAATCTCTCCACAGCAAGCATTGGATTGGAGCCCAAAAAACAGATGTAACTTGGACAGCTTCGCTTTGCCAGAGAGAGGGGTTGACTGGGAGGTCGGGCCTTGTAATCATAATTTGTTGTCCCTCCAGCTGAGTCTATTACAAAGTCTCTTCCTCCACTCTGGCAACAGCCTTGAACTTAGATCAGTCTTCTCCAGCAGATCTACCCTCAGTATCTACCCTCACTGTTGACCCTTACTGTTTACCTTCATCTCCTGTGTTTTGGAGATGAACTGTCTTCTAGTGCAAATAGGACCAAACAGGGCTTATTTAATAAGGACAAGTTCTTAACCCTCCTCTTATAGCATATTGTCTGGTTTTGCTTGGGGCAACATTTTGCTGTGCTGTTTGTGGAGAGAGGCGATCAGCAAGGATACTTGCCGGGAATCAGTGCTAAAGTACTTGAAAGAGCATCTGGCAAACCTGAAAGAAAACTAGTTTTCACTTTTCTAGAGAGTAAATCATCAGAAGAGCTAAGAAATCTCAGCTGGCCAGACTTCCACAACCTACTACATAACAGTACTGCCACTGAGTGCAGTAGGACTGCTCCAGTTAGTCAGGGGGAAGCCTGGTATAGAAAACATATAAGGAGGGTTTATACACACCTTTAGCCTCAACTTTTGCTAGCTACAGACAACATCATACTTTGTATACCTGGATGGCAATAACAGTCTCTTATAATGATAGGTGGTGTCTCGAAGATCTTGCAGGCAGCATCTGACATGGTGACAGAGAAGGGGGAGCTACAGCTTTTCGGGGTAGTGACCCTGAGAAGCTGGAAAATATTCGTCTTGGATTTGGATTCTTATTTTTTGCTTGGGTTAACATGACCTTTCTGAAGTATAAGGTGTGGTGTATTTGAGAAACATTTTGTTTCTATTTCAGGCTCTCAAGAAGAGGGCGAACCATCATATTTTCCATCCATCAGCCTCGCTATTCTATATTCAAGCTGTTTGACAGTCTAACATTACTAGCTTTGGGAAAGGTGCTGTACCATGGTCCTGCAAAGCAGGCCCTGGAGTACTTCACTTCTATTGGTAAGTTACCTGTGCCAAAAGCAAAGGCAACTGGCTAATGAGTTTAACCTGTGGGTAGATTCTTACCCTAGCACTGGATAACAGTCCTATGCTGTTTAACCACTATGATCCTAGAGGCTGTGCACACACAGTCTGAATAGTGTTATGTTAGAACAGAAAAAAAACAGGATGATAAACCCAAATCTTTTGGACAACACAGAGCATGGCTCTCTTCTGCCTTTGTTTTGCCTTGCACCAAGACAAAAACCCAGAATTACCCGGACATTTAGAAGCATGATGCATAACAGACAAGATGATGCTTGTAGTTCTACCAGGCCTGTGTGGCAGACCCAGTGGGTTTTGAACCACAGCCTGCAGATTGGCAGCAATCTGTAGGGGCTGGTCCAAGAATCTGCACTAGTCCAAATGCAGGTGGGTGTCTGAGAGGACAAAAATTATGGTGTGCATTAAGATGGATTAATAATTGTTGGGTGGCTGCCCCCACTCCAGATAAGCAGGGTATGGGTTTCTGACCATAACAGACAGAAAAGTGCAGTGAATCTCCAATATAGTCTAGTTGCAGCCACGGACACATCCGATTGTAAACTCTGTCTTTCAGAGTCTGGTGTAGCTGAGCAGCACTAGAAAGGAGCAAGAGTTGTCCATGTTGAGCGTGTCCATGAAGCAAGTTACAGATTTCTCCTCACTTGAAATCAGTGATGAATAAGCAACTTTGAAGCTCTGTGTAGATACCTCAGATTCACCATCTTCTAAATCCAGTCCATTTTACTGCTGTAAACTAATGCTTATGGAAAGCAATGAAGTTTTCTTGTAACAGGATTGTGTAAGAGTGATACAGTATCAGACCTTCCAAGCTGTGCTCTGTGTAGTACAAACATGTTGCATGTGTGGTGTTTGGATTTTTTTTTTTAAGGATATGAATGTGAACCCTTCAACAATCCAGCTGACTTCTTCCTTGATATCATAAATGGTGATTCAACTTCTGTGGCAGCAAGCAAGGAAGATCACAGACCTGTGGACACAGGAAAAGGTAAATTGTGAAGGAGAAGTTCTCTGTTGGCTGGTGTAGAGAGAAGTTGTATGTGGTGATGGCAGGCTTTTATTCTGTGGATTTCTTTCAGTCTAAGGGCACTTCATTATGGGTTTGGTTTTTTTTTTTTTTTTCCTACTAATAGATATACTTTGCTTTGGGCTTCTTTAAAGAGCTCAGAAAACTTTTAAAACTTTTTTTTTTTCTTCAGTAATATAGGAGAGCAGTAATTAATATCAGTAATTTACAAAACCTGTGTAGGAAATTGCTTAGTCTCAAGAGACATCTGACAGAAGACAATTTTTCAGTCACATAAGAGGCTGCTGCAGAGGAGACAGGGTAGATAGGCTAAGGAGTAATGGACTTATGGGGCAGTGAGAAGGATTGGAACTAGATTAGAGAACTCCAACAATATAGTGAGTGAAACATTGGCAAATATTTGTTTGGGGATGCTGTAGCATATCCATGACTGAAGGATTATAAGGGAACAGTTTTTGTGATGGTGCTTTTGGGAGATGAGGAAATGGATGAGAGCAAACATTGATTTTCCCAAATTCAGTGACACAAGGGGTTTTCTGGTGCCTCATTCTAAGAATATGGTCATTTTTTGTGCCATGAAGAACAGCTAGACTATCAAGGTTTGATTAAAACTGTAGGGAAACCCCCTCACTCAAGCAAGCCTGTTAAGCTCAGAGCTAAGGCTTGAACAATTCAAATTCTCTGGGCATTCCTGCTTTTTTTTATTCTGCCCCCAAAGTATCTGAGCATGTTGATGACCATGTCTGAAGGTAGGGTTCATGAGGAATCACAAAGCATATCTTGTCTTTCCCACTCAGAGGTGAGCAGTGAAAACGGAGTGGCAGAAGATAACGTGGGCAGCAACGTGGTAGATGTGCTGCACCAGAAATATCTCAACTCCAGCCTGTATCAGAACACAAAGGAAGCACTGAGGAAAGTGGAGCTTGGACGGGGAAGCAAGCAGAGAGTATCCAAGCAGGAGGATGAGATTACCTATGCAAATGGATTCCTCACACAGTTGTACTGGGTGTCCAAGCGCTCCCTGAAAAACCTCATCAGGAACCCACAGGCCTCCTTTGCACAAGTAGGTAACAATTGCTACAAGTCTTGGACTCCCTCTGCTCTCAGTCCCACAATCTGCAGTTTTTAGGAGACACTTTTTTTTTCCAATGGTGGCTAGGGAAACAGGAAAGTTCTGTGCCACTGCCACTTAAGGGAAGTGTGATCCCCAGCTATCTTTGTTGCCTTTGAAAAAAAAAACAAAACAACTGTCCATTTTATTTTAGCACCAGGACTACTGCACTGAAGATTGGGGTGTGGGGAGAAATGCTCCATTTGCTGGTTCACATGGTGAGCTTCTAGGGTGATGTTAATTTTGTGCCTCAGTTGAAATTTTAAGGTGGCTTATTCATTGAGTGTGCTTCTACTAGCCTTTCCCAGCCAAAGAAGATCAGAGGAAGGAGAAAAGTGAAGAGGATAAACTTGGAAAATTTGCCATAAGGCAAATTGTGTGTGCTACAGGTGTACATTGACTCATAACAGCAAAGTTTTAGGCAGGTGTGAATCTTAAGCTCTGTATATGCCTTAATAATAAGTTTGTTCCTATTTACTTATCTGAAGGACTCATTTTTCTCTCTGTTCTTTCCACTTCTAGATTGCAGTGACCATAATTCTAGCCTTGGTTGTGGGTGCTATCTTTTTCGGTGTAAAATTGGATCGAAGTGGAATTCAGAATCGGTAAGTCAGAAAGCCACAGCTTTGCTTATTCTCCTATCTGTAGCAGACAGGTTCCAGCCACAGGGAAGGCCTTAGGATCCACTTGGACCACAAAGGAAGGCTGGGGTCACAAAGCCTCAATGTGCTGCAGTATTGTATTGCTGGAGGTCCTAAAGAAACTGCAGTTCTGTCAGTACGTATGTGCAAAGGAGATGTGAAAGGGAAGATAAAGGAATAAACCTCGTTTTACAGCTAAGATCTTCAGTAGCACGATTAAATATCTCCATTCTGTGGATGGGGATAGAAAAGCACTGACGATGGTATGATGTTATCTGAGGCTGCCAGTGTTGATCTAGGCTGTTTCCTCACTTTTTGACTGTTCTTGTTTTGCCTTCTAGTGTTGGATCTTTGTTTTTTGTCACCACAAACCAGTGTTTTTCCAGTGTGTCTGCGATTGAGCTGTTCATCAGAGACAAGAAATTATTTGTGTAAGTAATGAGGCACTTAGACCGTCTCATATCCTGAAGTGAGGAGGGGGGAATATCTTACAGGCTAAACAAAATTATTTCCACCAAATATTTGGTTGCTCCCGTGCAACATCAGATTGCAATAGTAATGGTAACTTGATCTGTAGAGAAGGGAGTTGAAATGCAAAGAGGTGAGGGAAGGAGAGGAGAAATAAAATGCTTTTACTTGCTTGCTGTGTCACAGTTTGAGAAGTGCTTTTCCTATCCACTTTTGGTAATAAAGTCTGCATGTGAATCCTGCAGACTGTGAAACATGCCCGCCCTCGTGTTGATAGGGTTGAAATGCTACCTTGAAATGGTTGTAAAGTGGTAAGACTGTGCAAAGGTGAAGGGAGAGTTCTTGGGAAAGTTTTGCAAGGGATGCTCAGATGAAGAGGGCTGCTGGCTGGCTTACAAAAGCTCCCTGATAATAAAGCACATCTCTCTGTCTATATATATATATGTATATGTGTTTGTATGTGTGTATATGTATGTAAATGCATGTATATATTATATACACACATGTTTATATGCATATATGTTGAAAATGTGCTTTGGAATAACCTCCAGTTCATGGAATGAAAGGGCAAGAGATAGACCCTATGTACAATAAAGAAGAAATTGGAGATCAGTGCCTGGAGTGCACATGTCCACCCACAGGTTGCTCAGAGAAGCTTAATATTGCCCCTAGCAGCTATTCAGGAGTGAATCTTCCACACACCAACATTTCTTGCCAGTCTGTCCTGCTTACAGCTTAGCTTACCAACTGTGTCAATGGAAATTTTGGCACCGCACCCATCAAAGCATCTTCTCATGAGCTCCGTTTAAGCAGCAAAGCAATCATAGTAACACTTAATTGCCCTGTGGACTGGAGATGACTTGATGTCCTAAAGGTATTTTCCCATGGTTGAGTGTGACTCCTTCCCTGGAAGCAACTGTATGAGTTAGCTCTGGATGAATTTTTCCTTCAGTTAATAGCAGTCTAATACTTTCACATGCTCCTGTGTTACAGACCATTCTCTCTGAAAAGAGATTTAAGAGCTTTTTTCCAATATGTTGCTTAGCAGTCACATAGCCTTTCAATCACTTTCCTTGGACGGCTCTCAGAACAACCGCAGGGCCTGTGAGATAGATCAGCCCTTACTTTACAGAGTGGGAAGTGATAGCACAAAGAAAATACACAACTTGCATATGGAGAAGGATTCAGTGGTAGAGAGAACAGAAACCAAATAAGGACAAACCAGACACACATGCTGAGCCTGCTTCCTAGATAACATCTAAACCTGTACAACTCCCCTCCCTCCTGTCCTCGCAGCCATCAGTATACCAGTGGATATTACCGTGTATCTGCCTACTTCCTGGCCTTGATGATAGGAGATCTGCTGCCCATGAGAACTGCTCCAGCCATCATATTCTCATGCATCAGTTACTGGATGATTGGTAAAGAATTGATGCTTTCGTTGAACCTGTCATCTTTCCAACACATTTGATTTTCTGATGTAGCCGAAGTTTAATTCCTATATCCATAACGTGAAACAAGTTGAACTTTCAACTGATTTAAGTGCTTGGCTTCATAACTTTGGAGGACTCTGGGGCAGGGGCAGAGACATCAGCAGTCTAAGACAGGGACCTGCTTGACCACATCTTTTGGTAATGCTCCTTGGGCCTTCGGAGCACACATGGTTCCTGCCAACTCCAAACCTGGTCTTTCGTCCTGCTTTCCCCATCTTATATAGGAGTCCAAGGGTACCTTTCTGGGATTCATAGTGTGGTTGTTTACTGGACTCTTTCCTTTCTATTTCTTGACAGGATACCAAGCTGTTACAGGCCGGTTCTTCTTCTTCATGCTGACCTTGGTACTGGTGTCCTACACTGCCACGGCCATGTCTCTGGCTATCAGTGCTGGGATGGATGTGGTGGCTGTGGCCAATCTGCTCATCACTATTTGTTTTGTCCTGATGCTTGTAAGTGTATAAGGGTGTGTGTGCTCCTTTGGTGGAGGCGAGGAAGCAGCTGAGACAAGCTGAGAGGACTGGGTTGAGCCAGTCCTAAGCAGGCTGAGAATCCACAGTCCAGTAGCCTGTCAGCCCCATGCCTGTGATGTTATTGTCACAAAGATGTACTTCTGCCAACTTGTAATCTAAGGGTCAAATCGTTGCTCAGGTGCAGTTCAATAGGTGTAATGACACCAGAACTTTGCAAACAGTGTGCCCTCCAAAAGTGGTGTTCTTTTTAAACTTGTCCTTAAACTGATTTAAAAAAAATCTTTCATCTTCAGTTTTAGAATTCTAAATGATCAACTACATCATTTAAGAGGAAAAGATTTGGAAATAAACTTTAGATTGATTGATTTTATTGCTTTTTTTTTCGTTGCCCAGTGGGATTAGCAAGAGCATACAATCTCTCTATTTTAATTCACTGTTGCCCTTGAGTTCCAGAAATTATTTCAGTACTCTTCTTCAAGGACTTTTAAGGAAGAAAACAAGTGAGAAAGGAATTTTGACTACTCATAGATGAGGGATGTGATGAAACTTCTTGACTGTGAGGCCTATCAAGTTGCCTTAGAGTAAAAAGTACCTCCTGTCAGGTGATTCCTGGTAGCTCTCTGTATACATATTCTGAGCCCACAGCGCATCCCTTATTTTTCAATTTCCAACTTAACCTGCTTTTGCAATAAGCTGAGTGATTGTTCATCACTTCAGATGCTTGCTGTGGGTGAGAAATGTGCATGTGTAGTGAAGAACAGCTGATGTACGTTGAGTTAAGGAAGGGCACGTGCATAACCTGAAAGAAGTGTAGACAGAAAAACACTTGTGATGAAGCACAGTCTGAAGCATCATGTTCAGCTATGAAGTCCAGTGGCGCTAAGAAGTAAAAGAGCTAACTTTGTTCCAGGCAGGAGAGAGCACAGAAAAAAGATGCAGGTCAGAGGAGAAAGCTGAAACAGTAACAGCCCTTAAGGTTCCCTGTGGCTTCCTTCTTTAGCCTCTGGCTAGCTTTGCTATTAGGGGACAGTCCTTTGGAGTAAGAAGTTGTTAGCATTCATGCTGCTTAGATTACATGTGGATGTAGGAAACCTTTCTGACCTCTTTGCACGTGGTTCAACTGGAGTGCTGGGGTGTGCTGTTGGGCCAGCGTGAAGCTTTGAACCCCATGCCTGTAGGTAGAGGCATGACAGGAGTCTGTCCTAGTGCACCCTCTGGAGGCAATATGTGCAGAAACGGCATTATTTGCAGTAAGCAGCGTTTGTGACTCATTGGTCTCTTCTGTTCTATTGCAGATCTTTTCAGGCCTCTTAGTAAATCTCCCTTCTATAATGGGTTGGCTGAACTGGCTCCAGTACTTCAGCATCCCCCGATATGGCCTCACTGTGAGTAAAAAATAGCATTGGCTTCCTATGAGTAATGTAGCCACACTGCTGCTTCCTGGAGAGGTTTTGAGTATAAAAGAAGTTATCTCAAAAGTCAGATTTGGTTTATTTCCTTGCACGAACATGGTAAAAGAAGAACAAACCATCCAACTCCAAAAAGGAAGCAAAAGCTAATTTCTGTGGGAGACAGAAGTCTCCAAGACTGGACAACTCCTTTGTGCCGCAAAATCAGTGCTGCTTGGGCAGCAGCAGAATGAGCTGTCCAGTGAAGCACTAATCCTAGCCTGAGTAGCTGATCATGATGGTTTAGAATAAGTCAAGTATTGTGTGACCTCTCTGGAGGCTGCTGTTTGGGTGGCAAGTCTGAGGTTATTGACTGTCCAACTGGTTAAAGGATTTAATATAATGTCTAATTGCCTCAGTCTGCAGTGTGATTTCGTCTGAAGTGAAATGTGACTTACTGCCATTTCTGAGTAAGGAGCTGGGGTACCAGAAACTCTAAGGGTGCAGCCACTTGAAACAGAGTAACTAGACATAGCAGGTCACTCACTGGTCACAGGTGAGAGTTGTGGTTCCATCTCCTGTCTTCATCCCGACTAAGGCTGTTTGGGAGGGATAGTTTCCCACCTTTGACTGAAAATGAGTGAAACGAATGCCTGAGCTGGTACAGGGTGTTGTGGGCAAGACCATATTGACCGGCAGTGGAAGAAAAAGCTAGGATCAGGGAGCGGGGAAGACGTGTGACACCTCCCCTGTTCGGATATTGCTGAGATATTTTGTCAGTGTTGCTGAACGTGGAAGTGTCTCCTGAGATTGCAGTCAGCCCAGGCTGCCAGTGCAAGGGAACCCTTCCCCTCTTGCCTTGGCTGTCTGCTTCAGTGTGCTGGTGCTGGGCTGTCTGCATGCAGCTACAGGGTTTTCTGGGTTCGTAGACGAAAGTGGATGAACAGGAACTTGTAGCTGACAAGGCAGAAACCTGTGGCTAAATCACCAAAATCTAACTTCAAAGCCAAAGAATCTGACACTAAACCATCCTGCATGTAGAACTTGGAGTAGTTCCTGAGAAAGGCTGTGGTTAACAACTTCAAAACAAAAAGGAACATAAACATATAATTCCAAGAATGGTGTTACATGTCTTCTAATAATCAAGTTCCTTTGGCATATTTCAATTTTAGCACTCCAAATCGCTAACTCTGTAAAATCCTGATGTCTGCCTCTTTCCCTAGGCTCTTCAAGTGAATGAGTTCAGAAATCTCTACTTCTGTGGTGAGAATCCAAATGTTACATCATCTGTGGGAGATGCAGGCAGTTGTCCCCCTGATATTTCAGGAGAAATGTAAGTCTGTAACTCATGGTGGTTCTTGGGCTTTGAACTGTGATGGCTTGCTTAAAGAGAGGTATGACTGTTTCCAAATTTTATATGATTCATGGAAAACCACTCACAGGACAGCCTCAGTAATATGTCCAAAATTAACATATTTCAGGATTATAAAGTAAAACTTCACAGTTACCCAGGAGTGAAGTAGGTATGAAACTCTACTCCTAAAAATAGGCAGATGAGCTGAATTAAATTTTGGTTTTGATAGCCTAGGCCTGGCTTATCAGTGTTCTTAAACCCAGGGTCACTTAGCAATAGAAATACGATATGTGGCCAGCTATGAAGTTGTTGGGAAGCAGTACACCCATGACCAGAAACATGCCTGCTCCTCAGAGCTCCCTGCAGATACAGCAGAGAGCCAAGGTACCTATCTCCCAGTGCTACCGCCCCATTTGAAATACTCTTTACTATTGATACCTTAAGTTGTATCAGTGCAAGTATTTAATGACACATGCTAGGGGACTGGCAAAAAAATGTTATTGCAGGGAACAGCGCTAGAGCACCGTTTCCACAGGTTTTGGAATCCAACCCCCTGCTATGGACCTCCAATTATTGCTGTATGAAACTAATGTTTTTGTACTTTGATACTACTGGAAAATGACGAGAACCAGAGATCTAGATTTGTCCTTTAAGCTTTGTTTTAGTGATAGGTTATGAAGTTAGTCTATTTCTGTCATCTGTTTTGCAGAATTGAGGGCAGAAGAACCTTTGTGGAACAGGAATAAAAGTAACTACCTGAAGACTTGCACCACATAGTAACACCAACATCTGCCCTATGTTTTTCTGCAGGTGTTCTGGTGAAGCATACCTCTGCAGCCAAGGAATCACACCTACCACCTGGGCAATGTGGGAAAACATAGTGGCTCTCTTCTGCATGACTGTTATCTTCCTTATCATTGCCTATGCAAAACTCCGGTTTATGAAAAAGTTCACATAGAGTCTTGTGTTGCCTTGCTCTGCAGCTTCTCTGCTCTTAAAACTGCAAAGCTTGTTAGGGCCTACTGGAGACTGCCAAAAGACTTCAACTGACGTTACTGGACTTCAGATAGGAACCTTGCCCCCCTGTTTCTGGAGCATGATCTCCACATGATTGTATGATTTTGGTTTTTAAGAAGAAATGAATGAATGTACTTTGCCTAAGCGATTTTTTTTATAAGAGAATATAATTCTGTTATATTCTTAGGCACCTACCTATCTATGTATTGTAAAGTATTATTCTTCTGTGGCCAACTTATACAGGAGATGTTCAAAGGGAAACATTTTCCTTTTGAATATGCAAGCTTCTCCATCACAAATTATGTAAGGTGATGGTGGCATTTTTGCACTGATGTGTTGTCCCTCGTTAGTGCCTGCCACGTCTGAGGAGAGCTAGAGACTATTCATGCTGCGGGAGACGCATTTGAATTTGCAGTCACAAGGGGGAATCAGTGCTCCTTGTCAAGCAAGAACAGTTCCACTTCCAGTAGCTTCTCAATGGAAGTTACTTGCAGAAACAACTTTTGTGTGATTAAAAGCTAAACAGCAGCGGTGTGAGATAGCTCGTCTAAGAAAAGTGAGAAATACATACTGTTGTACTGTAAAAAAAAAACCCCAACAAACCAAATAATTTCCCCCACCCACAAAAAACAAACAGCAACACCAACATCTACTGCTTAAGAGAAGGGGAAGGAAATTTCCTTTTTTAATAAAAATTTATATACTTCGCAACGGCAGATTTTTTTAACAGCGTTAATGCTTAGCTGCAGCATCCTTATATCCTGCTAATTACACTATGGGATGAAAACTAACCTCGCAGACCCTGCTGCGGCAACTGCAGCGAGGCGGGACCGGCCGTAGCACGGCGGGAGCCGCCCCCTCGCCACCGTGTCAGCAAAACCAGAGCTGCTTTCAGGCTGCATTAAGACCCTCGGCTGCAAGCGGAGCAGCTCGGCCAAAGGAAAAGACGCTCAGACGCGAAGCGAGAGGGTTTGCTTGCGAGAGGCCGGGCCGCCAGCAGCCCCCGAGCCCAGCCCGCAGCGCGGCGGCGCTCCCGCCGCGGGGCCACGACGAGGGAAGTAACGACACTGACAGTGCGGCCAGGCCCGGCTCTGGCTGTGCCGCCTCGCTGCCTTTTACAGCTGCTAACAAGTAAACTCGTGCCACGTTCTGCAGACTCTCGGCGACTCCCCCTCTCCTGCCACGGCCGGGCGCTCAGCAGCAGGACCCGCCCCCTGCCCTCCGCCCGGGGCCGCCCTCCAACCGCGCATGCGCGTCGGCAGCGAGAGGCGTGGCCGCGGCCTTGCGCGGGCTGGAAGGCGGAAGCCGGCGCGGCGGGAGGGGGCCTGTCGCCATGGCGACCGCGGCGGAGGGGCTGCCCGAGGCCGGCGCGCCGCCTGCCAAGCGTAAGGGGCCAGGGTTGGGGCCGGGGCGGCTGTGTCAGGGCTCGCCCCTCGGCTTGCGTGTGGGTGGCCGGGCTCTGCCGGGCCGCGGCCCGCTCCCGGCAGCGGCGGGGAGGGCTCCGGCGGGGCGGTGAGGGCCGGCGGCGGGGCGGCCCCGCGGTAAGCCGGGCGGCAGGGCCCCCTCCCGCCGGGGGCTCGCTCCCCTGTGCCTGCCACCGGCCCCACCGCCTCGGGAGCCGCGGGCCTCGGGGCAGCCCTCGTGTTCTAGGCAGCAAAAAGCTGCCGAGGGAGGGAAGAACGACGTGTCGGTCTGAGGAAGAGGCGGTGAACTGCCCCCGCGAAGAGCGGAGCAAGGGCGGGTCGTGGTAGAAATGGGGTCGGAGAAGGAAAACGGTGATGATCGGTTGTTACCCTTTGTGAAACGGCATGGGGGAGCTACTGTTGTGTTCCAGTGACTGGAAATAAACATGGGTAGGCTTGTACACAAAGTCGCTCAGAAGATCTCCCCAAGTTCCCTTCCCATCCTGTAAGCACAGGAGGTGGCTGATATGTTCAAGTGCAGTCGGCCTGGTGCCTGTCCCTTAAATGGCCCTAAAAGTACTAGTTTGAAATGATCTTGATGCTACTTCTAGAAACTGCCTGGGTTTGTTCCCCCTTACTGTGAAGTAGAGAACTTACACGGAAATGAGGTGTAGTCAATTTGAAAGGAAACAAGTGGGACCGTTTAATCTTTATGGTGTGTTTCTGTATCTGCTAACTTTCCCCTCACTCTGTAATATCTGTACCTTGATTAGAGGATCCTGCTGTTGAAACAGCAGAGGAAGCTAAGGAACCAGCAGAGGCAGACATCAATGAGCTCTGTAAAGACATGTTCAGCAAAATGGCTACTTATTTAACGGGTGAACTGACAGGTAAGGCACTGTGATACTGAGCTGCAAGTGAGTTTTTGTTTCTTCTAATTTTCTTTTAACTAAATCTGTTGTGTGGTTTGCCTAAACTATACCTATCTAGATCATGCTTAGTAAGACTGGCAGTTCACGTCTGGTGTGTTTGTAGACTGCTAACAACACTGAGATTAATCATATTAATGAAGTTCCGGAAGCGGTACGAATGTTTTTGAGAATTCAGTACAATATCAACAACTTAAAACGAGTATTTCTTTTTAGTCTTGTAGGAGCTTGTACATGGAAAAGCAAACCAACAAACAAAAGGAGTCTAGGTTAAGTAGGACTAGAAGAGGAGCACAACTGAATGTGACATGTGCAGCTGTTTCGTTTCTGAGTGAGAGCAAGGACTTGTACACATTTTACAACATTCATGCTTTAGAATAAAGTGCTGTGCAACCATTAACTGGAGCAGAGTAAACTGTTCAACAAGTTGGTGGATTCCATAGGCTCTAATTTTAAAAAGTCTCCACAGTGCTGCTGATGTGCATGGACTTGAAGAGTATATGGTACAGAAAACTAGTCTATATTTGTGCTGTCACTTCTGTAAACATAAGTAACTGAGAGAATAAGAGTAGAAATGTGAGGAATTACTAAAAAAAATTTGCAAGTGAATAAGTATTCATCAGTCCAGTTGATTTTTACAATTCATGAAATGTCATTTCTTTTTTTGTAAAGCATTGTGCTAATATCTGTATTGCAATCTAAACTATTTGTTACTTTTGGCTGTTGTGAAATCTCTTGTCCTCATGAGGAATCTACACCCAGTTCAACCCATGTCAACTTTTAATTAAAATAAACTATTCTTTTTAAGCCACCAGTGAAGACTACAAACTCTTGGAAAATATGAACAAGCTGACTAGCTTGAAGTACCTAGAAATGAAAGATATTGCTATAAACATCAGTAGAAATCTGAAGGATTTAAATCAAAAATGTAAGTAAACCAAGTAAGGTAGGTGTATAATGAATAGTTCACTTGTTTGGGAAGTGAAGTATCTGAGAGTCAGTTCATGCTCCGTTAGGTGCTGAAGGAAAGAAAACTCCCTGATACAGAGACGCTGCTATGAAGTGGCAATCTTCTATATTTCTATACAGCTATAGACTATGTAGACTGGCATAAGAAAACATGACTGAATTTGTGTCCTGTTTTACCCTGAATTTTGTGTCTGATAGGAAATAGCACTTCTTTTGATTCACATTGTATTGTTACTTGTTTTGAGTCTAGCTAGTACTCTTAAACGTTTAATACTTTGCTGAAACATGGCTGTCAGTGTCACCACTTGATTGTGGAGCAGGGGAAGGGAGGAACTTTTCAGTTCTGTGCGAAGAATATCATGAGAAATTCTTGCTCTTCAAGTGTGAACTATTTCTTTGAAGTGAATTACTGAGAACTGACAGAAACAATTTTTCTGCTTTTTTAAGATGCTGCTCTTCAGCCATATCTGGAACAAATCAACCTAATTGAGGAGCAGGTTGCAGCTCTGGAGCAGGCAGCTTATAAATTGGATGCATATTCCAAAAAACTTGGTAACTATTGTCCTCTATTGTTACTACCTAGCACCATAGTCCCTTGCAGGAGGCTTTAAAAAGACAAAGTAAACAACTCTGTTTAACAAGTCTGAGCTGCAGAGTTGCATATACTGCTTTTGAGTGATGAACGTTGTATTTGAAGTGCTAAGTGTTGAGAAAAGATTAAAGTAACAAGTGACATGGAGGTGGACTAGTACAAATATTAATGGACTATAGCTTATTTGTGAGGCTTGATTTCTCTTTTGCGGTATGCACTGACGTGAATTTTAAAGACAGGTGTTTAACTCTGCAAACAGAGTGGTTTATAGTTCCACCAGACACCCAAGTGCCCTTGGCTTAAATTGTTGCTAGTTGTCTTGATTTAGGCACCTGGTTCTTAAAAAACTTATTATGCAATTATATTTGCCTAAATGCTGTAGTAGAAAATTACCCTGAGCAATACTGTAAATTATCTTGGATTTTAAGATGTATAGCAGCTTACAGGATTCAAAGCATTTGCCTATCGAGTCCTAAAACATTGTTATTTTTCCTTCTGCAGAAGCCAAGTACAAAAAACTGGAGAAACGATGAAATTACAACAGTCTTTAAGTTGAAGTTGGGCTGTGAATCAGACTGATTTCGGTTTTAAGTTGCACAGCAGCAGTTCTGTATGTTGACAAGGATTTGTTTACAGCTAACATCAAGACTGGTAACTTTTTCTATCGAATACAATAGGCTGTATTCAGACTTAAGGCTGAATAATATTTTCCTCTTCTCAAGAGGTTCTGTTGCCTCAGTTCTGCAGTGGAAAGTAGACGCTTGTCTCTAACCCATATGTTGATACTGGCTATCTGTGTGCTAGTCCTATGTCCCACATGAAATAATCTGTCTAGGAAAAGCTCTCCATAACCTGTGAAGATATTTTTCCTTAGTAGCAGGAGGACCTAAACTTCATTTTTTAACTTTGTTGAGCTCTGCATTGAGAAGATACACAAGACCTTGGAGTTATGAGCACGGTATTGAAACACCTCGTTTTGGTATCCACCTTTATCTGTTTGAACTAGAGAGACTAATAATTATAAATTTACAATAAAAAACTTGCTGCATTTGTCTCTCTCGAATCTCAAATTCCTGTTGGAATGATTATGTAAGTTGTCTTTTTATTTTTTCAAAGGGATTGTTAATAAAGACAAACTCCTTCCAGCTACTAGAGATCATAGAAGAGAACATGTTTTAAATTCTGCGTCAAGTATTCCTGCAGTTATGTTCTTTGATTGCCTGGACCTCAGATGAAATTGAAAGAAGTGTTGCTTTATCACATATGCAGTTAACTTGGCATGTCCTTTCTCTACTTTACTGATGAATTTGGATCCTAGTAATTTTTGAAGAGGCAAGCCCAGCACGAAAAGCTGTTTCTTGACTAGATTAACAGTGTTCCAAATCACGAATGTATCAAAGCCCTTCGTACTGAACAAGTACTCCTTCTTCAAGCTGTGGGATTTTTTTCTGTACCTATTGACCCTGACCAGTTCAAGCTGGCTTTTGAGTGAGTTACAGTCAAAGATGATGTGAGTCCTGATGTAGGAGAGGAGCAGTCCGAACATCCTACAGGCTGTTTAGAAGAATGTCTTGTCAGATGCCAGTGTGGTTAAGATCATAATACTGTTAGTCAGTGTACAGCCACTGTAAATAGTCATCACAATAGATACTTTTCCCTACTGCTATTTAAAAGCAGTGAAGCAGATATCTTTGAGAGCCTTCACCATCACTTTAAAAATCCTGGCTTTAAAATATAAAATATTATTCAAAATGGCCTTGATGTAGGGTTTGAGAAGGGATTGAGTTCCCTTTGAAGAAAGGCCTTCTGGAATGAGCAGCTTTAAAGAACAGAGTTTAAGTCTGCTGGAGGTATCCACCCATTTGTATCTGTATTGCTTTTTATCAGCAGTTAGCTCATTGATGACTTTTCTACCTGTGAAAGCAAGTTGGACGTTTTAATATTATCAAGGCAATATCCTCCAACCCAACAGAAAGAGGTATCGATGGGCGAGTTATTGTTTCGGTGTTGGAGGAGATTATACCATGTAGAACACCACCATGTTTTAAAATCTGACAGATCACCATCTTCTCAGGATTCACAGTGCATTTGCAGTTCTGCTGGACAAGAGGATCTCACCAGCCAGATTAAAATCTTGGTGCGTAGAGACTGAACAATGTCCTGCTTGGTGATCTTTATGCTGGAAAGTGGTATCACAAGGTGGTAGACTATCTAAAAGCCCTATTTCTCCAGTGTTTCATGCATCTGTGGGTTATATGAGAGCTAAACATGATTCAGCCAGACTCACCAGTGATTTTTTTTATAGTACCATCGTTTCGCTTTGACATCGTGGAGGAGAATCACACATGTTTGACTGCTGGTGTAAAACCTTGAGGGTGCAGCTCAGAGCTCCTCTGTTCTTTGGAGGATAAGGATTTTTGTTACAGCATTTAGCACTTATATCTGGCTGGGACTGTAGTCCCTGATCCCCTTTAAGTCCTCACTCTGGCCTCTGGCCCCTACTCGTCTCTAAGAATAAAGAAGTTACTGATTCGTATCAGGTTAGAAATGGTTCTGAGTAGATGGACATCATCTAGAGCTGACCAGCCACTGAAATATCTCTTTAATTACCTGCTCTTTCTGGGAAGATAGTGCTAGAGGCGGTGGATGTTGGTGTGTGAAGGGATTACTCTCTACTGTAGGCATGCTGCTGGTCTTGAACGCTTGCTGGGTACCAAGATCAAGATGAAGGGATGACAGAGTGGTATCCCAAGGCGTTAAAATGGAGAGCTGGCCATCTGCTGTCTAGAGAATTGTAGTTTCCATGCAATAAGAATAATATCAAGCCCTAAGTGCCAGTGACTTGTCCTGTCACATGGCAGCAAGCCAAATAAGTTCTGCTCATTTCAGGTAACCTGCAAATCAAACATCAAATGTGGGCTGGACATGTTCCATGCTCTAACAGCAGCACACTGCCAATGTAGTTGCAAGTCGACTCCCTTGTCAGATGTGTACTGTATGCTCTGACACTCAGTGGGAGACACAGGCCACAGATCCAAGCTGGGAATGGAACTGGACATACGGCAGCCCTGCTCTGTCTTAAGATTAGTCCCATTCGCCCTCCGTTGACACTGTCCATGTTTCACTTGGAGTGCCAAAACTCATAATTTCGTAGTAGGAAGAATTCATTGTCACGAAGATCATAACAGTAGCCTTGCTATGTAAATTCCTGATGTGGCCAAGAAGAATAGCATGTCTCTCTGTTTTGTATTTTACATTCTCTAGTACTTCAGTTGCTGTGGGCTCTGTAGGGCACCTTTTCCTCTTGAGACCATAATAGTGAAGATGTTTCAGGGCTGCTGGTCTTTCTTAAAAAAGAGAAGCGGAGACGGTTATGTGCCTCACCCTTCCTAAGTGTGGTTTAGTGTACCGAGCTCATTCTGTGGAGGCAGCAAGACTTTCCTTCCATAATGTGTGCCTGGAGGATGCTGTGTTTCCAAAGGCAGCTATGGACATGACAGCAGCCCGGTGGGAAGTTTTCCTAACACAGGAGTAAGATGTGAGGATTGTCAGTGTTTGGCTGGAAAGGTTTTCACTCAAGGATAGGCTAGTGCGAGCTAAACAAGAACACATTCTGAGGGGCATAAGGGCTACAGTTTTTCCTCTGCTCAGCAAAGAACTGGAAATTGGTAATTAAGCAGATTATAACTGTACAATGCAACAGTCTGGAGTACACACATACTAGCTGTGAGCCCTGATCAGCACTTCTCAGCTCTCCAAAGTCATGCTTTTGGCATCATGACTGAAAATTAGAATTTTCAGTGTTCGTGCAACTGTTGGTAACAGGTATTGTTTGTCATGGCTCAAGGCCAAGATGATCAAGGGAACTGAGTGATAGTAGACAGGTAAATACAGTCATGTGGAAGCAAAACCATTATACTTACCTCACCTGGTGAATGCTCTGTGTGGAGTTTCCTGGTCTGCCCCATCACACCTCATAGTCAGAGGCCCAGTGTCTGATTTGTATGTTTACAGCAAGGCAAAGAGCAGGCTCAAGAGTGGGTTTAAATATACTCCAGTGACATTCCTGCTTGGGTCTGCTTTTGCAGAACTGCTCACTGAGCTGTGTCTTATTTTAATCACAAGTACATTCTATAGTTGCTTTGATGAAGAGATCGACTCACCACATGCAATGCAACATTCTGTTGGAAGGTCTAGGAATCTGTGTGATCGGGGCATAGAAAACTTAAAAGAAAAATAATACGGTGGTTTTCTGCTGATTGTGTTTCCTTGACAGGGTTACAGGAGGGCCACAAGGGGGAGACGTGTCAGCAGAGAAAATTTCCTGCAGATAAAGCGGTGATGGGAGAGTAAGGACTAAATCTTGTTCCTGTTGAAAAAGTTGCTTTTCTATATATAGAAAATACAAAGCTATTTTAAAACTACAAAGTTGAAAACCTCCGGGAACTCTGAAGATGAAAATCCATCTAGCCATGCATAGCCAGCAAGTGCTCAGCATTTTCAGGTAAGAGGGCTAAGAAACATCAAATTGCTTCTCAAACTCTCTTGAATATCCCACCTCCAGCAAGCAGAAACGGCAAGAGGAGATTGTCCCACAAGAGCCTGACTATTGGGAGGAAATTCTAGAGACTACGTGGCTGGCTGGAGGGTTGTGTGACAATGGCATCCCAATCAGCCCAGTTGTGTTTGAAGTTTTATCTCTAGGTAAACTATTGCCCTCTGTGCCTGAGGGCCCTCAGTGTGACTGGTCAAGCATGGCAGGTCCTTGGAGAGTAGCACCACAGGAGAGACATAGCTAGGTGTGTGTGTGAACAGCATTGTACTGGGGAAATGTAGAGTGCAAAAGCAGAGGTAAAATGTGGTTGCTGCTCAAACATTTCACCTGGAGAGTCTGAGAGAAGGGATACAAGGTGAGACTAAATCTCTCTCTTCTGCAGCATGTCCTAGTTTTGGATGGGATAGCGTTATTTTTCTTCCTAATAGCTGATATAGTGCTGTGTTTTGGATTTAGAATTAAAAGAATGTTGATAATGCGCTGGTGTTTTAGTTGTTGCTGAGCCATGTTTATGCTAAGTCAAGGACTTTCTAGCTTCTCACCCCACCTGCACCAGCAAGTAGGCTGGGGAGGGCACAAGAAGCTAGGAGGAGACAGAGCCAGGACAGCTGACTGAAATGACCAAAGGGATATTCCAGACCACATGATATCATGCTCAGAGTATAAACTAGAGGGGAAATCTGGACAGGGGCTGCTGAACGGGAACTCAGTGGGCATTGGTCAGTGGGTGTTGAAGCAATTGCATTGTGCATCACAAGTTTTGTATAATAATAATTATAATAATTATTATTATTCCTTCCTTTTCTGTCCTATTAAGCTGTATTTATCTAAACCCACAAATTTTACTTTTTTTTTTTTTTCTTCCAATTCTTTCCACCATCCCAGTGGACAGGGAGGGAAGTGAGTGAGCAGTCGTGTGGTGCTTAGTTGCCAACTGGCTTTAAACTGTGACAAAATAATTTGTCCTCTTCCTGCAGTGAACAGCACTGGTAAGTTCTTGTAGGTCTTGTAGGGTCAGTCCAGACATTTCCCACATTGTTGACTGAGAAATTTCTTACTTCTTGGCCAGCTCAGCCTTCAAGCCATAACCATTTCTTAGAAATGAGTGAAATGAAACAGATACATACAAGACTTGGAAGACATTTGGGAATATAAGCTTTGTGGAGACAGATTGTTCACTAAAAGATGTTCTTCCGGGATCACAGAAAAACAGCAGTTCGATATACCGCTTCTTTATTTTGCAATGTAATTTGTAAATTCACAGACTTTCATTGTAATCACACAAGAAAGAACCCATGCACCCAGTCCTCAGTAAGCTCCATCCCCACCAGAGGAGACAGTATGTACTGGGGCCAGAATACAGTAGATGATCATCTTCTAACATAAAAAACCCCAACAATTTTATGCTTGCCTTTAGAAATTGGTCACAAACAAACTGAAAATACAGAGAACAGAGGAAACTTCAGCAAGTCTGTGGAAACCCTGGGGTAGAAGCGGCGCTGAGAGGATCAAGTGTTGGGGACAGCAGCAGCAGCAGCAGCAGCAGCAGGGCTCTCAGAGCACTGGTCGACACCCTGGCATGTCAGGACCTCAGGAGCCTGACAGGAACTCGAGGTAGGTGGGGTAGGTGCAGAGGAGAGCCTGTATGATTTTGCGCGGGGAGCTGTGTCCTTCCCTATGCAATTGCCTACTCTGTCTCTGTTTAGAGCCAGCATGGAGATTATAAAGTTGTTCTTTCCTAAGCAAGTTTCTCTCCATAAAGTATCTGCCAAACAATCTGAGTGTTTCCGTCTCAACAGATTGGGAAGTGACTGTCATTGAGCCAGAGCTTTTGTGAGTTTGGGAGCTGGACACTGTCTTCACTTGGCTAACGTGGAACAAAAGAGACCTCGTAAGGTCGGGGCATATTTGCTAGTGCGCTGACTATTGGGGAAATGTCAATGTCCTTGTGAGCCACAACAGGCTTCAAAGTAAAGTTCTGCAGGATGGCTGTTAAAAATATGAATAGTTCCATCCGGGCCAGACCTTCTCCTGCACAAATGCGTTTTCCTGCAAGCAAAAAAATAAATAAATTGAGATGACAGTGGGGTATTTTGCCGATAACTCATTTGACCACAGTTCCGTGAAAGTCCAGACATCTCAGAATGAACAGGCAGCACTGCAGCATTTTGTGGAAGCAAATGAATTAAGCGTGGGGCTAAGTGCTCGGAACAATGAGAGAGCTCAGTGGGCAAAGGCAGTTTGAAGGCTTTGGTTTCTCCTGTTCTGCTGCTGTGGGATGGTAAGTTTGGAGAGAGAGGAGTTTCGTGACTGAGTCCCACTTCATGTGTCCCTTCTTGCAGAATGCACTGGAGGAGCTTTTGTGATTGCTGAGAAAAGGAGGTCAACTGAAACTCTAGTACAGGGCTTAGAGCTGCCCCAAAGTGACTGTAGCAGATCACCAGACATCACCGTACAGACCATCGTGATGGAGCCACTGAACTCTTCAGAGAGGTTCTAGGAGAGGTTAGTTTGGCATCTGAAATAGGAAGAGGTCTTACCTGCAGAAAATGGCATGAAGTAGTCACTCTTTCTAAAGGAACCATCTGCATTCAGGAAATGTCCTGGGTCAAATTTTTCTGGATTTGGGAATTCCTTGCTGTCGTGTAGGGCAGGAGTCAGCATAGGGAATATTATAGTATCCTGAATCAACAAAGAGAGGAGAAGAAAGTTAGACATGTTAAAGAAAAGTGGCATTCTGTTTCCAGAGCTGAATAGAAGGGTAGTCAAAGTTTTACCCGTTTACGATGAGCATTTAGTGACTAAAAAAGTGTGCCATTGGCACAGCAAAGTTTTTTGAAAATGAACTGTAATGGTCAGTCTGACTAGAATATTTAATATTGCTTGCAAATAAATTATAACTTTGATTGCTTACATTTATGTGAAAAAATAGAAAGCTCTATCTCTTCACAGAGAATGTTGTTTGGTTTTTTTTGTTGTTTGGTAGTTTTTTCAAATACAACTTGGACTCCATAATTTCCAGAATCAACTTCCAAACAAAATTATTCCTATTCTATATCATTTCAGTACTTTCAAAAATTATGACAGTGAAGAGAACACAGGATTGTTTTCAAGAGATTATGACCTTTCTCAGACAGAGTGGAACAAACCTTGGGGATAAAATAGTCTCTGAACTTGGTGTCTCTGATCACAGCATGTGGGACGTTAAGTGGAAGGAAATCAATGAATCTCTGGATTTCATGGACTGCAGCATCTGTGTAGGGCATCTGGCTCCGATCTGCCATGCAGGGGCTTCGGTCTCGGCCGATCACACGGTCAATCTCCTCTTGAATCTTCCCTGTTAGGAGACAAGTAAGTGTGGAATGGTCAACTCCCCATCTGTTTGCCTAACACTCTCCCAGTATTTACAGCAAAACTTGCTTTTAGTGCACCAGGAATACACAGATGTAGTTACTACTAATATCTCTTCCCTGTGAATAGAACTAACACACATTTCCATACTGCAAACCCACATGCGGTAGCAACAGGAATTGTCCAGGCTGATCCCACAACTTTTTGAGAAGTTTTCAATTACTTATTTCCTTTTGTATTACCTACTATCTCTGGGTATTTCTGGAGAATCATAAGTCCATATCTCAGCGTGATGCTGGTGGTTCCTGTTCCTGCAAGGAACAAGTCGAGCGTGGTTCTGGCCAAGGTGTCAACAGTGAATTCCGAGTGACCCTTCCCTTTCTCCTGGAGGAAGATTTGGCAGAACAATATGAATGACCAAGCTAAACAGCTGGTTTAAAAAGGTAAGTCCTGCACCCATAAAATATGTTTTTAAAGACATCTAATGTCCTTTCAGAAATGTGACACTCTCTCTCTAGAACACCAGCATCTATGGTACTTTTACTTAAATAATGTTATAAACCTTTTTCAATATGGGAGTAGGATTTAATTATATCAACCGGATTGGTCTTCATCTTTCCTAACTTTGACTAGTGCTGTTAATTCTGTGTTTAAAAATCCTGGATGAGAAAATGGAGAGGTAAGAATGTAGTTGATGTGCCACAACAAGCAAGTTCCCCTCTGTATTTGGAAAAGATCAGTGCCCTGCCACAAGTGAAAAGAAGCTGGGGTTCAAGCAGTGGTTTGCTTCTGATCCAACAGATCTTTTGCTCTTACGTTACCTGTTCCATTTTGTTAAGAAAAGCATCAATAAAATCTCGAGGACAAGTGGGATCCAGGGTTTTCTGGTGTTCCTTTATGATTTCAAAAGTAAATTCATTCACTTTTTCAACATTTTCAATCAATTTTCGATGAGGCCCTGGTAAATACTCCATGAGAGTTGGTAAGAAGTTGTATAACTGTAAAAAAAAAATGATGGAAAACCACATAGTGAATAATGTGGACACAATAAAATGTTCCCATAATCGAAACTATGAAATTAGGTCAATTAAACAGGAAAATCCACTCCAATTAAAATTGCTAAACATTAAAATAATATTACTAAATATTAATTATTAAAATATTATGATTATCAACAAGTGTATTAACGGAATAAAACTGCACATACTTGTGTTTGTACAGAGCTCTGGTACTTGTTGTTTTCCTCTAGCAAGTCAATTAAAGTTAAAAATTTCTTGTCCTCATAGTCAAACCGGTCCCCAAAGGTGATGGAGCAGATGATGTTGGAAACAGCGTGGACTAAGAAGATGCCAGGGTTGAAGGCTCGCTCTGCAACAAAAAAACCCGATCCTGGTACCTTGCTTTCAGTATTTCAGGTGTCATCCTCTCCTCTGACACTACAGGGAAATTTTGCATTGTCTTTAGACCTGAAGGGATGATGAAGCGAACTTATTTCTTTTTTTGAATGGTTTGGGTATCTCTTTTGTGCTGTTCTCAGCAGACAACTGTTCTGAGTGGCTTGGGTCCCCTTCAGCTGACACACACCTGCCTGCCTTCTAGACTGTTTATGAGAAATGGGCTAAAGATTCGCACCAGAACCCAATGAAAACATAAGGACTTTGCCTGAGCCATGTCTTTAGGTGATTGCATTTTGTTTATGAACTCTGTTAGCACAACCTCAGTTATATAAACCTCTCCTAGGGTGTGATAACATCTCTGATCAAAGGTCGAGTTTTGATAGCACAGCTGCATATGCTTCTAAGAAAATTATGGTGTGAGAAACACATGTCCACTTCTTGGACACTCCTCATCGTCTCATTGCAGATATGCAGGGTGCCCCAGCAGGCACAAAGTCCATGTCCTACCATGTGTGTTCCTGATCCTCTCCACCAGAAAATGAGCTTCCTCCTGGATTCGCTCCTCAATGCCCTTCTTCCCCATCCCAAAATCCCGCAGGGTGGTGAGTGCAAATCTTCGGAGCTGCCGCCAGGTCTCCCCGTTGCTGGTCACAATGCCTGACACAGGGAGGAAGGACAGACCCCCATGAGGAAACAGACCATTTTTTAAGCTGAAGTGGAGCTACAATGGGAGTACTCAACATGCAAAGACACCTTTCTGTGAAGTTGTGCTGCAATTGCTATAGGTAACTTCTATGTAAGGGCTATACGTAACTGCAGTTCTGGTGGTGACATATCTGACTCTCCTGTCACAGCATTTTGAGCAAAAGTGAGTCGATTCCCAGAGTAAGAAAATCTACGTGTAGGATGTAAATAAGAAAGTATTAATGGGCACAGGTCATTTGTGCTGACATAACTGCATAAATGTTCTGCTGCATACCTTTGCTGTGCATGTCGTTATTAACGATACCATTGGTACTGTGCTCTAGTACTGTGGAATAGGTACTATTTACCCAGCGAAATGCCAGACTGGGAACTGCCCTGGTGAATAAGGCCAGGGCCTAATCTTAAATGTGGTCCTTATGGGGACACCCTGTATTATCTTTTCTTTGTTGTGCTGTGGACTTCCCTTTTGCTGGGTGCTTAGCTGTACGCATATTGTCGATATTTTCAGAAATGGGAGAATGAATGTGGGATCTTAGAGGCACATTTAAGGAACAACATTTTAGCCAGAATTTCAAGTGTGCTGAAAATAGAAAGGCACTCTATGTAGCCAGCCTGGGACCTTAAACAGTTCTCCAGGGGTCCAATTTACTCAAGGGTCTGAGTAATGAGTTAGGCTTTTACTCTTGTATTGTTCATTTGTATGTGTGAAAGCAGTAAATGAAATCCACTACTCCCTTCTCCACTGTTCTCTCAGCTGTGTTCCTGAAGCACTGAAAGCATCAACTCTGTGTGCTGACATCACCAGGGACATACCTGTGCCTTGGAAGAGTCTTTTAAACAGTGGTAGGATGCCTCTGCCGCTGAAGTCATCTGCCTGGTCAATCAGAGCTTCTTTCACAGCATCGTAGCCATACAACACCACAACCTTTTGTGGGCCAAAATGCACTGTGAAGACAGGACCATACTTCTTGCTGAGCTGTAGAGAAGAAGAACACAAAGAACAATGTGTGAATGTTAATCGTGTAATACAAGCTTGTCGTGAAGAGGTCTGAGGGGTGATGTGCCATTGCCACCGGAATCGCTGAGACGTGGCATTGATTAGCAGCAGTGGAGAGATCTTCCAACTGTGAAGTACAGCCAGGGGAAGAGGGAATTATACAAGAAGTAGGGGGTGTGAATGGAAACGGTGAGGTGTCAAGTCCAAACTTGAGAAAAGAAAATAGTCCTTCACAGGGCTGGCAAAACAGTCTGGAATGCCTCCTACGGACCGCAGTGGATAACAGTTTCCAGGGGCTCAAAAAGGAGTTGTATGCACTTAGGGAAGCAGATGCTTAAAGGGTTTTTGAGTATGAACATACCACAGTTGTCTCTAAAATCTGCTGGGCCAGACACCTCTCCACGGAGAGTCACTGCATCCTTGTGCTGGTCATGCCCTCCTTCCCAGGCATCTGCTTTGGCTAAAGTTGCCCAGAGATTCGTGGGCTACTGAGTCCGATCTGGCTTGCTTCTCATGCTGCCTCTCTGAGAGCAAACTAGTTATAGGCCAAATTTTGCAACGTCCGTCTGATGTCACAGATGGGCGACATCAGCCAGGGGAGGGAGTGGACAGCATGGTTCACCTGCAAAGTTTTTTGCTTCAACCCCTTCACTCGCTACTTCCACTACCAGGAGATCCTACCTATTTTCCAGGGAGCAGAGGCAGCAAAATGGAGCCAGGTCGTCCCCCAAAACAGGACCAGGCTGTGCTACCAGTGTGCTAGGGATTTGGGCACAGGAATACAGCAATAATATCAGAGCCTTGATTGCAAATCCTCTACTCATCGTTAGTGTGATTATTGCTAATATATAGGCTTAGACTTGCAAGATGTAGACATAGAGATTACTGCACTATATAGACTTTAGAAACACGTATTTCTAGGAAGCCTTTCTTTATGTTTGAGTCTGAAATTTGGTCAATGTAAATTAAGTTTCTGGATTAAGCTGAGGCTGTCTAGACAGAGTTTTGTTCTGTATGCAATGGAGAGAACCAGGAAAGAGGGATACAGTCCCTTACCTCCTTCAAGCTTTCAGGCACATTCTTCGGGTTCAGCTGGAGTATGTTTCCAACAATGGGGAGTGCCATGGGACCAGGAGGCTGCTTCCCTTTTTGTGATATGCTTCTCCAGGTGGCAAAGAGAAGAAGGCACGAGACACAGACCAGCAAGGAAATAGTGGTCGCTCCCAGGAGCTCCATGGTGGGTTAGAGAAGTCAGGAGTCAGAAGAGCCTAATGTTGGACCTGTAAATCCATGCTTATTTATATGCTGTGATGCTAAAGCCCATGGATGAAATGAGCCAATAGTGCCTGCCTCTTCCTGCTGAAATATGAGATTACTTATTAATCTGCTCAAGATAAGAATGAACAAACTCGGCATGAAGTCCTTGTTTGCATACTGATTTTTATTACCTCTCCAGCTTGTGTTTCTCTGGGTAATCATTCATATAGGACTAAAGACATAATGTTCTAAAGCTGTCAAAAAAAATCAAAAATGCAGAAATTTTTAGAGCCTAGCTGCCATGTATATGCTTAAATTCTTGCCATTTTCCCTCATGGAAAGATTGACATTTGCCAGCCCTTCTAGTATCTGAGCAGAGCAGAGGGTGATGTTATGGTTGAGAAAGGGCATCACTTCAAGTTCTGCCTAGACATTTCACCTCCATTTCTGGAATGAAATTACGCTAGAGTAGCCGAGTCGCGCATGCAGATTTTGAGGAATATACTCATCTTGTCCTAATCTGATATTTTATCCAGACAAACCGTACTGTCTCTAGCATTTGCCTGGTCACAGGTTCTGCCCAAGCCACAGATCCCTGCAGCAACCTGCAGTCTCCTTTCTGATATTTCTAGAGACTTGTGGAAGATCCTTAGAAGGTGTGAAATGAGTCTTGGCAGAAACATCACTGTACAAGGGGAAGTGAAAGGGGCTGCGCGCTCAGCAGACACTTGGCCTTGCTGCTGGCGAGGGCTGGGTTGATGACATTTCCTTAAAAGTAAGTGTCTATGGGAAGGAGGCTGAATGAAAGATACACCCTTCAGGTTTCAAAATGGTGTTGAGATAAAGCCTGAACTGCTTGGAGGGATCTGTGAGTGTCCTGGGAAAGGGATACTACCCGACAAGGGAAACTCTCTGGCTACAAACATGGACAACGTCAGGTTATATATACCTTCTGGCTAGTCCTGCTCTGGGGAGCGTGAGGGGTATCAAAGGTTCTGGGAACAGCTTTGCATAGGGTAGCCCTTACACAGTTACATACATACCACAAACAAACTGAAACCAAATCGAGCTTCTGAAAAAGGACAGTTTTACCCTTGCGCACCAGGCAGTGGGTTGTTGTACAGTAAGTTGAGAGGTGAGGACATGCAATGAAATTTCCGACATCGATGGCCTTAGTAACACACTTTAGCTTTTGTTCAGCCCTGAAGTAGGCAGGCAGTTGAACTAGATGATCATTGCAGGTCTTGTCCAACTGAAAATTTCTCTTCGGTTCTATTCACCAACTGTGCAAGCTCCAACCTCTTTCAAACGTCTCCTGGGCTATCTGCTCTGGTCAAGCATTTTGTGAAGGCTGGATAATATTTGTACATACACCATAAGACATCCAGCATTTGAATCTTTCCTCAGCCCCGAGACACCACTAAATGTTTGACGTGCTTTAGTGAGGGAAGAAATAGGCAGGGAAGGCTGAGTGGCTACATCATGTCTAGGTTAGGAAAGGTCTTCCTGATCTCATGAAACCTATAGATCAAACTACAAAATCATCAGCAAGATTAGCATCTGCTTAGGTAGGCCCAATTTCCCATCTTTCCTTAGCTTTTACAGGAGAAATCCTTTCTAGCCTTTCTCTTTGCAAGGAGGAGACCGCAGAGTGATTGGGCGAGCAGCTATTAAAGTTCAGTGATAACTTCAGCATTCAACAATTTGTGTAACACCCGTATTTATAACACGTCACACAGGTAGTACTAGAGATAAGATACAAACCACATCATTACTTTTCAGATCACAGAAAAGGCAGTTAGCTCAAAAAGCTTGGTTAAATATTTGTGCATGAACTCGCTGGACCCAAAACATACCTCAGCTGAAAAAGGATGAAGTCAGTGAAGTTCATCAGTTGTTTGCAATACATGGCATATTGCTCCTTTATTTTGCAACAGGACAAGGAGATTAATCTGATACCCATCTTTTTGTGACCTGTACTGCAACTCCACCAAGAGCAGATTGCTACGTTGCTGCTATACTCCATCATCTGTGAACAAAGCCAAGAAGCTTAGCTCTAGACTATGGTCACCATCAAGAAAGAACAAGCGCTTCGCCAAGCCTCAGTGTCACGCAAGAAGCCCCTGGCGTGGTACGGCACAGAGGTCTGCAGGAGAACATAATATTGGCTATTCTCCTCATGAGCCTTGTCTTCCAGACAAGCTCCCACAGAGGGACCTACATGTTTTCTTACCGGTTGGGAGGCTAGTTTGTGAATGGAGAAAATTCCAGAAGCCAGCAGCATTTTAATTTCAAGTTTATGGGTATTAGTATCTGTCAGTCGGGCTTTTCTCCTAACCACACCAAAATACAGCAAGTGCAGTAAAGTGTAAATCACATTTCCCTACTCTAAAAGGTAAACGAGGAAATGTAGAATAGCTTGAGGAGAAGGACTGTGTCAGAAAATGGAAGAAAGTGAGAGAAGCGTGTTTAATACACTACAAGCCAAAGAGAAGTGCCGAGAGCCCAGGAGAGAGTGGAAATTGCTGCATGGGAGGGAGCTTTCTCTGTAGGAGTCAGTGCCAAACTGGTGAGTATGCTGTGTGGCTGCAGGTACGAGGACAGAGGCAGGTGAGACAGGGACAACCAGTGTGCCTTGGCCAAAGACGCCAAGTGATTCCCTGTGTGAGGGCCTGCAGCAGCCACATGGTGACAGAGGGAAAAGGAGAACTTGGAGGGTTGAGGGGGAGTTTCTGGAACGTCTTTTCTACGTGTCACGGTGGAAATCAGCCATGAAATGAGCTGGCAGCAAATGGTGAACTGATGTGGCATTCATGGCCTGGAACGTACAGGGAACATGAACTTGCATGAACTCAGAAGCAGAACCTGGGTAGCAGGTGAGCAAATGCTGCTTTCCTGGCAGGAGACAAGCAGCAGTGGGTTAGAAGGAGTGGTATTATGTTTCTATGATTCTATATATCTCATTTATATTTCTATGCTTCTGTGACGTGTGTCTTTTTCCTTTGCAATGCAGTGCTACCAATTCATGGTATATCTAGCTTACAAATACTTTGCAAGGAAAGAATCTGTGCTTGTCTCACATAAACAGTTAATGCTGTTGTGGTAATATTGCAGTTGCTGTCTTTTCTCACATAGCACAGATTCATCTCTCTGTTTTTGTGGAACTTCCTGTGCTTCAGCTTGCACCATTGCCCTGTCATTAGACATCCCTGAGAAGAGCCTGGCTCTGTCCTCCTGACACTGATGCAGCCTCAAAATGGCAGAGCAGAGGGGGAGGAGAACCTCTCTCAACCTACTAGCCTTCTAATTCAGACCCCAGGATGCCATTGGCCTTCTTGGCCACAGGGGCACATTGGTGGCTCATGGTCATCCTTCTGTCCTCCAGGACCCCCGGGACCCTTTCCCCTACGCTGCTCTCCAACAGGTCAGTCCCCAACCTATACTGGTACTTGGGGTTGTTCTTTGCCAGGTGCACGACTCTACACTTGCCCTTGTTGAATTTCATAAAACTTCTCCCCGCCCAACTCTCCAGCCTGTCTAGGTCCTGCTGAATGGCAGCACAGCCTTCTGGTGTGTCAGCCTCTCCTCACAGTTTTGTGTCACCAGCAAACTTGCTGACAGTGCTCTCTGTTCCCTCATCCAGGTCATTGATGAATATATTGAACAGGCCTGGCCCCAGTACTGATCCCTGAGGGACTCCACTAGATACAGGCCTATTGCAGGGAATGTCATCAAGTAGGGAAATGCCAGTCCTATATCTGTACATGTATGCTTGGCAACTCACGTAAACTCTTTTTCTCCTGTTTTTTTTTTTTGCCTGAATGTGACATTGCCGTAGTGATCTTTACATGTTTCATAAAACAATGGGGAAATGCAAGCTGCTGTTTATCTAGTAAGTGGCACCGGGGGGAACCCAGTATGATTCAAGTTCTGGTAGGTCTTTGTCCTGGTTTGAGCTAAACAAAACCCGTTCTGTTCAGTGATTTTTATTTTCCAGTTCAGTCTCTTCTAAAAGGCTGCACTTTCTTATGTTAGCGGCGTGTTTTTCAGACAGTGCCTGCGACTAGCAGTGATAACACCTGTTGTTTACAGTTACTGCCTGGGACTGGTGTGCAGAAAGGCTCTTGCTTATACTTATTCCTGTAGCGACCAAGACCACTGCTGGCTCTTGTGTGCCACACTGGGGGTGCGGGGAAGTGCTCTTGGGGGAGGGAGTCGGGTTCGATATCAGACTTATATAGTTGTATATAGTTCTTTATTTTATCGTTTGCCTACTATTTCTATTGTTGTTTCATTGAAGCTGTTTTAGTTTTCTTTTCTAACCCGTAAGTCTCTCTGCTTCATTCCCTTTTCCTTCCCATTTGGTGGAGGGAGAGGTTTAAGAGCATTTGTGTGTATTTTAGTGGCCGTCCCAAGCCTAAGTCGTGACAGACTTGTAGGGTCAGTCCAGACATCTCGCCACTGTTGACAGAGAAATTTCATTGTTTCTAGCCAGTTCAGTCTTCAAGCCATAGCCATTGCTTAGAAACGAGTGAAATGAAACAGATACATACAAGACTTGGAAGACATTTGGGAATATAAGCTTTGTGGAGACAGATTGTTCACTAAAAGATGTTCTTCCGGGATCACAGAAAAACAGCAGTTCGATATACCGCTTCTTTATTTTGCAATGTAATTTGTAAATTCACAGACTTTCATTGTAATCACACAAGAAAGAACCCATGCACCCAGTCCTCAGTAAGCTCCATCCCCACCAGAGGAGACAGTATGTACTGGGGCCAGAATACAGTAGATGATCATCTTCTAACATAAAAAACCCCAACAATTTTATGCTTGCCTTTAGAAATTGGTCACAAACAAACTGAAAATACAGAGAACAGAGGAAACTTCAGCAAGTCTGTGGAAACCCTGGGGTAGAAGCGGCGCTGAGAGGATCAAGTGTTGGGGACAGCAGCAGCAGCAGCAGCAGCAGCAGCAGGGCTCTCAGAGCACTGGTCGACACCCTGGCATGTCAGGACCTCAGGAGCCTGACAGGAACTCGAGGTAGGTGGGGTAGGTGCAGAGGAGAGCCTGTATGATTTTGCGCGGGGAGCTGTGTCCTTCCCTATGCAATTGCCTACTCTGTCTCTGTTTAGAGCCAGCATGGAGATTATAAAGTTGTTCTTTCCTAAGCAAGTTTCTCTCCATAAAGTATCTGCCAAACAATCTGAGTGTTTCCGTCTCAACAGATTGGGAAGTGACTGTCATTGAGCCAGAGCTTTTGTGAGTTTGGGAGCTGGACACTGTCTTCACTTGGCTAACGTGGAACAAAAGAGACCTCGTAAGGTCGGGGTAAATTTGTCAGTGCGCTGACTATCGGGGAAATGTCAATGTCCTTGTGAGCCACAACAGGCTTCAAAGTAAAGTTCTGCAGGATGGCTGTTAAAAATATGAATAGTTCCATCCGGGCCAGACCTTCTCCTGCACAAATGCGTTTTCCTGCAAGCAAAAACATAAATAAATTGAGGTGACAGTGGGGTATTTTGCTGATAACTCATTTGACCACAGTTCCGTGAAAGTCCAGACATCTCAGAATGAACAGGCAGCACTGCAGCATTTTGTGGAAGCAAATGAATTGAGCGTGGGGCTAAGTGCTCGGAACAATGAGAGAGCTCAGTGGGCAAAGGCAGTTTGAAGGCTTTGGTTTCTCCTGTTCTGCTGCTGTGGGATGGTAAGTTTGGAGAGAGAGGAGTTTCGTGGCTGAGTCCCACTTCATGTGTCCCTTCTTGCAGAATGCACTGGAGGAGCTTTTGTGATTGCTGAGAAAAGGAGGTCAACTGAAACTCTAGTACAGGGCTTAGAGCTGCCCCAAAGTGACTGTAGCAGATCACCAGACATCACCGTACAGACCATCGTGATGGAGCCACTGAACTCTTCAGAGAGGTCCTAGGAGAGGTTAGTTTGGCATCTGAAATAGGAAGAGGTCTTACCTGCAGAAAATGGCATGAAGTAGTCACTCTTTCTAAAGGAACCATCTGCATTCAGGAAATGTCCTGGGTCAAATTTTTCTGGATTTGGGAATTCCTTACTGTCGTGTAGGGCAGGAGTCAGCATAGGGAATATCATAGTATCCTGAATCAACAAAGAGAGGAGAAGAAAGTTAGACATGTTAAAGAAAAGTGGCATTCTGTTTCCAGAGCTGAATAGAAGGGTAGTCAAAGTTTTACCCGTTTACGATGAGCATTTAGTGACTAAAAAAGTGTGCCATTGGCACAGCAAAGTTTTTTGAAAATGAACTGTAATGGTCAGTCTGACTAGAATATTTAATATTGCTTGCAAATAAATTATAACTTTGATTGCTTACATTTATGTGAAAAAATAGAAAGCTCTATCTCTTCACAGAGAATGTTGTTTGGTTTTTTTTGTTGTTTGGTAGTTTTTTCAAATACAACTTGGACTCCATAATTTCCAGAATCAACTTCCAAACAAAATTATTCCTATTCTATATCATTTCAGTACTTTCAAAAATTATGACAGTGAAGAGAACACAGGATTGTTTTCAAGAGATTATGACCTTTCTCAGACAGAGTGGAACAAACCTTGGGGATAAAATAGTCTCTGAACTTGGTGTCTCTGATCACAGCATGTGGGACGTTAAGTGGAAGGAAATCAATGAATCTCTGGATTTCATGGACTGCAGCATCTGTGTAGGGCATCTGGCTCCGATCTGCCATGCAGGGGCTTCGGTCTCGGCCGATCACACGGTCAATCTCCTCTTGAATCTTCCCTGTTAGGAGACAAGTAAGTGTGGAATGGTCAACTCCCCATCTGTTTGCCTAACACTCTCCCAGTATTTACAGCAAAACTTGCTTTTAGTGCACCAGGAATACACAGATGTAGTTACTACTAATATCTCTTCCCTGTGAATAGAACTAACACACATTTCCATACTGCAAACCCACATGCGGTAGCAACAGGAATTGTCCAGGCTGATCCCACAACTTTTTGAGAAGTTTTCAATTACTTATTTCCTTTTGTATTACCTACTATCTCTGGATATTTCTGCAGAATCAGAAGTCCATATCTCAGCGTGGTGCTGGTCGTTCCTGTTCCTGCAAGGAACAAGTCGAGTGTGGTTCTGGCCAAGCTGTCAACAGTGAATTCCGAGTGACCCTTCCCTTTCTCCTGGAGGAAGATTTGGCAGAACAATATGAATGACCAAGCTAAACAGCTGGTTTAAAAAGGTAAGTCCTGCACCCATAAAATATGTTTTTAAAGACATCTAATGTCCTTTCAGAAATGTGACACACTCTCATTAGAACACCAGCATCTATGGTACTTTTACTTAAATAATGTTATAAACCTTTTTCAATATGGGAGTAGGATTTAATTATATCAACCGGATTGGTCTTCATCTTTCCTAACTTTGACTAGTGCTGTTAATTCTGTGTTTAAAAATCCTGGATGAGAAAATGGAGAGGTAAGAATGTAGTTGATGTGCCACAACAAGCAAGTTCCCCTCTGTATTTGGAAAAGATCAGTGCCCTGCCACAAGTGAAAAGAAGCTGGGGTTCAAGCAGTGGTTTGCTTCTGATCCAATAGATCTTTTGCTCTTATGTTACCTGTTCCATTTTGTTAAGAAAAGCATCAATAAAATCTCGAGGACAAGTGGGATCCAGGGTTTTCTGGTGTTCCTTTATGATTTCAGAAGTAAACTGATCAGTTTTTTCAATGTTTTCCATCAATTTTTGATGAGGCCCTGGTAGATACTCCATGAGAGTTGGGAAGAAATTGTATAACTGTAAAAAAAAAATGATGGAAAACCACATAGTGAATAATGTGGACACAATAAAATGTTCCCATAATCGAAACTATGAAATTAGGTCAATTAAACAGGAAAAACCACTCCAATTAAAATCGCTAAACATTAAAATAGCATTACTAAATATTCATTATTAAAATATTATTATCAACAAGTGTATTAACGGAATAAAACTGCACATACTTGTGTTTGTATAGAGCTCTGGTACTTGTTGTTTTCCACTATCAACTCAATTAAAGTTAAAAATTTCTTGTCCTCATAGTCAAACCGGTCCCCAAAGATGATGGAGCAGATGATATTGGAAACAGCGTGGATTAGGAAGCTGCTAGGGTCGAATGCTCGCTCTGCAACAAAAAAAACCCCAATCCTGGTACCTTGCTTTCAGTATTTCAAGTGTCATCCTCTCCTCTGACACTACAGGGAAATTTTGCATTGTCTTGAGACCTGAAGGGAATGTTGCATTCCTTTGAAGGGATGGTGAAGGCATTAAAAATACTCTTTTCTGCTTGAAGTGAACTAATTTCCTTGTTTGAATGGTTTGGGTATCTCTTTTGTGCTGTTCTCAGCAGACAACTGTTCTGGGTGACTTGGGTCCCCTTCAGCTGACACACGCCTGCCTGCCTTCTAGACTGTTTATGAGAAATGGGCCAAAGATTCGCACCAGAACCCAATGAAATCGTAAGGACTTTGCCTGAGCCATGTCTTTAGGTGACTGCACTCTGTTTATGAACTCTATTAGCACAACCTCTGTTATATAAACCTCTCCTAGGGTGTGATAACATCTCTGATCAAAGGTCGAGTTTTGATAGCACAGCTGCATATGCTTCTAAGAAAATTATGGTGTGAGAAACAATCAAGATCAGCCCCAAGAAAGAAAGGAAAGATAGAATTGCAGACAGTGATAGGGTCCATCTCAAGGTTTCAAGAGGACAAGCAACAACAGGAAAAATTATAAAATCCTACAAGAAAGAAAAGGAGTCAGAAAATGGCAGCTTGGCACATTGAGGATCAGCCTGTTCCAAGGAGCAACGGTATCAACGCTTCTCTGCCTGGCTGATGACTCCCTGGCCATTGAAGACTCAGCAGAAATCTCATCAGAGGTGGTGAGTTAATTAATGCTGAGCCTACCAAGTCCTAGCAATTTATTACTCATATTAAGAGAAACTAAGTACTTTTGTATTTTTCAGTTGTGTATGTCTTGCTTGCAAAGTCTTTTGGTACACAGTAAAAGGTGCTGCATATCCCCGGCACATGTATTTATAGGTTGAAACTAAGAGGTTTACCTTGTGCCCTGCCTTCAAAAGCAGCTCATAGTCACTGTTCCCATTGCAGGTCCCCACCAATACCCTGAGGTATTATCTAGTGTTCACATGGACTGGACCCAAACCCAAACCAAAATATCTGCAAATGAGTTCTCTGGTGACCCTTAGCTTTGGGGCCAAACCATTCCCTTTGCCACTTCCTGTCTTGTTTCTCAAACAAAACAGCTTAAAGAATGCTTTCCAAAACGACTCTCCTAAATCTGTCCCTCTATAGTGTCACAGTCAGCCTTTGACTCAGCAGTAATAACTTTGCTTATTGGAGCAGGGAGCAGAAACATCAGCCACATGTCCACTTCTTGGGTCATAGCAGACCTACACCCCTCATCGTCTCATTGCAGATATGCAGGGTGCCCCAGCAGGCACAAAGTCCATGTCCTACCATGTGTGTTCCTGATCCTCTCCACCAGAAAATGAGCTTCCTCCTGGATTCGCTCCTCAATGCCCTTCTTCCCCATCCCAAAATCCCGCAGGGTGGTGAGTGCAAATCTTCGGAGCTGCCGCCAGGTCTCCCCGTTGCTGGTCACAATGCCTGACACAGGGAGGAAGGACAGACCCCCATGAGGAAACAGACCATTTTTTAAGCTGAAGTGGAGCTACAATGGGAGTACTCAACATGCAAAGACACCTTTCTGTGAAGTTGTGCTGCAATTGCTATAGGTAACTTCTATGTAAGGGCTATACGTAACTGCAGTTCTGGTGGTGACATATCTGACTCTCCTGTCACAGCATTTTGAGCAAAAGTGAGTCGATTCCCAGAGTAAGAAAATCTACGTGTAGGATGTAAATAAGAAAGTATTAATGGGCACAGGTCATTTGTGCTGACATAACTGCATAAATGTTCTGCTGCATACCTTTGCTGTGCATGTCGTTATTAACGATACCATTGGTACTGTGCTCTAGTACTGTGGAATAGGTACTATTTACCCAGCGAAATGCCAGACTGGGAACTGCCCTGGTGAATAAGGCCAGGGCCTAATCTTAAATGTGGTCCTTATGGGGACACCCTGTATTATCTTTTCTTTGTTGTGCTGTGGACTTCCCTTTTGCTGGGTGCTTAGCTGTACGCATATTGTCGATATTTTCAGAAATGGGAGAATGAATGTGGGATCTTAGAGGCACATTTAAGGAACAACATTTTAGCCAGAATTTCAAGTGTGCTGAAAATAGAAAGGCACTCTATGTAGCCAGCCTGGGACCTTAAACAGTTCTCCAGGGGTCCAATTTACTCAAGGGTCTGAGTAATGAGTTAGGCTTTTACTCTTGTATTGTTCATTTGTATGTGTGAAAGCAGTAAATGAAATCCACTACTCCCTTCTCCACTGTTCTCTCAGCTGTGTTCCTGAAGCACTGAAAGCATCAACTCTGTGTGCTGACATCACCAGGGACATACCTGTGCCTTGGAAGAGTTTTTCAAGCAGTGGTAGGATGCCTCTGCCGCTGAAGTCATCTGCCTGGTCAATCAGAGCTTCTTTCACAGCATCGTAGCCGTACAGCACCACAACCTTTTGTGAGCCTAAATGCACTGTGAAGACAGGACCATACTTCTTGCTGAGCTGTAGAGAAGAAGAACACAAAGAACAATGTGTGAATGTTAATCGTGTAATACAAGCTTGTCGTGAAGAGGTCTGAGGGGTGATGTGCCATTGCCACCGGAATCGCTGAGACGTGGCATTGATTAGCAGCAGTGGAGAGATCTTCCAACTGTGAAGTACAGCCAGGGGAAGAGGGAATTATACAAGAAGTAGGGGGTGTGAATGGAAACGGTGAGGTGTCAAGTCCAAACTTGAGAAAAGAAAATAGTCCTTCACAGGGCTGGCAAAACAGTCTGGAATGCCTCCTACGGACCGCAGTGGATAACAGTTTCCAGGGGCTCAAAAAGGAGTTGTATGCACTTAGGGAAGCAGATGCTTAAAGGGTTTTTGAGTATGAACATACCACAGTTGTCTCTAAAATCTGCTGGGCCAGACACCTCTCCACGGAGAGTCACTGCATCCTTGTGCTGGTCATGCCCTCCTTCCCAGGCATCTGCTTTGGCTAAAGTTGCCCAGAGATTCGTGGGCTACTGAGTCCGATCTGGCTTGCTTCTCATGCTGCCTCTCTGAGAGCAAACTAGTTATAGGCCAAATTTTGCAACGTCCGTCTGATGTCACAGATGGGCGACATCAGCCAGGGGAGGGAGTGGACAGCATGGTTCACCTGCAAAGTTTTTTGCTTCAACCCCTTCACTCGCTACTTCCACTGCCAGGAGATCCTACCTATTTTCCAGGGAGCAGAGGCAGCAAAATGGAGCCAGGTCGTCCCCCAAAACAGGACCAGGCTGTGCTACCAGTGTGCTAGGGATTTGGGCACAGGAATACAGCAATAATATCAGAGCCTTGATTGCAAATCCTCTACTCATCGTTAGTATGATTATTGCTAATATATAGGCTTAGACTTGCAAGATGTAGAGATAGAGATTACTGCACTATATAGACTTTAGAAGCATGTATTTCTAGGAAGCCTTTCTTTATGTTTGAGTCTGAAATTTGGTCAATGTAAATTAAGTTTCTGGATTAAGCTGAGGCTGTCTAGACAGAGTTTTGTTCTGTATGCAATGGAGAGAACCAGGAAAGAGGGATACAGTCCCTTACCTCCTTCAAGCTTTCAGGCACGTTCTTCGGGTTCAGCTGGAGTATGTTTCCAACAATGGGGAGTGCCATGGGACCAGGAGGCTGCTTCCCTTTTTGTGATATGCTTCTCCAGGTGGCAAAGAGAAGAAGGCACGAGACACAGACCAGCAAGGAAATAGTGGTCGCTCCCAGGAGCTCCATGGTGGGTTAGAGAAGTCAGGAGTCAGAAGAGCCTAATGTTGGACCTGTAAATCCATGCTTATTTATATGCTGTGATGCTAAAGCCCATGGATGAAATGAGCCAATAGTGCCTGCCTCTTCCTGCTGAAATATGAGATTACTTATTAATCTGCTCAAGGTAAGTGAACAAACTCGGCATGAAGTCCTTGTTTGCATACTGATTTTTATTACCTCTCCAGCTTGTGTTTCTCTGGGTAATCATTCATACAGGACTAAAGACATAATGTTCTAAAGCTGTCAAAAAAAATCAAAAATGCAGAAATTTTTAGAGCCTAGCTGCCATGTATATGCTTAAATTCTTGCCATTTTCCCTCATGGAAAGATTGACATTTGCCAGCCCCTCTAGTATCTGAGCAGAGCAGAGGGTGATGTTATGGTTGAGAAAGGGCATCACTTCAAGTTCTGCCTAGACATTTCACCTCCATTTCTGGAATGAAATTACGCTAGAGTAGCCGAGTCGCGCATGCAGATTTTGAGGAATATACTCATCTTGTCCTAATCTGATATTTTATCCAGACAAACCGTACTGTCTCTAGCATTTGCCTGGTCACAGGTTCTGCCCAAGCCACAGATCCCTGCAGCAACCTGCAGTCTCCTTTCTGATATTTCTAGAGACTTGTGGAAGATCCTTAGAAGGTGTGAAATGAGTCTTGGCAGAAACATCACTGTACAAGGGGAAGTGAAAGGGGCTGCGCGCTCAGCAGACACTTGGCCTTGCTGCTGGCGAGGGCTGGGTTGATGACATTTCCTTAAAAGTAAGTGTCTATGGGAAGGAGGCTGAATGAAAGATACACCCTTCAGGTTTCAAAATGGTGTTGAGATAAAGCCTGAACTGCTTGGAGGGATCTGTGAGTGTCCTGGGAAAGGGATACTGCCCGACAAGGGAAACTCTCTGGCTACAAACATGGACAACGTCAGGTTATATATATAAAATATATATATATATATATATATATATATATATATATATATATATATTTATATATATATAAAATGGAAGAAAGTGAGAGATGCATGTTTAATACACTACAAGCCAAAGAGAAGTGCCGAGAGCCCAGGAGAGAGAGGAAATTGCTGCATGGGAGGGAGCTTTCTCTGTAGGAGTCAGTGCCAAACTGGTGAGTATGCTGTGTGGCTGCAGGTATGAGGACAGAGGCAGGTGAGACAAGGACAACCAGTGTGCCTTGGCCAAAGACGCCAAGTGATTCCCTGTGTGAGGGCCTGCAGCAGCCACATGGTGACAGAGGGAAAAGGAGAACTTGGAGGGTTGAGGGGGAGTTTCTGGAACATCTTTTCTACGTGTCACGGTGGAAATCAGCCATGAAATGAGCTGGCAGCGAATGGTGAACTGATGTGGCATTCATGGCCTGGAACGTACAGGGAACATGAACTTGCATGAACTCAGAAGCAGAACCTAAACAGTGCTTTCCTGGCAGGACACAAGCAGTAATGGCTTGAAAGATGACATAAAAGTTGAACGTGTCAGTGAACCAAAGCCAGAGTTCACCTGATTATAGCGAAGTATGTGTATAGTTCATGCTGAAGCATGGTTTTCTAAGCTAATAAATGTATTTCAGTCTTATCTAACGTCTGATGGTTATTGGGTCAGAGCCCACAGGGACCGTGCTCTTCTGTGACAGCTGTTCAGATTTGGGTCTCGATTCTCCCAGCCCATTCCGCAGCCAAAGCATGTAACAAATTCTTAGGGTCCTTCTCCACTATGTGTTTTATGTGTGGGACCACTGCGTGAAGAGGGCTCATGTAAAGACTCTTCTGCTACAGCACTCACCCCTGCCTCCTTAAAGTGTAAAAGGTGGCTCATCCCCTTCTCCCAGCTATCATCTTCTTCTGCACATACCACCTTCTCTGTAAATGATGGTGCCTAACACATTCTCTCTCATAAATAAGAAAGACATTCCCTGTCATTTGTTTTAAACTCCTTTGGAGTTGAGGAAGAGGAGAACATCAACTATGATTTATTTTCCCCACTTGAGGTGTGAAATATATGACATTTCAATGAAAAACTGTCAATTAAAAAAAAATGTACCCCTGCCTTCTTCCTATGTGACTTTCAAATGGAGTTGTGAACTGAAGCAAATCTCCTAGTAGTGCTAAGGCAAAAGATACATGGTGACCCACGTGTAGTACAGCACAATACATTCCATTAGTATTAAATAACTCAGATGGTATAGCTGCTGGAAGCAAACCAAAGTATAAATAAGAACTAATCAGACACACTGCACAGCCTATCTGATATTTCACAAGGACTTGGCAAGAAGGATATTTGATTAATCATTGCAAATGAATTGGTTAAATATTTTGTAATGAACTCAGTTAATCCAGGAATCAACTGAAAGAGTTCAGCTTCAGACTTTCTAAACACCTTTTATTAAATAACAAAAGTGAACTTCCATGACCTTAATAAAGGAAAAATTTAAAAAGAAAAAAAAGAGGAAAATCACTGCCCCCTTTTTACATAATAGAGTGTTTTTTCCTAAGTCTGAACTGAGTTTTCCCAAGCCCTAACCTCAATACTGGATTCACTCTTATAACATTGTGGTTTGTGCCACTGTTGGAAATAGAGTAATTTGTTTGGCTTTCCATGAGTCCATCTAAATATATTTTTGCAGACTGCAGTCTGCTGCCTTTGGAAAATGAGGCATTAGGGCAGAAGAATCACCAGCTCAAACACTAAGTGCAGTTCCTGAATTTTGAATGGTTCGCCAACCATGTACTTGGAGGCCGAGGGGAGAGGAGGCTTTAGGTAAAATCTGAGCCCAGAAAAGCAGCTCCAAGCAGCAAGGGTTCATCATCATTCCCCAGAGGAGACGTATCAGATGCAGAGATCTTGGAGTGCTGAGGGCAGGAAACAGCACAAAAACCTGGTCAGTAAGCAAGAACTATCTGGGGGTATCAGGTAGACAGGGTTAAAAGCAAATATGTGGCAGAATGAAGGCAGGATGAGCAGCAGGTCTCCAGGTGGAGTGCAGTGGGTCCATTTCTGAGAGCCTTCAGGGGACTGTGGGCTGCAGAGGAGGCAGAAGTAGGGAGAGATACTGGTAGGTGCCCACTCAAGGGGTCTCATTTCATTCCATAGACACAGCCACACTGTGGTACTGGAAACTGAGGGATTTGCAAAGGTTAGGGAAGAATTTCTGAGGCATTTCCCCTTCTGTCACAAAGGGAAATAAATGTTGGCTGATACAAAGAACACTCTGTCAGTGTGATAATTTGATAAGTAATAATTTGATAAATTGCTTATGGCTGTGCTGGGTTAAGAAAATTTTTGGAAAAGAAAAAAAAGAATCAAAAAACCCAATAAGAACCAAGTGTTCATGCCACTCTGAGGGTAACCTCTACAGTTAATTATCTTTCCTCCCTTCATTTTAGTTTGGCAGCAGAATGTTGCTGCTGGGAGTAAGCTCTAAAGAAACGTAAGACAAGTCATATACCCACAGCCAATGGGCTACAGCAGAAAAAAAGCCTTTAAGGAACCCTGCCTAAGAATTTTCTTCCAATGTTGTCTTACATTGATCTGGGAGAGCTTGGAATCATGTCAGTATGCTGCTGTTCTACCTCTAGTTACACAGAGGAAGGCCTTCCTTGCAGTCCATCAACATCAGACCAATCAGTCATGCTACAAATATTTGCTTTCCTTATCCTTCTTTTGAAGACTTCAAACATTTTTTTGTTTCTCAAATCAAAACTGCAAGAAGAAGCCCTAGTGACAGGTGGCACTGCACACAGACAATGCTACATGTGTGTCACATTTTTCCTCTCCTTTTAAAGAGAAGAAATACCCGCAAGGAGCTGCAAATCCAGGGCGCTACAGATGCAGCAAGGTAATTTTCATCATGACAGGACATTTCTGGAGCTGTGAACAGCACTGCTTATGGACCTAGGGATTTGGTTTCTACATATGGAAAAGTCCTGTGTCACTGTGTAATCACAGATCGACCAAATGCTCCCAATCTGAGCAAGAAACTTGGGGAGAGGGAGCACAGAGCAAGGATCCTTGTTCCTCTTACCACCCAGAGACACAAGTCACCATAACTGTCACTTTGAGAGTTGGGCTCCAGAGATCTGCAACCTCTGTGACCAGGCCATTTGGTAGGAGTCCCTAAGACAGAGACAGATGAGCTAGGGATGATCTGGGACATTCTTCTGTTCCTTTTCTACTGCTGGCTGGTCCAGGGAGAACTACTGGGGTTCAAATCATCATGAAGTGATCCCTCCACAGTGCTGCTCACCAGGGAAAGTTTTGTCCTGGAAAGGACAAGGTGCTGCAAACTTGCTGCTTTCTTAGGTGCTCTGCAAAACCTCTTTCTTCCCAGATCTCTGGCTGAACATATTATATGCCCAGTGATGCTAATGTGTAACGTAATTGGTCAAGTGATGCTAATGTGTAACGTAATTGGCCAAGTGCAATGTGATTAGATCAGCAGAGGGGGATCACATGGACCATATCTGACATATCTGAGCCTGCAGCATTGGGATATATGCATTATATGGTTGGACTTGATGATTTTAGAGGTCTTTTCCAACCTTAATGTTTCTACGATTCTAAGTGTACAGCAAGACTACAGAAATTTGGGCAAACCTGTATGATGGTTTGTGCTAAATGCCATATATTCCTTGCCAGAGAAACTGTACCAAGAGATTGATCATTTTCCGCCCACTGAAGCTGGATGCCTGCACAGACGTAACACGGAAGATCCAGAAATTTTTTTCTCTCCCACACACTGCCCCCAGGACAAGCAGGTCAGACAGCAATTTATTCTTCAGGCCAGTTCTCAGTGCTGCCATCTAATGCCAAACAACTCTTCGCCTTCTGTTCAACCTGCGTATTACACTCTTAATCTCATGGACTAACGAACTAACCACAACAAGAGTTACACTACTGAAATCGTTGCTGCATTCCCTCACACAAATTCAGTCTTCTCCTCATTCCCATCCAGCGTTGTGACTGGAGGGGTGAGGAAGGCCTTGTCGTCTCTCCCAAACTCCACCTTTTTGACTCTTCGACTGTCAAGAGAAAGTGTGTTGCAAGCAGCCAGAAGCGTGTGCCGTACACAGTCACGTACTCACTTGCAGCCACTGACAGGCTTTGGCATGGATGGAGCACTAGTCTGACTCAGGCTTGGCTGCTGGCTCTTCTTATGCTACTTTCACACATGATTCCAGCTGTTTATTGCTATTGCTATGCAATTTAGGATGTGTTTAATTCACCTAATGACAGAGATGATGTAGTGAGGGGACAGAATTGTAACTCTCCAGCGGGAGATAAACTCCAGTTTGTATTCTAGTTTACACTCAAATACACCAATGGTTTTTTGAAAACAAACAAACCAACCTGTTTGTTATCACAGTTGTGTTTCAGTAAATAAAATCACTCAGTTTTATTCCCAAAGGTCATGCACTCAGATGTCTGCATTTTTAAAAGTGAACAGAAGTGAAGTCATTGCAGTAGTGTCACAAAGGTAGTTCATGGGAGGTTGCTGGTTCCTGCATACCACTGATGTGTTCTCCTTGCCAGAGGAGAATGAGTGTGGAACAGTGTTTGCAAAGAGCGTCGCTATTAAACAGCCCGTTAAAAGGCTGGCAGGTACTCTGCAGCTAAAAAAATCCAACTCACCATTGGGTGAATTCTCTGTGTTATTTTTAGAAATTAATAACTTCTGCTGCTTGGCTAGATTTTTAGTAATATCTCATCAGAATGGGAGGATGTAGGAGAGAGGATCTCCTTTTGCTATTTAGTCCCACCAGAGATTGTGTAGGATGTTCAGGCTCCCTTGAGTGTCATGAGATTCCAGTTTCCTCTCCTGACTTGTACTGATCATCCTGGGATTTCCATCTGCTGTGACTCAGTGATTTCCAGAGGTCCAATACCTTGCTTTTTCCATCTTTGTTTTTTTAATGCCAGTGAATGCCAGTGTCACCGTACCATTCAGTTTCCTTCAAAGTGACTGGACTCCTATCTATTCCTCTTTGTGCCTCAAACTCATTAACCATCTCTCCCCATTTGTCTTGCTTGGAGAAATAAAGATCATTTCCTTCTATCAACTGGACTTGAAGGGGATTGGCAGGGTCAGACACGTTGCCAGCAGCCTGTGGGAGATCAGGGTCTAAATCTGGAACCACGTCATAAATATGGCTGACGGAGTCCTCCTCTGGGGCTTTGTTCTCAAAGTAGATGGAATCATGGTCCCGCATGTCAACACGGGAACGCACTGCTGCAAATCTGGCAGCCTCGGATTCCCTTTGGAGAAAGGAGATAAAAAGTGATCCTTACCCACATCTTTCTGCAAGGGTGTGATTATATCTTTAGCAACAACTATTCCAGCAAAAACTGCAAAAACCAACAGTGTTGGCCTTGATTGAGTGTGTGAGCTGCAGGGGCAAAAGCAATCCCTATGGATATTACTAATCACTCACTAGTGGAACCGAATGCCCAGTTACAGAGCTGTGCAAAAAAAGGGTACAACTGAATATTATTACCTGACTGCTTGTTTTTCCTGTTTGATCATCTCTAATATGGCAGAAAATCCAGGTCTCTTGGTAGGGTTGTGATTCCAACAGGCCTTCATGCACCCAATCAGCCTGGCAAGGCTTGGAAAGCCAAAATCATCAGGGATGATATTTCCTGACTCCGTGAATTTTAAAACCTGTTTTTATGTATCCAGACAAAAAAAACCACAACATCACATCAGCTTTCTGAGAACTGATGCCTGAATGTGCAACTTTGCCCCACAACAAACTTGCTAGCAATAAAAGTGGTCAAGCTTGCACTGAATTGCATAATTGCATTACAAACAGCAGGTTTTATGTGTTAACTGAATAGGAATAAATAGTTCATTGAAAAGCAGTTTTGTATGGCTACTGTGTAAATTCTTTAGCAACATGTTTAAGTTTGCGCTGCATCCTTTCATTACTGAACACAATAAACTGTGTTTCTTTCATCTGCAGAGGGACCCTATCTCCAAAAACATTGCAGGAGCTCTGAGATTGGTGCTCAGACATCACACCCAGTCAACAGGTTCAAAAGTCACTGTGGTGGAAGAAGGGACCAGGATGTTGACAAACTTTTGGGCAGAGACAGCACAGCACAATCAAGTAGGTCTCCTGTCCTCAGGACCAGACTAAATGCATAAACAGGGAAGAAGAGAGATTCCTGGGAAGCCCGAACACAGCTTTCACATGGGAAAATGTAGATGAAGAGAAGACAACATTATGGGTAAAATGCAGTTTCCTGTCTAAGAAGGGAGTTCCATGGCCAGCATTACAGGTGCTACACAGAATGTTACAGAATATTTCTCAGTCCAAATATTGTCTGAATTATGAAGGAAAAGATGACCCTTTGATAAAGCCATCATCCACACTTGGGGTGGGAGTGGGGGTTTCTTTCCACACATGAAAAAAAGAACTGGAAAATGGTCTTCCCAACCCTAGCAACATCTGAGTTAGAGAGGCTGATACTGATTTTCCAGCTCCCCCCGCCCCCCCCCTCCAAAACACCCTTTCTATCCCTACCTCTCTGCTTTTCAGTAAGTTGAAAGGCTTCAGTGGCTTGTACATGTGCAGGCTGGTCAACTGTGCTGTTAAAGCTTCCCATATCATAATCCCAAAGCTAAAGATGTCTGATGCTCGGGAATAGAGCCCATCATTTCTCACTTCTGGGGCAGCCCTGTTGCAGGAGTGAACAGGTTATTGGTCTAACGCGTTTCAGTACACTACAGAGCTGGGGGAGTAAGGCAAAGCAGAATGGGCCATGCTTTTCACTGTGGATCCAGAGACTTTTGCTCACATTTTGCATTACTGGCGAAGAAAGAAATGAATCACAGAATCTCTTTGATTGGAAGGGACCATTAAGATTATCAAGTCCAAGCATTAACCTAGCACTGCCAGGTCACCACTAAAACCATGCCCCTAAGCACTAGATCAACACGTTTCTTAAACACCTCCAGGGATGGTGATTCCACTGCTGCCCTGGGCAGCCTGTTCCTGTGTCCAATGACCCTTTCAGTGAAGAACTTCTTCCTAATATCTAGCCTAAACCTCCCCTAGCACAACTTACAGCCATTTGCTCTAGTCCTATCACTTGTTACTACAGAGAAAAGGCTGATTCCTTTCTCTCCAAACCCCTTCCAGGTAGTTGTAACAGAGAGCGATATGGTCTCCTCTCAGCCTCCTTTTCTCCAGGCTAAACAGTCTCAGTTCTTTCAGTCTCTCTTCATAGGACTTGTGTTCCAGACCCTTCAGAAGCCTCATTGCCCTTTTCTAGTATATGAAAAAAAACAGCTTTAAAAGAATACCCTCAGGATTTTCCTCATTTTCATAGGAGCTGGGAAAAAAGATGGTGGCTAAAGCTGCAGGTGGATAAGGTAGTTTCTGATAGGAGAATGAGCAAAAAAGAGAGGGGAAGTAAAACATAGCAATGCACTTACCACTTGGCTGCATCAGCTGGCATAACTTTGTGCATGTAAGGCTCAAAGAGGTTGTCATCCGTCCCTGGGTGTGGCAGACATACTGCTCTTCCCCAGCGGCCAACTTTTGCCATCACCTTTCAGAAGGCAGGGAAAAGAGAAGGGGGACTTAAATCCACAGTATTTATCAACTCTTTCACAAAAGCAGCAAGAATTCTGTAGTTATGACAGTGCAAGGCTTGCTGGACATTTTCTATGTGTTCCGTCAGCAGTGACCAGCATCACTGTTTCCCAGCTCAGGGATGAGTAATGATGGACTGACCCGTCTTGATGCTCACTTGAGCTAACTTTTCAGAAGTGAAGATAGTCAATATAAGCTTTTTTATACAGTCTTTCTCACAGGACAGAGCTGAGCACCTCCAGAAAACAATTAGACACCTCTTCCCAGGAAAGCTACCTTGGCATACAATGAATCTCTGTCTGGGGCGATTGCATTACCACCCGGTTGCATTGCTGCCTGATTAAGAAAACAGCAATAAAGTTTTTGAAAACCTCTCTGCTCCAATGTAACTAAAAATACATCCTGCAGCACATGACTAAACACCTTAGACTGTTGTGCTGTGCTCTTTAACTTCCATCTGTGTGCACTTCCCTGCTCATCTGCCAAGGGCTCTCTTTGTACAGGGATCTACCTGGATGGAAGTGGATTGTGGTTACAGGCAGCAGGGGTCCAAGCAGAGTTAGTGAACAATCTGGAACAAGACAGAACGAGTAGAAAGAACAAATACCTCTGAGGAACTGTGATCAGAGTTAATGTAAATGTAACTGCATTTTAGGTCACAGTGTATGATCCCCCTGGCATGAAGATATGCCATGGCAGAAGCAACCTGCTCAAGGCAAGTGAGAAGTTTGACATCATCCATGCTAGGACTTGCAGCCATTTCAGTTAGGGACTTTGTGTTGCCATCCAGAGGCTTGGAGACCTGCAAAATGAATACATGAGAAAATTAGGGAGAGAAGTCAAAAGGCAAATACTGGCTAGGAAGTCATCACAAACAAAGAAGAGCTCTGCCTTCCTGTGTGCCCCTCACAGCAGTTTCTCATGCGCCAGGAGTTAATAGCAAGATACCATATTTTGCTCTGGATCTATGTGGTTTGCCTACTTTGTGCACAGGTACAATGTACAGAGGTCCCTGTGCCAGCTCTGAGCAAGCAACAGGCAGAGCCAGATGCTCTGCAAGCTGGAAGAACACACTGAAGTCAATGCAGACTTATCCTGTCTACATTCAGAAGAATGTGTTTCATGTTGCACAGTAGGGATGATATTTCACTCTTATCTAATGAGATTTCAAAACAACACCCTCCCTGGACACTACAAACAGTAGTGCAGCAATCAGAACCAGGTACTGTAGCAGTGAGGGTACCACCTTGCAAAAGACTGGGAAGACGAACTGGGACAAGGTCTTGGGCTCACAGTACTTATGGTCCATTGCCCGAAAACCAGCCCCTTTCTTTAATTCTTTACTCACTACTGCGGCCACACCTTGAGTATTGTGCCCAGTTTGGGGCGCCCCAATACAAGAGATATATGGAGGTGCTGGTGAGAGTGCAGAGCAGGGCAACAAAGCTGGGAAAGTGTCTGGAGAATAAATCTTATGAAGAGCGATTGAAGGAGCTTGAGCTCTTTAGTCTGAAGAACAGGAGGCTAAGGGGAGACCTCATCACCCTCTACCACTACCTGAAAGGACATTGTAGAGAGGTTGGTGCTGGTCTCACAGGTAAGTAGTGATAGAACAAGAGGGAATGACTTCAAACTGCAACAGGGTAACTTTAGACTGGACATTAGGAAAAAGTTTTTCACAGAAAGAGTAGTCAGACTTTGGAACAGGCTGCCCAGGGAGGTGGTTGAGTCACCATCCCCGGATGTGTTTAAAAGTCGTTTAGATGTGGTGTTGGGGGATATGGTTTAGGGGTGAACTTTGTAGAGTAGGGTTAATGGATGGACTCGATGATCCCACAGGTCTTTTCCAGCCTGAATGATCCTATGATTCCACTCTGCAGCTCTTTCAATCCCTGCTGTGGCTAAATGCTTTTGTAAAATACTTTATGGTCTCTCCATGGAAGCTGGTAGCTCTCTCCACTGCTGTTCTGCTCCTGGAAATGCACGAACAGCAGAGTAGTCAACAGACGTTACTATAACACACTTTATGCAAAGTGTTACAGCTACATGACAATTCCTCTATGCAAGGATGGACTTGGCAGCAGGAAGACTTCAAAGATAACAATCTCATTCCTCTGTCTGCCTAGAAAGATCCTCTATTGTCTGAGATCCCAGCTCAAGACATGACAAACCCAGACAACAGATAATATAAAAATGTAATAAATAATATATATAATATAAAAAAATAGGAAACAATATATATAATATAAAAAGAAAATGTGTGTATGAGAAGGGACTCTTTCCTTCACAACAATAGTATAAATACACAGAACTTTGTTGTAATTCAGGAGAATCACTCTTGATTAACATGGGAACAAATAAGAGCAGAATTATCCAGTAACATCTTCATCATCTGCAAAAACACCTCTCCATGGTACGGTAACTGATTTTCAGCATTGGCCTGGCAGGTCCCTGGGAAAGGAAAATCTATGCTACAGTTCTGATGTGATTATGAAAGTCAATTAAGTATAGAGAAATAAACCCATTGATAGCAAGCTGAAAATTATTCTGCTATGGAGTTACACCTCAATCTCCCTTGCTTACAAGAAAAGTGAAAAGCACGCAGATATCTAGTAACTCCTTATTATCACAGTGAATATTCCTTTTCTGAGGTCTCCATTTCTACTTTCACAGAAAAGATATATGGCCATTCTCTCTCTGCTTTGCTCCGGCCAGGTATTTTCACAAGGGATCTCCACAAACACAGGCTTTCTAACAGGAACAAATTTACATTTAAGGCTTCCTAGAACCTCTTGTTTCTGCTGCTGCACACATTAATGCACACACACTTGCCACTATCAAAGGCCACATCTAGAAAGCAGCAGAAGCTTGCAACTGCGAAATATTAGAAATGACTGCTCTGGTGTTTCTGCTGTGGCTGAGAAAAGAAGAGAGACTTCCGTGTGGTTGTACCTGGAGGATGTGCTGGGCGCAACTTCAATAAACATCACCAACGTATTTTATGATCTCAGACAATGAAAAGTCAGAAGGTTTCATGGAGAAAAAAATGCTGTACCCATCTAAAGCATGAGAACAGTCTACACAAGATGACTCAGTGTTTTTACATTGATAACCACCGAGTGAGAGATGAAGTCAGTAGTAGCCAGTCATGTAAAGCCATGTCTGTGTGATTATAATTGGAAAAAAATCACTGCACCAGAGGAATGTCTAGATGAAAACAAACTCTGACTCTGAGCTCAGAGCTGATTCCAAGGGAAATTAGACCAGCAGGGATCACTAGGGACAATTCTACAACTTGCTGAGACGTAAAGAAGAGAGATCTTAGTGCTGTTAGCAGTAAAGCCCTATCAAAAAAGAAAATCCTACCCACATGCTTACATACACTCTCAGAATCACTTCAGAGAGATTCTAGAGCACTCTGTTTACCAGGTGGTAAAGATTTGTGATGTTGGCAAAGGACAAGAAATATATTTCTTAAAAATGCTTAAGGTGATTAACATGGTCTAGCAGCAGCATAGGGCACCACTCACACCACCTGCCTTCTTCAGAGGTCAGAGTAACCCTGGCTGGGGCAGTCCCCTCTGCTCTTCAAAGTCTCTTGAATGCTCCAGCAGTTCTCCAGGACTCTCTTTCTTATCTCTGCCGAGTTGCTTCCCTTCTGTGGCCGCTCAGCTTTGGGTCTTGCTTCAGCTGCACTCTACTCTTGAGATACTTACCTCAACTCCTTCCTGGGTGATCGTTGCCTACGCAGTGGCCATTCCCACCCTCACAGTTTATGCTCTGAGCCCCTCAGCATGCTTCCCTCCTTGCTTCAGGTGCTGCTGCTCCAGGTGAGAGGAGCCCTGTCACAGGTACACCTGCCTGCCTGCTTCACACCCTTCCCAGAGATATGCCTGCCCCACCATCCCCACTCCAGGGCTTCCACCACTCCCTCCCGTCCTTCACAGTGATCCACACCTGGAATTTGAGAAGTCATAGCCACTATTTCCTAAATCTATTGTAAGACACTCTAGGAAACTCCAATCTCATCATTTTGTTACAAAGAAAGTTTCTTTTTCTTAGTCCTCCTCATCATCTCCCAGAGCACAGTGGACACAAAGCTACTTCCAAACCAAATCACCTTCCACCTGAAACAAGCTGCGTTTCAGGAATGCAAGAGAATAGCAACGACAACCACAAAAGACTTGCAGTATTGAAGGCATACGATTCATATCAGAATTCACATTATATTCACATCAGATATTCCTCTCTGGTTTTCTTCAGTGACTCATATCCAGACCCTCAAAAGACAAAACCCTCCTACAGCTGCATCACATCTGCGCTCTCTTATCTCCCCTCTAGGTCCAAGCGCACAGCTGTCCCCTGCCAGCGGGAAGTCAGGCCACAGACATGGCTTGCTTGGTGGCACAGAGCCCTGGCAAAGCTCTCACAAACCATTCCTGCTGCACTCACCAGTGTGGTGGTCATGGGGAAGTAGTGCATGATTTCTTTTATCGGCAGTATGTTCTCGTGCTCTAGTGCATGAAGGGCCATCTTGGTCGTATGGTTCATTTTGAATGACATCAACTCACACAAGCAGTTCTCCTGTGAGAGAGCCTGAAAATCAACTGCCAGTAGCAGCAAGGTACCACCATCTTTACGGGCAAAAGGACAGAATTAGATCCTACCTGTTCTGGCAGTGAAGAGCCAAGCTCTTCCTTCAATAACCTCAGTGAAACCCAAATGACTTTTAAAGGTATGACTAGAGAATTTTTAACGGGAAAAGTTGCATTTACTGGTTCTATCGATTTAATTAGCTTTGTGAATGACTGAAGAGTAAAAAAACAGTTTGTGATTTAACTTTGGATTAGGAAGAAACAAGTGAAATTTCCAACTTTAAGTGCCCCAAAATTCGGAAAACCAAAACTACACACACAAAATATATTCTGAAATGTTATTGGTGTAACAAGATTTGATGTGAAAACACCATTTGTTACTTATAGGAAACCCAGTTTTACACACACTTTTTAAAACAAGCTTCTCCAGTTAAAACATGCATTTATAATGATGAAATCATACAACTAATGCAGTTTGACTTGGCATCTGTATAGCACAAGAATTTTTGCTTGTTAGACTGCCAGCATAATCTTTAACGATTTAACCAGTTTGAGTTAAAAAATTGCTAGTGATGATAAATCTACCACCAGTCCTACTTCCTATCTGAATTTTTCTATCTTTAGCTACTGACTCTTAACATGATTTTGACTGCAAGTTTTAAGTATGTCTATTGATAAAGCAGGTAAAGTTTTAGAAGAGGTAAAGGGAAAACAATAAAACCAGAGCTACCTTTTGCTCAACAGTGTCTTCACATTTCTCTGGAAATACATGGAGTAGATCACTGTTCTTGAAGTTGCCTGAAGAAACAGCAAGACAAAAAATACAAGGAAGCCTATTTCTGCTCATATGTACACCAGCTGGCACAGATGTCTGAAAAGTTGTTCCTAATTTATCCCTACCAATGGAAGATCTAGATCAGATCTCAGAGTTTTAAATAGAGTATGTTTAACTCTCCACTGTGGCTAAGTCATATAATCACCAGAACATGTTCTTGCAAAGAAAAGACTCCCCAGGAAAGTAACATCTTCAGAGCAATCTCCCACCGAAAGGAGAAGTTCCCTCCTTCCCTCCATGGTGCTCATGTTTCCAGCATGGCAAGTTCTGCCAGCTAAAGGTGAAGGAAATGCGAATGGGGAAACTTAGCCCATGTCACATGAGTTTGCACCGTGTGAAGCTGATGCCTTCAGACAATGACATGCTTGTGACACCTTATTTTCATAATTGATGAGGTCTTTCAGGAACTGATCTCACAAGATTTCAGTGTTTATAATGTCTTCAATTCTCAGTGCTGTCCCATCACCCATGCTCAGTCCCACTAAGTCTCCTTTGGAAGTTTCCCACACACTGGGTTAACTGCTGAGAACAGAGATTACCTTTTTCTGATTGATAATATCTGTTCGGGGAAATTTTTCACATAAACTGTTAGGAGTCAATCAGAACCTTCATCCGAACTCATCCAGATTGTGTGTGAGCTGCTAACTTATCCCCAAACTTCCATTTCGGGATCCCCAGCTGTATAACTCAAAAACCCGAAACTTGTAGAAAGATGTGCAAATTGATCCAAGTATACTTGGATCAGTTTGTACGTCTGAATATAATCCCAATCTGTTACTTCAGCAAAGTCCCTGACCTTTCTGTGGGTTACCCAAATGCAGCCTGACCTGCTCTGCTGCTGCTCTCTTCAGACCCCCCTGCTTCCAGTACATGCATTTTGCAAAGCCCCTGCATCCTCCTATTATTACATCTGTTGATTTTCTCTTAAGACACAAGTGCTGTTAAGAAAGTTTTCTTCCAGAATAATTTGTCATGCATGCTTTGACAAAACTAGTCCATACCTTTGCTGTCAAGGTAGCCCTGTAAAACAAAAGGGAGAAGAAACATAACTAAATCTTGATCATTCTTAGTTATTACTTCTGCTTACTTCCACCTATGCGGATAGAAATACAAATACTTCCACTTTTAAATCATGCAGCCATCATGAGCCCTCACGCCAGAAAATACAGGTTTCAGCAGTGAAGAATCTTGGAAGTAGAATGCTTCCAGATGGCTTTCATTCCCCGAACAAGAAAAGCCTGCTGTGAAATGCTGCTGCTAGAACAGCTTGAACATACTAAAACAACCCAGTCTTAAGAAGGATCCCAACAGTGTAAATACAATTGCTTTTAGGTTAAAATTTGAAGAACATTTTTCTTCATGTTTGAAACCAATTTGATTTTCTGGAGTCCACTATCAAGTCTGATAAATGGGTATTTTTTTACTTTGGGCCAAATGCAGTGGCCAAGTGAAAATAAGGCAACACTTGCAAACCTTCCATAAAAACATGGGATCAGCAGGTCTGCTTCTGACCTTTCATTTCCACAGGGCCAGAGAAATCAGATCTGCTTGCTTTAAGCCTGACCAAACACAGCTTTCCTACCACGTGAAGTTCAGTAGTGACCAGGCAAGTGCTGGACAAAGCAAGACCGTTCAAAGCTTTGCACAAACTACTCTGTGAGACCCGAGTATCAGGCTGGCTTTCTCAGTACGCATATCTGGCTTTCACTGTACCCTCTAGATAGATTATCCTGCAATTATTAGGATAATGATTAATGATGACAATTGATTACTGATTAACGCTGACTGCTGTTAACCATTAGTAGATACAGCGTGAGTGGCAGTAGACATTTCCATTTTCACCATACTTTGCAATATACAAAACCCCATATTTACAAAGTTGGCATATCTGGAAAAGTTACTAAGCGGCTTTGACAATCACCCTTTTAATATCTTCCTCACGGATGGGAGAGAACTGGCTCGTCACCTCATGTAGCTTGTTCAGATCTGACCCTGGAAAAAGAGAAGAAAATAAAAGGCTGGAGTTTGTATTTGATACTATCCAAGCCCTGAGGGCAGGAATAGATTTCCCTTTGCTGTCATGGCTGCAGTATCTTCGAGACAAACAGTATGTCTCAGCTTACTGCGGAACTGAAACAAAAAATCTGGCTGAGACCTGCAGGCTGCAACCAAAGAACATTATTGGATAAAGTATCTAACAGTCATTTAAGTGAGATGAGAGTCATAGTCATCCATATGCTTCATCTCCCCGAGAAGATGGCTCTTACATTGCTGTGTTTCTGGCTCAGATGAAATGACTCAAAAGACTCTGCTGCCAAATCTTCAGGAAGACCAATGTACCACTTGCCTATGGGGATTTCTCCTGAAATGGATTCTGAAGAGGTAGCAAGTGGAAATGGAGGAATTGTGTGTTACAGCTGTCAGACTGCACATGATGTTAGTCCCTTCATGCATGTGAGGAAGGTGCTCAGAGAAGGCAGTGAAAAGTGAATAAAGAGCTCTACGGACAAGGAGCAAGTTGGAAAAGAAATGACTCTTCAGCGACCCATATAAAACGATGTTCTCAGTCTAGTTCCCACTGCTGACACAAACTGCAGTAATCAAATTCAGTGTGAGGCATTCTCTGCTGAATCTCTGCAGTTCTGCAAAACTGGGTGGCCACGATTTCCACAACCTCTACTGTATACTGGCATATGCAGGCAGCCAAAAGTCTGAATTAACTTTAGAGTGAACCCTGATAAAGTCAAATACAGGTTAAATATTTCTGTCATTGGAGGCTAACATCTATTGATTAAAATGTCTTAAAACTCCTGAATCAAGGAGCTGCAGCAGTGACCACTAGGGAGCAGAAACCACCACAGGCATGTTCCTTTGGTCTGGGCGAGCACTGTGAATAATTACAGGAAATGTTGAGGCCCCCTCCAAAGACCTACAAATTCCTCTGTGAAGAGGAGATTCGAATCCATTCCCAGATATGGGAACAGATGGATCCATCAGTGTGCTCTGTAACCAGGCGATTGGACCAGAGGCTGGGAGAGCACCTCATGCCTCTTATCTCTGTAGGGTTCCAGGCTATCGTGTCAGGTTGGTAACACCATGTCCTCAAAATTCATGGTAATGATCTGAGGAGTCTCTTATTTAATAGCTTATGTAATGAAAGAAAATTTAACCAGGGAGCTGGAAATCATTAAGACCTAGATGAGTAATGCTGCTGAGACAGACTTCCATCCCTCTGCCTATGCAATGCACTGGGTAAATAAGATGAATGAAAGCAGGTTCCGCTACTTAAAAACCAAGGTCCAACTGCAGAAACATTATAAAGACAGAGGTGAACCTGAACCTTCCCTTCAAGGAGTAATAGCCAGAACACAGTGAAGTACAATCATGGGGTAGAACTGGTGAAATACCCACACCCTGACTGCATCAGTGAATAGAGAATTTATCAGTCAGGTATATTATGCTATGGTGAAATTTAACTCCATCTCAGCCAGACCCAAAACACACATATAGTTTTTAAAGCATTAGTCTGCTTGGTCACTGTTACTGTCACTCTAGAAGCTGTAAATGAGCTGGGAAGGTGATAGGTACTGGCACACCGATGTCTGAATTCCTCAAACTTGGCTTTTCACAGCTCGAAGTATTTTATACTGCTTGCCTGCTATTTTGCTGGTAAAAGGAAGGATCACAGTCAGGATCCTGGGAATAAAAGAAAGGATTATCCTGAGATTAGCTCTCTAGTTGGTGGAGCTCCCCCAGCTGCAGGGTTCTGCTCCTCTGCAGAAGGGAATGAACACTCAATTTTCATGGCTAAGTTTATCTTAAAACCGTAAATTCTACAATTCTGCATCTGTATAGACCTGGCACAGCCCCTTGACTGGCAAATGACCAGTACTGCATTAAGTAGCCATTGCTACAGTGATGTTGATAAGAGACTAGCCAGTTACAACAATTTCCATACCCAGGGTCTTCAGGTAGTTTTCCAGGTGCTCTACCAGTGCCTCCATGGATGTGCGATTTGTCTCATCATGCTCCAAGTTGGGGGCTATTATGTCCCACAGTCTCGGAGGAATTGAGTCTGGTCTTTGTGCCCTGTGTCCACTACAGATCTGAAAGAGGAAGACAAAGAAAACGACTGACCATTGATGACTGTAGCTGAGCCTGACTGCAAAGCAAGAGAGTCCTGGAAAACACTTATCCTACTATCTCAAGGTGATTTCATAGGTTAGAGAAATGTAAAAGAGTCAACTATTGTCAGAAGTTTTTCTGACCCCCTGTGAAAGCCACTTACCTCTCCTATGAATTTGGACTCAGTCAAGGACTTGAGCTCAAAGTATGTTTGCCCACCATACAGAAGAACTGAGTAAAATGTCGCAGCAACTGCCCACACATCAGAGAAAGCAGAGAAGATGCGATACTGCAGGGACTCGGGAGCACTGAAGTATATAGACACCGCCTCCTCACTGTCCCCTGCGTTAAGACAGAAATGAATCAAGACAAAGGCCAGGACCAGAATTCTCTTGCACTGGCCATGGATACAGATTTATCTCTGTAAACATCAGTAACCACTCTCATAGCACCTGGACATGGCCCGTAAGAAAATAAGAGGGAAAACTGCTCTTAGCAACAACTACTAGACAGCCTACAAGTTACGTATAAGGAGGGTAAAAAGAACAAAGTATGGAAGATACTGTCTGTATGAAACTGTTTATAACATACCTTAACAATTTAGAAAAATGTTGACCAGTTGTAACTGCATTTGACTGAGGAATGGAGGTCTCAGAGGAGTTCTAACAGATGTGATAAAAGAAGGCTTTTTATAGTGTCTTCACTGAAGGAAGGCTGTGGCTCGACTGAGCCTTTATTACACGTGCAAGAACCCACATAGATATCCACCTATTTCTAGGCCACAAGACTTGTGTGGCTTCAGTAGAAGGGTGGAACACTGAGTGAATGAGAAAGGGCTTTGCCTCAGATTTTATAAGTACACACTGCAAAGCTTCAAAGTTTATGTGCTCCTAGGTGTTTCTGGGACATTTTCATTGTTTGACCTTTGAAGCTGTTTACAGGATGAGTTTTATAATTTTGCTCATGACTCAGTGATCTTATTCTGAGTCTTATGACAGCTTCTCAGGCAAGGTTGAAACAGGTGTCATATGCAGAGACTGGTTGAATTTTCATGTACTTCCTGAACTGACTTATTATTTTGGTTTTTTAAAGTCATTTCCTTATAAGAAGCACATGATCAATCCTATCAACAGCAGGTTCGAGTGCTTACTGCTGCTATGCATGTTTAAATCATTCATAAGAGTCAATCAGACCCAACCAGGCACTCAGAAAGGCTGTCAGACTGCAGCAAAAAAAATGAGCAGGAGAAGAACAAGCTGGGGTCCTAGCAATTGAATTCAGTTGTTTCTGTAGCAGTGAGGGTAAGAACAGTTGCTCTGTGAGGCATCTTACATTTAATTCTCAGTCTTTTTACTTATTCATATCATTAATAGTGTTAGCTTGCATTCATCAGAGCTCTCTAAGTTCCTCCCAGATATAGAGAAGGATAAATTCCCTGAGGATACTAAACTTCAGAGCATAGCAAGGACTCACAAGTGGAAAGCAGCCTAGCAAAAATTATCTTTCCCAAGTCCACCTCTGCCCCACCAGCTTCTCATGTCTGTACCTCTGAGGTGCCCAGATTTGATGGTTTCATAGGAACAATCCACAGCTGAATAGTATCTCTCATCCTCTGGGGGAGCCAGCCTGGCCTGGAAGAAATCAGACAGCTTGACCTGTATTCGAGGTGCTCCAGTTCTTTGTTGCCCACCTGTGACCACAATGAAACTGGCTGGAGTGATGTTGCAAAGAAAGACCTTTTTCTGGTGACATGACCTGACAGCTGTGGCAATATCTTTTAAAATGCCTATTACAATGGAATGGGTGAGTTTATTTCTTTTTCCCTGCAGGAAAGCCAAGAGTGAGTTCCCATCTTCCATCATGTACAGCGGAGGCACTCCACAGGCACTGGACATTTGCAGCTTGGCAATGGACTCCTTGTCTTGACACAGAGCCACTATTTTGATTATCTCTTGAAACCTTTCACAGCCACTGTCAGTGGCATTTGTCTGCAAGATGTCATTCAAGGTCTGTTGTTTAGCTATGTAGATCTTTGCGTTGCCTACAGGTGTGACACCTTGTACAACAATACTACTGGCATTTGTCTTCATCTGTCCCTTGAGAGTAAGATCAGGGAAGGTGACCTTCAGATGTTCTCGGAGAGCTGCCTCCACGTGGCTGGGATCAGCTGGGATCACTTTGTTCCCCAGCTCAGCAGCAGGTGTGTATGTGCCATCCTTGCTAAAGAGTAATGGTGCAATGCAGTGTCTCACGTCACCTAGCGGGTGGTAAAGCAACTTTTGGAAGAAATGATTGAGGACGATCGTTGTCAATTTCTTCTTCTCTTTAGTGGCAGTTCTCATGCACCATTCCCACAGGCCTTGAAGAAGATGCAGGCACTCTTTTACCGCCCCTATGACAGAGTTAATGCTCTGTTAATGCTGCTGCAAAGGAGCACCATACCTTATATTGCAGACTATTAAAAAGAACATGGCACCATAGTAAAATGGTTTGAGGCAGGAAGAGAAGAAAAATACTGTTAATCTGCTGTAGCATTGACTAAGCAGAGCCAAGTCACCACAATCTCATTGAAACGGGCTTGCCATGTTGGACATTTGCAGGCAACTGGAGTGCTGGTTTATGTCTCTAGTGAGAGTTTTGTCTCAGCAGCACAGGACTTGGTTCAATCGATAGAAAAGCAATTAGCTCAGAAAAATCAGACAGTGAAGATCTCAGCTGCTTTATCTAAGAAACTGAAAGCATCATCCTGCCTCTTTTTGAAAGGTTATAATTTTGTCAGTCATCACCAGCTTCCTCAATCAAGTCAGTAGTGAACGCTAGACAAAAAGGGATAATAACTGGACATACAGTCTAATAAGGAGAGCAGCTGAGACCTTTTCCAATAGTGGCAAATGGAGCGGAGATTTTTGCCATTACTCAAAATCTGATGCCCAAAGCAAGTATGGGCTTTGCCTATCCCTCAGGCTGGTCCTGTGTTTCCTTACCTTGCGTGTGGCTGGCTTGAATATGTTCGGTGATGCGCTCGGTGATTTCCAGTAGAATCTCCCAGCGCTTTTTCCCAAAATTTGTGCACACATGGAAGAAGAAGGGCTGGCTGACTGCAAGCAGATTGCGTTCAAACACCTGGAAAATACAGAGAGTAACTGATTTGATCACATTTGATTTGAGCTTCATTGGTGGTGTTTGCTTACTTTCATATTAAATATCTGACTGCACATGCAATTAAAAGGAGGCATAAAACATGCCTCTTGCCCAAGGGTCACATATTTGGTGATCATAGAGTAATGCCACACCAGTGAGAGATGGACAAGTCAGGAGTTACAAGAACAATACTAGAGTAGCATGACAGTTTATTACGCACGTTTTCAGTCAGAACAAGAATAAAGATGTATCTTATTATCCAGGGTACTCTCTGAAGCCGCTTCTGGATGAACTGGAACTGCATGACCCTCTGGTCTGCACAAGTCACTGTTTTCTCCAGTGTCTTAAGGAAACTTTCTAAGTGCTTCAGGCATGTTTCTATGAAACTTTGCCAGAGTATTTGGCTTTTTGCAGCAGTGGAGATAGCCATTTTGATTTTCTGGTAGGTACTGAAGCACAGATAGTTGTAGTTTCTTTCCTCTGAAGAGAGAGTGTGTTTTGCAAAGACCATTTCCCTCAACAGAGCCTTCAGCCTTGCATCGTTTGTTGTGGAGACACGAACAAACATTGCTGCCAGAATCCAACAGTGCAGTTTCTCCTGCTGAATGCGAACCTCCTGGTTGGAAGCAGAGCTGTTGCATTGGATGAGATTTCTTACTCTCAGCTCTAAGTTCTCCAGGTTTCCCGTCCTAGAGAAAGTCAGAAAGTCCCTCCTGATGTTTTTGACCAAAACCTGACAGATCTGTTGTCTGATCCACTCATTGCTAGCATCCCAGTATCTCATAAAATAATCCTCCTGCTCTTGAAAAAATATGTAGGATATTTCCTTCAAAATGTCTTCAGGTTCTGGAAAGAAAATAAATACACATCAGCTGGAATCCTCTCAGACTTTCTAGTTGGTTTCTCTACTGAATTCACAGCCTGCAGGGACCATCAGTCAGTTTGCCCAGCCTCAGAGAAGTGGACGTGGTTTGAGATGGTGGTAGGAATGTACCAATTAACATAATTACAACCTACCAGAAACCTGAAAGGAAAAGAGAGTCCCTCCTTACTGTTGTTAGGCATCTTGACCAAACCTTTCACATAATGCTCCTTGAAGACCTCCCAAAATACAAAGACATATACATATTCTGAATGTGGTGCAGTGGCCAAAATCTGCTTGCATTTGTAATGAAAGAGCTGGTCTACTGTCCTCTTGAAAGATAAATTTGAAGAGATGAAGTCTTGCTATTGACTGGTAAGAAGTGAAGATGGCTCACAGCATTGCTGAAGTAATACTGCACAGACACGAATGGCAATTCATATTCAAGTTGATTCTTGCCGATTAAGACTGTATAGTCCAAGAGACTCAAGCTGACTCATAACACCTCTCTTGTTGTGCTTGTATTTTACAGTTCAGCTAGCTTCACCAAGCAGTCAGATGTACATTTAATGCCATAAGCAAGGTAAACGCAGTTCACACTTGCTTTCCCCACCAGCTCTTTTCCTTTGCAGCAGCTCCAGTGCACTGGTCATTAATTGCCACCACCTGAGAGCATTAAACCTACACAAATCATCTTCCAGTAATTACTCTGATGGAGATAAATATGGTCTTTATTTTGCAGCTCGGGAGTGCAACTGCAAAGTTGTGTGAGACATGAAAGCTCCTAAAGGCTACTGCAACAAAGTCCTCTCAGCTACCGCGGTGTGGGAGTATTACACGAGTGGGAGCACCCCAGCTGGGAGAGCACTGCCAGGGTGCGGGAGCAGTCTGTGTATGAGGTGTACACACAGGAGCAGTACCTCTGTGGGGAAGCACTCTGCGCTGCAAGAGTGAGTTGCTGAAGGAAGAGGTGCTGGAATGTCTCCAGTATGGTCTGAATGACTCCCTTGTTCTGTCTGACCTCCTGAAATGGGCTGTAATACAAGCATGAAGGACAGAGACATTAGTTGGCTAAATCCATCTCTGTTATCCTGCAAACACTATGCAGTAAATGCATGCTCAAAAATGCTGGTATCACTTACATAAGTCTGTGCCTGTGGAGGATGAGAAGGGCGAAGTAGGCTCTGGAAAGAAAAGGTGGGAAGTTGAGGAGAGCAAGCTCTTCTCTAGGATAAGACAAAATACTGACAACCAAAAGGCACAATCGTGTCTAGTCCAACACTGAATAAATATGCTGGTTTGTGACTGATGTTTAGTACTTGGCACATTACGTGTATTTATTGCAGGGTGCAGATACATAAATCAGTGCAGATCTGCTTGTCTATCAGTATGCAGACATGCAGGTCTCATTAAAAGTTTAGGATTTTAGAGACAGCAACTGGTCCCTGTCTGTTTATTTTGTAAAGTGCTCAGCACAGTGAAGGGTGCTGAAGAAAATACTCCTTGGTGGCTAGAAACACAGCAGCGGCTTGAATATCCACCTGGCTATCTGAAGAGTTTCATACTATTGGAAATAAAATACTTCAGCTTCTCCTCAAGATATGCAAATCATACTGGAGCACTAAGATTTCCTGGAGTTCTTCAGACAAGATATTTCATGCTGAATGGAAAAGTTATTTTAGGTTGCATTAGAGGATGTTTGCCTTTAAGCAGAATATATATTTTTCTCTTCTTCGGGGACCAAAGATCTAGATTTCACAGATAGAAAAGTTTGGAGAAAATTGCCACAGGATCGTTTTGGTAAAACTCTTGGGATGTATTGCCCCAAGTGCAGACAGTGTGATTTCATTCTGCCTGTGTTTCTAGTTGATGTAACATGAGCTATGTCTACCTTACAACTCTTTCACGAGCACAGAACTGTGCCCAGATTAGATGTCTTGTCATGGGGTCTGAGTGCGTAAACAAAGCCTTAGACATTTTAAAGTAGGGTGATCTGTCAAAATCTTCACTGAAGTGAGGTACCTATACAACAAATTGTTTGCCCAACTTGCATCCTGGATAGACCGATGGAGGAAGTCTGGACTGAAGGAAATAATCTGGCAGAAACTTGCACCATCATTGGCGAACAATCTTGAATGTCCCTTACTAGAAACTGCCTCTTTCCAAAGCTGTGACCCTTCTCTCCCTCTCTGGGGCAAAATAAAATTCAAACTAAATTAGTTCAACTGTCAAACATAGCAAAGACCTGTGATCTTACCTGTGTCTATTTTCTCCAATATCTGTTTCCTTCTGCTCAATGGAATGCATTTTCTCTGACGATCTATTGTTTTTTTTATTTTGCGCAAAAGTTGAGGGTCATTGGCTTCTACTGAAAAGCAACACAGCCATAGATTGGGCAAAGTATAAGTAGCGTCAAACAAAAGTAGTACAATTCTCCTCAGCTTGTCTGCAGTTACAAGCATGTCCAAGAGAGTTCGGAAGTATTGGTCTCTGTAGACTGGTATAAGTGTAACAGGGATAATTTTCATGGGTTTCTGCATGGCATGTATGATGGTATCTCCACCAACAAAATTCCTGTAACCATGGTAACAGCAGTAATTATCGTTTTCCAGGACTTCAACAATCTTCTCATTAATAAAACTGTCGACAGCTCTCTGCTCCGCGTTCCGTGGTGCAGGGGCAGATGGGATGTAGAGGTCATAGCAATAAAGTTTATGACAAATGAGGTCACCTGAAACGATACAAGGTGAGCAGTAGTACAGCTCTATCAGTCAGGCATACTGGTTCACATGGAAACATCCTTCCAGAAAAGCTGAGTAGAGTGGGATACGGTCGTCATCACAGGTGCAGAAATTTACACTTGTTTTTATTAAAATGCATGCAGTTCTTGCTAGTCTACTCAATACTCTAGAGGCTATTAGAGGATCACAATCTCTAACTAAGCTTTTGGGATTCTTGCCCTTCTCAAGACTGTCTAATGTTTTATCTTATCAAAAAGGTTGAGTATGGAGCAAGATTTGATTTTGGTGGAGTAGGTAATTTTCTTTTCTCTCCACTTTATTCTATACAGTAATAACAGTTAATCTGAAATCAAGATAATGTTCTGGGAGAGAAAAACAGCTTCCCCTGCATCCTTTATGAAGTGACTCCAAAGGAATAATTCCAAAGTTACATTAACTGGAATTAAAGTAAAAATACTCACTACCTTCAATAGACATTGATCCAAGAGGCACTGATGTAATTACTAGCCAATCTGAGCAGCGATGCTGCCATCCAGAGCAGCCCTGAGCAAAGTTCAGGTTCTGCATACACCCCAATGTTGGAAGAAAACAGATACGTATTTCAGGGTAAGTTTTTACTCACTTAAATCACTTTTGCCTTTGGCTCTTGTTAAAAATTAGACTTGGCGCATTTGTAAATGTTGCCATCAAGGCTTTGATACTTGAGCAATCGACGTTTGCTCTGAAGTTCCCTTCTAATGATTTAACAGAGAATGAGCAATTCCAAGGCTTTTCTTCTCCTCATCTCCTCTGACCTATCCCCTAGACCTGGGACAGCATTGACCTCTTAATAGAGGGCTTGAGATATATTCCCAGTTCAGAGAACAATGCTCTGACCCCGAAGATGGCTGCAGCCTAGATAGACTGGTTTTGGAGACCCTTACCACATTTCCTTTCTCCACACTGCTGACAGGTTTCTGTCTCACTGTTGGTGTTCATCCTTCTCAAGGGAATTTGTAGAGTCACAGAGCAAATGGACAGGGTGTTTATATGGGTGTGCTTGATCTCTCTCCTGTACTGTTCCTTGCCCTGTTTTGATCAGGCACAACTGTTAAGCTGAAGTAGATCACCGTGGGTTGACTTTTCATATTTCATGGCCAGACCAGAGCTGGAGATGAAGATCAAGCCTGGAGACCAGAGAGGTTAAAAAAGTCAGATAGTAAATATCAGGAGCTGAGGAATTCTTACAAAAACAGTTTTCAGGATTGCGGACCCTAACAGGCAGTGTGATCAAGGAAGAGGCCCTTTAGGCCCAAGCTATCACCTTTTCTGTGTATTTTAGCTCCTGCACTATGGTATCACTGAGGTCTGTGTGGACGAGACCTAAGATCAGGTTCAATAAACATTTATGGCAGCTTCCACTGCCGTAGGAGGCTCAGTTTGCCTTCCCCTAGAAGCGCTGGTAGCGTGGTCTCAATTGTTCTCCTGCCTTGCTTTCCAAGTATGTCTTTACAGATATCTGGGTGGTAACTTGCACATCCTTGAGAATATATTGGCATGAATCTCTGCAAAACACCCCAGAAATAATGTTCTGTTATTTTCATTCATATATAACAGCCCACATTTCTCCCAGTAACTGAAAAGCTACAGAATAGGACATAGCAAGGTGGGCCATTTTATTTTCAGTAACTAATAACCCATCTGCAGCTAGGAGGAGATTTAAAAAGAAAGAAAAGCATAGCCTGTACCAGCAAGTGCTTATCTAATTACACGTCTGGAAGGAGAAGGAAGAAACAGTAAAGCAAGAGACAAATTAATCTTTTCTATAAAATCACTGTGGAGTTCAGCGGTTTGGATAGAGATACACGTTTTACTTCCTCCACAAGAAATAAAAGTGACATTACTTACCACATGGTACCTGCAAGTCCCACCAGGATGTCCGTTTCTTCCCTTTCTTATGTCTTGAATACAGAATTTTATAGACAGAGTGAAACATCTGAAACATCCTTCCTGGTTTCTCCCATTGCCAGTTTTTTTTCTTTCTTTCCTGTACAAAATCAAATCCCTCTGCTTTCAGCAGCTGCCTAGGAAAGCAGTGGAAAACACCAGCGTCTGCTAGCAAGTCTGCCAGAGGCTTAGACCCTGAGATGCGTGGTAAAGTGTTCACGGCGTGCCTCTCATTTGACGCACAGCTTTGCTCTTACTTCAAGCTTTTGTCACTCAGTCTTGGCATCAGTCCAGCTAATTATTGGAAGAAGTGGAGATATGAACTTTGCACTCATATATGAAGGTCAGTTCCTCATTTCTTCCCGCAACAGGTAAGTGGCACGCCCACTTGCCACACGGTGATGCGCCCTTGGTGCTGGCAGATGTGCCCTTGGTTTCGGCAGAGGTCTTCCAGGAAGGAAGTCTATGAACAATTGAGTTTACCAACATCCCACATAGCTTTATCAGTTTTTTTTTTGTTCGTACAGTCAGGAAATATGTTCAGTTACACCCATAATTGCTGTATGCATTATGGAGCAAAACCAACTGTATTTCTAGTACAGAATGCAATCCCCAGGGTGAACAGTAGCGGACAGCTCCTGTCTTTCTTTAGATTTAGAGGCAGCATTACCCAAAGCCCAGCAGAGTTCAGATCTACGGTCTTCCTCCACGTTTCTGCTTTATTTGTTATTCAGTTAAATTCATTTAAACTTATCCAGCCTTTTGCCTTGACATTACCTAGCTGCACTACTCTCAGTAAGCCAAGAAAACATACCTCCCTTAAATGAAAAAGTGACCGTTTGGCCCCTGAGCCACTCAGCCAAAGTTTACTTAGAATGGTAGAGATGTTGAGTCAACTTGAAGCTGAAAGGACTTAATCCAACCTGATTTTTCCTGCTCTCATTGACTGTGGTGTAAACACAAGCTTTATGAAACCTGCTGCAGTTATCCTCAGACCCGTGCAGCATTGACGGTTGAACAGTATCTTACAGGTCTTTTCCAACCTGAATGATTCTGTGATTCAGGAACTATAATCCCACACAGTTTTTTTCTGTCACCCAAAATGCTGAACTCTTAACTGGTTTGCCTTGCCTGTCTCAGAGATCTGTCTTTGCTTCATATGAAATAGAAAAAGCTGAAGCTCGTGAAGATCTGTTTTCCAGAGAAAAATGTCAGGTAACCTGAAAAGCATCTAGTCTCCTGGGAAGTCTCAAGAGCAGGAGAAATGTTGGATAAAATAATAATCCCTCCAGACCATGAGCTGGCCCGTGAAGAACTTATGCAGCATTGCCATTCTGCCTCAAGTGTGAATCTGACACACAAAATCACAAGTCCTGAGTGTGTCAAATAGATGTCAACACTTCAGTTAAGACATTCTTGCTCAGTATCGGTAAGGGCTGTCCTCTAACATTGCAACTAGGACAGCCCATGTGCCCAGAGGTGGCCAGGAGGAACAGTGAGAAAGCCTGGACAGATCCCCTGGACAGCAACTTGCACACAGAGGGAGCTTCTTCACACCCGTCCACCTTAGCATGTGTTTAAATCAACAGGTGGTCTAACACAAAGGCAGTGGTGCTGAGTACAAGCCAGTACACTATACTCAAGTGGCAGACTTCACGTGTTTGAAGTCTGCTTTAGCACAGGAAAAGCTAAATGAGGATTCATTAAAGAAAAAAATATCATTGATACAGTGCCCTAGCCCTAGCAATCAAGATTGTGACTGAAAAAGATTACCAGGTTTGCTGGAGAAAAGGACTAACAGGATAAAACAGGGCTCATCTTGCTGATACTAGTAGGTAGTAGCTTGCTAGTACCAGCCAAGGCTAAAAATATACTTATTTTACCATAATATTACTGCCCTCTAGTGCTTTGGAAAAGAATCTGCCCACAATTACTAGCCATAAACAGAGGTTACGGAAAGGAAACATGCCATTTCCAGGAATGAATGGGAAGGGATCAAAACAGTCAGCAACACCTACAAAGGCAAAAACTAAAGACAGCTTTGAGTGGGTATAAATCCAAACAGCCATGAATTATTTCAAATTATCTGTATCGGTTTAGAGCACCCCTACTATCTTGTCCATTTTTGTTTCCAGTATCAACAGACTAACAAACAAATCTTCTGCCTTCCCGTTTCTGTATCCTGAGGCAAAGGCATTCATCAACAGACTTGTAGTTGCTGAAGACAAGATGGCAATTCCTAACAGTCCACAACAACTAAAACTGCTCTTGACTCTAAAACTCACAGATGGTACAGAGACACTCTAATATATCTTAGATATTAGATATTAAATTATCTTCTGATCTCAGCAATAACTTCAGGTAAGCAGACAGAACATCTGTCATGGTGTCCAAAATATGCTCCACATATCATCTGTCTTTGAGGTGCCTGTTCTGTGGCTAAAGAGAACTCATTAAAATAAACCATGTGCAAAATAATCTCTACTTGCATCTGCTTAAAAGAAACCCAACAAATACCCAACTGAAACCAACTTAAACCACATTTTTCCTTCTGATTTTAGAAGTGATAGCACAGGTCTGTGACAAGCAGATGAAAATTACTACCTCAGGTACCTTTCCCCTTTGTCCTTCCAAAGCAATTTATTTCATGTGCACTCAGTTAGAAAAAAATTGTTGGGTTGGAACTCACCTCACAAGAAACATACATCTCCAGTCTCTGGTGACATCTGTCAGAAGCAGCACCACCTTCTTCAGCAGCCCCATCTTGCTGTATAGGGCAATTAGCCTTCCCAGTGTTTGCCAGATAAAGGCATATCCAGATCAGAATTTAATTCTTCAGTTGGTAATACTCTTCTCCCCTGCCAAGGCTGAAGACAATCAGCATCTCATCCACTATTTTGTCCATTTATCTGGACAACTACAACTTCAGGTTTTGCTTTGCAAGGAAACTCTAGCAGTAAGGGAAGGACATCCAGGCCTTGTGGTAACATCACAAAACTGAAACTCTTATTTTTTGTGAGTTTTGCATCCAATTTGCTGAGTGGTTACGGACAAATCTCTATAATTATATTTTCCCTCTGTCTGGATAGTTGACATACACTCAGCTATGTCTACTAGCACAGTAGACATCTCCTTTTGAGATGGCAGTAATTTCTCAGCTGCGAAAAGGCCCAGCTAACTTTTTATTAAGTCGTTTAGACTTGTTCTCCAGCCAAAACCTCAATGCAGGTGACAACTCTCTGCCCACCTGAAACTCCTCCTGTCTGTGACGGTTTACTGCACCACTCCGCACTTCCAGTCGCATCACCTGCCTGTGTCCTTACGCTATACTTCTGCAAGTACCTGTGTGCATGTGTGCTCAGAGAAGCTGGTGAGCAGCCAGTTCCTCCCTTCCCCTGCATGCTGGTTGCACCAGTGATGGCAGCACCTGCGTGAGCGCACACATCTCTGCCCCTGACAGGATCCTGGACACCAGGCATCCTTGATACACCCATGCTGCTTCCCCATGCCCTCTGCTGAGGCCACTGCTCACATCAGCTGCAGTGTTCAAACATGGTCCCTACCACCTATCTGTTCAGTTATCACAGGCTCGGGGAGGCAGTGGGAGCTGAATTTGAATGTCAAAGCTGGTGCAATGAAAAGGTTGCTGATAAACCACAGAAAAACACGTGTCCTCCACTAACTAGAACTAGTAAGGCTGAGCCACTGAGATCTGCTTCCAGTCTGGATCTCTTGAGCTGCTTGTTGCAAGCAGACAACATGTTGTTTTGATTTTACATGTCAGAGACATGTCAGAACCTACAGACGAATCACAGACATATAGTTGCAAGCAGGCAGAAAGGAAGCCTTTGAAATAATGACTCAAACAGCCATTGAATCGTGGTCATTTTCAACTGCCGACATGCTGTCTACATGGATAAGAGACTTTAAGAAAGTCTTACAGCAAAAGGCTTCAGGAGGTTAATCTACTCAGTTTGCCAGAAGAAAGGGGAAGGATGTAGCAGCGAACTGGTCAGAGAAGGATCCTCAGTCACACAAAGCCACTGCAAGAAGCTGGCTGTTGCACAAAGCAAAAACTGAACGCACACAGAACTAGAAACACAGCACGTTATCTGCCACCACAAGAGGGATTCACCAGTGAGACAAGTGACTCAAGCACGGGAGTGAACCACGAATTTCAGTAAATCATGAGTGGATGTTTTCACAGAAGATAGTTTCCTAGATCAAGCACCCTTGCAGTGAACCTGAAGAGTGAAATGCTTCAGGGAAATTGAAAGACCTCTGTTACATTGAGAGCAGTCTAAGCAAACATAGCCACATCTTCTGGCCATAAAAGCCCATGACTCAGTTAACCTCGAAACTTACCGGATGTGTCTGATTGTGCAATATTTATTCCTGTTTATAGTACAAATAGAGCAAACTAAGCACTTCGTGCTCTTATCTCAGTGTATGCAGTTACTTCCTAGATGCCACCTAGTTACTACTGTGGCAGGGAAGGCCAAGTGCTGATTAAAACTCACAAGTTAGAAACTGGTCTTCTGGGGTCTATTCTGTGTTCTGTCCTACACCCAGCTGAGCAATTAAGTCTGAGCGGTCAAGACTTAATGTGGTGTCGGCTCTCTAAAAGGCTAAAATTAGCTAAAAGGCTACAATGACACTGCAGGTAAACAACTTTCTCACAGTCTTTCTGTAAAGGAAGCACCTCAAATCAGACATTGTACTTGTTCCATTTTTCCACCTGTAAAATGGGGACTGACAGCAAAAAAAAACCATGGGTAGCTTGCTTCATATGGGATGACTATGAAGTACACACACTCTGTTTCCAGGGGCAGTGAGAATCATTATATTATTGCAAAGGATATTTGGGGGTTGGGACAGGATGTGTCCCAAAAGTAGTTTAAAGTGGTAATCTTACACTGCAAAAAAGAGGAAAGCATGAGAGGACAGTGACGAGAGCCGAGCTAACAGCATGGGGCTAAATCCTCACTGTCACCAATGAACCCAAAGAGTCAGAGACTTCAGCAGGGAAATGCCTGCCCTGACCCCTCATTGATGGGTCTCTCTCCATTTCAAGGCCTCCTTTTCCCCTTAGGGAGAGGTTTTTTTTTTTTTTAATCTTCTTGGGCACAAAACATTAGGTTCTCTCCTCTATTTGTGTCAGTTCTTTAGCCTGTTTCTCACTAGCATTCATGGAGTTTTACAGCTGGAGTGACCTCTCCTGTGATCAAATGCCAAGAGGAAGGGCCGAGATGCCGAAGTCTCCCAAGTTACTGCCAAGACTTTCTGAAGGCAACATCTCCCAGTTCAGTCTTCCAGTTGATTAAGAATCACTGCGATTGGAAAAGACAGCAAGGAAGCTCAAACTGAAGAGACAGGTTAAACTCCCTTGAATGGGTCAGCAGCAACAGCCATCCAGCCAAGACACATGCTATTGGCTGTCAAACCCCATTAGGCATTGGACGATGCACATCAAACAGTAATACCTATCACAAAACTGAGTGTCTGACCCTCTTCAAAGAGAGCTGATCCTTTCATTTCCACCTAGGAGTGATCCTGCGAGTGGACACTGTACCTTAGCATCACGGCTTAGGAGTTGCTTGTGGTTGCTTCTCTTCTAGTACCAGTGTTACTTTTGATGCCCTTATCTCTTCCCACAGCCTCTCCTGCAGCTGAGTTGGACTGCTAATATGGCTTTCAAAGCTGCACAGTCAATTCCCCAAACCTACCTGTATCCCAGGTCCACAGGTTAGAGCAGGAGGAACACATGCAAGACAACGGCCATCAGCCTCTCCTCCCATATTTTGTTTTCTAGACAAATAATTGACTATGCAAATCATCATCATACAAAAGCCGAGGCAAGAGGGCATTTGCTGTACACAGGGGAAGGACAAGACTAAGAGCTGACACGTTGGATATAGTGTATGGACTTCTTGTATTTTTTTGCCTTTTTGCATTAAGTTGTGTCTTTTTTATTTTTTGTCCTTTTTTTTTTTTTTTTTTAAAGGCTCACATGTTAGGTCTCTGGTCTCCTGGTCCTATTCCAGTGTTGCTACACAACTGCATGCCTCAGCTCCTAAAGTCATCTCTTCTAATGGGCTGCAGTAAAAGGAAGATGCACAAGTTTTAAATGTACTTCCTCAATAACAGGAAGTGGTCTTACATTCAACATTTTGCTGAAAATCTTTAGCTGAGGGGAAAAAAGGGAATCAGTAAAGGGTCTAAAATAAGTTTCCATGCAAGTGTTTCATATGAAACAGAAAGAATGTGTATTTTAGCAGCACCCTTTCCTAAATCACACATGAACGAGAAATACAGTTATTTCTGTCAAAGTGCAGGAGATTAATCTTTCTACACAGGACATCATGCTGTTTTCCAACACAGAGAATTAGATATCAAGAAATAAAAGACAGATGTTCTTGTGTTTTGTTTTATTAGCACAAGAAGCTTTCTTATTGAGAAAACACACTGCGGGCTGGTGAAGCCAGTACAGGATAAAATAAACCAAAACTGTTATTAACAAAACTATGATTCTTAAATTTCCCAATCCTCTCTTTTGCTTTCTCTCAACTTTAATCAAAGCCCAAGTGCTTGAACCTAAACACCTGTAAACAAAACATACACAACACAGTTGTTTCTACCTAAGGTGGAACATGCCAATTATGCTTAACTGGCCAAGCCTAAAGATTCCTCTTAGAACTGTCAATTAACCCTTCTCCACAACTTTTATCATTATATACAGTAGCCTCTTCATCCCTCACAGAACAGAAGAAACTAGCCACAAAACTCACCAACCTAAGCTATGAAACAAAAATTGAGCATAAGCACTGCAAAGTACGTGCTTGTCGCCATTGCGCTAAGCAAAACATTTGCCCATACATATAAATGACATCAAACTCTGCTGGTAGAGGCTAAACCAAATCTTCTTAGTTCTATGTAGAAAATATATAAGATTGTGTAGGTACAAAATTTGCACCTCCTATGAATCAGGCTATCTCATTTTCCATGAGCTCAGTAAGAATGTGATAAAAATCCATCAGCTATGTTAAGAAAATGTCTGCTTATACCTTCATCCTGATTAGGACATTCACAGCTGTAGTGGAAATACTTAACATTTGTTTTAATCAGAATTAAAACAAAGCATAAACTTCAACTATATTTTTATGTCAGTGTCACCTATTAAAAATAGGAAGGATTTTAAAGATATGGCTTGCACATTGTTCACGATATTACTTTCATTGAATAAGATAAATGAATCTGTGATTATATTGTTTTGACTGGGAAAGGGAAAGCTATTGATTCTAAGATTAATTAAAAATATTTGGAAAAATAAATTTGTAGAAGGTTGTCAGCTAGACTTTTCTGCAAGATCAGTCAAAAAATTGTTGTGGAAGTCCAAACAGACTATGGGTCAGCTTTGATGGAGAGAGCATGTTTCTTATTTTATGGATTTCTGAAAGTTCATTGAAAAGAAGCAGATGTAACAAGAAAGCATCATTAGCTATATACATCTCCAAATTCTCTCGGGTATCTGCTCAAACAGCAACACTGTTGGGAATGCGATCTGGGGAAAGGTAGTAGTAAGGGAGCTTTTTGTTCTTGTTGCGCTCAGTGATGGTGTTGACAATCTCATCCAGATTGTTGCGGAATTTTGCCATAGCCTCCTTCACCGGCTTCTCCACGAAGTGTTCATCTGGGTACATACCCAGAAACAGCTAATTGAAAAACACCAAGAAATCATGCTTAGAGAAAGCAAAGGCTATTGTTTCGACATTATGTAATCCAGCAGAACACCCAGAGCCTCATAAATGCTACTATTCAAACAGTACTATCAATATTTAAGCTAGCTTGGCAGTGCCAACGAAAGATGCTGTGTCATCCTCCCTCCACCTCCGGCTGCTTCTTCCCATCCCTGTATCTTTCTGTAGCGTGGTTCAGGTGTCTATGTGGCACCTCCTGCACCTGCAGGGAGCTGATCCACTGAAAAATAAGCACTTTTATTCAGGCTAGTGGTCAGCCAGATCAGCTTCCCAAGCCAGATCTCTGCATAGCCACTCCAACATTCGTGCTGCTAAAGACAAGGACAGCATGGGAGGGGAATTAATGGCCAGGGATAAAAAAGGAAGATGACTGATTCTTTCAGTGTTTTTGTTCACTTAAAACTATCCCTCAAAGTTCAACTTGACAGGTGCTTTAGTCAGCTTGGACTCTAAGGGTGCCCTGAATACTACATTACCCATATGCGTGCTGATATGTTACCTGCTTTAGGTAGACATTTCCCACAATACTATTCATGCTACCAGTATCTCAGCTGAAGTCACCTTCCTTCTTAAACAGCAAATTCCCTTGAAGTACCCTCTGTCCATTATTTTCCATTTAAGGATTTCAAAACCCATCTTCCAAACACAGCCCTTGGCTGAGACAACCAAGCAGCTACAACCTCATTTTTCATGAGGGAAGTGGCTATAGAACATGCTTGCAAAGCCTCCTGTAGGATTGTCTTGTTTGCACTCCACAGCAGCCAGGCACAAGCCACAGCTGCAGTGGTATGTGGCACTGTGGTAGTTTTTCCAAAGGGACAGGACCTGGGGATACAGCACTGCTGTAGCTTCTCCACCAGCACCGCTGGGGCAGAGTGGAGAAAACCCTTGTGCCTCTGCAGCCCTTTTCCTTCCACACCAGCATCTTTACTTAGCTATGTTACACTTGAGTCTAGAAACTTTCATTCTGGCTGAAACACAGCTTCAGAGTAAAAATACAAGTTCTTGCTCAGAGCCGGTTGCATCTGGCAGAACAAGGGCAAACCCACACCACTGACACATCTCCACAGAAAGGCAAACATGGTCAAGTCAAGCACAGGGCAGCACTACAACCTTGTGAGCCCATGTGGTCTTGCCATTACCCTTCTGGTTTCACCTACATCACCACCCAGGGAAGGGAAGTGAACTTACTTCATTGTCCTGGAATTGGCTCAAGGCCCAGACAGCTCCAAGATGCCAACAGGAACGTCCCCTGTCTGGCAGACTCTCCACAATTTGCTCGATGGTGACTGTCCCTTTTTCTGTTGGAGGAGGACGGCGCATTGTTGGTGGGGCATTGGGAATCCAGGAACACCAGTCATACTGCACAACAAATCAAGAGAGCACAGTGAAAAGCTATAGTGGCTGGTATTCACAAGCACTGCAAAGAGAATCAGCAGCCTTGACACCAGGGAATTTGCTTTTGTAACATGAGCCTCTCGGAAAGAGAAGATATTACTGACTAAAGGACACAGAGATGCTCTAGAGAAGGACTGAAGAAGACAACAAAGTCTTTACTGTCTTTCTCACAATCTCAGAAGGAAGTCGAATTGTCTAAATGGGAGTAGTTATTCTGCTAACCACAGGCATGTGTCACACAACTCAGATTCACCAGCCAGGCGAAGAACTTTGCTATTTTGTTAAAGATCTTTTCTGATAACCTGAGGTGACTGCTGATAAAAAACCCTATAGCTGATAAAATCTTTTCTCCAGTGGCTCTTTTCTGCTAAACTTGCTCTGACAACATGCCTATATTACTGTGATCAGGCAGTAAGGGAGGCAAAAGATTTTGGACCATCCTAGAAGATGGCACGTGGATGTGGCCATGGTGAGCACCAGACTGGGAACTCAGAATCACTTCTGGCCCGCACCAATGTTATAAGAACAGAACCACAGAATCATAGAAAAGTTTTGGTTGGAAGAGACTTTCAAGATCGAGTCCAATCTCTGTCCTAGCCCTATCAACACCACTAAACCATCTACCTGTCTCTGAAACACCTCCAGGGATGGTGATTCAACCACCTTCCTGGGCAGGCTGATCCAATGCCTGACAACCCTTTCAGTAAAGAAATTCCTCCTGATATCCAGCTTGAACCTCCCCTGGCACAACTTAAGGCCATTTCCCCTTGTCCTATCACTCACCGCTAGGGAAAACAGACAAACTCTCACCTTGCTACAACCACCTGTCAGGTAGTTGTAGAGAGCAATGAGGTCTCCCCTCAGTCTCCTCCAGGTTAAACAGCCCCAGATCCCTCGGGCGTTCCTCATACGACATATGCTCCAAATCCTGAATGTTGTGGGATGGTGACGTCTCATTTTGCCTCACAATTGACCCTGAGTTTTGCTGCCATCAGAGATGTTGCACTGACTAGAACTCCTTCTTTTCCAAGCACTTTTTCATCACCTTCATATGTATCCCTTGCCCTGCCTGACAGTCCCATTTCAGCTGTGTGCTGTGCTTAGACTGTGCTCGACCTATTCTCTCCAATGCACAGTCATCTCCTCCTGCCCTCAGCCCATCTTTTTTTCTCTCCATCTTTTTTTCCCACGGATGATGACCCTTTTGCTGATGGGGTGAATATCCTCTGCATGTCAAATTCCCCCATTTATCCTCTGAAGGCTCTCTGCTAAACCCCAATAGCCTGAGAAATATTTTAAGATGTTTTCTTAGTGGTACTTGAAGAGATGGGATTTCCTGAAGGGGAGCCTAAGAGATGTCTCCATCACTTGTAATGACAGATTAGAAGTGAATAGTTGCAAAGGCCCCTGGTCATGGATGTAGCACAGGAACAGCATGGGTTCATTTGACACCTGGCTCTAGACCCGCTCCAGAACTTCTGAGCTCCAGGGGTGGACAGTGGACAGGAGTGTCAACATGGAGAGTGATGTGGGATGTTCTGGGGAATAATCACCATAGGAAAGATGGTCTCCCTGTTTATCAGTGAGATCATCCATGCCTGAAGCCAGAATATAGGCTGAAAAGGGCTCTTAGGATCACAGAATCACAGAGTATCTTCAAGTTCAAATGGGCCCATAAGGATAATTGAGCCCAATTCTGTGCTCCTTCCAGGATTACCTAAAACTAAACCATACGACTAAGAGGATCATCCAGGGGCTCCTTGAACTCTGACAGACTTGGCACCGTGACCACTTCCCTGGGGAGCCTGTTTCAGAAGCTTGCTTTCCAAAATGCCTTGATGCTGGAAGAAACAGCATTCAAAAGGCACGATGTTACCAAGGCAGATATATGTCAGCAAAGGCAGGCTGGGATAACACAGGCTATCAGTATGTGACATGTTAAACATCACAGAGGAAGCTCAATGTTGCCAGCTGGTTTGTAAACTCAAAAAATGAGGAGCAATGCCCTTTCCATTCATTGGGAATACTAAGCACATTGATACTTCTCAAAATTTGACCATATGTGACCACAGCCTAGACCCTCACAGATGCACTGCTTCAAATTTCTGTGTATGTCAGTGGGAGTTAAGTATACAAGTATCACTGACCATCTAGGGACTCCTGTCCCACTGACTTCAGACAGACTTTACCTTGTGGAGGCTTGTCTGTACTGAAGCAGAAATGAAGGTCCTGCAGCTGTGCCAGCCAACTTTCAACTGGTTAACTCGAGATCCCTTAGGCCATCTAGATTGCTGCACTGCTGGGAGCGAGCTGTTGGAAGCAGCCAGCTGCTGCAGCTCCAGGACAGACGGCGATATGAACTGCAGCAACAGCTCTGAGCTGCGCTGCACATATTCCCTAAGCTGCATCTGAAAATGGGATGTATGTGCAACAGGCACACTGCCAAATTAGTGCAGCTTACAACAGCAAACCATGGTAGCCATCTGTGCATGCACTCATAGGAAATGCAGAACAAAGCCATGTAGCACAACTCCCTGCATTTCAGTGTAGAATGTGCCACAGACTACCAGCATGTATCATATCCAGGGAGTTCAGGTGATGTCTGGAAAGCATGGTAACTAGACTGTGCATTTAGCATTTCTGAAAGGGGCATTACCCATCCATTTAAATGCTGAAAAAGACCCTGTTCCCCATAATAAAATTATTAAAACTAAAATATACAAGCTAGAATCCCTAAATTTGAGCTTTGGTACATATTTAGGATCCAAAATGCCTTTCTCAGCTTCCAAAATACTTATGTTTCCACAGTCTTCATGGGGACTTGCAGACGGCTTTGTGGTTATTTTGATCAGAAAGAGTAATGTAACGTTTGTACATCTACTAAAAAACATTTCTCAGACCTTGCCCTGGTAGGTGCACCTCCCAGCCCAGAGACAGGAACAGTCTTCTCAGGAACTCCTACCTGACCAAAATTCACAGCTGCATGCTGGGCCGATGTGGTGAATATTATCACCGTGAGATATTCTGCTAGTTTCTCTCGTGTCTTGATCACCTTAGGAAACCCTAAACGAGGGAGAAGAAACGCTTAAGTAACCCAGTAACTGGCCACTCAAAAGGCATGAGTCAGAGGACAGTGCAGTAGTCACTGAAGAGCAGCGCATTCCCATTCTGAATCTTGGTGTGGTCTAACAGGAGCTGCACAACCTTTCTGTGTCTTGGCTGTCCAACCACAAAATCAGAGTGATCCCACCTTACTTCATGCAGGCTTAAGGCATCATCACTGCAACATATGTGCCATTCCTTAAGGGAAAGGCAAAGTATAATAAAAGTCCTGTTTCTCACCCCACCTACCCTGCAGCAAGAAGGCCAGAGCCCACAGGACAGAGCCTCAGATGTTCCCTTTTTCATCAGCCTGCAGTGCAAGCAGGGAAGGTGCATGCCAAGAACAAACAACAACGTCTGCATTTATAAAGGTCCAAGGCTCAGCAATCAAGAGCACTGTGAGAAAGTGCAGGGAGAGCTTATTTGCTGAAATGAGAAATGAGGAAATGAGAACTTCTGAAGGAGAAATAACAAAATGAGGAACAGAAATAGTTGCATCAAGCTGTCTTTGAAGGGGAATAATCAAACAGAGCTACATAAACAAAGAAGGGAATAGTCAGGGACCAGGGAAATATTTGGCTACCAAAGCACCCCCAAGCCTGTATCTCTCCTATCACCACTACATCACAGTCCTGTGCTGTACTCTCTGGCCCAGCACAATGTGACCACAGGTCCCAGGATACCTGGAGACTTTTCAGCACCCTGAGCTGAGCTGCCTCTGTTTAGGTTGCCTGTGCCAACTGGTTCACATCACCACCACCGACCTGATGCAGATAGGAACTCAACCTGAGAGCAGAAGGAGGCACGTGGTAGCTCTGGCCAGCCACCAAACCCAGAGAGGAGAGGATTCACCATCCTTTCCTGTGTCCTGCTATCCTAAGTACACTGTGCTCATCTTTAAGGGGTCTTGGCATGCTCCCAGTTAGGGCAGCCCTCCCAGAGGAGGAACAGAAAGCGGAAGAGGAGCCTCAGGTGAAGAGCCTCCCCATTTATCCTCCTTATATTCTTTACAGACTCAGCCAAGTCCCCCTGCTCTCTGCCCCAGCCCTTGGAGTGGCAACAGCAGAGAGAAGGATGTTGCAGGCCTGGCAGGTTTCCTACCTGTAGTGGCAGTCCTGTGTCTTGTAGTGCCCAGCCCAGCTGTAGCCCTGGAAAGGCTCAGTAATTGTCCCATATCAAGATGCTTAGGTCAAGCATGAAGTTCCTACTAGCAGGCCACTAGCTTTTGCTAAGAGACAATTAGACAAACAAAAATGATGGCAATTATTGCCCTCCAATTCTTTGCTTGCCCAGGCAGGTAGAGCCCAGGAGGTTGTTATACACCAGCACATACTGGTACTGAGTAGAAATATCACAGTTTTGCCTGGAGCTCTGATGCACAAAAGTTTGTGCATGCAATGCCAAGGCCATCTGTTCCAGATCGCTGGCCAACAGGTGTTTCCAGACGTAAATCACTCAGGGTAGTAAGAAGGTTCTCCACCTGTATGAATTCCTGAAAATCTGCTTGGACAGAATGTGAATGAAAGTAAAAGATATGTTAAAGAAAAGGCAGGAGAGTGTTAACACAGGCAGACAGAACAGACCTGTGTTATGGGTGAGAGCTCCCACAGTTTACAGGAAATCAGAGTCAGCAAGAGGAGACAGAGCAAAAAAAAAATATCTATTGGAAAAAATTGTATCTTCTTGTGAAGAGAGCAGAACAGCTCAACAATGACACAGATGCCGAACCAACATTAATTACAGCTAGATACTCCTCAGGAGGTTCTTTCTTCTTATTATTTGGTACAAGGTTTGGAGGACAGGATTCAAGGAGGTGTCGCTGCTCCTTGCAATTTCTACGGTCTGCCTGGTGGTTCAAACAGCACATACGGACAGATCCTCTCCTAATGCTCAAAGCATGACAAGATGACTAATTCCAGTGTACAGAGAGACGGCATGAGTCAACCAAGCTCATCGCGAGAATGTGTCAAAGAAGGAGCTGTCTCCTAAAGAGCAGAGCGCCTGATCCAAGGTTTCACCCATAAAACTGAGCATCTTTGAGCCAAGAAGGGAGAGGGTCTCCAACAGTTCAACGCATGCTGTGCATTGCTGTCAGCCGGGACTGAACAGGCTGCAGACCTGGCTGGACCATCATACCTTACCTGAGGCCTTCACGCCCCTCATGCCGTAGACATAAACGTCTTTGACGAAGGCCTGGAGCTCCACATCCTCACACACCACCTCGTCACTCTCATAGTAGATGTGAATCACATCTTCTGCAAAACTGCAGACACAGGAACAAATGAACAATACACAACAAAAAGGAGAAAGCAAGCCTGCCATTCCCTAAAGACCTTCTACCGACCTTGTAGAGGAGACAGATGCTGCACAGGGAAAGAAAGAATGGCAAAAGCAGGTCTCACCACCCTCCGACCTCCTTCCCACAAGCAGTGGGAAGGCACAGAGGCAACTTTGACTCATTTCTGACTGCAGCATCACTTCCTCCCCACAGAAAGAGATACTGGACCACACTGCATCCCCTGAACAGTCCTGTGCACTTTGTTCCCTTACTTCATGCTTTGCTCCTGCCCAGACCTCAGTCATCACATCTACATCCTTTTCTTCACTTAATACAGACTCCCTCTGGCATATCCACATAGCTCTCACACTAGGAATTGGGGTTCCCAAACTGTGATACTTGCACCATCCCCTGTACGTGGAATATTCCAAACCTGCTCTTGAATACCATTCAAATAGCTGATCCCCTCCTACCAAGCATCCTTTTCAAAAACTCAAATGGCACACTCCAAAAGGGGGGGTATCCCAGGACATTTCTCTTGGGTAGAAGAGGTCTAGAGCTTTTTCCTACACCCACTGCAAACAGCAGACACCTCTCCCTCTTCAGTTCCTCTTCTCAAAATCCCTCTTTCTGTAAAAGCTTTCTAGGCTAACTCATCTCAGAAAGAAAGGCTCTTAAATCCCTAAGATAACAGAAATAGTTCTGCAAGCAGAAGAAATAGCTCAAGCCAGATTTCCTGAAGATTTGCATTTCATGACTGGTTAACTGAGCTATGCTGAGATATTCTGTTAGCTCTGCAGGCACCTATAATCTATTGCTAAATATTTTGACAACCCATGGGGTGAAACATTTGACAGTGGAAGTGGAAGCTGAGTGATGGAAATAGAATTGTTAGCCAATACAGATTCTTCCCCTAATAAGCTATAAACTTATCGTAATCTGGAGACCTTTACAAATCTGTCAGTGTGGTTACTATTAGCCAACCAAGCCAAGAGTTGTTACTGAGACAAACAACTCCATAAACACCAAGAGGTTAAGTAATTTTGGCTTCCAGGAGTCAGAAGAAAAATCCTGCAACGTGCAGAGATAAAACTGCCCTGCATGGGCTCTACCTCCACCACCTGGCAACATGTGCCAGATGCATACCAAAGGTAATCCTTCTCTTATGCAATGGCACTGTTTTAGATCTGTTCCCATCCAAATGTAAATTAGTATATGAAGTGTGGATGAGGGCTTTTGGGGTTGGAATATCTATCTGCAGTTAGATCAGAAATAAGAAGCTGAGTATTACAGAAGGGGCTTAAAAATTTGCTGTGTGAGCCTCACTGCTTCTATAGGGACAACCTTATCAGCTTATCAACCTATTCTAACTCTAGGCCACCTACCATATGTGAAACAATGCTGGGGCTAGAAGTTATTTTATCAGAAGAGCGAGACGGACCCCTTGCAGAGTGCAGGAGATTCATAGTGACAAAACACATGTATGATCGTGAGTTCATGTGCCAGGATATCAAATACTCAAGAGTACTGCCCATGTCATTTATAAACCAAATTATTTCCTTACAAAGAATCTCTCAGCCAAGTTTGAGCCACTGTAACATCTTTCTTCAGTTAGGTTAACACTGAGTTGACTAAGAACTGTCTGATATTTGAAAAGACATATCTCAATCAGAAAAAAAAACCCTACAGGAAAGAAGAGGGACAAAAAAACCAGCATACATTGAGACATCAACCACAGAAAAGTTGTTATAACTTCCTTTTCTCTCAAATTGCAGGAAATATTGCAAGATAACCCCTTACACAGAGAAAACACAGGAGACAAAGATATACTAAACACTTTAAGCATTATTCTTGCATTATAAACTCTCTACTCCGTGTACACAAAAGACCTGATTTTTAATGAACATATTTTTCAAAATCCATGTGACCAGAAACATATTAGCAAGCATATTTAGCAAGCAAGTTTTTTTGCATACTTAGCAAGTAATTTATGCCATGCAAAAAAAATATGCTGTTTTTTTAAAATTAAATCCTACTGTAGAATAAAAAACATTTCAATCATTCCATTCTGAGGCAGCATTTCATATCTGAAAAGGAGCCACATGTGTGTGGTCAAGTAGCCTTGCAATAGCTCTCCTGACTCAGAACTGATGCCCTTCCTGACAAAACTTGGGCCTTGCAATTTTAAGGCATTTTAAGAAAGGTTTTGCTTGAATCATTTAATGCCCATTTTGTTGAGTTTCAAACCACAATTCTCACATAAGCCAAGCTTACATCTCTACTGTGCAAGAACCTTGATGAGCTCACGTGGCTGGCTTAGAAAGCTGCGTTCTCTCTTGGTTTGTGCATAGCTAAAAAAAACCCACGCTAACTAAATTCCATTTGCAAGGCTCAATTCCAATTCACTAAACTCTGTGAAATCCTAAGGAAGAGTACATACTTATAAAGAGGCCTCTGACAAACAGAATGCAAGAAAACACGGATGAAAAAAGCAGGAATTAACAGTCTTTCACAGGTATGTGCTCGACTATATATTTTTCCTCAGGTAAGATATGTTGGATGGAAAAGACATTCTATGACCAAACAGTCGAGGTGCTGCTCACAAGGCTGTGAGGAGGCGCAAAGCAAGCAGAGAGAAAATACAGTTGTGTCTCTGTGACAGTGACTTTATTAGTGATTTCTAGAACTTCGGTTTCTTACCTCTTTATAGCCTCCCAAACTTTAATGCCGTCATCCCGGTAATAGTAGTAGGGAATATCCTCTTTGCTGTCCATCCCTTTAGCTTTGATCTCCTCAGGGAAGCAGAGGGAGCTGTAAGTCAGATCCTTCATTGCTTTCTGCACCATTTGTACATGTCCTCCTCCACCTGTTGCATTTGCCTGCAGGAAGAAGAGCAAGACAGGAACAACAGGAGATTATGTTCACTTTGAGCTGAGACTGGCTTTCCAAACTCACAGGAGATGGTATTCAAAATGCTGGTGAAGCTGTTTTTGAAGGGAGAAAACTACATCTCCACACAAACAGGAACCAAACTGCAGAGGTCTACTGCAACTGTGCATTTTGACTTCAGAAAGTTCACACTTTTCCCATCAATCACTGTTAACATCTACATTTTCTGCATAGGTCCAGCACCTGCTTGTAATGAAATACAGTAATAAAGTACTGCAACATCCAGGTATCAAACCTGAAGAACTTTCTGCCAGCCCTATGTTCCAGAACCAGTGTATGTGTGAAGGAAGGCAGCCAGGAGTGTGTTAGAATGGGGCTTTTGCTAAACCAGCCACTGATGCTGCAGAGTAATTTAGGAAAAAGTGTTTAGAGATGTAGGCTACAGTTAGCCACCCTGGTGTTTTAGCCGGGAGATCAATCCCAGTGGGTGGCTATTGATGCGGAATGGCCAGGGCTTCAGTATATGTTACACTTGGAAAGCACAGCATGTCCACAACAAGCAGCACTGCAAAACTCTTCAGATAATCACTGCACAAAAGCCCCAAAATGTTGCTTTTCTAGCATATGACACTGGTGTTTTAGCAGTAGTCTGCTTACACTTACTGTCCTCTGGCTGGTTGCTCATCTACATTAGAACCAACAAATTTTGGAATTTCATGATGCATGCTAGCAGTTTTTAGCCACACACTTACCCCACATGCATGGGGTATGGACATTATGTTTCTGCTCAAAGGGATGGATGGGAGTGCCTGCCAGATCTCCACAAACAGCAGTGGACTACAGAAGGCAAGGAAGGTGCCCTGTTTTAATCTCTCTTTTGTCCTTAGGTGAAAAACTCTGGAGCATGGAAGCTAACTTTGTTCTGGTGCCAGAGGTGCAAGAGGTACAGAGTTGTCCTGAAACACAAGCTCCCTCTTCGGAAGGACTTCCGAAATCTTCTGAAACCTGCCCAAACTTCTAGCATGCTGTCACAGAGCCTGCTGCATGACAATCTGTTGCAGTTCCTAGAGGCACCACGCCATTTCTGAGGAAGCCATGGCAGGAAGACCTGGGCCCATGTTAAATACCAATGCAGTCAGATTTAGATGCTCAGATTTGATCTAAGAGCTGGATTGCAGTCCATGACATACAGCTATGTTTCACTGACTCAGAGGAAGATGAGTTTTAATCCTAGCAGGTCCACAGATCTGCCGTTTATGGCAATTCAAGAAGACAGGCTGGAATCTACACCCATGATTTGTGGGCTTAGAAATCTCTCTTATCTACACATTTTTCTCTGATGCAAATTTCATTTTGCAATAACAAATTCTTTTGATTGCCATCCTGCCGCAAGATGAGTAACCTAGTACTTAAAAGAAATTGGGGACTTAACAGTGTGCATACATGTGCAGGGTTGTATATGCATATTAGCTTACACTCCTATACTGATATCTCAAAGCCACATCAGCTACAAGTGAGATACTGACTCACTACTAACACTGGTCAGTTCTGAATTGGCTACTTTCGAGGTAAAAGATAACATCTTTAGCACAATGAGGCATCAGTTCCTTGTGTCCGTTAGGTGATACTAGTTATGTTTGCCCTTTAGTAGAAAGGTCAAGAAACAAGGCAACAGGTAATGGTTAAAGGATAAAAAAACATACAGAACCACGAAGAATTACGAAGATTTGCAATAGGGATTACTTACCTTGTCAAAAAGGCCACATTCACAGATAAGCTGTTCTCGGGCTTTGGTATTGATGGCTATTGTGAACCGCATGTGGGGCACCAAAAGCTGTGAAATGGGACAAACGATGAAAGAAGGCAAATTCTCTGACTGAATGCAACAGCAATCAGGTGTAAAGTCTGAAGTCCTGGAAGTCCTGGTGGCTTAGCTGTACACTGCCTTGCAGGGCAGCCAGCTAAACTATCTCAGCTGAGCTACCACAAGGACTTCTTTCTGGTTTGTCAAACTAATGTGATAACCTCCCTGACTGATACGCATCCCTTCGTGCAAGAACCAACCTTGAAGAGGGGATGTACAGCAGGCAGTTGTCGGAACAGAGCTACGCTGAACACCTCTGAGACTAAGTGTGTCCGTAAGAGATGGGTTACAGTCTGGTGGATGTGGAAATCAGATGAGCGAACCCAGATTTTAGCCAGCAGCCAGTCATATGTGGCATCTGAAGGAAGGAATATGGGATTGTCTGGCCCAGGCTTTTGACCAAGCTGAAAGAAATAAGAATACGAAACACCAAGTCATTCTTCTTTAGGATGAGACAAGAAGCAATGTGTCCCTTCAAAGACACTGACCATAAACCCACCTGGATTGCAATGGGTACAATTTTATTCTCCAGATTCTTATACAGCAGACAGATAGGTGCAGCCAAGTACTGTACTGTGCATGGGTCTGTTTTATTGGCATCCACACCATCCAGCAGCTCGTAGTCCACAATGAAAACATTTCCTTGCTGGGTGGGGGGGAAAAAAAACAATATAAAGAAATCCCAAGCATGATGTGTTTTAACAGCACTTCCAGCAAGGCTTGGAACAAAGGTCAGGAAGTCTTGGCCAAAGGCTGGCTTGTGCCCTGTGGTTACGAGCAGCCACTGGTTCACCCTTGCTCATGGTGGCTCAGGGATGACACCACTGAGATGGCAAGCACGTCTACACAAACTACCTGACTTGTGTCTGCTGAGTCTGATAGTCTTTCAGCAAAAAGCAACTATGTATTTGACATTCATGCAGTGACACTAAGATGAAAGCAAGCTTCACACTGCCAGCCAAAGAGACCTCCATGCTCATTGTATGAACAAAAGCAAGCATCAGCCCTTCTTCACCATGTTAGTTCAACTCTGTGGGTAACAACAGGGTAAGACCCTACCACGAAAGGGAGAGGCACTTTTCCCCTCTGAGGCAGTTGGTCAATCCCTAACCTCTCAGAGGGAAACACTGAAAAAGGACCCCTCATCTCCTGGTGCCATCTCTAACTGGACCTGGAGAAAAGCATGGCTTGTAGCTCCAGAATTGCAGGAGAAAAAAGTCAACAGAAATGTTGCCAGTCTGCACAGACAACCAGCTTTACTGTGACCAACCATAGAGCTTGAAGAGAGGAGACGTAGCTGAAGACAGTGAGAACAAGATTTGGAGGTTAGAGGACCTGAGAAGGAACAGATGGCGCCCCACCTGACTCAGAGACATACCTTTACTTCCTCCTCCAGGGTTAGGTTCCTCTCCAGACTGCATTCTACCATATCCATAGTCACAGGCAACTTCTTGGGTATCTCTGTGCACCTCCGGATCAGCACAGGATTGCATCCATTCAGGAACTGGTAGCCAAACATAAAATCTTCCTTCCAGTGCTGCATGACATATTCTAAAGGAAGAATAAGCTTGCAGGATCTATATATGCATCAATATCCTACTGCATTGTAGGATTCCTCCTTTCATCCTCACCTTCTGCTATAGTGCACTGCAACTTTGACTAAAGGAAGTATCAAGATGAGGACTGAAAAAGTGACATATAATTTTAAGACAAAAATCACTTAAGTTAAATGGACATTGTAATTTTTGCTTTTCATTTTGAGAAGAATTAAAATTCATAATTATTTGTTTCTCTATGTACAGAAGCAATGAGGAGTAAAATATTCCATTCCTGTAAAAAATACTCTATCCATCTGCAAACAACCTTCCACGATATTTTTAAATCTCACTTTTCAAATTCTCAGGGTATACCGTAGAGGGGGATGAGTCCTCCACTATAGCTCAGGACAGAGAAGGTCACTGAGCAATTGCCAATAATTTCAGTTTGTGCAAGATCATAACTTCACTTTTTGGTCTTGCTGGCTACTGGTGCAACCCGCAGTCCAAGGTTACAGTTTATTTATGAAAAACCATGAGAGTGCAGAAATGCAGGTTGGCCACTCCCATCCTGATTAGATACGTAAAAGACAACTAATTAGTCATTCTATGATGTAAACATTAGTAACTACTAACAAACCTACCGGAGATTGTATTGCTGATCCTGACAAAGATCCTCTCAAAATCTGCAAAATCACTCCAGGAGGACTGGAACATGTGCATGAAACGGTTGATGTAAAGATTCTCCATTCTAGAAACAAAATAAAAAAAATCTCTGCAAAAAAATCTATCTCCAGCTTCCTGAATGCCCTTCCCCATTCTTTTTCACTCTTTCATATATCTACACACAATAATTCTCTCAGTGGTGGAATGTGAGACTGGTCATCTCTATACACAAGCCTGAAAGGCATCTCAAGGGCTCAGTCCCTGCTACAGAACTCCATTCTAGAGCTCATCTCAGCAGCCTACAACGGTAGTGCTTTAAGACCTACATCACATAAAATGTACATTTAGAAAAACCAGTGTTTCACACAGTAGTTAGCATCAGCTACAAGTGCCAAGATCATTATTAGTAGCAGTTCAGAAAGGGATACGGTGACACAAAGAGATTGAGTGATTTGCACAAAGTCAGAACAAACACAACCCAGGATCAGTCCAGCCAGTTCTCCTAAACAGAGAACAGCTCTTGCAAGTATCTACGTGACCAAGGCCAGGCTGGATCCCTACAGTGTGAGGTCCGAGCTTTTGAGAATTTCTTACTTACTGCAGCTGCTGGTTAAACTTCATGCTCATCTCTAACTTCAGGAACCAAGTCACTTGGTTGCAGAAATCACACGAACACAGTGGGCTGGAAGCCAGAAATGCTTGACTTGAAGCGCTAATTCAGCAAAGTATTCTGTCTACAACACACTCAGGCAAGTTCATGCTGTATGAGATGACAAGTCCTAAATTGTTACATAAATGCTAAACTGTTGGTATTAAACAGAAATCATTTATTTTTACTAGAAAGCAAATAATGAATTTGAAAAAGAAAGTTGGCTTTCCCTAACACTTCAAATGCACAAAGTAAAGCACACACATCACATAAAGATAAGCAGGGCAGACAACGGAGTAAAGAAAAGTCAGCGTTGCCGGAAATCCTTACAAATGGAACTTGGGGAAGGAAGAATCCCAGGAGGGTGGATTTATCACCAGTAAACCTAGACTAAGGCACCTTAATAAGAACTGGGTAATAAGTGGCTGAAGAGGACCAAAAGCCTGGAAAAATAGCAAGTGGTAATCTAGAGGCAGGGCTCTAGACCAGCATGACCACAACTCAGACAAAGGAGATGCTTCTGCAGAGCTCAGACAACATAGAACAGACTGTTTCTGCTGCTGCAGATGGGAGTGAAGGTTAAGGAGGCACGTTACGAAGTAAAACTCAGGCAACCATCTAGTTTGGAACAGGAGAGGACCTCTCCAGAGATCTATTCACACCTGACACAGAACGATCGTGCAAGGATCAAAGGAAAGGTAACTACTGAGCAGGACTTTCTGGAGAGATAGTAAGTGTCCAAATCACAGATGAAGTTCAAGATGCAGCATGACCATGACCAGAAGTTTAGATGATTTTAAACAAGTAACTCAGCAGCTTGACAGGAATTACCTGAGACTGTCTCATTTGAGAGCTTCCACTAAAGGTCCTGTAGAGCCCCTGCCCTCCTTCAGAACTGCTTTGAGATTACAAAACACTAGACACATGAGCCTACAGTATGTAGTGCTCCTCTCTCACCCAGGGTGATTTTCCTGCCTGGGGCTATTAGCCTGATCAAACCAAGCAGCAGGCACAGCACCTGGCTTCTAGTCACTAGTGTGCTGTGGTTTGACCCACTGAACACCAGGCATACATTCTTTCTCAGATGTTTTAATGATTGCTTCCTAGAGGAAGCAGTCTTTCACATTTCCCATCTTGTAACAAACTTCCAAAGGACTTAGGAAATAAAAACATGTTTTCCCCAAGAACAAGGCATAAATGGCAGAGTTGCTTGCAGAACTTAATCTGCCCAAATGCAACACTGGTCCAAAATAGCTATGCAAGCTTGTCTTTCTGGCACAGAATCCAGGATGAGGGTTTCCATTTGCTAAATAGCTTAGGTCAAATCAGCACCAGAAGCCTTCAGGATTATCCCCACCTACACACAATTAATCCTGTAAATTTACAGAAATATCTACTGCCAACAGCATCTAAAGATCCAGCCTTGCAAGAGCAGAAGTAAACTCTGAGACATATCTCACTCTTTCTAAGTTCAGTTTTGCCAGTCCCAAGCAAAAGAGCTTTCCTCTGCCCTTTTCCACCACTCCCTAAGTCTCATAACTCTCACAACTCACATTTTTCCTTAAATGTGCTCCCTGCCCACTGCTACACCTTGCAACCCTACACCTACCCTTGGATTTCCAAGCACCCCTCCCTGTCTTTCTTCCTACTGCACTCAGACTGGAGGAACATCCTATCCCTTCTTCCATGTATCCCCACTCCACCCATGCAGACAGTTGTCCCAAGATCCCAAAGCACAACAGGGTAGCTAGGTAAGGGGTGTCAAACTCATTCTGCAAAGCTTTTCACAGTTCACCCAAGCCAAAGCATACGTCTAGATTTTCAGCCAAATGTGCCAGGCAAGAAGCATTGCTGTTCTGTGGAAAAATCTCTTTTGCATCATACCAGTTGTCCAGAATTTACTGCTATCTGCAATAAAGTTTCAGGTTCCTACTTCAGGGTAGATGCTCCTGACAGCCAATGACAAAAATACATGTCCCAGCACTCTGCTGAACCGTTTGCAAGTTTCACTTGGCTGCAACTCAGGATCTCTGACATTACGCGACAGACTGACAGGATGGGATTGCCAGAAGGGTAATGTACACTTCCAATTTTTTATGTCTGTTAATGGCAAACCAGTTATCTCTGGATTTCAGATGCTGTTGCTCCTGCATCACTCAGATCTCCTAAATGAGCTGTAGAACAGCTGGTTTGCACTGGATAACACCATGCTAGAAGCAACAGCTTCTAGAAAACACAGGATTTGTAAAATTTTGGATTACTTTGCTATCGGTATTTTGTTATACAACAAAAGAAGATCCCAATGGCTTTGCAAGGGGTTTGTATATTTTCACACTTCTCCTCTTCCCTTAAAGGAGATATTCCTTGCCTTTTCTGTTTTCTGAAGCTGAGCCAGGAGAAGAGGTGCACAGTGTTTTCTTTCTTCCCCTGCTTGGAATCTCTTCTTGCTTTTGCTTCAGGTTTATTCAAAACTGCACAACACAACAACTATGATGGGTTTTTCCTTTATTCAGGATGGCCTCATCCCTGGCTCTGTTTCACGGTGAACAGGCTGTACTGTTGTCCCACGTGACTGAATCTCAGGGCAATTTCAAAGATGTGCACAGGATTTCTTCCCAGTACTTTCTGAGAGATAAGGTGAAATTATCAAATTTGATGATTTGATAAATTCACATTTATGACTTAACTTATCAGCTTGTACACAGAGGGAAGATAAACTAAGAATTAGAGAGCGCTTGTGATAATCTGGCCTGCATTGCATTGAAGTCCTGACTACAGATCAGGAATATATCTTCTGCCCTTATAAAAATATTGACTTGTCTTTTAAACAACACTGTGTAAACTTCCACAATTTTCTTGGCTTCTTTTTCTTGCTCTTATTTAGTTATTTATTTATTCTTCCAAAGAACCATTTCTGATGGCTGTTATCAAGCATTATCTGCTGACTAAAAGGCCCATGCAGGGCTGGGTTCTAGTACCTGTCTGTGGAAGAGGAACATTGGAGGACAGGGTTTTCTAAGGATCTACAGTCAAGGCCTCAGATTCTTGAAAACGTCTTAAAGCTTTAGGAATCCACTGAATACTGAAGGGTTGCTTGAGGAATAAGGTATTTCAGGAGGTGAGAAGGGACCTCAACTTCTGGCTCATACTAAAGATCAGACATCTGATTCTTCAGAAAGCTAAACACAGATATAAAGTTGAGACAATACACATGCCATTGGGTAAGTCTGGGGGGGGCTGGAAGCATCTGGCTCTCTTTTGTACCATCAGTCTAACTTGTTGTGGCCCTACCACCTCTTCTCTGGTATAACAGCTAGTATGACATTAAAAAGCTACAAGAGCACACACTCTACAGCCTGTTCCATCATCCTTCTAACATCCTAGTTCGCACGAGACAGAAAGCTAGAGACCCCTGGTCTTCAAAGCTCTTCAACTGCCTTATGCCAATTGGCTCTGAAAGATCTAGGTCCATCGCAGCATATGTGCTGCAGAAATACACCCATCAGTCTGTTTGCACCTGCTGATGTTATGAAGCATCATTCCATTGTGAGAAACAGATTGGGGAGGAGGGTGGAGTGAGGAAGAAATCTAGAGCGGAACTAATACAGCTTCCAATTTTCTAAATCAGAAAACAAGCAGATAGATTCTCTTGGAAAAAGCAATGTGATTTGACTCTGTGCTAGTAGTGAAATTCAGCTGCATAAACCTAACACCAAGAATGCTCTGACATGTAAGGTTTCAGTCACCATCAGTTCCCCAGATGGACTCAGATAAGCAAATATTCACTCTTACTAGAAGCTGCAAGTTTCTCTGTACGGCTATTAAACTCCCTAGTTCTTACCAACCTATGCTGATGATGTCATCTCTGCCTGATCACGCAAATACCATGAGGAAGACCTTTGCAAAATATGAAGAGACCGTCATATTAACAGAATCGCAGATGGAGAAATTGAGAGTGATCTTGGACCACTTTATCTCATCTTAGACTATCCTACCATCTGACAGTAGAGTGGGATGTCTGAAATAATATGATGTAACCTTGGCATGTGAGAGAGCTCAGAAGAGGACTCACAGGCCAGAGAGGTCCTATTTGCCTCATTAACCCTGTAATAGTTTGAAGAGTTCTGCAAGATTGATAATTCAGGCCCATCCAATGGCCAGGACTCCTTTTTTTCAATGACATGACACGACATGACAAGCGGGTGGACAGCGACTCTGATGCCCCAGGCAGATTATACTCAGATGTGGTGAACTGATGAGTGGCTCAGAACAGCTTTTCTCCAGCAGGATCTCAAGGGTACATTGATACCATCTTTTCGCATATAACTGAAAGGTTTAATTACTGCAAACAGTAAGGGGACAGAACCATCTCTTGGGGGAAATTCCGAGAACTAAGTCAAAAACCTAAAGTATCAGGTGCCAACAGTCCTTCTTCTTATGCCCTTCACCAGTGTCTCCTCCATTTGTCTACAGCCAAAACGGTGTCTAATGAGAATGCGGAGAATCAGTCAGTTCTCAGTGTGAAAAGTTAAAAACAATGATTTTTTTTTTTTTTTTAAAAATCACTTTCATGCTTTCCTACTTTGATTGACTGCATCCGATTTTGAGATTTCAGTGAAACCTAAAAGACGATCAGACCCTCAACCTGCCCCAAAACAGATTTTGTAAAACTCCTAAAGTTCCACACTTACGCTTTAGAGTAGTTCAGAATGAAGTCAACTCCCTTCTCATTATCAAACTGGATGTCACGAGGGAGATCACTGTGAGAATGGGCATCCATGCTCAGGGGAAAGCCTGGATGCCACTCCTTCCAGCTGAGAAAAGAAGAGAGGCTGGATTAACCACATAATCTTACTGGCACGAGACCTGTGTCATACTTTTACTTACATTGCTTCTGTAACTCAATTCTACAAAGTAAATTTGTGGTAGACTCATCTGCGTCGAAAATAGCGACTTACATGACATCAATGCCTACTAGTACCCTACAGAAACCTGAAGCATGATGGAAGGCATCTACTTGGCTACCTACCTTCAAAAACCTTGAAGTAACTTACTATCTGTGATATTTCCAAACATTTGTCACATTGGATCGAAACTGGCAGTAGTTTGAAACATATTGGGATGGGACAGAGAAACAGACAGACGGCTGCCCAATGCACACGCATTCGTGGGGCTACACTTTTGCAGAACTGACATAAAGCAGATAAAGGTACTCAAGACATCTACTTCGGTTCCTCCAAAAGGCAATTCTCCAAGAGATGCACATAGTCTTGATACAGGTTCTCAAAAGAGCCTTACCTCCTAACGGTCATAGCACACATTCTCTTGTCATTTATGCTCTTGAACTGTGCCTTGAAGAAGGGTCCTTTCGGAGAGCCGGCCAAGTTAACGACCATCCCACCAATATGGCTACAAGTTGTCCTCCCTTTATTGCTCCGGACAGCTCAATATATACAGTTGAGCAGTGTCCACGCGCCTGCCCCTTCACAGAGTTGGTCAGTTACAGGTTTACACGCGCCAGCGTTTTCTTGGATAGTGCCATTCAACTATGCAGGCGGCTCTCGTCCCCCACCTTCTCCCCCCGGCAAGGCTCTTCACAAAACAGATAAACCTCCTCCTCTCCGTGCCCCAAGGCAGCTCCAAGGACAGAGTCTTTATTTAGGCCCAAGCTGGGTTGTCCAAACCTTTAGAGGGATACTGCGCCCCTGCTCCACAAGAAATTCCTCTACAGTGCGTCATTTCTACTTCAAAACAGAAGGCAGCAATTTGTAAAGAAGACAAATTTCAATGTTTTTTCCAAATTGCCTGCCACACATGGACCGCTTTCTATGTTATCGGTTACTCATCTGAATTGAAAACTATTTCCCTGGAATTACAAATGGTTTTGCCTTCCTTTTTGCATATGTAAATAATATTTTTGTACCACACCTTTTTTTGAACTGTATTTTCCTCTGCTCTGTTTCCAATAATTTGTAAGCAAGATCCTTCCTTAGTCAAATGACATCAGCACCACATACATCAAGCTTCGATCCGTCAACTCTGAATGGAGCCTCTGTCCTTCTGACCCTTACTCTCATGATAAGGAGATGCAAGTGCAAGAAACATTTGTTGTTTTAACAGTATATCTCTAGGAAAAGGAAATGTCTAATGCCTGCTGGAGTTACCCATTGATAAAAGATAACATTTTCCCACTGTGACGTTGATTAGGAAAAAATGTCTATGACAGTATAAAGATGGGTAACCACAACTGTGTTCTGACAGCACATTCCAGCCCACTCACACAGGGCCAGATCTTCTGCTGCTCCCCAGTGTGGGAAACGACTAAAGCTAGCCTGCTGCAGCAGCCGAAAAACTCCAGTCAGAGCTGACCTGTTCAGATGATATTCAAAATTGGAGAACTGCTTGTAAAAGGCAAATGAAATCTGCCTTCAAATCTCTCTTGAAAGCACAACTGCATGCCAGAGGGCTCACACAGAGACTGTAGCACTGAACTCCCACTTAAGCCTTCCAGATAGGCTTATCTGGGATTCAAGGATCTTGTAATGCCACTTGTACCAGAATAATCATCACTTACAGTGAATTCCATTTAAGCAAAAACCATAGGTGGCCAATTTGATAACTTACGCTTTCTCTTATCCACCAGCCCATGAATTAGAGCAATATGATAAACTGAGCATACTCTGCCAAACTCTGACCTGATGAGAACAGGTCCTGGACCTTCTAGGGCGCTATGGGAAACTCACCGGTATGTTTTCTGACGGGTCTCGAGCTCTTTGCGTCTGTGCTGCTTGAGAATCTGGGTCTTGTCATCCCGGAGGAGTTTTGCTGTGAAGCAGGGGAAAGAGGGTTATGAGGTTCCTCTACCTATCACTGCCCAGGTCTTGAGAATAAAAGCTTCCAGACCTTCACATTTCTGATCTACACCTTTACAAAGTTTCTGTGGGAAATGCTTACACTATTTAGTACACCGAGTAGGAACACATGTTCCTAGAGAATCTGTGGAAAGGGATAAGCTCTTAACTTCATGCCTTCAAGAGGCAATTAGTTTAAGCTAGGACCATCTGCCTCAACTGTATATAAAACCTGGATTCCTAGTGTAGACATTTGTTGTGCGTATCTTGTGTTAAGTGGTATGAATAGGGTGATTGGAATTAATTTTAGATTTCAGTATCAGTAAGAGAATACACAGTACTGTTCCAGCTAACCTTCTCTGCTAAAAGACATCTCCAGGAAACATCTCCTATCACATCTCCTTGAGCTGTGCTCTCCCCTGTCAGCTTGGGGCAGTAATCATACCTTCTTATCATGAGAACAGAAAGAAAAAACAGTGAGGTCTCCTTTCCAGACACCTTGCTCTGACCATGTACTCACTATGCCATTAAATAATACAGACTCTTCTTTTTCCTTAGTGATCACAGAAAGGGCAAGGCATGTGACTTACTTTACATACACAAATGGGAAAGAAGATAAAGCCAGCCGGAGTTTCATGGAAATAGCTGTTTGAGGTTTGGAGTTGGAAATATCAGAGATAACACAACTGATAACACACATGGGTAATAGTTTCCAGCTGGTTGGGTTTGAGTTACCAGAAGAGTTTCCACTTGCTTTTGTCCTTTAGCTCACCATACGCTGAAAGCCACAGAAAACTGTTTTCCATGGAAGTGTCACAGTTGTTATAAATCAAATTCTGAAAGATGGAAAGTCCCTCTGGAGATGAAAAATAAACTGCCACATAGTTGTGATTATAAGACAAAAGGCTTCAAATGCAAAATTCCTCATCCAAAAGTAGCCAAGAAGCTTAATGGGAAGATAAACATTTATTTCCTACCACCTCACATATTGTTTCGGCTGTTTTCAAGCATTCGTGCTGCAGACTACTACAGCAGCCAACCTACCCTAGGAAGCACAGAGGGGAACAAGCAAACATCAGTGCCAAATATCTACTCCCACCCTGATCACAGCAAGCAGGTCACCAGAGACAGTTAAAACACAAGTTTCAGGTCCAACACGCCACTCTGAACGGAGCTCAGAAGTGCTGTAACACTCTTCTCAGTTGGTCAGCACTGCTTGCAGCAGTCATATCTCCCTCACCCTTTTTTCTGGACTTGACAGCATGCAAAGAGAAAGGGTGAAAAGTGAAGCTGCTGTTTCAAGTCAGTGCTTACATTTGCTCAGCAGCCTATTTTGGAATTTTACCTCATTCTCAAGAAAAGACAATTTACAAGCAGTTAATCATGGGCCACTTATGGGCTTAGCATGAAACAAAGATGGGACGCTAATTTTAATTAGATCAAAAGGGCTTCCAGCAACGGAGATATGGAGCTGACAATAACCTAACACTAGCATCAGCTTTCAAATTCGAGATCAGTGTAACAAGCCAGCATAAGGACTTGTGAAACTGCTTCGTTGCACATGGTTCCCCAAATATCTGACTCAACTGCCAGTGCTGAGCCTAAGAAACAGCTCAGGAAGCAGTCCTAGTCAACAGGGAAAGCCCATTCCCTAAGATGCAGGAAGGGAATGGTAGTGGGAGAGAGAAGACTGGGAGGGTATATGGGAAAAAGGGAAAGACAGGTGGAAGAATTCTGCATGTTCTGCAGAAAATCAGGTTTCTTATGATTCCCACCTCTTCCATCTCGAAGGACAATCTCTTTTTCATCTGTAATCCAACGGTAACATGGGAACTCCAGATAGTCACCCATGGGTGTTTTCACAGTGATATACTTAAGGTACCAGTCATCCTGGTACCAGTACTTTCGTTTCTCAATTTTTAGTAGCTGAATTTCTCCAAGGTCCTCTTCCACGGTCACATCATATGAGTCAACCTACAGAGCAGAATACAGTCAATGATCCACTGCACAGGCAGGAGGCACAACCAGCACTACCCAAGTCTACTTGGCCTTTCCTGATATGGCAAGGGTACAGCAAGCAGAATTTTCCAGCTTCTGGTTGGTGAGAAAAGGAAGACCTATTATTGGACTGCAATGCCACAGAAAGATGAGTAAAAGAACAAACAGGAATATGCAAAGCACACCAGAAGCAGACACACATTTTTGTATGTAACTAAGCAATAGCTGAAAGAGGTATTGTTAGGGCACATCTATTCATGCAACTGGAGTGGAAAGATGATGAGATTAGCACATTGGACTAGAAATCTAAAGACCTATTAGCCATATGTGTCTCAGGGGCTAACTTCTCAGGGATGCATGCAGTCTCTTACTAAATGCAGGGACAGCATCCAGCAAATGACAGTTCTGGTGGCACTTGCACTATTAGCCAGCATCAGCATAGGAAGAAATTAGTAATTGTTTCACCAATAAGACATTGTGTGGTGTTAGGCAATCCACGAGTTGACTCTCACTTTCCAAGAGTGCAAACAGCTCAGGGCAAACAGGAGAAGCCGAGTGCTCACAGTAACAAAGCTGAATTGGCTACAGCAACCATGAGAGCAGCAGCCAAAGATTACTCTGGTCAGATGATCCTGCTAAGCTTCATGTGGTTGCAAGTAGAGACTTCATTCTCTTGTGGTTTTTCTCAACACAGTCAACAATCTTAGAAACAGATCAGCTGCTGATAATAAAAGGATGAGGTACTGCATCAACAAGCTGCAGTGCCTGTGCAGACCCACCTGCCTGTGGGGGCTCTGTCATTCAGCTCCCAGCCTAGACACCACACTCTGCTTGTCCTTTTCAGGAGCACCTTCTTGGCCTTCCCCTGGGATTTGATATATGCCCATTCCTACTGTCTTACCAGCTAGAGAAAGGCTAATTCACATAAGGACCAAAACTGAAAGGGGAATATTAAAATCCAAACAGAAGAAAGGGGGTGGGGGTGGGGAAATCACTTTTAAATGCCTCTAGATGACATTTCCTATTTCAGTTGTTACAAAAGAAACATTCATAGCAACTTGAATCCACATGACTGGAAGCACACTTAAGAAGGATCCCTTGGCATCTCTTCCTCCCCTATTTTAACCCAAGTTTCCAAAATCACTGATACAAAATACTCTTTTCGATGAGTTATCCATAAATTACCAGCTGTGACAATCTTTTGGGGATGCAGACATTTATCTGTCTGCCAAAGTTGGGGATGACAGATCCCAGTTCTCTCATAATCCATTACATAAAAATACCAGCTTTCATAAAGTTTCTCACACCTAATTGATTTACAGAAGCCAGAGAAAATGAAAACCCCTTTAAGCTTTGAAATCGATCCTGCAGACAATCACACATTGTTCTTGTCTGTCTTTCCCCAAATATGAATCAACTTTGAAACTGTGAGTTTTCAGGCCAGAAACCGTCAGGTAGCATGACTGCTATTGCTGCAGCTCATATGAGGTTGTTTCTTACTAAAAAGAATATTGAAATTTCTTCTAATATATAGCCAAATTTAATTTTAGGTTCAAATATTTAGAATGAGTATGGATAGAGTTTATTTTGATTTGCTGAGACTTAACAGACCAGTCTTAGTCTGAGTTATATTGTCCCCACACCTGTTAAAGCAAAAGACATTGATTTGCTTCTCTTAAAAGGAAGTACATCATGCTTTAAATAAAAATTTGTAGTATTTATGTCAATAGCATACCCATACACATCTGTCTGGTAGGATGTGAGCTGACAGATGAAAATCAGAGAGCCGAGATTTCAACCAACATATTAAAATGATGCTTGTCATTTTGCCTTGCATCGCCACAGCAGAAAGGAAATAGTTCTTTCTGTAGAGCCAAAAAATACACTAACTTAAAATAGTTTTTGAAAGTCTATGTTGCTGACTTTCCAACACTTCCACCCTTCCCACTATGAGGATAATGTGTAAAGGTAAATTCATTCCCTTGATGACTCATGACTGTGAGCCAGCTGTGGAGACTGAAAAACATTGAGTGGCTTTTCTCAGAAATCACATGAATAGTGCCTTGAGTGACAGTCAGTGACTGTAGGACATATCCCTGTGCTCCTGGCCAAATGAATGGAGATTCCTTTCTCCATAATGCTGGTTTCAGACACCACCTTGATCTTCACCTATCATCCCATGTCCAATATTCTAGGCTTTCCTCCTGTCAATAAGCACTAGAACTCTAGAAGACGGCTAGAAAATGTAGACAACATGCTTAGATTGTTTCCCATGTGTCTAGTGGTGCTCCTCAGGGGTCAGTGCTGGGGCCAGTGCTTTTCAATATATTCATCAATGACCTGGATGTGGGATTAGAGAGCGTTGTCAGCAAGTTTGCTGACGACACAAAACTGGGAGGAGTGGTTGACACGAGAAGGCTGTGCAGCCATTCAGAGAGACCTAGACAGGCTGGAGGGCTGGGCGGGGAGAAATCTGATGAAGTTCAACAAGGGCAAGTGTAGAGTTTTGCACTTGGGAAAGAATAACCCCATGTGCCAGTATAGGTTGGGGACTGACCTGCTGGAGAGCAGTGTAGGAGAAAGGGACCTGGGGGTTCTGGTGGACAGCGGGATGACCATGAGCCAGCAATGTGCCCTCGTGGCCAAGAAGGCCAATGGCATCCTGGGCTGTATTAGAAGGGTTAGTAGGTTGAGAGAGGTCCTCCTGCCCCTCTACTCTGCCATTTTGAGGCCACATCTGGAATATTATGTCCAGTTCTGGGCCCCTCAGCTCAAGAGAGACAGGGAACTGCTTGAGAGAGTCCAGCACAGAGCCACAAAGATGATGAAGGGAGTGGAACATCTCCCTTCTGAGGAAAGGCTGAAGGAGCTGGGTCTCCTTAGCTTGGAGAAGAGAAGGCTAAGGGGTGACCTCATTAATGTTTATAAATATGTCAAGGGGGAGTGTCAGAAGGACAGAGCCAGGTTTTTCTCAGAGATGCCTAATGACAGGACAAGGGGCAACGGTACAAGCTGGAGCACAGGAGATTCCACAATAATATTAGAAAAAACTTTCACTGTGAGGGTGACAGAGCCCTGGAACAGGCTGCCCAGGGAGGTTGTGGAGTCTCCTTCTCTGGAGACATTCAAAACCCACCTGGACACTTTCTTGTGCGCTCTGCTGTAGGTGATCCTGCTCTGGCAGGGGGCTGGACTAGATGATCTTTTGAGGTCCCTTCCAACCCCTGACATTCTGTGATTCTGTGTGATTCTTCAATCTTCTTTCCAGAGATAGGCAGCATTTGAACCATCTCTATTTTGTACTCTTCTCCATGTCTGGTTTTCTCAATAAAAATAGGGTAAATAAATTCTTGAACAGGCTTAGGTTTCGCACTGAGTCAGTACTTCTGCAATTTCATGTGCCTTTCCAGGACCAGACAGTGCTTTGCAGAAGAGTCCCTTGTCACAGGCTGTCACACCACGTATCTCACACTCAACTTCCTGCCTGTCCATCTCTTTACGCAATTACAACACAAAAATTCTCTCTTTCAATTTTACCATGATCTTTCTGTATTTGGCAGTCAGGAGCTGGAAGCAGCCACCTTACAGAGATGCAGCCCGAATGCGAATTACCCATTTGTGTTCATCACTGTAAAAGGAATTTAACCATGTAAAGACTAATGCAATGATCTACAGAAGCAAATGATAAACTTCATCTAGATCAGGTTTGTTTTGTATTCAGCTACTTGAGGATTTTTTCTCCATCTTCTCACCCATTTCCAATTCCAGGGCTAGTCACGAACAGAGGAAGAATAAGGTGATTAAGGTGACCAAAGACACTGTCCGGACACAGAGGAAACTTACTGCCTTATTTTTAGCTCAAGTCTTCACAAAAACACGTTGATCAGTCTGTCACAGAAAGTCTGAAATTAGTCCTATTTTTTCATCAATTCCTTGTTGCCCAAGTTATCTGACCATCCTTTTCCAAATTCATCTCCTATAAAGTTTCAGCTAATAATTTCATTTTAAAAAGTTCTCATTTACACTTAGATATATCTATAGTTCTTATAATGTCACACACACATATACATATATACATCTAAGATTTAAATTAAAGAGCAGTATGAGTCAGACCCAAATTGATGATAGAGGTGTCATACTGACAGTCAGTCTTTGGAAGAAACTAATTCCTCCACTAAAATCTCTTTGTTAATATTACAGTAGCCCCAAAACAAGTTGCACAAGTCACCATCAGTGCAATGCAAAAAGGACAGTCAATTGGCCTAAACGTTCTTGAAAGTTTTTAGTGCTTTTATGGTCATCACAGTTCCCACTTTAATGGCACTTCTGAAATTGAGAGTTCCCTCCTGATGTCTCACCCAGTTTTCACTGCTTCCGAGCCAGTGATGCCATGGGGTCACCTGAGAAGCCAATTTTGCTATTGCACTAAAGGTGTGTCAGGTTACAAAGATGGGACAAGGTCCAAGTAAGAACTGAAAGTTGATTTCTCAAGGTTTCCATAGCATTTGTTGCATGAGGTCTCCAGCAATTTCATCTCATGCAAAACCTGAGTGCTCTGTTTTTGAGAAAAGAATCCTATCGACTAACCTAATACTGCAAAAAAAAAAAGTACAACACAGTCAACACTTCTTTCTATATGCACAAAGTTCTAAGTGGAAAGAACTTCATTTCTTTTCTGGCAATACTTGCGAGTGTGTTTCATTCAACAAAAGCAAAAAGCCGATGAAGAGGTGTCATGGTTTAACCCTGGCCAGCCACCAAGCCCTACACAGCCACTCGTTGCCTCTCCCGGAATGGGGAAGAGAACTGGAAGAGTAAAAGTGAGAAAACTCATGGGCTGAGACAAGGACAGTTTAACAGGGGAGAAAGCAAAAGCCACACATGAAAGCAAAGCAATCCAAGGAATTCATTCATCCCTTCCCACCCCTGGCAGGCAGGTGTTCAGCCACCTCCAGAGGAGCAGAGCTCCATCACACGTAACAGTGATGATTTGGGAAGACAAACAGATTATCTCTTTGGTCAGCTGCGGTCTGCTCTCCCAGCTGAGTCCTCTCCCAACTTCTTTTGCACCCCCAGCCTGCTCGCTGGTGGGGCAGGGTGAGATGCAGAAAAGGCCCTGAGTCTGTGTGAGCACTGCTCAGCAACAGCAAGAACAGGTCTGTATTAGCAACACTTTGCAGCACAAATCCATAACATAGCCCCTATAGTAGCCCTATAGCTACTGTGAAGAAAATTAACTACTCCAACCAAAACCAGCACAAGGGGCGACAGAAAGAAAACAGAGAACTAAATCATACTGCAACACTTGCTTTGAAATCACTTGGCCCCAACAGGAACTTACTCAAAAGACACGGAGCAAAGAAAAGCAGCAGTAAGTTGTCCATGGGCCAGCAATGTGCCCTTGTGGCCAAGAGGGCTAATGGGATCCTGGGTGCATTAAGAAAAGTGTGTCCAGCAGCTCTAGGGAGGTTGTCCTCCCCCTCTACTCTGCCCTGGTGAGACCACACCTGGAATATTGTGTCCAGTTTTGGGCTTCCCAATTCAAGAGAGACAGAGACCTACTGGAGAGAGTCCAACAGAGAGCTACGAGGATGATTAAGGGTCTTGGACATCTCTCCTGTGAAGAGAGACTGAGAGAACTGGGGCTGTTTGGCCTTGAAAGGAGATGGCTGAGAGGGGACCTTATTAACGTATACAAATATCTGAGGGGTGGGTGTCAAGAGGAAGGAGACAATCTCTTCTCAGTGGTGCCCAGTAACAGAACAATAAATAATGGGTTTAAGTTAGAACATAGGAAGTTCCACCTCAACATGAGGAGAAATTTCTTTACTGTGAGGGTGATGGAGAACTGGCACAGGCTGCCCAGAGAGGTTGTGGACTCTCCTTCTCTGGAGACTTTCAAAACCCGCCTGGGTGCGTTCCTGTGCGGCTGCCTGAGGTGATCCTGCTCTGGCAGGGGGACTGGACTAGATGATCTCTAGAGGTCTCTTCCAACCCCAAACATTCTATGATTCTACATTGCCTGTGTCCAGTACTTGGACAAAAACTACAACGAAGCTACCATCGTGCAAATCCCTGCAGTTTTTTCCACGTCCCTTTCCCTTGATGACTATTTGACATGCAAATCTCGTACTTGGAACTGGCCAAAGCCATCATACATCATATCTAGTAATACACACAATTTGCCTTACTTCAAATGAAGATATCACCAGGAAAATGGAACTACTGAACCCAGCCTAATATTTAGGAAAGAAACTTGAAAGGAGAAAAAGCCTTACAAGATAATACTGTAAATTTCTGGTTATCCACTGAAAAAGTGTAATTTTTTTTGCGATGCATTCATGTTTCAGGTTGTTTGGGGTTTTTTTTTGTAAAAATACAAAAAAAATAATTAAAGAGAATTGCTACATTTTATAAACCAATGAACATGGAAGTCTTTTGGCCTGCTTTTTTTTTTTTTTGGTTGGCGGGGGGGTTGTTTCTTTTTTTTTGATTCTATATCATTATTTTTCTTTTCTCCTTTCTTTGCATAACATACTAGTAAGACTCACAGTGTTCTGGGAACAATGTTACCTGAATGGGTGCCTGAAGAAACACACTGCACTCTTCAAGAAAACACTTAACAAAACTTAGCACATTGTACTCCCATTGTCCAACGAGCCAGACATTTTATGGAAAACAGAGCTATTCTCCACAATAAATATGTTCTCAAGGAACTGACTGCATATTTGTAATCTCAAATACATAACAATTAACAGAACTAATTAATTTGCTTAGGAAAAGAAGTCCTCAAATAGAGCTAGTCAAGAACCTTTATACCTGGAAACAGGTTTGCCTCAGAAAGTTTACTTAGTTATTAACGAATTTTATATAAAAGGCTAAGACCCCAGTGAAAACTTTTTAAAAAGTACCTAAAAGCTACCTTCCCAAGGAAATGTTAGTAGTCCTTTTAGGTTCACGTATCCTCTGCTGCACTGCTACTAACATCCATAAGCCTCTGTTTATTGCTTCCTCACCCAGCGGGGTCCAATGCTTGCAGGTACCTCTACTCCTCCTGGACCGTCCCACAGTAGTTCAAGAGCTGCTGCTGCTGAGCACACACAACGCTCACGTCATGGCTTTTTTTTCTCTGTGAAAGGATCTAATCCAATCGGATGTTCAGAGTACTACGAGGCTCTCCATCATAGCTGTTTCTCAAAGTCAAATTAAATCCTCTTTTGTAGCCCAGGGATAAGAGCAAACCACCCAGTTGCTGGAGGTCCTGGTGCTTATCTCCTCAGCTGAGCAATGCTCAGCCTTCCTGGGACAGCACCCTAGCCCTAGGCTTTCTGGACAGTCTAAGGTCTTCTTCAACCACTCTTGCTAATGTTGTTAAGCGTTGCTTAAAATATGTGACTGTTCCCTGGATAAAGATGAAGAATGACTGGACATCCATTTGGGAGATTCAGATAACAATGGTCTAAGTTAATGAATGTTTAATCGTGAAGCAAAGTAACTTTCAACAGCAGGAGCTGGTAAGTTCCCACACCTGAATTTGCTAGAGCATGTCCTCTGAGAACTGGCTATAAATACCTGATGACCATATCTATGCACGTCATCAACACTCACTCAAAATGCTGATTTCTGTTAACCATATCTGTGACGTGTAAAACAGATAACTAACTGCATGTCTAACTTGAAACCTAACTCAGGCCATGAACACTATGGTTAAAAAACACCCCACGCCTAAAGGCAAAGCAGCACCATGACAGTGAAGTCTCCCTTGTACATGCAGCAGTAGGTCTCCTTTCCAAAGTGAGTTCTGAACACTTCATTAAAAATTTCCAAGTTGCTTAAATCTCATCAGACCTTTTGGAAACTGTGAGTTCAGTTTTCAAGTAAAATACCCATTTTGGGAGAGGAAGAAGAAATTATCTGACTCTTACATCCACAGTCAACAGTAAGCAAGTAAGTAAATGCCATTCTGAAACAGTGCTCAGGAGTACAAGCGATTACAGATGGATAGCCAGACAGGACAGGGCACAACACACAGCAGACGCTAAGGTTAGAAAGAATAGCATAGCTGGTAGCCCAGTCCCAACTTCAGTTTCACACTTGCACGTTCATGTTGTTCTCCAGTTTTCACCAAATTTGCTTGACACATTCACCTCGGCAGGCATCGTAATGCCCACTAGAAGCTCTTACCTCTTTTTTCAATTCCTTGGCAATATCAGGGCTCTGACTACTAGCAAACACTAACTCTAAACATCACCTATTAACAGGAAGGACACAGGTTATTTTTTAGTGTTTGTGAGGAAAGTATGAGGCAATCCGAAAGCTCATTGTAAGCCCGAATCAAAGGGCCCCATCCTTCCCCACGACGGACTGACCGCGGCCAGGGAACGCGAACTATTTGGCGGCCGGGGGTGCCAGCCGGCACCTCGGTCCCGGTGCCCCGCTCCCGAGTGCCGGCACACGGGGACGAGGGCTTCAAAAAGGCACGGCCCTGCCGGGTCAGGGAGGGGGCGAGGTGCCGCAGAAGGTTCCACCGTCCCTGGCCTTGAGCGTCTGGCCTGAGGTTCGGCGAAGGGAGATGCGCGCCGGCTCGTAGGAGGCGAAGCCCCTCGGACCCCGCCAGGGCAGGGGCCAGGCAGCCCCCGCCCGCTCGGACTCACCGCCCCGCGCTCGAAGTCGTTATAGAAGGGCTTGTCCAGGAGGTGCCTCTCGCTGCAGCCCGCCGTGCCCTCCAGGCTCAGGTACACGTAGTCGTCTGTGCCCGCGAACCACTGGCTGCCCGTGGCCACCGTGACCGTGTAGGACGGCATGGTCCCACCGACCCGGTTGGACTAGATGATCTTAGAGGTCTTTTTCAACCTTAATTCTATGGCCCGACGCGGCCGCTGCCGAGCCGCACCTCTGCTCCAGCCCGGACCCTGCCCAGCGCCGCCTCCTCCTCCTCCGCACAGCCCTGCCCGCCCCTTCCCCAGCGCCTGGCACACCCACTCCGGTACCCTGCGCTGCCTTCCCCGACAGCCCCGCGCAGCCCCTGCCCCACACTGCACCCCTGTCCCGGCATGGCTACCCCGAAGCCCTCCACGCAGCAGCTGCCCGCCGGCACGCTGTACGCATCCCTGCGCACAGCGCTTTCCTCTTAAGTGTACCCCCGGGGTTGCACAATCTAACCCAGCACCCCGAGCTCTCAGGACGCTCTCTGCAGAGCAATCCTGGTGCTGCCGGGCGCAGCCCTGCACGGCACAGCTCGCTGTGCATCGCCACCTCCCTGCTTGCAGGATTTCAGCTACGCGCACTCGGTTTTCTGCGCTGTAACCTCAGCCGGTAATTACCCGTTTGCAGGCAAACGCACTCCTCTGTGCCCAAACCTTATACCAGCTCAACACACTACCACAATCTACCCGCACGGGTACAGTGCATGTATCCCGTTCTCTTTATCATCCACAGTTACTCACACTATATTCACAGCACACTTCACCCTCATTACACACACCAAATCTGCAAATCCACGTACAACTCACCCTTTTCTCAGGTCTAGACCCCTATATGCACTATTGCTGACATGATTTATTCCCACCATTCCTCTAAGCTTCTCACCCTGTTGCCTTTGCATAACTGTATGTAATGCTAACTGCCAGCATATCTACACATCGGAGCTGTACATACACAACCAATACATCCATTTCCACAAAGTGCTCTAAGACCCCCACAATTCCACAGTCCTACCCTGAGTGTACCAAGCACCAAGTTTCTGCTGTCAGGAAGAGAACAGAAGAGCTGCCTGTGCTACTTCTTCTACAGTCCAACCTAACCTACAGAAAAAAAACGCACAGCAGTGACCCTGTGCCCTTGGCACTCCAGCACCAAGAACACCGATGCTGTTCTCCTGCATTTTCACAAGGCAACCAACCACCACATGCCGCCACCTGTTGCCTCCCCGATCATCTTCCTTCAAGCTGGTGCCAGCAGCAGCTGCATGATACCGTGCTGAAAGGGAGCCTTGCAGATCTCAGTGTCCTTCCACTATTGCTCTGGGATCAGACCTAGCTCCTTGTTTCCTTGTGGTTAGGTGGTTCACCTAGCTGGTCTCTGCACTCGTGCTAATTTCTAGTGACAGGTACCCAGACTAGGCTTAATTAAAACTTAATTAAAAATAGCTCCTGACTCGTGGTACACTTGGACATAGGGTGCTGTGCTGCACTGGGTAGTTAAGAGTATGACTAATTACTGATTCAGTAGTACTTTCAGTCTGAAGCAATCTGCCCACAGGTGAGGCTGGGTGGGCATTATAAGCCACCAACCTTCAAATACAGAGGAAAAGAGCAATTAAGCTCAACATCTGGAAGCTATTGCTGACTGTGGCTGCTTCTGTTCTGGCAAGTCCAGCTGCAAAGTGCCTCATGCCTTACTCCATGTGGTAGGGGTGCTGCACCTTGGACTGCTGAGCAACAGTGCAAGATACGTTCATAGACTCTGTGCTTCAGCTTCTAAAATTGCAGTTATGTGTTAAGCATTGTGGCCCATCTTATTTGTGCACCGTGGCCAGTGGTGGCCACACAGCAATGGGGAGAGCCTGTGGTGCCCTGGTAAGGTTCTAGTTCCTCTTTTACAGACAAGTGACATTCAGATAAGTCAGGGAAGGTCCTTCCTACATCTCTTCTGCACAAATAGAAACTCAACCATTTGCTGTATATTGTGACTCAGATTTCAAGGCTCTCCCACACACAGTGTATCTATTTACCTATAGGCATACAAAAAAACTACAGTGCCTGAATTGCTCAGCATGAATTTCTAATCTGCTGCTATTCTTTAAATAACACAGAGGTGCAAGATCACCAACTGTTGTGCAGCTCACCCAAGGCAGCTGCAGAATCCCAGCCCAGAGATCTCGTTGCTCTTACTGAGATTTAACCAGCAAAGGATCCTTTCTGCTGCATTGTCGTACTTTCCACTGACAATGTTAACTCATAAAAGTGCACCATAAACTCTTAAGCTTTTCTTTGGTTTCCTCTTTCCTTTAAGTAAGATTTGAAAGAAATCATAGAACAGTTTTAATTTTGCATGAGTGGTGGCAGCCCTGAAGTTTCTAAATCTAGGTTCAACAGCCATCATTGAAAGGTGTCTCTTTTAATGTGTCAGGTGCTTCAAAATCAGCTTTTGTCAGACACAAGGCCACCTTCTGAGCACCTTCATTTTTGCTGCAAATATGGAACAAAGTGGTGTTCAAACCTTTATTGATCGGTTTCCCTGTTTCTTTGTATTTCAGCTGCAATGCAGCATTTGAATTCCATCTCATTCCCCTGGGTAATCAGTTTTCAGATCTTTTGGGTCGCTTCTGTACAGAGGTGTGACTGGGGAGTCTCCCTACAGTGTTACAACCCCTTATATTAAGTCATTAAATAAAACAATAGATAAGCTCAGTCCTGTACATGAAATTTGTAGGAATGCATGTTACCTCTCATCAGCTCCTTCACAGCTATGTCTCTTTTTAGTCTGTTCCTTTAACCTCTCACTTTTGTCATGATTTTCCACCTTCAAGGGTTTCTTGATAGTATTTGCTGTTGGTAGAGTACGAAATCCTTCCAAACAAAATGGCAGTATACGCAAAAACCAAACCAAATCATTTCATCAAGAGACCACATTATTTCACGCTGGAGGAAACTCACACTGTGTGAGACAACTGCACAATTCTCTTCTGTGTTGTACACAACAGTTTCTTAATCTCAAACAAGGAAATCCCACTTGGAAATAGCAGTTGAATCCCATAGCTGGATCCAAGGTGAGTGTCCTAAAGATTAGGCTGTGGGATGAGGCACAGACTTCCATTGCAGGGTTTCCCCTGCTTCCCCAACACCACCCTGGATTTGTCTTGGCACGGTGGCTAAGCTGCAAGGGGAAGGTCATGCTGCACCCTGAACGTGGCACATCTCCTGGGGATGGAAAGGGAGGCTTGAACCATTCAGGCCAAGGAAGACCCAGATCGGGGTGTCCAGCTTCCTTTCTGAAACCACCCACCCACCCACTTCAGGCATGTGGCCACCCTCACCGCTTCTGCCCACTTTTCCAGCTGCTGCATTTTGAAGCAGGCTATCAAGCCTTTTGGTAAGCCAGTGGAGGGCACAGAGACCAAGAGATGCAGCCTGTGTGAAACACTCTAGGACCAGGGGTATTTCTGGCCAAGGTGCCAGCCTACACCCCTGCTCTGGGCACTAAGGACCCTCAGCCTGCACATGGGCACCATGGCTGTGCCTAGTCCTGAAGACTGAAAAGCCAGCAAGGGGCTAAGCTGAGAACCCTGTTCCTCTGGACCTCAGACAGATCAAAGTCCCCACTATGCCCAAGCCTGGGAGTGAGCGGGACTTGTAGTCACCATGGGAATGGGATGCACTGCATCTGCATGGAAACCGTCTTCCCACAGCGTGGGGCTCTCGATCTTTATGGAAAACACCCAGAAATGGGAAATACGAGGAGCAAACGCACGGTATGCAGCCACGCTGGGCAGCAGCCCCCTCCCACCCTCTCAGGACCCTTCCCTGTCCACAGCCCAGCAAGAAAGAGCCCCAGGGCTGGAGGGCAGGGACAGGCACTAAGCAGGGGCAACTGCAAGGGAGCAGGGCACCAGCAGGGAACAGGGATGCTGTTACAAGCAGAGCACAATGTTACCTTCTTTGCCAGTGTGAAAAACAGAATAAAATTAGGAAAATTTCGTGTTCTTTTCTATTTTGCGTTCTACTTTAAGATGGGGCTGCCGTTAGGTGCAGTGCAACATCACCTCCTTTGCCAGAGTGAAAAATGAAAAAGGTGCCGGAGTATTTGATCTCTAATTGCTATCAACAACTGCCTTCATACCAGACAGTACTTGTGTGTGCAGCTGCTGAGACCCAGTGCTGGTTTCTGTTACCTGCTTGCAAAACCAGGCAGTCCCGTCCAGTCAGTCACTGACCTGATGCAGGCAGCAAGACCGGGCTTATTTCTCCCCAGAATGCTTTCCCAGGGAGACAGTAACTGCTCCCTGCATCGCCCCTGCACCCACCTCACTTGAAGATGTTTTCATAAGGCAATGGTGGGATCTGTGTGCTCACAAGCAGGGTGCTGGGAAACCGGGCTCTTTGAGCAGCTGCTATTCCTGAGCTGGCTGTGTGTTAGTTTGGGGCTAGGACAGCCCCCTCAAGGGGCGTATCTACTCTGCTGTGGGTATTTCTGCTTGTTATTCACAGCTGTCACTCACCTAAGCATCACTCAGATTTACTACACAGAAATTCACAGTGGAAGTCAGCTGCTGTCCCTCTTTATCTCCTTGCAATGTTAGTGAAAAACATGTTGTTTTTTTTTCTGTGAAGATGTCACGTATCTTATAGCCCTCCTGAGGCTACAGGCAATTTGAGTGGGCAGATGGCTCTCTTGAAATATGTTAATAAGGACTGGGAGTGGGGAAGAATGATACAAAATGGTAATTAACAAATGACAGAGGGGATCAGTAGAGCCTGCAGAAATTTCCAAGCTACATAAATAATCTAAGGGGCACGGGCTTAATAGCTAAGAACATATGGGTGCCAGTTGTGCATTGCTTCATCAGAACAGGGAGAAAAAGCTCCTTGTTCATAGACCTACTTCTGTCCCAGCTCAGAGCACCCAGAAATTAACTCTAGGATTGCAAAACTCAGCACAGAGTGTCCCTGCTCTACGATCCAGGCACTGGCAATTCTGACACCAGCTGAATCTCTCACAACCCCACAAATGAATTGGTATATCAACACTTATTGCAATATACCTTTAATACCTTTTATGCAAGGGATCATCCAGATAGCAAGGGACTGTGAGTGTTTCTCTCACCATGAATTTCCTACCTCCTTTTTGAAGTGGTGCTCCTCGGATCCTAACTTTGTGTTAGGACACCTTCCTCAGCCCTGAGAACCATGGGATCTGAGGCCACCTGACCTCAGCACTTCCCCCTAAATCTGCACGTCCTCTCACCGCCTCCGCAGATGTAGCTGTGCTATATGGCACTTTGCAGGGCGACAGAAAAAAGGCAGCCAGCTTTCAGGCTTCCCTCCCCAAATCAGTGCTGTGAGGCTGTGGAAGTAACACTGCTGAAGAGGAGAGAAGAGCAGAGACACAGGACAGGTAAGCCATGGACAAGACAAGCACAAGGAATACAAACACATTAGCAGCTAACCCTTTTGGTATCATTTGGTGCTGCATGTGTTTAAGAACTTCAAAACCAGAATAGCAGTGGGAGACTGGAGTCTGGTGCAAAAATCCTAAGCCCAAGCAGCAAAGGTAGAGCCCTGACAGAGGCTTGTGCAATATCAGCTCTAATCTGAAGTTAGGCAGGTCCAAATTCATCCCTGAAATAATACCTTTAACTTCTACCTCAGCTTAGTTCAGTCCAGGGCTGCAAGAAAACTGCTTATAGAAATGGTTTCATTTAATTTCCATCTGATTTCTCTGGTGTATATCAGCTGGTTTTGTGTGGCCATGAGAGCACATGGTGCTGAAAGCACAGTTTGGGGATAAACTGTCACCTTGCTGGCATAAAAACCACTGTTTTAGCTAATCCCATGATCAGAATTAGTTCTAACACAGCATTTTCAAAAGCAAGAAGTTAAACACAAGACCAAGACAAGTGTCAAGCCAGACTCCAGAGAGACCTCAGTTTATCCACGGGAAGGTAACAATGGTACTTTGTCAGGTAATTTGGGATGCTCAGGGGTAAAGCGGATACGAGTACTCCATACGCTCTATGACAGCTGCACTTTCTCAGTTCAAGTCATCAGCCCGAGACACTTATTCTCTCTCAAGCACAAGGATAACTCTTTTCCTTGAAAAAGGATCGTGCCGTTTGCAGCACAAGACCCTACAGCTCTAACAGTGATGAATTCTGCTAAGTCTGCTTGGCCTGCCTTGTTTGCAGGTGGCCTTTGAGACAGAGAGTATCAGAGCAAAACTGCACAGCAAGGGGCTCGCAGCAAAAATGACTGGGAGGTTAATTTTACTGAAGTCTTAAAACGTTAGAAATTGCAAGCCTGATTCATTGAAGCTTCAGGATTTAACAAGTACACCCTGAGTGATCTTCCCCCTCTCCCCTGTGCAGCCTTCTAGTGTTTTCTTCAGTTATTGCAAACCCTCCTCTGATGTTAAAGCCTTTGAGACAATTCATCTCCTAACACTTTCAAACAAGGTTTTCAGTTTCTCTGCCCACCAACTTACTTTTCCCTAGAATACACTTTAAAAGAGTGTTCTTAATGTTTGCCATCACTTGACCCTGTCTGAGCAATACTACATTTTTAATTATTCTACTCTGTTCAACACACTGCATTTGCCTCCTGTTCCTTTACCCAGGGCTTTTATGATTTTCAGTCTTTTTAAAAAAACTTCCCCTGCCTCCTCTTCTGAGTTATATCCCCCTCTCTCTCAGTTTAGCCAAGATGAATAATTTTTCCTCTGTTTAGTTCTTGTTCTATAACGAGATATTCTTGCCTGATTTTCTGATTCTGTCATCCCAAAACTGTAAAAAAGCATCCTCTTCTGACTGTCTGTATTGTGGTAACACAATAGAGTCTCAGAATGTCAGAGAGCATTCGTACACATCAGAGACTGGAACCTAGAAGATTTACAGGAAAAACTGGGATTTCAGGTGGACATTGAAATTATTTGCACAGTGTCACGCTGGGGTACTTCCATGGTTGATCTTAGGAACCACACGCTGATTGGCACTGGGTTCCTTCTAGCACAACCTGCTCTTCCCAGCCTTGCCCAGAGCCGAGCTGAATGACTAAGAATTGATGACAGTGGCAAAAGAGGAAGGGGGGAAGAGGAAGTTTAGGTTGCACCAGTAGAGTGAATGGAAAGGGGCAAACATACTGTGACACAGCTGAACCGGCTGGGGACAGGGGAAGCTGAAACGGAAGCTGAAACGGAGGGGATGTGCACCAGGGGAGTGGTCCCACAGTGTGGCTGGGGGGTGAGGGTGAGTGGGAGAGGAGGTACAGTCCCTGCAAGATGGGCTGACCAGCAGCGCAGGCACAAGCCTGACTCTTGAGACTCTAGGGGCTTGGTTTTTAGAGCCAGCAGCTGGAGCTCCACCGTTTGATATTTCTGTAGCCTCCAGAGGGCACTGAGAGATCTTGCCAACCCCTGCTGCTGCCTTCCAGCCTCCGCACAGCCTCCCTTTGTCCTGCTCGAGAGGGAAGTCATGCCGGTCCTGCCAGCCAGATACCAGTAACTACTCACGAGACAGCTCCAGTTCCTGGGGACCAGCTGAAAAATCCTATTCCTGGAGTCACAGCTGCGCTGTGTGCCGCTCCGCTTCAGAGATGGACACACTTCACACAGTGACAGTAATACTCTTTCAGATGAAAATGAGGTTTACAAGAGGGAAGAAGTTATTTTATTATTAACTCGAGGTGCCTGAGCCCAAGACGAGAAGCACTTTTTTTAACCAGCAGCCAGATGGCTCTACAGGCTCTGTTCTTTAAATCGTCTATCAGGTTTTCATCCCAGAGACTGTCAGTCAAACAGCAGGTTCTGGAAATTATCTTACCATTTCTCCAGTAGCGTATTTTTGTATGGAGGTCTTGCTGGTTGATTTGCAAACCATACGTAAAGTAACTTCATCTCCTGCAACCAGAGTTGCTTCACTAAGGCAACATAGGACAGAGCCTTTTGTTTTGCATGGGTGGCACCTCTCCAGGGTTGCAGTATTAGGATCTCTTCTCCTTTCTTACCTAAGAGAATTTTTTATTAAAAAATCATTCCTTAAAAAGAAATATAAATGAAAATATTTTAGTTGTGCCCCCTTGTGTCTGTTACAGACAAAACCTTCCAGATCTTATTTGCTCTTTGGCATTTATGCTTTTGTTACAAGCTTTCTCAGAGCAGTGCAGATAGCTGTTTTCCTTGACCTCCTGGCGCTAGAAACCTGTTCAAGAGAAACTGCTGAAGACTTCCTTTTGGAGGCTCGGTCCTGGCATGAAAACACACATAGCACTGCAGTCACACTCATGCCATGAGCAATGAGGGATAAATGCAGTAATTCATCGCTCCACGCCATCCTTGGAAGTGTTTAAAAGTCATTTAGATTTGATGCTCACAGGGACACGGTTTAGAAGTGGGCCTGGTAGAGTTAGATAATGGTTGGACATGATGATTTTAAAAGTCGTTTCCAACCAAAATGTTTCTAGGATTCTATGATTCTTAGAGGAGTAACAAGTATCTTCTGCTCTGCACCTCTGCATAGAAACCGATGCGTGCGAGAATGCTGACTTCAGACATGAAGCATTCATAGCGACACTCAGTGTCATTTCCAGAAGCTCCAGATTTTCAGGCCCACAGGAATCTTTTCTTCTTGCCTCCTGGTATGGCAGAAGACAGAAAATTCTCCCTATGATTCCTGCATCTGAGTCCAAAGCACCTGCACAGTCATATCTTCTCACTGCATTGAAAGAGTCGCCCACTTACTCTGCTGGTTAACTATCCCTTTATCATCGTGAATCATTTTAACATCAGACTGTCATGGGATGCTATTCTATTCTGCATTGGCCTGCTGCACTGAAAAGCCAAGTTCCATGTTTACATCAGTGACAGTAACTCACTTTAATCATCATCTTACTACTGGAGAGCTTATTTTTTCTCTCACATGGGCCTCTAATGCTTTTTCAAACAAAAGAGATACTATAATGGTTTTGCTTTGTTCTGTTTTTTTTTTTTTTATAGAAACACTTTATTGCTGCAGTCAATAACCCTGTGTATCACACACAAATAACCAATTACACTTTAAGTAACTAAAAATAATTCTGCAAGTGGTAATACTGAAAAAACAAACATACATGAAAGGATACAAAACTATACATTTAAGTTACTAGAAATTTACTAACTAAAAAAATTCTGCAGAAGTGTGAAGTGTCTTGTATAAACTACACAACACATGCCAGTGTAAAGTTGTTTAACATTATACAATTACCTATCTACAAATGTTTTATCTAAATACAAGATCAGCTGAAATTTTTAAACAGTTATCTCCTATACAAAGACAAGTGCTTTCAGTACTTCATTGGAATATACAGACACCGCAATATCTCAAAACTAAAAAATAATCACAAAATAAAAGATCCTGCTTAGAAGTTTTCTTTGCATATCTAATATAATGCTGTGAAAATCCAGCCAGCAATATCCTTTTGCATTTGCCCTGTTTCACCCATATTTGAGAAGGACCCAACCCAGAGTCACCGACCTTCCTTTCATTGCTGGCCACGATCTCTGCAGCACACTACACCAGAAATCTGTATCTTAACACACTTGAGCTTTAGAAGAAATTTGTTCTTGGGTCCCAGTTTGTAACAGATACTTACTCAGCGAAACACAGGGCAGAAGGAACCAGCTCCCATGTGTGGCCATATCCATGCATCACTCCAAAGGTCTCTGAAGAGCAGCACGCCAAGCAGACCCCTTCCAACAGCACTGCCACAAGTGACACTGATGCTCTGATCAGTACAAGGGATCAGCAGAAGGGGGCTTGAACTGGGACTTATTACTGCTTCCCAGGTTTTCCCAGGTACAGCACAGATGCCCAGCACTTCTTTAACCCCTTGCAGGCTCAGTGTAACCTTTGTTGAATCCCTCCTGCTGAAGCAAAGCCAATCTCAATGATATCTGACCACAGGAAGCTGTCTTCAGGCCTGGCCATTTCTTCAGAACACAGGGCAACATTTTAAACAGCACCCCCGCTCCCAAAATACAGGGTTACAGTTGAAGAAAGTCCTGAGAATATGTAGTAATTTAATGGCTCACGATCTCTTAAATGGGCTCAGCCTTCTCCAGCACACACCCGTTTTTCTAACATAATGCACGTTCACGACCTGGCAGATATACCAAAGATGACACGTCGGGGAAATTTCCTTGGCACAGCTGGTGCTTTTCTGAATAGGATTCAAGTCCATAGAATAGGAGTCTGGTCAGATGTCTAGGGCATGGGACATATCGACAAAGGCTCTGGCAGACTAGGGAAGGGATCATGGTAGATGGTATTAAGCTTATATTCCCTCCTACTTAAATTCTAGTCCCAGAAAACTGCTAGGTAATCTGAAATAATTTTGGCCATGGAACAAGGCCCCCAAAAACTCAGACTTCTATTTCAGTCAGTTCAGAAGTTGCCAGAAGGAAGTGTTGGAAAGCTCAGTCTGATTGGGAGTGGTCGTTCTTCCCACTGACATCTGGGCAGGACAGAGCTCACCTGAACTAGCATCAGTGCCTTGCAGCTGGGAGCTGAAAACAAGTCAACAGTACCTCCTTGAGGAGCAAGAAGGAAAACACCATTCAGCCTTTTCACACTACATGATTGCACCATGCAGAAACACAGAACTGCAGCTCCAGAGGTGCACTGTTAACACCAAGCAAGAATCAGCATGAGAAATGGGACCAGCATAAACGAAAACCCCGTAACAGATGGATCTCTTCTGCAGCCCTTCCTGGTACGAACATTCCTAAGCAGTATAAAAAGTTTAAATACTAGGCCTTGATTTTCTTTCAGAAAAGATCTGCTGGGAGAGGGAATGGTTAGTAGAAACACTGGCTAAAACTGTTTCATCCACAAATATTTTTCCCCGATGATTTTGCTGGAGATGACTTTTCTTCCCAAGTTAAGGTACACAAGCGATGCAGCATAAACCTTCAGTATCCTGAATACACTGAACACTACCTGGCATGTGCCACATGGAGCTTCCCAAAGGTAAATGAGATTTCAAAGCATTTTACCAAGAATCATGTATTGCAGTGCCTGAAACAGGATCAGCACAGTACAGTATGCCGTATCGGCACTTGTCAGAACATCGGTCAGACGCCAGTGCGTGTGAGCTGGAGAATAAGCAGGTTTCATACCAGAACTTGTCCATGTTCATTTCACCTACTGACCACAGGTTGAATGAGAAGGAGTACAGCATCGTTCGGCAGCCAAGTCTGTGCATTTGCAGCTGTAACGTGAGCATCTTGCAGACATGTAAGCCTCATGCACTTGGGCATGTCAGAAGAATGTGATAAAGGTGTGCAAGACCTGATATTTAACCCAAAGTAAATCTTTTCACAGACCAAACCAGAAAACAAAACAAGACAGCGTATTATCTGGCTTCTTGTAATAGGAGAGGATCACCCACAGCAGAGTTCAGGAAAGGGCCTGAGTAATTGCACTTTAAATTATGGCAGGCATAGGGAAAAACCTCTACATGTATATGGTCATGAAGACTGCTGCCCCAGTACTAGCAGGGCATGCAGGGTTTGTCTGCCTGTATCACATAAGCGTGGGACATCCTGACACCTAGAACAGCACACAAACCCATGCCAGTGCACCTCTGCTAGTACTCTCTAGAAGTCTGGGTATTTTAAAACACCTTGAGAACAAGGTACTGTGTAGTTCATGAAGATCACAGCCAGTAAGCTTCAAGCATGAGATCACACAGAAGCGCGCATGCACACACACATCTCTTCTCTAACAGCTCTTAGAAACCACTGGTGTGTTTTCTCTTACCATTGTTCCTTCTCTGCCTTCTTTTAAAATACTAATTTAGAAATTTAATATTAAATTTTAAGAAAAAAAAACCCACACTGATCTCTTGCTGTTATTCTTTGGAAAGCCTTAAAGCAACTACTTTTATTAGGAAAAGAACTTGCCCAACGGAAGCTGCACTTTAAAAAGACTAAGCAAAACCTGGGGATTTAGCTCAGTATCTCAAACAGTAAATAAAAGCTTTTACCCAACTGAGAAGCCCAGGCAACTCCTACTACCAACGAGAACATGGTCATTGACTTTACTGAGATTTAGATAGGGCTCGGGAAGGGAAAGTCAGCTTTCAAATGCAGAGGCCTCCTGCACTGACTTTTCGTGGGGCTTCATTTCTGCACCAGTCACACTGAGACTTTGGTTAAATGAGGACCTGAGGCTGGACAGTAGTTCAGTAAAGCAGATGGGTCAAGTGAATTAACAGCAGACACTCAGGCTTCAGGTGACTTTGTCTAAAGCCTTGCAAACAGATTTTAAAGCTCTCCCTTCTCTTCTCATTAAGGCTGACTGATTAACAAGCCAGTCTCGAATTCAAAAGCACAGATAAAACTATTCTCTGACCATGTAATGCATCACATCAGGACAAAACCCAGTATTTTTAAACTCATCAGCTTGATGCAATATTTACTTCCTCGACTTTGATCTCAGCATCTCCTCTGACGACATCAAATTCTTGGTTAATTCACACATGACAGAAGGAAAACCAATTTCAGCTGTATTGACTAAGTATCTTTTTTTTTTTCCATAACAGCTCACATCTTTACCGATATAGCAACAAACCCTTTGCCAATGCTTTGGAATGAAAGTTCCATCAGGTATATATGTGCAAGTGTGTTGATGGTCTGGTCTGTTGAATAAAAAGCAAACCAATCCCCAAAACAGAGCACTGAAACCATTACGCATTGAAAACGAATACTGTACACATCCACTACTTCCCATACATAAGTCAAGAGTGTAGTATCCTTTGAAAAAAATTGTTCCTCAAAAGAAACCCAAAAAGGTGGAGTTTTTTTAGTGTTATGTTCAGTAAGATAATGTGGGCATGTGTTGGAAATCAGAGCTTGGAAATTTTTTTCAATTTTTTGTTTTTATAAGGCAAGAGGTTTATGTTCCAGAAGAATAGGTGGGCTAAAGAATGAAGAGATGTATTGAAAATGACACATTCTTTCAAGTTTCATTCTCATTTGACATACATATTACAAAATAAAGATTTTTAAAAGTGCTATATGCTTTGTAAGTCTCATCACAATATGTAAAGCAAAATTTTACACCTGCTGCCTATGACAAAATGTTAGTGGCAGTGTTAGTGGTAAATTAGACTCTAGCGCTCTCATTTCCCTCAACATCTGGGACAACTTCCTTTATCATGCTTAAAGAACAAACAAACAAACCTCACTCTACACATATTCCAGAATCATTTAGAGTCCTCTTCTAAAGTAACAGACTCCATGAAGCTGATGACAGGTCACTAGAGGCTTGCTTGATACCAAACCGAAGGTTCTTTCTACCTGGTATCCTGTGGCTCTTCGATCAGCCAGTACAAGAGACAAAACGTTGAGAGGTATGCAACCACGATGACACTGACAGATATGCCAAAGGGATTTAAAAAAATTCCAACAAAAAACAAATATAAAAAAATTCATCTGCCAGCCCTCAGCTGTTAGCCGATTTTAAAAAGGTAGAGCAGTCTGCAGTAAACAATGATATTTTAAATCTTCAAGGATGTACAGAAACACTCCTCCCACTCAGCGATCAGACATGAAGGATTTCTGCAGCACAGTCTTCTGGCTCTGTGTAATGCGAAGAGTTTGTGTCTGAATGGTGAACCCCAAACATTTCTTTACTTTCGAAGTTTGGCTCCATTAGTGCAGGTTTTTCAAAAATACTCTTTTTGCTAGTTTCTGGACAGTTTTGTACATATATTACTCGGTTATAAGCTTTAAGTCTCTTCCATAGCTGTACGTACACTTTGCATTGTACATACATGAACAGAAGTCCTCCAGTGAAACCAATGGCCACAACCACCAGCTTAGTCCAAAACGGCCACTCTAGAATCCCTGGAAGAAAGAAAATAAAAAAGAAAGAAGAAAAAGGACTTGGTCAGTATTGGCTGGACTACATTGGATCTCTCAGAAACAACCTGCAAGGAAACTGTCACAGAGTTTGGGCCACGCAAACTGTTCTTATTTTGCCATTTTTCTTGTTTGGCTTTTCCCTCCACCCCTTTCAAGTCAAACACATGCAGACTCCTACTTGACAGATCACATTTATTCTCACCCATCAGAGGAAAAACAAAACAATTGATTCTCTGTGTCTGAGCCCTTGTGCAGCACAATCACAGAGTCAAGTCAACAGCCAGCAATATATTTACACCTGTTTTTAAACAAAAGTTGAGTTAGATTCTTAAAGGGATTCTATGGCATGGTGATTCACAGGTGAGCCATCTGATACCATCTATAGGCAGTGATGGTACAAGCTTGCCCCTGTGCAGATGTGTACACACACACACGCACGCACGCACACACAGACACAGACACACACAGACACAGACACACACAGACACAGACACACACAGACACAGACAGACAGACACACACAGACACACACACACACACTCTCTCCACAACCCGCCAGCTCATTACGGCACCACCCAGGCTTATAATGCAAGCGGACGAAGGCAGCACTCTAACATGTACTAAATATTCACAGTATTTCTCCTATTCACCTTCATCTAATGTATTGATTGGCTAAAATAATCTGGAGATGATAAATCTGTTAAAGCATATACTTTTCATTATCAAATAGAAAACTTACACTGAAAGGCAACAGTGTTCACCATACACAGAAGAGATGGGGTTGGATGGAACAGAAATGAAAATATTTCATTCAAAGTAGCTTCCTGACTGAAGTCATGAACAATCAAACTACAGCCCAAACAAGCAATGACAGGAAACCTGTTCAGTTTGAAGTGTGATTCTGCTCTGAAGAGACTGTAACAGCTCTGTGGGTTTACAGGTTTACTGATGATCGGCTGCCTCCCCAGATGACATTCTTCACTCACCACCAAAATACTTTCTGCCTGCACACCCAGCTGGCATGCAGTGCTCTGTAAGCCAGGACAGCTTCCCTTCTGATGGCTCCCAACCTTGGTAGACGCCCCTTCCCTTCTATTCCCAGCTTTAGGGACAGCTCAGCTGCCTGAGAAACACCTCTGTAACATCTGCAAATTTACAGCCCAGCACACCCAGGTAAACAGATTTCAGTTTGGTAAATTTACAGTGGGCATACTAAAGAAAGCCTGATATTCAAGAAGTTAAGACATCTCTGCAACGGAGTGGCAGCCACTACATGAATTGCAGTGCAGTTTAGATTTAGGTTCCTCTTACTTCTTCTCCTTTTAAAAACTCTTCTGCTTTTGCCCAGTTAAAAGGTAGCCATAGCAGCAAAGAAATGCTAATGTCCTTATCTGCTCAGTATGTGTTCCAATTCAAAACTAAATTAGCTAAGACAGTGCAATTTTGTGTCTGGCTACAGTGGATTAGCTCTCATATCTGTGCATTTCACAACTGCAAACTAAATTGACTTGAAATAGACTTGAAAAAGACTTAAAAAGCACCCACAGATGAATTTACACTGGTTTAACCACATAATTTTAGAACTGTGCTTTTAAACCAACTCAACCTCAGGCTAAAGCCAACTAGTCTAAGCATCACCTGCAAACTCATGCTCTGCATCCTCTCTGCATTCAGGATGAATGATTATTCCAAGAGAATAAGCAGGAAGAAAAGCAAGTAACATACCAGTAGTCTGTCCCTGTTTAATCTCTTCAGCTGTCCTGTCTATCAGGACGTAGAGAGACCACACAACGCAGGTGATGGCAATGATATGGAATGTTACAGAGCACATGATCTTCCTCCTCTCGCTGGCCGTCATCTGCAGCTTCTCCCACTGGCAAGAAACCCAGAAGCAGAGCAAGAGATTAGGGGCTTGTTGTAGCTACTAGAGAGTATAAACAGAGAACATTGATAAGAACAAAAAACAGGCTGAAGACCAGTTGCCTCCTAACACTGATTTAACAAGTCAGATGGCTTTGTTGCTTCGACCACAGCATGTGGGTGACGGCTAGCAGCTCGCCCTGCTGTGACGGGAGCCATCCTGGCACTGGATGAGACCTCCAGGGCTCAGCTCCCACCTCGGCACAACCTCATCGCAACCTGCTGACCCAGGCTGGGGCAGCTCCAGCACAGAGGGACCCTCACGCGAGGCCTTCTGCAGCGCCAGCGAGCTGGCTCCTCGGTGTGTTCCCCACCCAACGACGGGTACCCAGAGCGGAACATCCTGAGTGGCAAAGGGGACCTTTGCTTGGGCAGGCGTTCAGTGAAAGTGGGACATGATCCAACTGAGCAGTACGTGTAAGACATCTCACGCTGAGCTCTGTTATCGAGTCCACCGGTGCACAGTCAAGGCTGTTTAGCTCTCACCCCTATCTCTGGGGGTTTCATTCATTCTTCACGTATATTTAACACTACTTAGAGCAGCGACACTTGTATTTTATTTTCAGTGTTTCAAGTGCACTTAATACGCGCGCTCTAATATACAGTAGAACAGAGATGACAGCTTTTGTAAGTGAGAGGACACAAGAGATTAAATTCCCAGACCTGCATCTATCAATAATGTTTGTATAGCCCAAACAGAAACCACAAAGTCAGGCTGCTGTCATTTAGGAAAGATACAAAGAAACTAGACTATTATTATAGATGCTTCTAATATGCAAGGAATTGTTCAAAACTAGTTTTTATTTTTTTACCTGAGACACCCAGAAGCTTTTTCATAAATTATCTTTTGGCAATTTCCCCTATGTATAGGATGCAACTTTCTGCATGTGGGATACACATCCCTCAGCATAAGATCAGCTTTTCTCACACCTGCACAAAATATATGCTGGGGCACATAAGCTTCTCACACATACTTATGTGTTTCTAGAAAGGTGCATTTGATGTCTCCTGGAATAATTTGTAGAAAAGGAGGACTGTGAGAAGGACAAAAAACATGGAACAGAGCAAGGGCCTGACTGGTACGTTTGAGATTACTCACTGCGTTGAATTATTGTTGCCACTGCTACAAATACAAGAATGGTTGAAATATCAAACAGAGACTTTGTGACGCTCTCTGCATTGACAACCATCTCTTTGGCCAGCCCAAATCTTATCTCTAGTTCTGTGGCCATCCAAATCTCATTGTGGCACAAGAATTGAAGACTTTGATCAACGACATGCTAGATTCATAACATGCTAGAAAGCTATGTTCTTTCAGTCTTCTTAGACTGGATAAAATGTTCTTTTGGACGTTGTATTTTAAACAGATAATTTTTTTTTTGCATCTAAACAAAGGTGTTTACTTTTGATAGAAAGTATAAATTAATAAAAGTCAAGAAGTAAACATGTGAAATCTATTTGTAAATGCTTTTACAGAGCCACAATGACTTGTGTTTTGACTAATTTATATTTCTCTTTTCTCTTCCACGGCTTGAGCTTCTCTACTGGACAATACATCCTGTGAATTACTGGGCTCCACAGTCACCAAACCAATCCACACCACCTCATCTCTTCAAGAGATACGACTGCACAGCAAAAGGGAAGATACTCTGCAAACTATGCACTAGCCCAGAGAGGAAACTAGAATCTGTAGGTCTCTGATGTATTTTTCCAGTGAAAATCATCAGCAGATCTGGGCTTTGGAAGTGTTATCAAAACAAAAAATACAGTAGAAAATTTAAAATTTAATGTCTTCTTTTTTTTCCACTGAAAATTTAAAATGAAGCATCCCTCTCTTGAATCCTCTCACCTTCACTTGAATTGTGAAATGTTTTGTTTCTCATCCTCTTCCCTTAGCTGCAATGCAAGATTAAGATGCTGAGAAAGTTTAATTCCATTTCTACCCTAGGGACAAGCACAAGCCCTATTATTAGTCCCATCCTGTTCATAATCACTAGTTTCAGATCATTTTCTCCTGACTGACAGGGTACTATAAAGGCTGAGTTGAAGATACAGAGGCAGCTTATCTTCTGGCTGCCGCTGAGCCTCTAAAAAGACTTTTTTAGATATATTTCAGAGGAAATCCCTTCTTCTCCTTCTTTTTATGGCTCTGTCCCTACCTTCTGGCATCTGATCTCTTTCCTGCAGATGATGTGCTCAGATATAACTAATGATGACGACTGACTAATTTCTGAAGGTGCCCAACAGCTTATTCTCACAGGGCACAAATATACAGAAAATGTTTTCCACCCACTCCAGACAGAGAAAGCACAGAAAAAACAGCAGCTGATGATTGCCAACTGTATCAACCCTTTTTATTTGGGATTCTCTGTAGTAGTTGCTTTAATGTCCTATGTCTGTGCTGTGCAAAGTATTGTCTGTCACAGGGCTACCAAGGAATGATCTGCAGTTCTTGGAAGGCAACGATTCACCACAGTCACAAGCAGAGGTCGTCCCATCGACTGGACATGCTAAGCTATATATTTTGCAGACTGTACATCTCCATAAAACAAACAAACAAACAACAACGAAAATGAGAGGTGTTTGAAATCTGCTGTATTTTCTGCCAGGAATCGCTTTTAGGAACTGGACAAGTTCTCACAACGGCTTTTGGATGGCTGCCGTCCAGGTGCCCTACCCTACATGATTTAGGCTTATTATAATTGAATTTAATATTTCTCATTTATTCTAGTTCCAGACTGAGGTTACTGTTATTAACCTCTTCCACTTTGGTAGACATGGCAAGATTTGTGCGCATCAGTGACTTTCATCTCAAAATTCTGATGGTAAGGACCAACTGAAATTGAAAGCCCAGAGGATGTGGGAGAAAAAGGATACAAGCACAAAACTGGCCATCACAAGCAGTGTTTATTAAGTACCTGTACTTTAAGTCACCAGATTTATGAAAGGTACTTCTCTGTAAAACAAAAATACAGGTTACAGCAACCTGAAGTACTAAAACTTAGTCATTCACAGTCTAAGAAAAGGTGAAAATGAACACATATTTATTGGTGAATGTCTACTTACACGGCAATATTTTCACTAAAATAGGTTTGCTCCCTTAAAAACAAAAAAAAAAGCTACAAGTTTTAACCAAATTACACTCAGAAAGTGTGTTTTAAAGTAAGTTTAACCTGAAATTCTCATATTTTCAAGAGAACTTAAAATCTCTGTAGATCTTGGAGTAGCAAACTAAAGCAGGTAACAGTAATACAAACCCCTATATTTAAAAAAAAAAAGGTGAATAATTACACAGCGAATACCTTTTTCATCAGTGTTAAAATGCAACTGTAAAGAAAAGTATCAGTTGCCGCATGCACATCTGTGCATGTATGTTTACACACAGAGAGCTGCTGGGCTACAATAGCTAACTCTCAGATGTTGAGTTTGCCAGACTGCTTTTGCACCTATACAAAAGTTACCAGACTTACTAAGGAGCCAGGATTAACACGTGGTGGGTGCTGTGGGCTCATGGGCAAGGACAGCCTCTTTTCAGAGTGGATCTGTTTAACAAAGCACTTCCTTACGGAAGCAGGTCTTGCGCCTACCTTTCGCAAAGGCTTCAGTTTTGTCTCCATGATGAACTCATACTTGCAGAGTTCGCAGCATCGCGTATCTGAGCTCTTGATCCATTGCTGCAGGCAGGCTTGGTGCACAAAATGAAGACTTCCCGTGCAGTGACAGGGGGTAATCAAAGGGCTCTCATCATCTCCTTCACAATGACATATCCTGAATCAGAAGCAAAGCTGCTCATTAGGAGAAGAGGAAGCAGAAAGGATGTGCAAGAGGTATGTAATATCTGCGATCATACACGGTTGTCCATTGAGGATCCTGAGACATACATATCAAAGGAATGTCATATCAAAGGAGCTAAAAACTAAAGAACTCCACTGTTGCGCAAGCACATACACAGGTACAAAATAACGGAGCACACACACTGCTAACTAGACAGCTGCTTTCTAACAGATGAGGGGGACACACTGAGCCTGACAGAAAAGCAGTACTCAAAACAAAAAAAACCACCAGGGTAAGAAATGACAACGCTTCATCTAGAACAATAGCACTTAACTTAAAATACCATTTAAACAGATCAGACAGCACTTCTCAAGACAAAATACGCACAAAGAGGTACAACTACTCGTGGATTATGATCTGAAACAGAAAATAAGATTCCCAAACCAATGATGAAACAGCCCATCCCAGTACCATGAAGAGTTAATTTAGACAGCCTGCATTTTGCACAAAAGAAGTGATTATTTCTAGTGCCAATTGCTGAGTGACAGATCCACACTGCAAAGCTACAGCACTGACTCTCCCCAAAATACACCTACTCTAAACAGGACTAATGGTTTTGCTCTCCAATTCTTATTTTGCAAGAGCTGCTAAGGAAGCATCAGCTCTGCAAAACTCACCATTTCCCTCACAGACTAACTGTGCAGACAGCAAGGACATCCGATACAGTGTTACTCTCAAGTGCTGGCATTTGATTTCCGGCTTCAATTTATACACAACCCTTGGGTTGCATCAAACATCACTAAGTCCTTCTAGCCATGCGGAAGAGGTCATGAATTGAAAGGGGGATGGTAAGGAGCTCAGGGAATGAATATAAGTCACTAAGCATATGTGAAGTATGTCCTGGCATGCTGCCATCCCTGTCTATTAGTGAAATCTCTTACTGATGTGTAGCATCTTGCCTCTTGCGACCTTGCTGATAGCTGGCAAGTGGAAATGAAGGAGTGGGTGGATTACAACAGCGTCTTGCTGATGAAAAGCCAGTTTGGAACTAGATTTTGCTGGTAATGAGGAGGGAAATCAAATACTATTAGCAAGTGCTAACAAAGCCAACTTCAGAAAGTGCAGTCAGAGAGGAGAAAGATTAGGATAGTAAAGGGATGGGACATTTGCTCCTGTACTTGGTGACTCCTACTCCTCAGCCACATTTTGCACCTGGGATAGGGCAGGTGTGCAGGCAAGCCACCATGAAGCCAGTTCGGAGCTGGTTGTTCTCACCACTTGTGCATGATTAATCCTCTGTGGTTGGAACAGGGACACCCATCCCTTTTAGACCTCACGCTATGGACATCACACACACCCACCACTACTACCCGGTGCTCAGATCCCCCTTTTGACTAAGGCAACCAGAAAGCCCTTTACAAATAAAAGAGTGTGGTGGGATACAAACTATGAGGAAAAGACAAAAGAACCCAAAGCCCTAGAAACTTAAGCTATATTGACTCGACTTCAGTAGAAATTTTCAAACAGTCTGTTTTCCTCCTGACTCCCCACCCTTTGGTTAAACCAGCAGTGACTATGCTAAGACATGCTCAGCTTGGCCTTTAATATGTGTAGCTGGTTCTCTCATGATATTCCCAGTTTGGGCACTGATAAGAGAATCCCAAACATGAAACAAATGGCAAGAGAATTTATTTGACTCCAAAGGAAATTCTTTTGTTTAGTAGCCTTGTTAAGTGCATCAGAGGGTTGCAGGACAGCAGAGAGAAGGCTGCATGCTTCAAATCGCACATATTAAAGCAAGGTGACGAGGTGAAAGAACAGACAGAAACAGCACAAGGGCAGGGAAAGCAAAACAGTCACCACCACACATGGGAGGGCTCAAAGGTAGGCGGTTCGCTGGAAAACCAACCTGCAGGTATCCCCCGATGTGGACACAGGGGAGAGAGGGGGGAATTTTTCTGAGAGGGGGGAAGGGCAGTCAAGGTCACTGTCCTTCTCAACTGAACAGAGCGGCGCCCGCTGCTCTTTTGTTTTCAGTTTCACTGAGGTGCTGTCTTCAAAGACGTCATCGTCTCCCATATCATCAGAGCAGAAGTCCGTGCTCTCCACCAGCACGCTGGAGGATTTCTCAGCTTGGAAGTGACTGGAATAGCTCTCCAGTTCGTGGAACTTATGCAGGCTGCTAGTGCTGGAGGTGTGGGAGAAGGAAAAAAGGTAACGCAACAGCTTTTTGCTCCTTGAGGTGTCATGGTCCACTTTGTCCTCCAGCAGGGGTATATGTACAGCGCTGTGGTTCTCTGCTCCTCCCGATGCACTTGAGTAGTTCGAAAGGGAAGGGATATAGGAGTGCTTAGAACTGCTAAAAGAAAGAGGCCTGAGATTCAGCGGTTTCCTCTCTTTAAGATGAAATTTGTTAATCCTTAAACACTGCTCTTGAGTCGGGCTCAATTTGCCTTCTGAGCGAGTTCGCTCCACATAGTCAAAGCACACACTGGTGCTCTGCGCCTTCTGGTCCACGTCATTGAGTGACTTGGAGAATTTCAGCGTACGGGTGGGCTTTGCGTTCTTAGCAGACCTGAGTGCCTGGCCCCGATCCTGCCCACGGGAGTTTCTTTTTGCTGCATGTAACGTATCCTGACAGATTACTGTCACAGTGACCCCTTGTGTCAGAGGGCTCTGGCAGTGAGGATTTTTCAAGACAACAGCAGACTGCACTGGACTGTGATGACAACACTCAGAAAACACTGCACTGGAACTGCATGCAGAACAGTGGAATAAAAGCACAGAAAGTAAAAAACGATTACAAAAGAGAACACGTATAATTAAAGGTGAAGAAATGAGAATTACAGCTAGTGTGGGAATGGCAAACATAGCAGGGCCAGTCAGTGGGATTCAACGAAGCAGTGTTAGACGGCAGTTGAGTCAAACAAATGGGATGCTTCATATAGCAACCCCACGTCGCTTACTTCCCCATACACGTGCTTTTTCAGTTTTGTTTTCTCTTAATTTGAACCTTGCACAAGCCTCACTGTAGCCATGCAAACACCACACTTTACCTGCAGATGTCCTGGTTGGATGGTGTAACAGAAGTCCGAGAGAAGCTATGCGGAGCAGAGATGGAGGTTGGACTTCCAGCCTGTAGTGAAATTAAAACAAACAAAAGCAAGTCACAACTCAGAAGAGCTTGGTATGTGTAGTCATCACCTTCAGGTTTAAACACAGCATATGGAGTCAGATAATCACTCTACATCAGATATTCAAGCGCTAGTTGTAAGAAAGTGACTTTACTGTCCAGTGCTAGAAAGAGAGGTCACACAGCCTCATCCTTGGAAAAGTAGTAATCAGAACAGCAACGTTTTCCCCCAAGGTCAAATGCAGACATCTCTGGAGCGGAACCTGCCACCTGTCAAACACTGCACAGAACAATAGCTCAGGAAATGAGCAATGCTATGGTAATTAGAATAATTAGAAGGAGGTGTGTGTATAGACTAGTCAGAATTTAGCTACCACATAATAGCTAATCCTTCCACTTATAATGATGACAAGAGATTAGAGGTTTGGTTTTTTTTTTTTCCACAAGACAGAACTGTCAGTAATTCAGTAAGTCTGAATTGGGGACTTATTTTCTGTACTAGCGCACATGAGCACCATCTGCCAAAACAGACCATTCCCTGAAGTACTTTTTGTACTTTGCTGGGCACTTCATCCTACTCTTACCCTGACAGGGTCTTCCACCTACTTGGAGAGAAGGTGTGGCAGCAGTCATAAGACCCAAGGAGATCACAGTGAGAAACAGAATAACTGAAGGATTAAGAATTCAGCTGAACTAACTCAGAAAAATAAAGCTAAGCTCTTGGCACATTTAACACTTAATAGACAAGCCTCTAAAATCAATACAGTAAGAATGATCACTGCCCTAGAGTTGGGACTCAATGGGTCATTATTATAAACCTTTTCTGTAGCTGTATTCTGCAGGTCACTAACAGAAACTTCTCAAGTCTACCTAGTGGTTGTGGTGAGGAGGACACCTGTGTTGACAACCCTGTAATAGAGAAACTTTAAACCCAGTTCTCCCATGTTCCACAGCTGCTGGATAGCCTGTGCCACTCACCCACCGCTGCAAAATGCTGCTTGCATTTCAAAATTTAAACAAAAGGTTTACAGCACTTTTGATTTACAAAGCTAAGCCTGAAACCCAGGAAGGAATGATACAATCAGCACAACCCAGGAAGGAATGATGCAACCAGCACAACAACAGAAGTGTCAACACCATGCTGGACTTCACAAAAACCAGCACAGGCAGCACAGACCTGTGCCAGGCAAGTGCAACCAAACCAGACCAGGAGAGACCTCAGGTCATAAAAGGTGTGTTCCCACAAAAACAGGCTGTGTCCAGCCCTGTACTTGAGCTTGAGACGTCACAGCTAGCTCTGTCATCACTGCTTCGATAAACGCTGGTCATGGCGCAACACACACTGTACCTGGCTCAGAAGTCTTCAATTCTATACTTAATTTAAAGCCCCTACAGTATATTTAAGCATGGCTGCTGCAGGCTTGTACACTCTCGTAGCAAAAGCATTATTCTTTGTCACACAATATACTCTTCTTTCTTTGTGAAAGAAGATGGGTATACTAGGATACACATGCTACGCTATAAATATAGATACAACTGTCATCTTCCGTGTTACAGGACTCATCTGTTAAGGTGGTGTTTCTCTAGCCAACAGCACTAGAGAGAGCAATGTATCTGGCCTCACATTGCAATGTGTCAGGTGCACCAAGCCTGAAAAAACAGGTATCCATTTACAGCTGAGTCTGCAAGAGTCGAGAGTGAGACTCAAACACATACCTCTTGATCCGTAGCGAGACACTTTAACTTATTTCCCATCCAATCTAGCAAGGTACGTGTACAGAATAAAAACCAAGAGAAAAACCTTGGGCCAGAGAGCAAATTGAACTGTAACTGTGACAAAACAAATTAGACTTAAAGATCAATTATTGGCTTTATCCTGGAAATTATGGTTCTTTACGTTTTATACCACTCTCACATGATAATGAGATAGGATGCTGATCATACAGTGAGGTGAATTCAAGTATTGCTTGGAAATTTGCTCTCTAATTGATGCTTAACTTCTCATAAAAGCAGGTACATCTCTGACTTCAAATGCTATCTTTTAAGAAGAGCTTGTGCAGTATGTTTTTTTAAAGACTGGCAAGTTAGCAAAAACCTGACACACTATAATTTGCTGCTATAATTATGCAAATAAAAATTAATAAGACTTAAATAATGAATTATTTTAAAAGACATATTTAGCAATCTTCTAAAAACAAAATATTGAACCAGTAAAACACGTTGAAAAATATTGAACCAGTAAAGCATGTTGCATTCTGCCATGGAAACATAGCCATATATTATTGAAACAGAAGTCACAAATCAATTAATAAATCTGTCTCTGGTTTTATGTTACGAGTAAATCATATAAGATAACATGCTTAGAATGAATCTAATTTCTCTACTCCTGTACTTTGACAATGAAGCTTTGAAAAAAAAAAAAAGAAAAAAGCAGTATACATGATGCCACAGTTTAATAGCAGATGTCTAGATTCAATGATCCAAATTTTCCCTTTCAAAATCATGTTACTAGTTTCTTGATCCAATTGCCTGGCACCAAGACAGTGTCAAAGTCTTGCCACTTGAGAAATCAAAAGGCTGGGACAAACAAGAAATTGAGGAATTTCATTTGCATTTGAAGCTTACTATTCTATTTCTAGATGCCAGCACTGTTCAGGACAGCTTGCAAACACCTCACATTGAGGCACATTTTCTTTTCCTCCTGTCTTCCTGCCTCTAAACAGAAGGTCATTTGCTCTATCTTCATACATAATGCAAATACAACCAAAATACGGACAGAAGTTAACACACTTGGAAAGGCACCACAAAGTAGAACAACAAATCATTGGAGGAAGTTATGCTCCACCCTTGGTTTCAGCTAACGTAAACTGTGGCTACCACCAAAAGCCATACTGCCAGTCCCTCAGTTTATCTTCCCTTGCTCCCATGCTTTTTGCTCATGAAACCATTTACACAGCTGCAGTACTAATCAGATTAGGATAGCAAACTGAAGCAAAACTAACGACCTCTTTTCCTCAACTTGCCTAATGCCAGTCACTTCCCTGAGCTTCAGCTGCTGGAGGAACATCAGTCAGTTACAGCAATGAGTTAAAGCAATGAGCCTCTAATGGTGAGACAGAACTCATTGACAAGAGAAGAGCACAGTAAAATTCAAGCTGCTGCCAAAAGCTCAAGAAGTGAGTTCTGCCAGTTCTAGAAGCAGAGGTGCATGCAGCTGGCGCTGGCCAGTCCACACAGCTCACCGGGGTTTACTGGCTCAGATACAGCAGCATCAGGCAGAGAGGTGCCACAGAAAAGAAGAAACACTGGCAGCCTTAGACCAAATCAGGGCCAAGAAGAGACAAAGCAATGGGTGAATGCAGCAGAGAGGCAGATTCAGCTAGCTTGGAGCTCTGGCATTGCTCCCATGCAAGGCTCAGCTCTGAGGAGGCTGGGAAAAAAAAAAGCAATCAAAGCCTTCACCACTCCATAGCTTCTGGCATCCTTACTGCCCCAACAGCAGCACCTTTGGTTGAACTGGTTACTTGCAATGGAGACAGGAGTAACACGTTCCAAAGCACTCTTTATCATAGGAGGTTTCTGCCATATTGGTTCCGTGATGGGCAGCCTAAGCAGTAAGAGCCTCAATTCGACCCATCTAAGCCCAGAATCACTGAATCTCTGTGGACTTTCATGCCGTTCTCATGGAGCAATATCACCTCTGATGACAAGCCTTGGTGCTATGTCCTAGTGAGTTACTCTGTACAGCCCGACTGGTTACCTAAAATAGCTCAGGACTAAAGGTCAATAGTTAGTTAATTGTGTATATTGACGTTCCCATCTAAGGCAATTCAGGGAGGTCACAGCGTGGCCTTCTGCACTGGTGGTTACATAATCACGGCAGCTCTGAAGGCAGCAATCTCTGGAAACCTACAGCTCCCTGGAGGGCTGCCATCAGAAAGATATATATGTCTTTATATATATATTTATCTTCATATATGTGTGTGTGCGCGTGCGCATATATATATATGAAAATATGCATATATATGTGTGTTACCACAGGTAGTTGTTCTCATTCTTGCCCCCACTCCATGAACAGTGTAATCTGCTGGTGAAAGAACTCAGCCTTTTCTGATTATCTACTCGTGATTACATGCTGCACACCAAAAACCAAAAAAAAATCCCCTGCCTCAGAAAATAAAGTAATCTTTGAAGTGAGCCTTAGTGAACACGTCAATGGCTTGGGTATATTCCCAGATAACCTGCCTATCTGAGATGGTACTTCTGAGTGTAGTTGCTGTTGTCTCACTCTGAGCTGCACTTCAGTACTAGCAATTATACATCATTTTAAAGAACAGGGCCTGTCACATTCTAAAAACCTTATTAAATTATTCATGGATGGCAAAATGTTAGAAACAACTCCAGAAGAATTCTTCCACTGATTGGGAGAGTCTGAAGCAAGCGGGAAAAAAAAAAAAAGATTTTGCCCCACACCTGCAAACTTCATAATTTGTAGGTGCCACATGAATAGCGCCAGTACTGTGGCCCTACTATTTGTGCTACAAAAACTCTGTAGAAGTCTCAGCTAAGGAGCTGCAACTAACCTAACATACTAAGCATTACACACATTTAATAATAGGGAACACCTCTTCTTCGGGCAGAGAAAGAGAAAAGCAGCACAATTTTAAGTCTTTTACTCAGGAGGAACTGTAGCACAAGTCACTTCAGACAAATAGAGCAAGCAATCAAACACTCCACAAGTCAAACTCCAGCCTGGCATTTTGATTGTGGGTTTGCCTTTATTTTACACTGTGATGAATGTGTTTCAAAACCATGCTTTTCTGCTGCAATAAATATATATATATATAAGGTGTGTATATATATATATAAGGTGTGTATATATATATATACACACACACATAAGGTGTGTGTGTATATATATATACACATAAGGTGTGTGTGTATATATATATACACATAAGGTGTGTATATATATATATACACACATAAGGTATATATATATATATATAAGGTAAGAGAGCAATAAAAATCCTAAAAGGCAGCTGCACCTACTGCCAAAAAGACTGATGCTAAAAGATGTCTCACGTACCACTACACCATTGCAGCCATTTCTGTCTGTCTCTACTCCCTGTAAAGAACAATGAGAGAACAGCGATGGTCTTCTCCACCAAGCCAACTCCAGCTACCTCTGGGGATGAAAGACACACAGCTATCCGTAACAGGTGTTATCTAGGTGAAGGTATTTTCCATCACTGCCCTGCAGCTGCCCTACCCCAAGCACAAGAAGTGATCAAGGCTCACTGTCTTTAATCCCCAACACCCACCCCAAGCAATCCTCCTGGACTGTCACTTTTTTTTTCAGCAGCGAGATCACAGTGCTGCAATTTGTAATGGGCCACTGGGAGTTTTGTTTGAATGAGATTTGTCTCTCCTGATATTAACACATCACAACGACGAACGCAGCAGAAGCACATGGGAAAGACAGACTCAGGGACAGTTATCACATCCTGTCTTTCAGAAGAACTCATTGCCAAAAAGCTATCTTCTCTCTCATACACAGGATCCATTTACATATGTATTGAGAAGTCAAGGCTGCTGCTACACATGCGCACAGCTGGCACTTATCTTGCATGGTACACCTCCAGGGACAGCAAAGTCCTAGGCTCTGCTTCCCTCTTAGTTTACACCACAGAAAACAAGACCAACCACCCCGCACCTCTTCCTTTGGCAGGACAAGTATATGTAGCCATCTAGGAAAGAAAACAACAGTGAAAAAAAGGCACCAAGTGCTACCGCAAGGCACTCCATAGCTAACCTGGCTAGTTTTCAGACAGGGAAAGAACACCTACAAAGAGACCCAGGGAATCTGACTCTGTGCCACCCCTGCCCCGTTCACCTCTCCTCCTTTTGGCAGGGGGAGCCCCATTCCTGTCTCATCCACAGTGGCAAAATTCAGTTCTGCTGCTGTGCTGAGAAGTCCTGAGCCTGGGCTGAAGGCAGGCAGGGAGGTCTTGATTAATCCCAAGGGACACATCCATCATTTCACTCGAGCCACTGCAGAAAAAAAATACAATCGCTTGGCTCCAGCCATCCACCAGACTGCAACATATTTGTGTTTTTATGCTTTCCACAAGTGCTATATTCCACATACACACTGGCTAACGGCTCTCACTAAAGTGCGCTGCAGCTGTCAAGTGTCCAAAGCTCATCTGTGGAACAGACGTGGTGGTTTCACTGCAGGCATGCCAAAGGAGGTCTCCAGCTGAACTAGCACACCCAGGCAGCAGTGGGACGAAACCAACCAGCCACACCGAGTGTTCTAACACCAGAGACAGTCAGAACAGGCCACCTACGGACAGAGTGGATGTTGTGAAGGGCAGATAACCCTGCTGACAGGCTGGTTTTGAAAGCTTTTCTTACATACCAGCATGGCAGGCTCAAACATCAGTAACTTCTGGTCTTTTGCATTAAATTCTCCCTACCAGACGTGTCATTTTGACTTCTGGTGCATACTAAAATCAGTGTCTTTAGCTGAGATAAGATGCATTATTAGAATGGAGAGTGGTTAAAAAAAATGGGGGGTGGGGGGCCAGGGGGGAAAGAAGATATGGAAGGAGACGCATCTGAAATTTTCAGGATGATCAACACCATATAATTTTGGCAACAATTTGACAGGAACCAGCAGTCAGCTGCTGAAGAACTTTGTTCTATACTGTATATAATGTATAAGACTCTAACTAAAATTACCTCTAGAAACTAGGCGTGAAGTTGAAGATAGCTTCCCCTCATTGTTCCTAAAGAAATCTAAACAAGGATTCTGGCAGGAGCTTTCTCTAGAGACACCGCAGCCAAAGACACTAGAGAAGTGAGGTTATCTATCCTTTCAAAAGCTCTCCAAGCACAATTCAACCTGCCTGTAGCACATATGTAGCACATACTGATTAAACCCAGTCACAACTGCACAGGTTCTGCAGGGAGAAGAAGGAGGAAAAAAAAAGAAATAGCTCTTTAAAATCTTCCTCAAAATACCATGAATGGACTGAGGAAATGAAAGACGAAAGGAAACTCCTGCAGATTCCTCCTTCGCAGGTTGCCCTCATACCTACAGGAAGTAAAAATCCAGCCCCAGGAGAGGGGATTTATCACAACACAGGAGACTGTCACACTCCTTACAAAGATGAGACTGTACCATGCCCCAGCATGAGATTACTTGCTCATGTGGGTGGGGAAAAGAACATACCTTAATCTTCACACTATATAATTTTTCCTTTATCCAGTAGCTCAGTAGAAGGACTTTTTTATTTTTTTAAAACAACTTCTCTTTCCCCATCCTCAGGCTCACGTACCTGTTCTGTTGAACACCTCTAAGCAGAATTTCTTTTCAGTAAGCCTTGGTCATCTGATAGACTACAGGACAGCTACGCTGTGCAACTGAAAAACCTGGACTCTTTTTCTACGGACGAACGCTCACTGAATCCATCAAAGCTTCAGGCAACAGTGGATGTGTGTATTCATATGCTTTTCTAAATCTGTTCCAAGCTGATGAATAGCCTAAATGGATTTTGAATTTCATAGCAAGCTTAGGCTACCACTTTCCGTTTGCACTGGCTGCCATTCAGCCCAAGAATAATTTAATGCTTTACAGTGCGCTTCTGCTCAAAAGATAAAACTGTGCAGGCCTTCAGAAAAGACAAAGCATTTACATTTTTTAAGGAGTGCACTTTTGATTCCTTTACTGTGATCGCAGTATTAGCATTTTCCAAGTTCACCCCTTAAAGGGCCATAAGACTACAAAGTGCTTCACCGCTGCACTAAAAACAGCCCTCCGGAGCAACTGGATGACAGGAACAGCACACAGATGACCTGAAGATATTTTCGTATGTCACATCATCAGTTTCAGGATATATCAGACACTTTAAACAATAACACTAATTTGAGGGTGCTTACAGACCAGCTTTGTTAGTGACCTCATTTAATTTGCTTGTAAGCACAATTCCCGTATCTAAGAGCAGAGGGCATGAATTACCACCACTGTGAAAATCCCTTTTTCAGCTGCTACCAGTAACTAGCTGTGTTTTGGGGTCAATTTCATCTATATTTAGAAGATGAAGCTTCTATAAAGCATAATTATTTCTTGGTGTGGCTTGTATGATAAAGGCACTTATCAGTGAACGGTGGCTTCTTGGCAAAAATGCTGGCATAGGGTAAAGAGCTGAGATGTGGGTCTGGGCTGTATACCCCCGTGCCAATCAGGGCTGTTTCAATCAGCATCACTGGTGCTTGAGCAGGGCAAGATGGGGATCAGGCCATGTCCAAGTCCCACAATTCAGCCTGCCTCCAACACTATTTTTTTAAAAAAAATTCAAAACAAACATAGAAAAGATTCCAGAAATTCAAATGTTTCACGTGGAGCAGATTTAAAAGGAGTGTTTTGATATATACATACCAAAAAAGCAAAGAAGGGCATGGAAAAATGCCACATCCCCCAGCGTGCAACAGACTGCACAAAACCTAATGGCACTGTATGAAGATCTTCCGACATCTTATTCTCTACTCCTTTTCCTGCTGCTTCTGGCTGCCAGCCTTAGCCAAGTATTCAGGTGATGATTGTTTTTTCTTGGCCTGGCCACATGTACTACATCTCTTAGCATCGGCCTCTTGGAGAACTGCCTTTTTGCCCCTTCCTCCAAAGGGATGGCTCCACCTTGACCCAACACTTGGGGCCTATGTTCAGAGAGGTCCTGCTACCTCTACCAGCTGATGTCATTTTCAGTGGCACCATCTGTCTGCCTCCCTCCTTGATCACTTTTAGCCCTAGGGCATTGCTTTCTTTGGTCACACAGAGTAACACAGCATCCTCTCTTGGCTGGAGGCTGAGTTCCACTCATATTACACTGCAATTGAGAGAAGTGGAAAGATACACAGTAATAATCACAGCAGGTTCACAATGACATATCAGCACCAGAAAGGCTCTGAATCAGGTGTCAGCGCCAAGCATTTGTAGCAGACTTGCTACATTGCTATGCTGTAAGCTAGATTTGGGTCAAAAAAATAGTAGTCCAAACAGTCATTTGCAGGAAGCATGATCATTATTTCTGTACACATGCATGCACACACATCAAAGTCTCTGGAAACACAGCATATAATTGATTAAACTCAATTTTGGTTAAATAGATCCTCTTAAAATGGTGTAGTATCAACAAGCTCTGCGGATTTCAGAAAGGGCTATACAGGCAGCCAAGCATTTCCATAGTTTTTTTCTGTTACATGTATTCAATCTACCTTATTGACCAGGTTGTTATACTATTGTAAAGAAACAAACAAACAAAAGCATTTTCCTATTAAACCTCAGAACTAATGAAAAATTTTCTGTGTACTCACGCTTCCATGCAGCATCCCACTGCTATAATCTTTCCTGTTTAGTCCTAACAAATTGTGTGCAACTGTCAACCCACCTGTAGACTGCAAAATGAATTGCTGCAGCTTAGCACTGAACTGCCTGGATGTGTAAGGCAGCGTTCAGACAGTATGAGACAAATCAGGGCACTGATTTCAGTGATGGGACTTCCACTTCTTGCGCTTGTCAGAAGCTGTGTCCAATAGTGGAGGCAGATGTACGGAATGGATCAGACACAGAGGTGACAGGAGCAGTAAGAACATCGACACCTCTGGGAAGCTCATGTTTGCAAACATGGACTGGTAAAGCTGACTTTTGCTCCCCTTGAGAACTTTAGTTTTTGCAACACAGAGGAATTACATTGAACTGTTTCAGTGTTTCAAGACAAGGCAAATATTGATGTGTCTCACTTGCCAGCACTGCGAGGGAGAGCTTTGCCAGAGTGCAAGGTCCTTCCCACTGCATTGTCACACTACCAGTTCTTGATGAATTAAGAATGAACTGTGTAGCTTCATATGGGTACTAAACTGTTGCTGCCAAAAGGATTGTTGTGCTGAATTTCAGACAAAGTACAGTGACAATTAATGATAAAACTATCATCTCTGCTAAACAACAACTGGAAATCCAATTAAGGGTCTCTAAGAAGAAAAGAGCTAGAGTAAGAAGGAACAGGCACAGTCCACTTTCACAAATGCACAGGTAAGAAGTTATATTTATATGGTATTTATTTCTAAACCCTTTCTGTGAATGCACATTTTCCGATTCTGAATGCAAAACACAATCCCACACATCACTCCGTGGTAACACCACCTTCAGCTTGGTGAATACCCTGTGCACTGCACAGTTGCCCTGCTCATTATTTAAGATACCCAGTATTTCTGCTCCAAAGGGAAAGTTGTCTGTTTCCATAAAAATCATAAATTAAGTGCAGCCACCACTGCCTCTGATGGAGATAGGCATGAAGAACTTCCTATATCCTGAAGTACCCAGAATAGAAAAATGGGACTTGAGCTTGTCACAGCCGTAACTACTCAGTCTCTCATTAAAAGTCACTATTACCAGCAACATCAACTGTGGCAATGAAGGGTGGAGGTTTATACACCCCATGAAAAATACTGGTCCACCATCACACTTTCGTGTGCATGAAGGCTTTAAGCAATTGTACTTGCGTAAGCATAAAGGTGTCAGACCTCTAGCTAATTAGAAATCTTATTTGTAATGCGGAAGTAGGAATAGGGTATGTATTGTAATGTTGTCTTGGACTGAAGAAATTTTTTTCCTAATGGCATAATAAAGCAATTGTGCTTTTGATGCATCCATCAGCTATACTGAAGTGTGACTAGAATGGGTAGTGCATCATACTTCTCTTACAAGATCAGGGCTTGTAATAGCAAACATTGTCATGCCCAGATAACAATGCATTTTATGGTGCTAACAATAATTCAGTGTTGAAGTGACAACAAAATAATGTTTAACCACATATCCAAAACATGTTACAGGATGCATGGCTATGCATATCTTAGAGAACATTACATCAGGTAGCTTATGGTATAAAAGAACATATTTGAGTGATGTTTTTGGAGCAATTTTCCCTCAAAGATAAGATCTCAGGCATCTGTCATCTATCTTGCTCCTACCAAGCTAAGGAGGCTGACAATGTGAAAGAGGAGACCTACTGTAGCTTCCATTTCATTTGACCTGTAAGGAGAGTCTGCAAAACACCAGAGAGTTCTAATGTTTCAGGAGTGATTATCAATGACAGACAGGCATAAGAAGCATCTTCTACTGGTCACATCGTCAAATATATCACCCTAGTTTTGAAATTAAATAAACCCCAGTATAGCCAAGTTTATCAAAGACTGAGTTACACCAAGCAACATACCTTTGAGATGTTACTGGAGCGGCTCACGGAATGCCCCAAAGCCTTTTCATTCTGAAAGAAGGAGAACAGGATCACTGCAGCAACAAATCACACAGTTATGAGGATATTTTAAAGCAGGTGCTAGAAAACACACTCCATGGAGAAAGTGTTACAGCTGTGGCTTTTAAGGATGTTGCTTCTTTTGACATCAGTCTGATTTAGGATAACCACTAAATTGCTTTGTATGCTTAACAAGGCATTACCTTGAAGAAAATCACATAGTTAAGACAGTACAAATTGAGAAATACTAGAACGACTTCTCTCTGAATACTGGCAGTATTTCTCAGAAGGCATCTGTTTTGGAAAGGATATTTCTCAGCCTGCTTCCTCTACATCTAGAGGCAAACATCCAATCACTAAAAATGAAAGCTATTCCTTAAAGAACAACAAAAGTATCACAGCGAGGTCTGGACACAATTGTGAATAACCATGTGCATGTAATTTCAGAAAGCAAAGCAGAAGTACAGAGGAACTTCACATTTACCACAGAACTCAGAATTAAACCGGAAATATCATACAAGATGGAAATGTAGAATCTGCAATTCTCAAAACTGGAATCAGTGTTGACTATCTGTTACTCACTTTTCAGTGTGCAGGCCCTGACTGATAAGGATGACAATCTTGTCTTCTACCAAAATAAACTGTAGGTTTCACAAAGACATTTCTTCCTTGAAGGTGTCCTGGTTTCTGAACACCAGTTTACCGTAAGTGTAACTGGACATGATTGCTTCACTGGGAAGAGGCTAGAAATGGCTCTTGAAAAACTTTTCCAAATAAAACCTAACAGGAAATACTTTTTTCTAAACAAATATTGCAAACAGGGCAAGTTATAACATCTGGTTACAGATTAATATCCATGTTCCTCTAAGTCTGTGGAGCTGGGATGCAAATTGGTTTAAGATTTAAACCCTCTGAAAAAAAGGGTAAATTTACCACTTTGTCCCACGGGTTCTATGCCGAGTAAGAGTTTCTAGAAGTGTATCTTTTCATCTAGGATTTTTAGGAATCAAACTCTTTCACCTTGATTCCTAAAAAGAATTTAACCTAATGGAGATATTTTGATAGCACCCTCTTCCAGTTCTCATTGGTACTGACTGATCAGACAGAGCTTGAGATCTTAAGTCCTGCATGAAACAAAAAAACACGAAACAGTCAACTGCTGTTACTCTTAGATCAGCTTAGATACAGCACAGTCCTTTCAGACCTCCTGCCTACAGTTTGTTACAATTCAATGACTAAAGCCCACATTAAGTCAGCCTGGCTGGCTGGGCACCCAGATGCTACATCAACACCTTGAGACCTCTGTGCTCTTCCTACAACACATCCCCAGAGCAACATCAAAACTTTGTGTTTACATTAAGAGTAGGCAAGGCAAAAGCTTCAGCAGGCTTTCCCTTCCCTACAACACTGGGTGCCTCTCAACACGGTCCAGGGCACTGCCTCAGCTGATATAAATTGCACTTCCTGCCTTAAACACGTGATAAAGTCAATACAGTGTTCTGAAATCCTCTGCATGTGGGAGTCTGAGTGCCCAGAAGGCAGTAAGATACTGTTTCAGAAGAACCAAGAAGCCACTAGGGAACTCCAGTTTTGACTGACGGCCAAACTAAAAATTAGCAAGGATCAGTTTAAGGTCTGGAATAGTTGTGGCCTAAATTATCATTGATCTGAATGCCAGATTTGCACACTGCAAAGCTGGGTATGATTTTCGAGATGACTATGAGCTTTTGTTACACAGCTAACAGTATTCCTGAAACTGAAACAAACACATACACACCCCCAAAAATATGGACATGATGCTTATGTGAAGACTAACATTGGATGGAACTACTGCCAGCACCAGCACGGCTCAACCATACAGGAAAGACTAGGCTGGTTTCATCCAAGGCAGTGTAACCATAGCAACAGGGGAAAAAAAAAGTTCATTGACGCTATAGAAGATGGGAAGAAGAAAAGAGGGGGTAGGGACACGTTCTCAAGCTATGAAGAAAAGAAACCAACACAAGCTGGCAAGCACAAAGACTTGTCACTGCATATGTGTGAGGTGTGGGGGAAAGCAGGTTGTGCTTGGCCTTCGAGGGACACATGGGAGATAAACAAAGCAAAGCTATGTGGGACAAAGGAAAATGATAGTGCAGAGTGGGACCTATGGCCAAGAAGACTGCCCGAAGCAACACATACAGTTCCACAGAGGTGACAGTCTCAAATCCAGCCCTAGGAGTCCAAGACTTCTGGGTGAAATTCCTAAAGACAAAATTAAACAGATAAGAAGTTTCTTCACCTTAACTCAATGCTCCCCCAAATACTGCTGTCTAGCTGAAGAAGATGCCTGCAAGGGAGCATGACTGAGCTTACATAGGCACCTGTGTTGAAAAGGATGTGCTAAAATTCAGTAAGCATGAACAGGCTGGAGTACAAGACTTGTATTTGCACAACATGGCAAATGATGCAGAGCAAACTGCCGTGCCACTGAAACTAGTCTTTCTGCCTTTGCTCCCAGAACTGATTTTATCTGATGGATGCCAGGAGCCTTTAAGAGACAGATGCTCTTATTATCTTTACTGATCTACTGTTGAAAATTTACTGACTGAAACCTCTGACAGGTATATGACTGTGAGTGGCTGGCTTTGTTACTGCAAGAATGATTTTTAAACAAAAAAGCAGTCTGGAAAAATACTCCCTTAAGTGTTACAGAGTGCATGCACACATATATATATTGGTGATATTTCTAAAGGGCTCGAAGCTACCTAAGAGCTCTTTCATATCTCACTTTCTTTACCACACAAGACTGGTACATCCCATAAAGTCAACAGGAAATTCACCACAGCCTTAGCCCAGGTTGGCCAAAATCTGGACTCTAAAGAGCAACTTACACCAACTAGGAGGAGAAGCACCAACTCAGCCATATTTTCAAAGAGTGACAATTGACCCAATAGCCAGTACCACATCCAACACAGACTTGCAAAAAATACAGACATTTTCCATAGTGGTTAATTCTGTCAACTACTAAGTAGCCAGATACCACCCAGACAAAATTACTTCAGCCTTTGGATACCAACTGACCCTTTGTTAGCTGGTCTTCTAATCAGAGACATTTCTTGACACAGCTGCTCTAAGGCTCACAGTTTACGTACACGCAGACTTTAAAATGTGTTGGGCTAAAAGCTAATAAACAACTGAGCTTCACAGCGCAACAGCAATTTCCAGTTCACTGTGACCACTCAAAGTAGCATCCCTACTGAAGGAACACACAGTGCTTTCTTGCCAGCTTTTGCCAATGACCAAAAAAAAAATTTATTAAATCATTAAATGGCAACAGAAACACCTCTAAGTAATACAGTTAATGAAGTCTAGCCATGCTGCTTAATTCTCTTTTACAAGTAAAATAATGTGTATCTATCCTTCAGAAAAAAACACCGTGGAAGTCATTAAATAGAGCCGGTATTTGCTGGTGTCTCCCGTGCTGTGATACATGAAAGATGCCCTATGTTTTCAAGTCATTAAGATAAAAGAGCTGTAAAGCCATAGAAGGAGCTCCTGCAATAGGTAGATTTTAATGGCAGGCACAATTACTAAGCGAGGAAAAGAAATATTAAATGGATGAAAATTTGGCTTAAAGACGAACAAAAAAAAAAAAAAGCTCACTTTTCACATTATCCATCACTGGTACATTCATTCTGGTATCTTTTTCCAATTATTCACAAATTAACACTGACATGGGAGTGGCAAGACTAAGCCTCTATTACAGTACTATCATTACCCAACAAATAAAGGTTTACAGAGACTATTTCCAGTATGTTCTCGTCACACAGTAAGACATGTTCTAGCCTGGTAATTACAGCTCCAAACAAGCTTTCCTTCCCTTTTGCAAGTGTCAGACTCTGCACTTGAACAAAAGTTCAAGTCAACTGCAACATTTGTCAGCAAGGACCATACAATTATCACCAGTTAAAGCAAGCGTCACTACTTCAGCATATCAGTCTTTCTGTACGCGATAATGGGAATCCTGCCTTTCAAAATCTTCCTACTCAGCTACAACCACCTGGCAGGCCCTTAAAAAAAATCTAGACAGGAAAAAATTACAAGTTTAACTGGTCACTTCTCCTGAGACACTCACTGCCAACCGCTGCTCTAAGGTCTCCATCAGAACCTGGCTCCAGGGAAACAAAGAGGAAGGCAGAAGCAGGAAAATGCCTGACAAAAAGAAAAGCTGCTACCTGTCACTAGAGTGACTTGTTTCGCTAAACCTGAGATGCGCTTGCTTGCAATTGCCTGAATCCTCCTCCCAACTCTCCTTTCTTTTTCTATCTTCCCCTTGAATTTGCTCCCTACTGTGAGTGACAGAGTTGCCTCCTTCCTGCAGAAGTTGCTTCAGCTCACATCCGCCTTCCTGCAAGGTTCTCCACCCTGCCTTCTCCACATTGCTGGCTTATTTTCCTGTCCACCACCATTCCTTGGTTACTTCTGCACAGTACTTCTCCCTTCTCAGGTCAAAGATCTAGAAGGTGACACCTCCTCCCACCCTCCCTTTTACCTCCATCCTCCATATTCAGCACTTCTATTTTACCCTTGCTTTGATACAATTTCCACTAAGCACAGCAGCTACATAACTTACACAACCAAACCCAGACGCTATGTGAAGCCCAAAACAGTTCCTATCACCCAAGGCAGAAGGAGAGCCCCCACTCACTGATAACAATTTAGGCAGCCACAGCTGCTCTTATGCACTTACAGGACCATTGTATCACACTGACCCTTCTCCAAACTCAGCTGTACGCTTCATGCAGCCTCAGCAAGCGAGTACTCTGAAGAAATGCAACTTGGATATCCTTGTCAGGATGGAAGGGGAAAAACATCTTGGTAAAATGGTTTGGATTTTGTGTTTCAGACACTTGGTTTTCAGTCATTAAGGCAGGAAAACAGAAGACAACAGAGCAAGCAGTCTCATAGCTTGTGTAGCTGCCTTCTGGCTACACACCCTATGCTTAGTCCTACCTATGGCTAATACTAAACTCATCTTTATCTCTGCTCACAGATCTGGAGAGGAAACGGCAATAGCTTACCAAGGTGATTTTTATTCTCTCTGACTCTGGGAAAGGAGGACAGCAGGCAACAGAGAAGAGTCCCTCCTTCTTCCTCAAGCCATAAACGCCTATGCCTGAACCTAACACATGCCTTCATCCTGATACACCAGTCACCTGACAGGGCACTGTATTCCTCATTTTGCAATACAACTTTAATGTTACATTATCTTACACGATAAAATGGATTAAGATTCTCATCTAATAATAAGGGTTTTCCAATTAAAATCTCAGCACTGAAGAGCAGAGACCTTTGTTTTGATGTTGTTACTGCAATGTCCCAGTTGCAGATCTCCACAAGCTAAGTTCTAATGTCTCAGCCCAATAGAGACACAGTAAAACAAACCAGGGCACTGCTACTTGTGGTTTTCTACCTGGAATCCATTTTAATCCCTTTTCATGCATTACAATTGCATTTTACAATGACAATCTAAGCACAAGATTGGTATCCAGTAAAACCATTTACTGTTATCAACAATGAGTGACATGGGCAGCATTTCCGTAAAGTCTTCTGGGTAAATGGTTGCTCTCCTTCATAAAACACTTTGCAGAAGAGAATGAATACGTAATAATTGCTCCCATTCATACAGCAATCCTCATTCTTAGACCTGATGAGAATTACAGAATGGGACACAGAATTGGTGTTACTTGAAATGATGAGGTGCTGAAGTGCTGAGTAGCTGAATGACCCTAGCGCAGCAAAGCATCAAGCCAGGAGGGAAACTCCGTTCTACCATCAAGTCCCGTGACCAGAGCATGAATACACAGTTGCTCCACATACAGCTGCACACACCCAGGCATTGTTTCAGGTTTCCTAACTGTCAGATTTCCTAACACCCCCTTCCCAGAATTCCTGCAAATCTTGCCCTGCAACCCTATACCTGAACAGTAGAAATTAAAAAGAACAGATGCTTTTGAGTTTGGGGAGGGAGGTTGTTGTTGTTAATACTGGCACGTGCACTTAATTGTCTGAAGTAGACAGAATGAAAGGACAGACATGGGAGAAGCCTTTGTGAATTAATTACTTCATCTGTCAAAAGCAATGGATTGTTAAATTACAAAAGCTTTGTCAGCATTACACCTTGTGACTGACAGAACCCAACATTTAATTATTTCAGCAGGAAATGATATTTCACATCATATCAACTGAATAAGCCCTTTATTTCTTTGGCAGTCACCACGCCACCATGGAAGAGAAATAAACTTATTAACAGTTTATAAAGCCAGTGCTTGGCAAACTTCTTAAACCATGCTTATTTCAAATTTTTGTCCATAAAGTATGACAAAAATATCCATATTTGTCAATGATTTTTTACACGCAGCTAGGAGAGCAATGAAAGGAAAAATAATGACATCTAATCGAAGAACAGTAATGGCTTGTATGCCTTGCATCTCTGCTCTTGTGCAGTATTTACTGCTGGACATTGGCCACTGAGGGAGGTGATGAAAATCACACCACCCATTTCCTTTTTTGCCTTCCTGGACATCCAGTATAGATACTGAAAAAGGAATCCAAACAATCTGCCCCATCTATCTAGTCTAGTACCTTCTGTTCTTACATGATCCCACTTGATTCTCTGAGACTAGTAATTCAGAAATAAGTACAGAAACCCAATATAGAATTTCAGATCTTCCATCACAGCAGAAAATCTATCGCAAGTTCACTGCGGATTACTCAGACAGCTCACTAACTTGCTCATTCATGTTCACATCAAGCCACTTCACATAGTGGGAGACAAACTCAGAAAAACAACCCAAAGGCAAAAAACAAGGCTGGAAGTAAAATATAGGAGAATTAACAAGCTTTATTCCAGGTGCTGAACTTCCAGCTGTGTCTGAAAACATCAGCAACAAATAAAATCACGAGATCATATGGCTTTAACAGTAAAGACAGACCAATGAAAGGATGGCTTTAACGGCAGAGTGCTAGGAATTCAAAGAACAGACCCCTTGGGGGTTTAAGGAGGGGAGTCAAGCAGGCTAACAGATCACAAACAAATATGAATGAGAGGGAACTCAAAGAACAAGGCAAACACAGCAGAATGTTGAAGTTAAATAAGAATCTCTTGCCTGTGTCTGCATTACAATGTGATCAGAAGCACAATGCACTTCACCTCCAGTGTACCTCGTGAACAGTTGTTAGAGCGGGCATGGATGTACCCGACAACTACGCAAACCTGAGAGGCATGCAGGTCCCTACATGTTCTAGATATGGTCCACCTGTGTATAAATCCTTACTTATTGTGTATTGCTGTGTGCTCAGTCTTGCCAGCTTGGTCTTAGGAGTATGTGGGATACAACACTTGGATCCATTCTTGAGTCCAACCATACACTGGATAAGGTGAGCAGAGCATTCTCTTCAAAAAGGCCTTTTTCTCTGTGGCTTTGTTCTCCAGACTTTTTTCAACATACTGTTTTTCTCTTTTGTGCATTGCTTTGCTTTACTTTCAAAGGCTTCACAAAGTGCCTCTGACTACGGATAACCTGCATCTCCATCTCCCCTCTTTGTTTGAGCTAGAAGGTGACACAAAAGCCTTTCCCTTGCTGAGCTGAGACTGCCTCACCTAGAAGAGCAAATTTTAATTTCTGCACAAGACGATCAGTCTGGTACATTTCACTGAAATTACAGTCATTTGCACACTTCTTGTATTTATGTGCCACGTGCCAAATTTCTAACAAAGAAAGTAGACTGCAAAATTTGGCATCCAACGTGTTTTATGGCCATCCTTATCTTGACGTTGCCAGACAACTTGCCTAAAACGGATGCATGCCTTTATGTGATGCAACACATAAAAATGAATCCTTCCCTCGGGGAATAAATAATATGAACTACAAAAGACATAATCCAAAAATATACACCTTTCTTGATAATGGAAGCAGTATGCATTAAGCTTACTTGTGTGACAGCAAAAACACTATTTTCAACAATTTAATGTATTTAACATCAGAGAGAGAGATACAAACACCGAGGAAGTCAGCAATTATAAGCAGATTAAAAGGAATAACAGTCTATCTTTTGTGAAGTAATTGCATTTAATGCAAATGCTGGAATTCTCATGGAACACTACACATGTCAATTTGCCAAAGCAACCTGTTATGTTCTGCAGAGATTTAAGCACGTTACGTTTCTTACCACAATTGTTTGTAAGGACAGAGAACATACAAAGAATAGTATCTTAAGAAAAACAAGATCTTCAACCATTTTTACAGAAATAAACCAAAAATATTTAAGGAGAACACTGCTTTGGTAGGAAAAGATGATTCACAGCTAAAAGAAAAGGTACTGGTCACATAAACGGCAGTGCATTTAAACTGCAGAACAAGAATCTTTTAAAGCATAAATCTGCTAATAAAAAACCCCTACTAAGTGAAAACTCAGGTGTCAACTATTTACCCTAAGTCATTTAAAGAACATGCATGTGTGAATGCACACACTTACCAAAAGTTTTTTAATAAAAAATCTACAGAAAACACATATGCACTCAATACCCTCTCTTTGGCCAAAACACAACCCCTGGTATAAGAACCAAGGGTAAAAAACTCTATAGGTGAAGCAGGCTACTCTAACCAGTAACCCAAGAGCACTTTATGTCATTCAGTCAGGGAAGCACAGCCGGTCTCACATGGGGCCTCACCTGATGTTTTGGGATGCAACCAAGTAACCAAGAGAGAATGTTACATGGGACCAGGAAGACGACCAGTAGTGAGGATGATAACATTATTCATGAGCATCTACTGGCGCTGTCAAGGTTCTGCACCACTTGGTGCTGTGAACATTTAAAGTCATTAGACTATTAAGAGTACCAGCATATGGCAACAACCTCGTACGACAACGCTTTGAAAGACCTGGCTACATCCCCAGCCCATGATGCCATCATGAACCATCCCCTTCCACAGTGCGGCTCAGCCAGGACTTTTTTTTCTTTTTCTTTTTTTTCCTGCAATTACATATTTCAGGGGCTTCTGCAAAATTCAGACCTCAAGAAGCTAATCATAGAATCATAGAATGTTAGGGATTGGAAGGGACCTCGAAAGATCATCAAGTCCAATCCCCCTGCCAGAGCAGGAATGCCTAGATAATGCTACACAGGAACGTGTCCAGGCAGGTCTTGAATGTCTCCAGAGAAGGAGACTCCACAACCTCTCTGGGCAGCCTGTTCCAGTGTTCCGTCACCCTCACTGAGAAGAAGTTTCTTCTCGAGTTTAAGCGGAACCTCTTATGTTCCAGTTTCAGCCCATTACCCCTTGTCCTATCATTGGTTGTCACCGAGAAGAGCCTGGCTCCATCCTCGTGACACTCACCCTTGATATATTTGTAAACATTAATGAGGTCACCCCTCAGTCTCCTCTTCTCCAAACTAAAGAGCTCCAGCTCCCTCAGTCTTTTCTCATAAGGGAGATGCTCCACTCCCTTAATCATCCTAGTTGCCCTGTGCTGGACTCTCTCCAGCAGTTCCCTGTCTTTCTAATGTATGCCTCTTGCTTTCACAGGTGTGTCTTTCAGGACCATTCCTTTTGCTTACAGACGCGTGTGAACAACAGTGACTCAAGTCAGTCATTTCTCACTGACAAAGCAATTCTGTGATTTGCACAGTGCTAAAAGCTGCAAAAGCCCCTTCTCTTGAGCACGGAAGATTTCACACACTCTAGTTCTACTTCTTTTTTACCCTAAAATCTGTAGTCATAAACTTCATTTCCACATTTGGGATGTTGCTCTTGAAATGTCAACATATTGACTAGCGTTAAAGGAACTGAGGATGCAGGTTCCCAAGAGTCACAGATAAACAGTTTCAGAAACCAGCAAACAAAGGGTGTGCTGAAAAATCCCGTATTCTTCAGTCACAAGCAGATACTCTGGCACTGTCTCACTCAGAGGATGTTTAGGACCTGCTATTCATGAAGAGAATCCTGCTGATTCTGGTTACCTTCCAACTGTACAGCAGGAACTGGGAGAGTACGGCACCATACATCACGGATATCATGGGAAGAAAAAGAAAAATGTAGGAAGGGTAAAGGACAGAAGCAGAATTTTCATGTGCTCCTTCAGTTCTTCCTGTATATCACTCATTAAGTGGGTCCCTCATATAGGGAAGATAGGAATTCAGCATCTATCTGCACATCAGTTAACATCACCTAAATCCATGTCTAACAGCTGATGCTATCCAGTTTACCGACATCGATCATTGGTGTATGTGTACATCACATTCCCATCTTGTTCGCTATGTCTGTCACAATAGCTTATACCCACATATGACAATCAAATACAAAAATACTTTTGGTGGAAGACAAGTGCTCAGAAGACTTAGATTCTCCGCAGTTTTGATGCTTTTCCTACTCTCAGAGAAGATAAACACAACACAGGATATCAAGAGGATGAAAACAAGATAATACAAATGTTTGTTTAGTAAGGTCATTTCAACTTTTTAATTTAAAGAAGTTGTTCAAGAAAAATGATGGTATGGCCATATAGAATAAGGGGAAAGCCTTCCACAACGGCACTGGAAGCAAAATGGTAAGCTACATTTTATCAGGGACATCTTTTTCAGTTCTGTATTCAGCAGTAGGATTTCTTAAAAAAGAGACTTGGATCTTTTCTCTCTTCAAAATGTAGCAGCAGTCAACAAAGCAAACAAAATGCCAACATAGAGAAGGAATGGGTGGAAAGGCATACTAAAACATTGGTATAAAAATCAATGGAAGGTCAACAGCTTTTGCTAGAGGTTAAATCCTGGCTTTATGGAAGGGAGAATTCCACCACTAATGTCAATCAGGTCAGGAGTTCAGTCTCTGTAAGAGATGCTACAGAGATGCAGAGAGTTCAGCAACAGACAACTGTGGTGATCAACAATAAGACAAGTCTTTATATGAAGATAGCTGAAGCAAGAGATGATTTTAAAAAGTAAATAAATAAGATGAAGCAAAGAAAAGACATATAGCTAAGTAACAAGACTTCACAGTTGAGTCCCACACCTTCAGAGGAACACCAGGAATCAGGTGACTCAAGCCAGCTATTGCGGGCTAAGACATATACACTTGGATGAAGTATTTCCTGAAGGAAGCAATAAACCAGCACTCCCTGTGGACACAGCAGTCCCACCAAAACCAACAAGAAGTGCCTGTGGCCTCAGGAAGACTCAGGTTGAGCCGCTATCAACACCCTGATCTGAATAAAAGTGTTGCAGTAGCTGTAACTGGTAGTAGACACACTAAAAGACGGACACCTACAGTAATTTAAAAAATACTGATTTACCTTAAAGCATGAGAAGCAGAGAAGATGTGCCTTTGCACATGGAAATCCACATTTGCTTCAGTTTCAGCGGGGAGAAGCAGAAGCCCTTATTAAAGAACCCCTGCGCAGGCAGGGACTACCGTGCAGCACTAACATTGCGCAACACTGAAACCAATGGCGCAACACTGAAACCAATGGAGCTGCATCGGATAAAGAAAGCAGGGATGAGCGCAGTAGCCTAGCACAGCAGGGCAGTCAACCTGAAGGTCGTCAAACAGTAAGACAGGAAAAAAAAAAGAAAAGAAAAAAAAAGATGCTTTTCGAGCAGGTGATGTGAATACAGAGTATAGTGCTCAGAGCACCCCTAACTACCCCTCAGGACAGCTGTAGCTGAAGAACGAATGCTCTATGTAGGCTGCCTTGTTCCCTATTGTTCTCATCCTAAAACCATCAGATTACAGTGGAAGACTGTCTGAGGCAATTGGGTGACTAACAAAACCTACGGGCCAAAGAGAATCACAGAATCACAGAATGTTTGGGGTTAGAAGAGACCTCTAGAGATGATTTAGTCCAACCCCCCTGCCAGAGCAGGATCACCTCGGGCAGCCACACAAGAACACGTCCAGGCGGGGTTTGAAATTCTCCAGAGAAGGAGACTCCACAACCTCTCTGGGCAGCCTGTGCCAGGGCTCTGTCACCCTCACAGTGAAGAAATTTCTCCTCATGTTGAGGTGGAACTTCCTATGTTCTAACTTAAACCCATTATTTCTTGGTCTATTGCTGGGCACCACTGAGAAGAGATTGCCTCCTTCCTCTTGACACCCACCCCTCAGATATTGGATAATTGGATATTAAGAACATTCCCTCTCAGCCATCTCCTTTCAAGGCCAAACAGCCCCAGTTCTCTCAGTCTCTCTTCACAGGAGAGATGTTCAAGTCTCTTGATCATCCTCACAGCTCTCTGTTGGACTCTCTCCAGTGGGTCCCTGTCTCTCTTGAATTGGGGAGCCCAAAACTGGACACAATATTCCAGGTGTGGTCTCACCAGGGCAGAGTAGAGGGGGAGGACAACCTCCCTAGAGCTGCTGGACACACTTTTCTTAATGCATCCCAGGATCCCATTGGCCCTCTTGGCCACAAGGGCACATTGCTGGCCCATGGACAACTTACTGCCCACTAGGACTCCACGGTCTTTCTCCATGGGGCTGCTTTCCAGCAGGACATTCCCTAAGCTGTACTGGTGCCAGAAGCCTGCCAGAAGAACACTGCTTTTCACCCAGTTGGGAAACCAGTGCAGCCACTCTCTAACAAGGAGGGTTGAGGTTTTTGTGTGTCTGAATGAGTTGAATGCCAGCAGCTGCGTAAGAACTAAATTTACCACCGCAGTCCCAGGAACGCCTGCATTTTCTGCTAAAATAAAACCTCTGGGCCATTAGCCTATTGGAATAGAAGCTTTTCCACTTAACTGAAGACATTTACTCATTCTCTTTCCTCATCTCTCATGCTCCAGTTCCAATAAAATCCTGCTTGGTTTCAGAGTTTTTTATGGAAACACACACACATCAGCTCAAAAGTACCGATATTATGTGAGTAGTATTAAACAATTCACTTCACTGGGTTGCTCTGCCTCTCGCATTTATTCCAATGAAACAGAAAATGAACTGCAGCTGTCACAGTGCTGGCTGACCTACTGGGGACTGTACTGCGTTCCTGCACAGGCGCTGACATAGCATTTTCTAAAGTTTATTCCCCAAGGGGAAAGGGTTATAAATAAGTCTTATATTCATGGTGCATCTCCTGCCCTTCATTCCCTAGAGCTTTGAGTGAGGGCGTTTTTTTGTCACAGGAAATTGCATCAAAGTTTTCAAAAAAATTGTATTAGTTTAGACGATTTTCTTTTGTCAAACTGCCTTTAAATTGACCCCCACCAAAACAAGATTTTAAAAGCTCATTTTCCATCTTCTCTATGCTCACTGCTCTGCACAGTCATTATCTGCAGAAATCAGACTGGACATCTGTGAAATCTGCAGCTGTTTTAGAAGATAATAGATTTTTCTTTTTAAACTACCTTTTTAAAAAAGCCACAAAGAACCACTAAATAATTAAAGGAATTTCTGTATACCTTGTGAAAATATATATAGTCAGACCTCTAGGGAGGCTGCCACTCTAAGGCTTTACACTTGTAACTGAGAGAGAACCTGGAGCAATAAAAGAGGTACTTCATCACAGGCTCTACAATCCAGCAGACAGGATTCACTTAGTGAGTAGGATTCTCTGTCTGCCAGCTTTTATGGCTGGGACATCACGTCAACAACATCTTTGCCAAGCCTGTTATAACAAGGTTCTGATCCGGAACTGGAACTTCCCAGTCCACACACACGCTCCCCCAAATCTATTTCTGATTCCCCTTAGTTCTGAAAATACAAGAGATAAAGTTATCCCTAAATATCCCTCCAGTTGGAAATTATCACTGAAGCGTTTTTCAGGAGATTGAAGACTAAGTAACTACTGATTTAGAAATCCGTTTTCCTTAAAGGCTAAACCCCAGACAAGCAATATTGCACATGTGGACAAAACAAAATGGCAAAATTCTCCTTGAGATTTTAGTTTTAAAGGGGCTTTTCAGAGGACATTCAGTGAAAGAAAAAAAAAAAAAAAAAATCAGATAATGTGTAGGCATTCTCTAAAAGATGAAATAGATGATTTGGCCAGATAAGCACTCTGGGGAAAGGCGGGAGTGCAGGGGGAACGATTAGATGCTGCTGAGCTGCATCTTACAGCACAGGCACGGAGACTGATGAAACAGCAGCATGGGATAAGGATACAACCTGCAGGAACAACTGCACTGCGCCCTGGAATACAAACTTAAAAGCATGAAGACCCAAACCAGAACATCTTGATACCCATTTAGACACTCACATATTGAAGATTCACAATTTTGGGTTTCAATACAAACTTTTACCAAAAGTGAGTAAGATCGACATAAATTTGCAAGGAAAAGTTAACAGGTTAGATATGGTCTACACAATGTCTTTGTCATTTTAACCTTTTCCTTCCCCATCACCTTTTGATACATAAGTGCTTTTCCTTCAGGTAGTTACAAATGTCACTGTGTTTTCACAGGTATCCAGAAGGAAATTCATCAATGGAATTAAATAATTTGTTAAGTCAGGCAAGATCCGAGGCTGCTGAAGAGGGATTCCTGCAACAAAACAAGCATCATGGACAATGGGAATCAACCCAGAGGAAAATGCAGGAAGTACTGGCACTTGGAAAGGGTAACCACTTAAAAACCGACCATAAGGTACTGTTCACACAGTAGCTATGTCAGCTAACCATAAACTTAAAACTCACAGCTCTACAATCTCAGAGCAGTGAAACAGGCTGTCTTATCCTGCAGCTAAGAACAAAGTACCACAACGGAGAGGTAAATTACAAATGCAAGAGTTCAAAGGGACAAGTGGACAATTCTCTGCAAACACACTCAGAAAAAATACTTTCCTTGCGAGTTCCTTAATACCATCTGCTGCTAGTAACCTGGAGGACAGAACAGATGATGTCAAAAAGAGGACGTAAAACTGGAAGAACCTCTCTTAATAGAAACATGCAGTAACACCCAAATCATCACTGAAGATAAGGCTGCACCACAGCACGCAATGAACGTGCTTCCTGTATAGAACTTTTCCTCCAAAACAGTATTCCCTCTCCAAAGGGAAATACTACAGTTGTTCAGTGCTGAACAGCACTAGGGAGCAGCTCAAAATTAAAGTGGAACAAGATGATATCTAAGATAACTCTAAGAAGGAGTGGTTTGCACAGGATGAGTTTCACGTACAGCAAAGCTATGCCAAAGCAGGGAGAACATGATCAAGATCCCTCCCTTTCATCCTTCCTGATCATAGAATGTAAATCCCCAAAAGTTGGATCTTGTCAGGGCACTGATTTTCACATGGAGTATCAGACTTTGCAATCAGGAGCTGCCTCCCAGAGCCTGACAGCTGGCAGAGCACTTACCATGCCTTAGCGTTTCCTCACCAGTCAGAAAGGTCTCATTCACTCCATCAGTCTTCCCCACCTCGTAACTCTTCTGTTTGTCCCCACCACTTGTAAATGTGAACCTAAATTCTCCTTGCACTTTCCTGGCTGTGCAGTGGCCTTTAGATCTTTAAGCATCGTGGGCCACGATGCTGCAGGTGACATTCCACAACACCCTCATTCCTGTGCATGGAGGCAAGTGAACTGAGGGTAAGATGATCAATAAATTAATGTTTATTCTGGTTACAGGTGAAGCACCACAGCATAACAAAGCTACAGCCTTTTCAAAAAAAATGGGATTTGGGATCTTGGAAGTTGTTAGAATTTGGAGATTCAAGATTAAGAAACACTATTTTGGACAAGAGTTGTGTAGGGACTCCTCATCTAGGTGCTTTGATATTTAAATTTTTCCAACTTCTGACACATGCGGGAATTCTGCTGCCTGTGTTCCCAAGGACGTGGGCATAACTGTAGCATAGCAGTGGAACTCGAGTAAGAGGATTACATTTCAGGAGGGACATGTTTTGGTGCGAGACTAGAGGCTTAAGGGGATTAAAAGATAGGAGCTGCTTCCCAGAGTGACAGGGTGAAAAAACAGCAAAGCCCTCGTAAACATCGCCTATAAGTAAGTATTGCTTCATACCCTTCAGTAGCAGAGAGATACAGCGAGCAGAACACAGATGAACCAGTGACCACATCAACTGCCACTTCAGCCACCTCCACTTTCCCCAGCACCATCTTAACTCACATCATACCTGCGTTTTCTGTCTCATTGTGCTTTTTGTCACCCTGTTTCTCCTTAGCTGTGGCTCTTCCCACATGAATCAGTTCTCCTGTCTTTCTATTATCATCTATATTGTCTTTCTCTGTATTATTTGCCATCACCAATGGAAAACAATTTAGAAATACTTTCTAATTCAGTGCAAGCAGAGGATGTTGGGATGCTATATAGAAGATCGACTTCTTATCAAGAAAGTACAATAGATAGAAATACAGCTGTCTTCATAAGATCTAATCCTGAGGAAAAATGGGAACTCCTGTAAGCTTTACAAAAAAGGACTGCAATCATTTTTAAATCCAGGAGGATTTTATTTTTCTGCTAGCTAACACTCCTCAAAGGTGAAGCATTAGATTCAGCTTTCAGTTCAATATGCCCTTCTAACAAATACTTACAGAAGCGGTGGTTTTATTCGCTGAAAGATATGGTGTTAAACTCACTAACACAAGTCACAAATGCTGGAGGGCCTAGCACGACTGGAACATCCTATCTGGATGCAATTTAGAAATCAGAAAACTGTGCCAAGTTCAACTGATGGTTTCAAGAAAGAAAAGGATTCAGGAGCAGGGCTGTGTGTTGCTAAGCATTATAATATACGGCAAAAGGCTGAAATTGCTTCAGAAAGCTTATAAGCCAATACAAGAAAATTTTAAAGATGACTACAGCAACCTGACAACAGACACTAAGACAGATGGATACTGGTGCATTGAGTAAAAGCTGCCAGGTATATTATATATATATGTCAAATGCATTAGAATACACATGTTTGTGGATATATATTTAAAAAACAAAAAACACCAAAACAAACCCCAAACCAAAAAAAGCTTCACAAACAAACTGCAAACTACATTTTGATTTCTTTTAATGGAAAGAATCTGCACTAGACAGGGTCAAATCCCAAGGGCTATGGTGAACTAAGACAAAGAAAGCCCCTCAAATGCAAACTCCTGTAAGTGTCATCTGAATTTCAATAACAAGGTAGTTGATTTCATTTGTATCACCAATACGATGACCAATGAGCCAGGGCTGGGGAACCTTTCTGCAGTGCTGGGGTGCACTTTCTGTAGTCAGACCTTTACGGCCTTGGATGCTAAACCTTCCCAAAGCTCAGTTGAAAAGAATTGGACAGAAAGTCTGAGATCACCTCTGAAAAAAGTGCTGATAGGTAAACTGGTTCATATCTATAAAAGAGAAAGAAGAGGACAATTTGCAAAAATGCTGGCATTACAATGAGCATATTTAAATTCTCTTTCCACTGCTGCTCAAGAGCTCATGTTTCCTTCCTCCTTGTTAAATTCACACTTCTTGATATTGCAGGTGCTCTGTTTTAATTTCAAATATATCTGTGTTCACCTTTCTTTTCCCTTTAGTGAAAAGCATGTTAACATCTTGCCTGGAGTCAGACATGTGAGAAGGCTTCTACTTGTGCTTCTGCAAATCAAAAGCAGCTGCTACATGGCACAACGTGGCAGAAGTGAAAACTCTTTTAAATAAAAAGCAGAAGTGCAAAAAGGGGGAAGGAGGATAGAGCAAGTAATAAGCAATATAATCTGCAATACAACTGAGGATGAGAAAACCAAAAGAAACAATCATCACCTCGCTCTACTTTTTTTTTTTTTTAATGGCAAGATGACACTTCTATTTCTTTGTTGAATTTGGGATCAGAAATGTAGGTCTTCTGATGAGAGACAATTTGCAGAAACCATTAATGGTGTGAAGCATCATGAAAAAGTGGACTAAAGGGTCTGCTTCACATGCTTCTTCCTGGGCTAGGAGATAACATCTAATGGCAAAGGAGAATGAGGAATTCCCTCTCCAGCTGCACCCACCCAAGGAATGTCCTTGTCCCTGGTTGTACCTTGCCCACTTTCAAGATAATGGGCTGTAGAAATGAGACTGTTAACATCCACCCTACAGCTGTTGCATCTCAAAACCCCTTTGACAAAAGAACCTCCCATCACTAAGTCTCTTCCAGTTGTCATCTGCCATAACATGATAGTGAGTTTGCAGAACACACAGAGTTCCTTGATTAAAAGATATTTTAATATCTTTTAGAAATATAAGAGACAAAAATCTACCTTTTGGTCAGATGATTGCTGCATTTACCAAACTTGATTTTTCTATAGCATTATGTGAATTTGGCTTCTGCTCTATTTGATTTTTAAAAAGGCTACCTTTGTTTTATTTCTTGAATTATCACATTCATTGCTTTAGGTGTGTTCCTCTACACACAGGACGCTGTGTAGGTTAAGGCTACCTTACTTAGTAATTGGCTTGATTCTGGCATCACTCTTCAACTCCCCTTTATATTTAACACAGCATTTTTTGGCAGAAGAGAAAATGCAGAATTAAGAGCTTGGATAGAGTTGTAATTTTTTTAACTGTCACGGGTATGCTGTACAAAAGTAACTTATACCCACCCAAAACTCCCTGCCTTGCACAGCTGGTACTAGTTTTCCAGTCAAAATAAGCTTTGTGGACAGAGATACTTTTTTTTAGTTTTTCTTTTGCCTGCCTACAGTGTGTTTGCCGCTTGACTACAGGTGCTCTGGTAAATCATGAGCCTTCAAAGTTCAGCTCAGGTTTGCTACCCTTACAGCCACAAGGAAACAATCGATTAAAAGTCTTCTCATTGTGAAAACGCTGTGAAACACACAGGCAGCCTGAAAGTCCTGGTCAAGTGTGGGCAAACCATTCAGCAGAAATGCTGATATAGCAATGATGAAGTACAGTAAATATATCTTGTCACCAAAGGTCATTACTTTAAGGCTGATGAAAGCCAATGGGGACAGTTATAAACTGTTGCCCCTTTGAAACAAGTTGCTCCTAAGCTTTCCTGTGCACGAAGCCATTTCAGGGATGCGGAATGCAGCTACACTCATAATTTCTTAAGAGCTTCTGTCCAACCATAATTATAACAGCAGGACAGACAATCACTAAGTCAGCTCCTATTCTGACCCTTGACTGTAAACTAGGAAATGGGAAGCCAGTTGAAGTCAGAAGACTAATTTGACTTGAAACAAGGGATACTTTTTTTGGAGAACAATGCAGTCAGTGCGCTCATGAAGACCAGAGTGGTTGCAGGGCCACAATTATGAGAGAGGTAAGTATTGCTGAAAAAAAAAAAAAAAAAAAAAAGAACAGAAGCATAACTCCTGAACGAAGCAGACTGAGAAAACACAGAGATGTTAACTCTAACCATAATGGCGCAAGCCTGAATTCGAAAGCTGAGCTGGTGTCTCAAATAGCCCAAGGTATTACATCTGGTTCTTCAAACTAATCTGACCCCTTTGAGACAGACAAATACTTCCTTGGGGAAGAGTGTTGTTACATTTTGAAGCCCTAATGTTAACCACTGAATGTCAGTCGAGATAAAACAAGCACCCTAATGAGTCATAAAACACTAATTTTCCATTAGACAGCAAGAGAGAAACTGATGACAAGAAACGACAACAAAATTAGCCGTTAACAGAAACCAGATGGAATGGCAAAAACTATTCAAAGAAAACTATTAACTTAATATCAAGAGAAAGAAATAACAGTGTGTAGTAACCACAAAATGTCTCAATATGGAGACCAACCAACCATCAAGGTCAACATAATGGAACTTAAATTGGTTGGGTTTTAGATTGCTTTCTGTTACGGTAGGCCAAGCTGGAAACTTGATGCTGAATTAGAAAGAAAGGGGGAAAAAAAAAGATTTCCAAACAAGAGAAACAAACCCCTTTGTTGATAGAAGCCCAGCTACCCAAGAGAAAGTACAGTAACCAGACCCTGGAAGAATATTTTTAAGACATTTCTTCTCCTTTCTAACAGTTTCCTGACAACTCAGTGCCACCTTCTCTTCTGAACTGCTGATTTCTATCACTGATAAGCTTCAGATTCACTTTCATTTAAAAATAAAATAAAATTACAAAATAATAAAAGGTTCTCCGCAATCCACACGAGAACCTAGTATAAGGTTTGTTTAGGAATACGCCAGTTAAAGCCAACAAATTGTCTCTGAAGCACTACTGGCTTCTAGCACTCAGAATCCAAACTGTTCACCACTTCATAAACAACTATAATTCAGTTTTGTCAATCTCTGACAGACAAAAATACATGACTTCAGTTTCAAAATCACGAAATTATTGTAAAATTCATGAAACAAGTGCGTACATCCCCAATCACAGAGGCTGAGTACACCAAAATACACATGATAAAAATAAGCCACCGACACTGCCTAGTAACGGCAAGAGACAGGAAGAAAATCTTAAAATATGTGTTTCAAGCATTAGTTAAAAAAAATAAACTATAGTAAGATAAAAACCCAAAAGGAACCTTTACCTCCATAGCATTTCTTTTAATTATATGCAGGACAGATGCATGGTTATGGTGCTTCCATGCTCAATCCAGAGATCACAAAATTACCATTACTTTTAACATAATCAGCTCATTACTTCAGCACCACTGTTTAGATTTTGCTTCTGAAAGTGTCACATCTTAGGAAGAACCTGTAGTATGCTTTTGTTTTTTGGCTGGGGGGTGGGGATAGTGAATTGGGATTTTCAGTTTGGTGGGTTTTTTTCTTTGACCAAAATTTATCAATTTTTTTTTTTTTTCATCAAATGAGGCTGCTGTTCACAGAGCCAAGGCTGTCCAAGGTTATCACCTGGCCAATAGGTTGAAGTCTGTTGTCCTTTGCCACCAGGCAAAATGGAGAAACAAGGGATGACACGCAGTGGTGGCAGCAATAATCTGTGTGGTCTGTCAGCCCTGAACTGCTTAACTGAAGAAATGGAAGAAAATCATCCTCTCACAATGCTCTTCTATGTTACTTCACCTTCCCTGAGACAATAAGCTCCTTGGAGCACATCCTATGTCTTTAGGCACTTCTGGACAGCTTTACAGTAGTCTTTTGGTGTCTGCAGATAACAACAAAATAGCAGAATGTGGAAGAACCGGCACCTGCGGATGTGCTCTGTCCAGCTGTATCATGAAAGGCTTGAGTTGGGCCCTTCTGATTTCCTCATGGGTACCCCCATAAAGCATGCACATTAATTAATTCAAATGAATGAAATATTATTCACTACCAAGGAGAAGATGAGGTTCAGGACAAGGGTATTTTAACTCATTTCAAGATGGACAGCTGCCAATCCAGTCTCACAAAGCCTGTGAAGACATACTGGGAGAGACAACTGCCACCCCCTTCAATCCCATCGTGGAACTGCTCTTGGGAGAAGCTGAATCACTTCAACAAGAGTAAAAGGTGACATGAACTTCACCGGTTTTGCTCCTCAGAGGTAGAGGAACTTTACAACAGAAGTCTTCAGAGGTCTACTTCTTGGAATTCCATCAGTCTCGCTCATTTTAAAGCCTAGCTTCTGAGATGACTGGTAAAGGCTTGATTGCTTAGCTGGTTTTGATCATCTTAGTTTAAGCCATGGAAGGTTCCCATACTCCTATAACAGGCACCAAGCAAATACATTTAGCAGCGCTAGTTATTTGGCGAGCTTGAAGTCAAGGTAATAAAGTAGCACCAGGGAAGTCCCTAATCGTGATCTTTGTCTTTCATCCACATACAGCAGACAGTTGAAAAAGGGATGTTGCTAACAAAGAAACGTATGGATTCCAACATACATTACAAAAGAGCATTTTTAGCAAATGCAACCATGAGACAGAAATGCATAGCTTTATCAACAAAAGAATCTGTAAGTGAAAGCAACATCCCCAGAAGAAGTGATTTTTAATAAAAATTAAATCCCAATGTCAAAAACACTTCAAGAAGAGACATGAAAGTGAAGGAGAGCAAGTCACAAAGACATCAAAAGGGAGAGGAGGTGGGAAGAACAGCATAATCCCAAATTCTCTCTGTTCTTTACAGATATGTGACTGTTAAAGATCCAGATGAAAAGGTTTCTTTTTTTTTTTTGTTTGTGTGTCTTGTTTTTCTCAGCAACTCAATGTAATAGTAACTGAGTAAAGTTGAGCTCTGCTCCATAGGTCTGACTGCATTGTCTACTGACAATTGCCTATTTTTGCCCTTCCCCAGTAATCTTCTAACAGTGTCATGCAATGGCAGGGTTTCCCCATTGAGGCTGACTCATTTCTGTTGTAGCTGGCAGGACTCTTGCTCTTCCACAACCTTTGTAGTCCTTCAACGTGTCTCAGAGTGAAGGAGCCTATGTGGCATGTGAAGCATTAGAAACAAATACAGAACGTATGGTTTGGTACCTATAATACTTGTGGCCATGCTGCATATGACAGACAATACTCTGAAACTACTCTTACGCAAAAGCTTTTGCAATTTGCATCATCTTGTAAAAAGTTTACTACCGGACACCCTTACTGAAAGCCATGGGTACACATTTATCTCTTGAAAGAAGAAAAGTGTGGCCAGAGAGCAAAACAGTTGAGTAATTTTCATGAAGAAACAACAAATTGTGCTAATCAGAGTGACTAGTTCTGTGTTTCCTAAGCTACCATAGATAAGACAGAAAGGCTATCACATGGTAAATTTCTTACTAAAGGTTAGGAGATGTGTTTTATTTTTGTTTTGGTTTTGTTTTGTTCACAGCAGAAGAAAATCACCAGTGAACTGTCACAGGGAGAAAGTCAATAGAAAACAGATTGAAAATCAAAGGTAGTAACAAGGTGGCAAAGTTTTCTTCCTATACAGCCTCCTGTTATTAGCCAAGGCAAGGTACAGAACCACCTAATTGTACCAGCTAGCAAAATAGCAGAAGGCATGCAGGCTGGGTAAGTGTCATGGGACAATCTGAATTTTACATATTCAAGGCTGGGGTTGAGGTACTTAGGAATACAATCTTCTGGTTATAAAAGTAATTTTACAGAAGCATCGTCTCAGTGCTTTGTAACAGAATAAACAATCCCAAGGACAAAACATGAACCAAGAAGTCACAATCTTCTACAAACCCAGAAACGCCATTTTAAATATTGTGTGCAGTTCTCATCCCACCGAAATCAAACTCGAGTTAGTAAGATTGAAAAGGATACGAAAAAGGTAATGGGGTGATTGAATGTATGAGTAGTTTCCATACAAGAAATAACTACCTCTTTTCAACATGGAAAAGAGATAACAGAATCACAGTGGTCAGAGAGAAAATAACTATGAAATAATCTCTCATCTCTCCAGTAAAAGAAACATAGAACATCCAAAGAAAAGAGCATTTCAAAAGACACTTTTTTCACAATCCAAAGTTAATGGTGGGGCTCTCTGCCTCAGGTGGTTTTGGATGCTCAAAGTTTTATTTGGGTTCAGAAAAAGCTATCGCGGAGACAGTGGAACAGGAATCTATTGAGAACTATTAAATACAAATACAGAAGAGTCCTTGAGCAGTGAAGGCTGGGAGAGCTTTCTAGGGACACATCATTGTATGGTTGACAATATGCCTACTTTTGGACATACTACATAATTACATGCCTGTTTTCATATCAGTCCCTAAGCACCTCCTGTCACACACTGCCACGAAGGACTGTGGTCCAACGTGGTACAGCAGTTCTTATGTTCTATCTATGATTTTTGCTTTGTTGACAACTTTAGCATTCCTGTTATCCTGAGCATAAGAGACTGCTTGGGTCTGAGTCAGTTCTCTGGACTAACCATCATCTGTGAGATATGCATTTAATGCTGAAGGGTTCAAGAAAACATTATTTCATTCTCCCATATAGGAGATGATTCTCTCCAGAAATTGAATTTAGACCATAGTAAAAAAATAGATAAATCTGAAAAACAGCAATGCACAGTAGGAAGGAAGCAGAGGATTAAAAAAAAAAAAAAAAAAAAAGCCACCAGTGTCTCATAGTGCAGGGACACAGTCAGATGAAACTCCCCTAGGATGACCCTGTAAAGAGGACTGTGCTTCCCTCTGCAAGATGACAAAACAAAACTGAATTCCCCAAATCCCAGACTGCAATAGCTGCTGTCAGTCCCCTCCTGACCTCCATTTTCTCAGTGCTTTCCAGCTGCCAGCCTTTGCTGGCTTCACACGAACTCCTCCAGAAGCACAGGAAAGGCACATTGGCCAAAGCTCTCTGCAGAGTTCAACACGTAGGTGGTCTGACTTGGAGAGGTGTAACTGGCCTATCTCTATTCCTGATTTTGTATCTAAGCCCAAGGTCGTAAACATCTGTATGCCAACATTTACAAACTGTGTTGAAATGTCTTTCTGTTAGCTTTAAACTCAATGTTGTTTGTCTGCAGTCATCTCACTTCAAGATTGTTCTCTAAACATTGCTTGAAAGGTAAATACACAAGTGGGGAGCTCCAAAGCACAACTGCAATACACGCTCCTACTTACTCTACACAAAACCTTGCAAAACATCAAAACACTACTTTACCTCTAACGTGTTCATTTGCTGTTGTTCAACACGAATGCACAAATAAACCAGACCAAAACAGAGCTGTATAGCCAGGACAAGACATCGCTGAGCCCTGTGCCCGAGACTTGCTCAGAGTTGGTGTGGTGTATCTTGACTTGCAGTCGATCCATGGAGATGTACGTGGTTGCCCAATATCCACGCAGGGTCAGATCCCTACTGGAAGCCTTGTATTTCTGCCTGCCCTGCAGTCATTCCCAGGAGGGAATGAAGGATGGACAACACGGTTTCAGTTGTTTCTGTTCAGGTATCACAGATCGTTTGGAAAATGACATGCACAGGTCACTGGTGGTCAAGGTATGCCCATGATGAAGTGGCCAAATCAACCGGGGTGTTGAGGCTGAAGCAGCCCTTTGCCTTCCTCCACCAGACTGAGGTGCAGAGATCTCCAGCCTGGCATGCCAAAGATCCTCCCTCCCAGAGCCCCACTCTTGTTTCCCCTCAGCCACATCCATGGGAGGAAGATGAACGCTGTCCCTTCCCACTGCTGCCAAAGGAGGGGGGCGGAAGGCCACCCGCTCTGGGGGGAGAGACCGGAAAAACCGTAAGGCAGCTGGCTGACCCAGAGGAAAGGTTGGATGGCAGAGGGCAGGCTACAAAACTGACATCATGAATGCACAGTAATACACGCTCCAAATTAATTTTACATCGTTTACCATCACCGGCAATTTGATCGCAGCCCCACCATGGCATCAGAATACTGCCCACCATTAAGCTTTCTGGGAGACAGACCAGTGGCAGAAGGCCATGGACTGAAAATATGTTCATGGACTAAAAATACGTACTACTGAAAAATTGATTTTCAATCTAAATTTACTCTTTGGTTGTTTTTTCAGAATAAAAAACTCAAAAATGCAAACTTACCTTTGTTCTCACCATAGACCTACCTTTAAAATTCTTGACAAATGAGAAATAAAAACCCCAAAATTTCTCCACTGCCATCCTAAGTCTCACAAAGAGGTCATCATGCTTAGCCTCCCTGTTTTTTACTGCTTTTACCAGGACATCACAGCTGCAACACAATGCATCACAGTGCTGCACGTGTGTCACGGAAACAGAATGAGCCAAACTCTCCTCTTCCGTTCACTTCTTTAATACCAACATATGTATACTCCTTATTTCAGTTGCAGTTGCTGCTGCTTAATACTAAATATTTTAATTCTATTTCTGACTCTGCCATCAGAGACCTTTATATTCCATTATTAAGAGCCAGCAGATAAAACTGGTGAGAAGTTTTATCAGTTAAGTCTCAGGACTGAGTCCCTGCCACAGTCTGAACACAGAATATCATGCTTCCTCTCCTGGCACGATTCCAGCTCTTCATCATGATCTACAGAAAAATAACAAAAATTGGATTTGTGCCCTTTTTTTCCCCTCTCATCTTCAGCTGGTTTTTTTTTCATTTTTGGTAGGTTTTTTTTTTTTGTTGTTCAGTGCAAACTCTCACCTTCCTGGATCTGTAAGTACTGCCTAAAGTGCTCTGTTCAGTCGAAACATTTTCCTCACTACTAGCTGATGGAGCAAATCTTTGGCAACTTTCATAGATACTTTGATCCAGAAAGTTTCCCAGATGTGAAAGTTCCTTGTTTTTTAAATAACAAAAACATCTGAATTTTAAAAAATTGTAAGGTCCAGAACAAAACTTCTCTCCCCAAGAGTGAGATTTTGTAATCTACACTGTCATGGCCCATTCCAGGTTCCTCACGCTTCAGATGCATGAGGATTTTGAGGAATTTCTGAAGTACAGGCATAAGCCCAAGCGTTTTGAGATGGCATGTCAAATAAGCCAGAGGTGAATACGCTTGAGTACTCTCTGTGTCGATAAGGCTGTAATAGCCATTTGCTGTTACAGTGATAGTATTAAATCTTATTTGATTATTAAAAACAAACAAACAAACAAAAACCCCAAAACAGCTGAGTGGGTGGCAGGGGGTCTGAGTACAGAAAAAATCTGAATGTAGGTATTTGAAAAAGAACAACATAGAGATGCTTTTAGAAAAATTTGATTTAAACTATCAACAGACCCTCTCTGTAAATTAAAAATGCAAGTGCAGAAATAATTCTTCCTTCCCAATACCTTGATGACTAGACAACACAACTCTGGACTCCAGGTGTAACTGAGTAGTAAAGAAGTAAAATACACTTCAGTGTTAAAAAAAAAAGAAAAGAAAAAACACACAAGAAAATACTGAAAGTTTAAATCAGATAATCCCAAATTCATCTCTTAATTCCACTGACTTCAATCAAGTAACTGAACACACGGGACCTCACAAGTCTGATAAAAAAACAGATAAGGAATTCTGCTAGCAAATTTCCATGAAACAAGGACCTTGTGCATTGAAAGGTCACACAGTATGTTGCATATTAGTCTGTCACTTCTCTATCTCATGACAAATAGTGAAGCATTGAAAAAATTAAAGCAGCAAACCAATTCTTGCTCTATGTACAGAATACAAATTTCAAGAAGTTAAACCATATGAAGTCCAAAGGAGTTTTTTAAATTTTCAGGTCAACATTTCAGGTTAATGTGCTGCCCTCTCAAAGCCACAGGCTGATAGTGTGTGCGGTAAAGTATTGTCACTCACAATTGTTTACAAAAGGAAAAAAAGAAACATCACTAAACATCACATTCTGGTGTACATGCAAATTCTATTTAGGTGATCAAGTCATCTTGGAAGGCAACATACTGGCAGGCAGCGTATGTTTAAGCTTCACCAAAAGCACGTGATCATTAATCTCCTCTTGGGGGATTTCACATAAAGCTGACAATTTCTGCTTCCACCAGTAATGCTTATTTACTAAGCCCTGGATTGGACTTAAAGCTATCATTTTGAAAACAAAACAACTTGTCTGCGTGTCAAAGCACCAGTTCTCCCTAGTTGTCCAGTAGGGACTCTTGATTTTTACACTTTCAAGTTTGGGGGTTTTAGCAGCATGCCTAAATCAATAAGTAAATAAATAAAATTGCCCCCAAACCGAAACAAACTCCCCAGCCAGGGCAGGCAGGTGGGACACACACCGGCAGCCAGCAGCAACACACATCCTTAAGACACACAAAGCGAAAAGCATTTGAACATTCTTGCCAAATGAGATTATGCGTTTGTACACCTCCCTCTCACACATGCACAAACCCACACATTACACAGCAAATAATGCTCACAGAACAGAACAAAGACCCTTTGTTATTGTTCCATTAGGTTTTGTGAAACCCCCTTCTTCATGTAAAACTGAACGAATAGTGTTGCTTGAGCCCTAATGATCTAAACACAAAAAGCTTGTACATTTCTTTTAGAACAACTGATAACATTCGAAAAATATAGATGAGCTTTTGAGAACAGAAGTCCTAATTCACAAGCATCTTTACTCAGAAAATTTAAAAAAGTAGTAAATACTGCAGCCATTCAAAGGCAGGCACTGTGAAAGGACACAATTGGAGCTTAAGGCTTATCACACCCAGCTGTGTTTTAACAGAATCTCTTCTGGTTACCTCCCCCTAAATAAAAGTGCTAATACCAATGCAGTTAAAAAGCCAGCTTACTTAAAAAGAACCAAAACCCAATTTCTAAAAAGGAGTAAGTTGTCTCTGCTTTTAATCGCCAGCACCCTCAGAAGAATGCTAGCAAGGAAAAGTCCTTAAAAAAAATAAAGCAGCTTCACAGTTAGAACTGAACAAAGTATCACACTAAAAGGGATCATTTACGTAGCACTCTAATGAGGAGTCTCTACAGCAGCCCCTCTTGACAGGCTGCCCTGACACATATTTATTTTGCAGGGCTTAATAGCATCCCTACACTGAGCTGTAAAGCCCAGATACTCGGCTGACAAGGCATCCTCCTACCTGAAGCTTCATTTTCCAGCACGAATGCACGTGTGCATCCTCAGTGTAGCTTCCCCTGGTTGCATGACTCTTGTTATCCAGACTAGAGAGATGCAGATGTGTAAGCAGAGCTGCTGACTGCCCTACATTTGCCTGCAGATGAAGAGAAAGAGTTGGTGTTCTGGTTGCCTGGGCTTGTTCAAGCCCCCTAAATATAATACTAGTGCAGCTCAAACTAGACTAACTACTTCCTCCAGCTGATCTCAGTGAAAAGAGCTTGTGATGAATAATGCATGAGAGCTCCTATGAACATGTTTCATTCCTTGCAGCAGCTGACGTCCACCTCTCCCCCCTTCCTGAAAGCAATCCCTAGCAATTTTTGTGCTATGAAGCACAAAAATTCTCCCAATACCCAAAGACCAAGGAGGATGTCTCTCAGAAGCATTTTCTTTCCTCTTCTCATTAGTCAAACCAATAGATCTGGTGATTTTCTTTTTTTTCTTAGAAATCTGTGCAGCTGGAAGTCAAAGAAAGCATGATAAGCAGAGAGCCATATCTCTGGACTACACAATACCAGTAAATTCAGTTGCTTAGTAATTAATTTTTGTTTTTCTTAAGGGCTGTGATGCAAAAGAAGCTGTATAAAGATGAACAGCCAAGACACAGAAAGAATGTGACAGACCAGAAAATAATACAGCACAAAGAAGGTGGAAAGAGAAATCCTTCCTGTAGCTGGCAAGTTCAGTTGACTCTTTACAGAGAAAAGAGATTGCTTAGGAGAACTTAGTGGGTGGAAGAATACAGGGGATAAATTCACATGCTTCTTCTCTTGTGCAATAAATTCCACTATGTTAGTACAACTTTGCAAGCTTACTACAAAAAAAACACTTACTTTCAGATATTCTTCCAAAGAGTGAACAAACACAGGACTAATTTGCAAGTACTTTATCTGCAAGGGCAATTACTGCAATAGCCAAATGTCAATGCACGCCACTTGCAGATTCAGTTCTATTTCTCAGAACTGTTTTGCTTTGATTTCATTCTCAGATGCGCAACAAATTATTTGGCATCTCTTTATCGGTTACCTGCTGCAATCCAAGTGACATAGCCGTCCAAACACAACTGACAAGGCTCTCACAAGCCATTATTTTCCTCTAAAGGAAACGTGGCTTTAATGTATCATTTACAGTGAGACAATGTGTGCAGCTTCCTAAATCCTGAACAATGGCTCTTCATTTTCGGCATAATATAACTCTCCAGACACCTCTGAGGTCGCATTTCTCAGGTCATGTCAAAACTCAGAGACGGTCCCTGCTTTCTACTCTCACCTCAGGTGACTCGCACAGAAAATGAGAGATAATAAAAGGTGAAGACAACTGAGAGACGGAGGAGAAAGGGATATTCAACACATTAGAGTTACAATTCAGTTTTACCAGGAAATTACATGGTACAAACCTTGCAGCCAGGATCACTCTGTACATACTTAGTTTCTGATATTCCCTCTTTTCATGCATGGTCAAGGACAACACCCTGAGCTAGGCAGACCTTTTGTCTCCTCCACCACAGCTGGTCCCATATCCTGAGCAGTCCACATAACTTGCTGTTTCACCCTCCCTCCAGACTGAATATTCATTTTCAAAGAGGAAAAATCCAGTAAAAAAAAAAATCAAATCCACACAAACACTATCACATCCATAACAGAGCCTATGGAAATACCTCACTCATCCTGTGGATAAACCTCTGAGAGGCAAAAGTTCTTGACATTTAAAAATTTGAGCCTTAATGTCTTCCTCCAGCTCCTCCATCACGATTTAAAAAATGGGAACCAAGAAGCTTCTGGAGATTTAGCAGAGCAGCACAAAGAGAGAAGGCTCTTGCGCAAACCCAGCCTTGAACACCATGAAGGACAAGGTAAGCAAGCGGGTTGAACACGACAGATGCAGGAGGACTACTTTACAGAGACCTCTTCTGTTTCTGCAAAGGAAGCCAAAAGGACTAGACCTTGTCAGAGGAAACAATCATATGGCATACTCATATTCTACACTATAAACAAAAAGTAGTGAGATTAAGCATCTGAAATGAATCAGAGCGCAACACAACCGATAGTTTAGAAACAGGGTATGCAATTGACTTAATTTCAGAAACCCCAGCAAGTAGTAAATAATGAGCTGCAAGATTAGCTCTATCAAGGGCAGGGTTCAAAACTCATTGGATGAACAACAGAATACTCTTCCTTCTCCCTGCCAGCGTTGCAGATTCTTGCACACCTTCAGAGCAGTGCCTCGTTTTGGTTCAGAGGACTAGTGCAAACAAGCACTCTGCTAACAAACTTTCTGCCTTAGCTCAATCTGGGCAACTGCACTGCCATCAATCCACTCTACAGATGTTTTCTTTAGTGTCTTTAATGTCAGGAAGATGCTGTTTAATTCCGAGATTTTTTTCTCCATAGGCTCTAACTCTGAGGCTAATGGAAATTAATTGCTGGAGGGGAGGGTGAAAATCTGCCAGAAACACATATTTATAAGGCTTTATATGCAGGGATGTATATATCTAGGCTCAGCTGAGAACTCCACATAGCCCGTTTAATATTCACTCTTCTCCTCTCAGTACTTTGGGAGGTCAGGTCAAAGGTAATGAAGACTGGTTTCTAAATTCAATAGGTGTATTACTACCATTATGATGAATTACACAAGCACAGCAAGCTGGAAGAGAAATCGGTTTAATGACATTCTGCCCCAGCAGTATGCCACTGGACTCTCAGCAGAACTGTGTTTGCACGTGGCCCCCAGGGCTATCCCCACGACACCAGGTGTTCCGAGTAAGTTTCTGGGAGAAGCAAATCAGAACACAAACAAATGAGCATGGAAGTAACTAAAAGCTTTTTATTATTTCAGACAATTCTCTCTGTTGGGTATTCAATTTAAAACATGAGGGAATTAAAACCTATCTGCCTCCTAAAGGGGTCCATCATAGCGATTTAAATTTGAAAATAGTGCTTTCTTAACTTTTTAAAAAATAATGAACTCAGTTTCTGAATCCATCTGCTCATTTAATATAGCATACAAAGTTTGTGGTTATTAAAACCTTAGCATCTGAAATGATGGCATTTGCACTAAAAATCTGATTGTCCATTTAAAATCACTCACCCATACACAAATCCCCCAATTTCTATGTATCACAGCTTCACAGAAATAAAACAAGCACTGGAAACATGGATATTGAAAATCTAAAGCCACGTGGCAAACAACTCCAAAGTGACACGAGTTCACAGATTTTTTTTAAAGCAACACATCATATTTGACTACTTATGCTTAATATACTTGAGTCTTGCATCCCCAAAATGAAGTGATTTGTTGGGTTTTTCTCCCTCCTTAAATATTATTTAACCAAATACTGGAATTTAACCAATATGCTCTTATGTTTATAAGGCTAAAAAGAGAAGTTTACAAATTCAAGATGTTCCACTGAACTGCTTTATATTTCATTTAAAATGAACAACATGTTGTAGCATTCTCCTGCAGGTCTGAACAATTATGTTGCCACTGTGAAAAGAAGAGATGCAGGAGAGGCTTTGCCACCGCAAGAATCGTGCATAGCAAAATAATCTTTCATTCATGCACACTTAGTAGGTGAAACTTGAAATAATGTGTGTGGCATCAGCTCACAGGCACATCACTTCATTACATGCTTATGCTAGGGGCCAAGCTGAATCATTTTGGTTAAGTATTTAGCTACTGGCTGGCCAGTTAATTTTACAGTCAAATTTTGTACAGTCTATTTAGTTTCTCCCATTTCTAAATAACTGCAACCTCCTGGGGAAATTCTCTAGTAGACCATCTGCTCATTTCCTATAAATCCTCCTTTCAGACCTTACGCAAATTTCCGAGCTGCCAATCAGAACTTCTTTGATGTCTGGATGAAAAAAAAAAAAAAAGCCAACTATTCTGAACTGAAATCTGCAGTACAAAAAGATTAGTTATCCCCTGATCAGTAAAAATAACGACAGCAAAGCAGGTCATTTCTCTGCAGCGCAGCTCAAGCGGCAGATATGGTCTCACTGGGATGAACACTTCTGGTCCACTCTGGCCACAAGTTAGGAAAGGATAATGATCCAGGGTCAATTTATCTCACATTTTTAGCTCGTTATATTCTCCTCCAAGTTTCTGTGTGCTCAAGCACCTTGTTTGCGACCATCTCAGTCGATACTGCCTGGGAACAGCTGATGGACATTTCCCAGTTCTAACCTCAAAGGAGGGTGGAGGGAAGGAAGAACCAATTTGGACAGCAAAAGCATAATAGGGGAAAGATGGGATAAAGAGATGTTAAATACCAAACGGTGTTTCCTGTTTGTTAATTTGCATAACCATACTTGTGCAAGTGCTGCACTGCTCCTCTCTGATTTGTGAAATGCTGCGGGCTGCGCAGACCCAGCGTTACACCAGACCTCTTCCAAACAAACAAGGCTGGAGGGAGTTTCAGCAATCAGGAACACGGGGAAGGAGCTAACACACTTGGATCCAGCAGATGTTTCTCCGAGCCTATGCGAATTTCACAGTCGAAAAAAAGAAGGGTTTTCTATCTATTTTTAATGAAATTAGCACCAGTTCCCAAGCTCTACCAAGCGTTAACATATACCAGATAACAACCCATGCTTCCGTGGAATAGGCAGAAAGACAGCAACACCTTTGGGTAGGAGCCAACTTTGGGCTGCTGCCTGTGGCTAATTCAAAAATTTGTCACAGCGACAGTAAATTCACAATGCTGCAAAGCAATATCATGGTGTTTACCCAAGTACCAGGGGTGTCACTAATGCACCTACAAAACAAGAGTGGGGTATAACAGCAAGGACTGAAGAGTTTTTCCAAAAAGCATTGAAAGACTGATTGCAGGAAAAACAACAAATACACCCAACAAACCAAATCCACCAAATGCACTTCAGACTACCAAAAATTGGGTGACCAAACATGAAATGAAAAGGCCAGACAACTAAGAGAGATACTGAGCTTTCTAAGTGGTTTTATTTTCCCCACATTTCTACAGTTTTGGCTCTCGGTTCTGCTTTTTGGCCTCAGAAAATACAGCCAAATTCAGAATAGTGAATTGCACACAGGTGCTCCCCAACAAAACTGCACAGGCAGGAATTTGCTGAGACACTTTCACAAACATTTGAGAAATCTAAGAAAAAAAGTAAAAACTAGAACTTTGGCATAAAGAGGACCGGTAAGAGCTTCTTCAGAAAGTCCTCCAAGAAAAAATCTCACAAAAAAAAGAAACCCCTACAACCTCACAATAGCTAAAGCCCATTTAAATGTTGCACAAGAGCAGTTCACCAGAAAGGACAAAACAGCCATGTGGATCAGGGCTCTGCATTATACACCCTCAGAAACTCTGGTTATAAACAAGAACCTCAGATTTTACAGTTATTTCTGTTCTAACGACTGAACTGAAGAACACAGGGGCCATAAAAACGGATTGATCTCATCTGCCTTCCTTCTCTCTGGAATCCACTGACACTTGTGCATCCCTCAGCTAGGTTTACTAGAGGTAGCCCAACAGAACTCCAGTCTTAAAGAAAGACTACTATGATCTACTTCTTGTATTCCAGATGTACCGGTACCCCCACATCACCCTTGGGGACAGATGGCACGTGGGCACCAGAGCTTGCCAACCAATTGCTGGTGGTGGATGTGTGAGCAGAGAGACCACGGCTGGCATTTTCTGGAAAGAGAATAAATTGTGAGAGAGCATTTTGAGGAGGCCAGAGCAAAGATACTTGGATTTTGCTGGATGAGATGCTGGGGAATGTCTCCTTTATGGTAATTCCTTTAAATGAGTAGCTGTAGCACCAGAGGTAGGGAGAGGTCAAAAAGAAGTCTTTAAGGAACTGCAGGTGTCTCAGTGATTAGATAACCGGTAGCTGCTTTACAGGTGGAGCTGGGTCGCAAAAGTCAGACTGAAACCCACTGAGTTGCTAAAACATTTAGACCCAGCTATCAGAACTTCAGAAAGCAAATTTTTGGATGTGGAGGTGATGTCTAGCACATTCAATACTTAGTCCTCATCCCTCCTGGGTGCAGTGGGAGGACTCCTGGCAGTTCAGAAGGCGGAGCAGGGCAGAGGCTAAAACTGGGAACACTTTCAGAAGATGAGCAGCTGCCACCAGACTGGGTGGACTGCGGGGAGTTCAAAGTGCTCATAAACAATGCTCTCAGCTATATCTACATTCAACAGGAAACAGAGGTTTAGAGATAAGGGGGAAAAATAGAACAAAACAGTGTGGCATGGACATGATAGAGCAGGAAGCGAAGCTCTGAGTGGACAGTGCAGCTCAGCCACACACTTTCTCCCTTGCTGCATTCCTGGGAAAGGCCCAGTTCCCCACAGAAACTGCAGGCTCCTATACTGCAACCAGTTCATCTAGTAACCATCAGAAAGGACCTTATAAAGTGGCATGATTTATTCAGGCACCAAAACATACAGAACAAATGGTGTAAAAGAGGGCCCTAAATACCTGGGTGCGTTACCCACTCCCAAAATTCTCCCTGCTAACTCTTGCGGAAGACACATCCCTCACACTAGCTGAGCTCTGGGTGTGACTGGGAGAAAGCACTGTCTTTATGCAGAGATGCTCACCCCATCTGCTTGGGGTTTTTTTGCCAGCCTGCTGTCTCCTGTTAATGTTTCCTTAGTGGTCTGTTTCAACTCACCAAAACTCCCACCTTTCCTATGTCTGATGTGGTGAAGCATTCCCTTTTATCTCTTTTTCCAAATGTTTCCATCTAAAAATGGAACAAATGATCCCGACAGAAAACATGTTCAATGGTGAAGACTGGACTTCTTACAGATCTGTTGTTGGCTTATCAACAGGGAATCAAATTAAGATGCCCCTGCTGGTTCCACAAGAATAGTCAATATTTTCAATGATCATCTGGAAATTAATTAAAAAAATTCACAAACCTAGGAAAGTTGCTGCTAGCTACATTTACAGGTGACACAACACTTATCAGGTGGTAAAATTGATGAGACTTACAGCCACTTTACAAACACTAAACTTTTGAAATTGATTTGGGGGGAAAAAAACCAAACCCATGTACTCGCTATATTTTATTTTCACCAAATCAAAGTGACACAGGCCGTAACTGCAAGTTTTAAAGGCTTCAGTCTATAAAACAGAAAACCAGGAATACAGCAAAGAATCTGGGAACTTGCAGTGAAGCAACAACTGGAGCTGAGAATCTGAATGGGCTTCGAGGACAGGATCAATGCCATTCACCCCTCCATTATAGCAAGTAGAGATCAGTTTTCCCTCTGAAGACCAGCACTGCCAACGCAGGTGGTGGTGAACTGAGAGACAACAACTGGAACACCACCAAAACCCTAAAAGCAAGAGCAGCACAGCTGGCCTTGTAATTAAGACACGTGCATTCCCAGTGTCCCAATTTTTCCTTTCAAATATGAGGAGAGGGGGCTGAAAAGGATCTCTGGATCTCTTCTCATCCCTCACTCCCCACAAACGTTTTCAAGGCTGCAGAAAACACCTTACTGGGAGAGATTCAAGAATTTTATCTGTAAATTTATTTAAAAAGTGGATGACCTAACTTGTTTGTAACAGTGACAGGTCCAAAGGCGCAATTTAAGGGCCTGATTCAATTAATGGAGTCACCAGCAGCTGGGAGCTGAAGCCAGAAAAACTCAAAACCAAAAAATAAAAGTTGGGTGTGGCTTCTGTGAACTATGATGGTGGTTGGCATGGAAACAAACTACTGACTAAAATAGAAGATTGACACTTCAAGTCAAGGCTGGAGGCTAAAGTGTCTCTTCCAAATGGGGTTCAATGCACACTGCATCTAGTTACCCTTGTAACACAGGTCATTACAAGTCAGATGTGGCCATCCCCACTGGCCTTCAACATCATAAACTTCAAAGGAATCATTAAAATATCTTAGAGGTCTTTTCCAACCTTAATGATTCTACGCTTCCATGAAAACAAAACAAGCCACTCTCAGATTTATGGGAAAGAGTTCAGTGATGGGAGGTGCTGCTTTTATGCTGCTGATTTCAGTTAGGAACCAGGACAATCAGCCGTTTATTTACAGTGCCTAGAAATACATGAGTATAAATTTATTTTAGATGGCTATATTCTGCTTTGCATATTAAAAAAAATTACATAAAAATAGCTGCTTTTAAAAAAATAATTAATCTCTACACCAAGATGCTTTCCCTCTTCTGCATGAACTTCCTCATTGAATGACGATACAGAATTTTTACTTGGTGATTTGAAGCAACACAGAGCCCAATAGTCAAGGTTTTCATATTAATCACAGAAGAGAACTAATTCAGTTCCATTCCCAGCTGTAAAGGGAGAGGGTATTTTATTTTAGTTTTAGCACAGATTAACACTGGCAGTACCCAGTGGCCCTAATTTGCAAATGTTTCCCTAATTTGCAAATGTTTCCATTAAGTATTCCAGTGCTTTTCCTTTTAAGTGCTTGACTGAAAATAGCTATGGTTTGAAGTTTACAGGTATGCAGTAGCTGTGCTTTCCCTTTTCCCAAATGCTCCAACCTTGGTGTCTGAAACCAGGAACATCCTATTTAGGGGTCGCATCCACATTTCTGCCTGTGGCTGTTGTAGTAACTCCAGTGTCTCTGGAGTACCTGATGCTTGTCAGTAGCCAAAGGGGAAGTCACACTGCAGCATTTCACGCGAAATGAAGCTATTTAACTGCTGTTACATTAACCAGCTCAGAGAAATTAAGATGCAAAAATTAGTGAATGTTTCACTTGGTTGCGAACGAGCCTGCCTTGCAATCTTTACCCAAATAATATGTTTTCAGCCATCTGCATTACAGTAAACATAACTAAAGAGGATGGGAGGGGAAGAACAAAGGAACTCTTTCCTGTTCTCTGGGATTAATCAAATGTTTTTCACTGTTGTTATGCATAAAAACTGAAGCAAAAAAAGATCATGTAAGCCACTTGCTAAGGGAAACTTCTGGTGACGTTTCAAACTGAACAATCCAGAAGTCACCTCTTCTAGCACATAGTGGCTGAGAATAGCTACTAGAAATAGGCAGGCAGATGATTGCCAGGAAAAAAAACTTTACAACTGACATGGGATTTGTGCATCCAGTCAGAGCTGACTAAAACATTTCCTGTTGTGAAACTTCCCATTCAGGAAAAGCTACCAATACATGTTACAAGGCTGTTCCTTGACCAATTTAAAGGAGAACTAAAAATCAATTCATTAGTTGGTATTCAAAAAAGCCAAAAGTAGCCCTGACAATTTTTAAACCATCTCTTTTAGGCCCCTTTCTCTAAAACCTAGGGAAAGTATAATCTCACACTTTAAAGAATTTGATGCCAATCCATAATTCTGATCAACATGTGGCTGTGGGATTTAAAATATAGTATAGGAAAAGAAAAGAAAAGCTAAAGAAAAAATGAAGTATAGTAGACAAGTCACTTCCATGGGCCATACGGTCAAGTCTGGCATCAACATACACCGCACCAGTGACAGGACACAACTTCTCTTGTGTGACATCTATCCCTGTAGGGTCTCAGGGGACTTACAGACATGCCTGCTTGTACCTGCCCTGGTAAGGCAGTATTGAACTATGGAACTACAACTTTCCATTGTATATTCCCCAAATACTAGAAAATACATAAGAGATCTCCCTCTTGTTTTGAGTAAGCATCTCCTCTCTGTATGAGGGGTTAACATCCCACACACAGGGGACCACAAATCTAACATGGGAGATGCTTCACAACAGCTCAAACTTGATAGATTCGCTGAAATCAGTCTTGGTATGAGCTGAAAAGCTGTCCTGAAATAGCATGAAAATAAAAAGGGACAGTGCAGGATGCCATTCTTCTAATTCATTTATTGATTTCCCAGTGACAAAGTAGATGAGAAAGGATAGTATTTTGGCTCAGAAAATCCTTGTTCAAAGAATAACCTGCCTCCGCACAGATTTGCAGGATAACACAGGCAAGTTTTTAAAGTCCATTTTTGACAGCTCTGTAGAAACTAATCAATTAATTAAATGGCTCATACAAAGCTCCGCTAGCAGAAGAAAGATCAACTTTGTTGCAAAATATTTTCATGACTAACATAAATGCTTCTACTGCACACAACCTCTCCTTTCTGCACTCTTTGCTTCACCAGCCTCATGAGTCAGGTCTGCTTTAATCACACTTACAGGAATTATGGCAAATTAATCCTCAGGAGCCACAACCTCAGGTGTGCTGGGTGTGTTTCTAATATTTATTCCAGGTTCTCACTTCCCTGTATGCTCAAGCCTACTACATCTGCTGCTGAAATGGCTCCTAGCCTGGCCTTGCTGGGTGAGGTCACCTGTCCTTTGATCTACTGCCCTGGCTGTGCAGCCTTCACAACTCGGCCTCAACATAGGCTCGTTCACCGCTCTAACGGCAAGGCTACGCATTGAAGAGTGCACCCAAACCAAGAACAGCATCTCAAGGATTTCTTCCACCTCATCTGTTCTGCAACTTTCCTATCAACTAACGTCACCCATTGCTCTTTGTATCTTTGTCTGTGGATCTTAAGCCCATTACAGGTACCAGCTAACGTGAACAATCCTCCTAATGGAACCGCGTAGACAGAAGAGCTGAAGTGTGAAGCAGGTAAAGGGGTGGCTGCCCGCACACGAGCTAGAGCTGAAAGATGCTGAGTGGCACCCATATGGCTGATACCGATACTTTTCTCCCTGTTGACAAGATCTCTCTGTTTGCAGTAAGAATGTGATACAGAGGGGTAACAAACTCACAGCTGAATCACAACCAAAAGACAACTCTCGGTCCTATGCTCTGTTGACTGGACCATATACTCTCCAGTGCTACAGCATATTACCTAAAGCAAAAACATTTGGCACAATGTCCTAAAAAGATACTAAAAAACAAAACACATACATACACTTCTATATTTTTAGTTTTTTTCTTTGAAGAACAGGCTTGAAAGTGAAAGCAAAGACAAAAGAAATTTTTAGCTTTTATACGAAGGTATTATGGAGCTGTAAGATTTCATCTCATACGGGAAGCACGTAAGTCCAGAACAGGTAACAACTACAAATGTCTGCTCATAAGGTAATTCAGAAATATCAAGCCGCAAGTAATTTTTCACACCTAAAGCAATTTAGAGTGTACTTCAAAAATAAAAACGGAACCAAAAATTCCTCCAAAACCCCCACAAGTTCATTGAGATATTAAGTGCAATATACTTAACTAAATGAAAACAACCACACACTACTTCCCATTACACACAGTGAATTTGACTTGAGAGACAGAAAAAAAGTCTCATTGACTTTTTACAGATGAATAGCCATACATACTTCTACATCTCTGAAATCTAGAGTAGTGATATTCCAAGGTATAAGTACTAAAGGGTTAGGAAATGTAATTATCCTTCAAAGCAGTAAGGAACATTGGAAATTTGTCTCTAAATCCAGTTTTTATATAGACTCAAGTAAGTTCCACAAAAAAATTTAGATATACATCCCATTTCTTTACTATAAAATCCCTGAAAAATCTAGGCACAAGGCACAAACTTATTACTGAAAATGTTGTAATGTTAAAACTATGCCAAAAGCATGGTTGATAGGAGTATTTCAATATCCGTGCTGAATACTTGCAGTTACACTGATAGATGCATAACGTGAGTGCAAAACATTTAGTGACATGGTCCCAGAATCTTGCCTCCAGGAATGCCATAGACACTGTACCCTTAAAGAACACCATGGAAACACACAGTGTTCATTTAGCACAGGGACAAAACCAAATGCTATTGTGAGGGCAATACTCTCGCTGACCCACACAGCCACCTGTTGTTAGGTCCACAAAGAATCAGATGCAGTCTGCATTTAAGCGTAGAAAAAAAATTATAAACAGGTCACTTTTTACTCATTTGCATCAACATGAATGTAGTGCTTATTTACAGGTGGAGAGAATTGGGTTGTAAATAAACCTCCACAAGTAGGTGATACCATTCTTTCCTTTGTCTTTGAAGACGCCAAAATTCAGTTCTTGACTCCTAGAAAACAAAATTCTGAAGTTGAGGCACTGACCTCATGGAACACACACTTGGGCTTGTTCAGCAATAAAAGCATGCGTTAACTTGTGTTTGTCATGAAAAATCTCCATAAACAACTTCCTAAAACAAGAGCAACACCTGCTACCAAGGACAAACGTGTAATAGCAGGTGAGAGACCATCACTTCTGGGACCAACAGAAGCTGAATAGATCCCAAAGGTGGATTCTGTTTCCAGGTGTGAGTACTATTGACTTAGGAGGCTGTACTCCTAAGAGCTTAAACTTCAGCAAACCATGGAGGAGCAATTGCTAAAGCGTAACTTCCCCATGCCCACATCAAGGATTCCTCATAAATGACAGAAAGGCCAAGCAGAATTACCTAAGTTCAGGGGTGCAAATCTAAGCCTCTGTGTAACTTCTCAGAAGTAAAACCTTTAAACTACTGAGGTGCAGGGTTTAAAGGGAAATCAGCAACTTGAAAGCTAGACACAGTTTTAAAGACTCCGAAGTTCAACCACTTTAAGGGTGCTGCACCACTGCAGGTCTTCCTGGCCAAATTGTTACTCTTTGCTCATCTCTCAGAAAACTCCAAAACAAATCCAGAAAAAGCCCAAACCAACCTAACTCCCAACTTATTTTAATTATTTCACTGGGTGAAGAAACACACCTATCTGAAAGAGCAAACCAACAGTCGCTCACTATGCATCAATGCACGAGGTAAAACATCCTGCAGGAGGCAAAACCCCTGTACTTCTGGTGCATCTCATTTACAGGAATTACCTGCGATAAACAAAGAACTTTAAAAATTCATTTGCAGGAACCTGACAGCATCACTTTAAAGAAAGTTTAAAGTATAGCTACTGGGTGATGAAAAATCATTGCTAAGTATGATTGGGGCCTTGACTCATGTCTTCCTGGAGCTGCAATTTCAGTGGCACTCTGCACCAGCACAGAGATTTATACACACGTGCAGCTCACTGTAGGATCATGGCTGACACACACTTCTCATTAGAAAGCAAACAAGCCAGTATGCTTTTGGCAGGAAAATAAAAACATTAATTCTAAAAACACTAGCTCAGATCCAGGGCTCCCTTTATGGAAAGCTGCTGCACATAACATATATCACAAACATCAACAGACCTGCAAAATGCCACCACTAAAACATACTTGGCTATCAGATAATTAACAGCACCAGGACTTCTTTTAGAAAATCGCGTTCTTCAAAGAATGACTCAGCTTGTCCAAGTGAACTGCTAGTGAAAGCTACACAGAGATTATGTTAATATCAGAGAGGCAGTTTAAATTCAGGTTAATGCAACAGCTACAGATTGTAATAATTAACTCTAAGTTTCAGGTCTTGAGACACCAAAGCGAGGAGTTCACACACAGTAAGCAGACAAAATGAAAACAGAAGTTCTATATAAATGAATCTGATTAAAAGCAAACAACAAAACCTGAAACTTCCAAAGTTTCTTCTCTGAGGCATCACTACATAAAATTCAGCTTCTCTTAGTTTTTATAACATTTACTGATTTTTTAAAAGAAAGGGTTTTCTCCTCCTTCAAATCCCTTTCAGAAACCACTTCCTGCAGTTTGCTTCTCATAATTCATCTCCACTCAGAAGCCATCTGCTCCTTTCCTCATACACACATGCTGTAGACACTCCCAAACACAATTCAGAATCAAACGGCGTGATCTGACTTTTTTTTGTTAGGACCACTCAAGCAGGAGCAGCTCCCTCCCATCCCATCCCCTCCCTCTTGCTTCCTGCCTCCTCTCTTTTCCTTTCACCAAGGTTTGCTGGGAAGCAGCATGCTCTAGCTTCTAAGAGTGGGGCTTGAGAGGACCAGCTTCCCATCCTGCACTCAAGCAGAAAAAGAGCAGAACAGATTCGGGAAGGTCACAGCATTTTGCACGTTCACCACAAGTGAGACCAAGCGATGCCTTCCTGCAGGAGAAGGACCTCTCTGCTCTCCACACACCCCGTGCCCACCACGTTGTGCAGCACAGCTTCGGGCCAGCTCAGCAGAAATGGCTGCAGAGCGGGACTCTGGCAAAGCAGATGGATCTATGACAAATGCTTCCAGCTGCTCAGCTTTCATCCATGCACCTGAAGCTCGTGACAAGGCTGGTCAGCAGTGCTAGCCCTGTTTCACAGACGGGAGAAAGGATAGCACAGGCACCCAAGGGACTTGCCCAACATCATCTAGCAGGGCAGTAAGAGACAAACAAAACTCTGCGTGCTTCTTGCCAGTTTTGCAGGTGCCACACAGAAGGGGAGGTTAGTGGTGCTCTTGCCAGGAACACATGGGAGAGAAGAAAAAAGCCCTGAAGCTGGCAAGGGGCAGGAATAGTGGCAACTGCCCACAGGGAGAAGGCAGGCAGGCAAGGGCCCAAGGAGGATCAAGCACTCACCCCATTGCCAGATGCCAAGATGTTTACAGGGGTAAAGAAATAGGCAACGTCCCATGAGAGCACATTCACAGGGGCACCCAACAGTAGCTGCCAAGTGTTATACCCAGGAAGAGTTTGATGCACATAACAGTTAAGCTGTCTTGACAAGCACAAGAACAACTCTCCTAATAACTAAAAGGGGAGATCACAAGCAGGGTGCTGTTGAAGCATGTACAGATGTACCTGTGGAGAAAAGAGGGCCATTTGGTGTGCGGCAGTTTCTCAACCAATTTTTCTGTTTACTTAGTGCTTCTCACTAGACTGTTTACTTGCTAAAGGTAATCATACTGGGGTTATGTTTGGGCACCTGCTCCTACACAGCCATGTACTACGTTTGTTTTAGCATTGAAACCAACCATGGAAATATTATGCTCTCAGCATGACAGCATCGCTGCAGGAATACAGTTCGGAAGGATGTTAAAACTGTCTCAGTCATCCTGGTGCATTCTCAGATGACAAGGTCTGGGAAATACTCCTACCTGCTCCCAGACTGCAGAAACAAAAACATTTTCACTACAGCTCTTCAGGGGTGCTTCTGTCACAAGTTGTCTGCTCTGTCAAAAAAAAAAAAAAAAGGTCTATTTGCTACTTTTTAAAAATTGGGAAGTGCAACACCAAGTTTTTCTGACAAATGTTTTATGATCCACTGAAAAACACCCTGAGTAAAAGTCGGGTTTGCCTTGTCAGGAAAGGACTTTGCAATTCCCACCTTGAGGCTAAGCCTATACACAGTACAGCAGGAGACACATTCTGCTTCCCATGGAAAAGTTAAAGACAGACAAAAATTCTTTTGTAGTTAATCAGTTTCTGTACAAAGCAAATTTAAAAAAGGAAAAATGCCAGATCCAGTGTTAGTATGCAACATAGCTACACATAACCACACAAATCTCAGTATAAAAATAATAGGGGGTGAAGTTCTCAAAGGATTTGCAGCCTGTCTGCTTAATGAATGATTTAGTTCAATGCACAAGCAAAACCAAACACACACATACACACAGCCTTACAAATGCCTGAGTATTTGGATCAAGTTCAGCCTGTCAGAGCCCACATTCACAGCTCAAAGTCCAAAAAGTGAATGGAGAAGGTCACAGAGTGCTTCTGTACCGTAAAACCAGTGTAACAGTCCTTTAAAGTGTCATGCTGGATTCAACAACATAAAGCATGCAACTTTATATTTTGCTACTGATCTATGACTAAAACATACTTGCAAATGCATCTATTGCTTTTGCTTTCTGCTTCAAGTCCTGCTTCTGCAGTAAGATGTGGTTTATTTGAATTAATAGACCAAAGTGTCCTTCCTGACACAGGATGCAAGAGATCATCTAGCAAGATGAAGCACAACATGATTCTCTTGCCATAATTTAATCTACTCAAATTAGACAGTCATAGTATCGCCAAAGTGACAGCTTTGAGAAGCACCTGGAGATGTCTGAGAGGATCACAGCATCTCTGCTGAACATGGAGCAGCCAGAAACACTACACAGCACTTGGAAGACAAGAAGATAGTTCCTCTAGAACAAAGAACAGAACAGAGTTTCTGCTGATCAAGTGGAATTAGCAAGTTTCAATGTTACTAGAACATTCATCTGCTCCTGTGATAAATGCCACATGATCTTTGATGAAACTCAGCATTGCTTCCCAGGTCCAGGCCATGGATAAGAGGTACTGTGCGTCCAAAAATCACCTGCACCAACATCTCATGATCTGTTATTCAAACACTGATCCCATCCATCCCTGATCTGCTTACGAGAGACCTGCAGAGATCCTAGTACAGGAGGCCATGGTTGGGAAGTTACACATTTTCAGAAAAGATGTGTAAAAGCTACTGCTCAGGGGGCTTCACTCATTGCAGTAACATTTACTAAGAACTTGTGGTAAGTCCACTTCAGCAAGTGAGGCACAAAGCCCTTAAACAGGCAGTGCTGTAATAAAACTAAACCAGAGCAACACCTCAGCCATACGCCAATCACGGTTCCTCATTTCCAGGCTGTACCCTGAGAGTTGTTTACTTTTATCACAGCCAGAATGTTACCAAGAGGGGTGGGGCAGGGGTATTATAGCATCTCACAAACAGTAGAGCAACTCTCCCTTAAATCAGGTAAGTATGAAGCTATTCCTAGTGAACGATAAGTAAGGAAGCTAATGATGGTTATTAATAGCCCTTAAAGCTAACAGTCTCTCTGAGTTAAATGCAAGAGTAATAATCCCTTTACGACCTTCCCCATTTTTACTGGGGAAATGGACAAAGTTTCATGAAAGAATGCTGTTAACCACAGTTGTCAGCTATTTTAAATCTCGAAAATTACACTAACCTGAATCAGAATCTACTGGGCTCTATTATTTATACATATCACTGGGGACTTAGAACAGAAAGCACAGAATGCTTTGGGTTTGTCCCAGACTGCTATAGAATCATAGGATGTTAGGGGTTGGAAGGGACTTCTAGAGATCATCTAGTCCAATCCCCCTGCCAGAGCAGGATCCCCTAGGGCAGCCACACAGGAACGCATCCAGGCGGGTTTTGAGAGTCTCCAGAGAAGGAAACTCCACATCTCTGGGCAGCCTATTCCAGTGCTCCATCACCCTCACAGTAAAGAAGTTTCTCCTCATGTTGAAATGGAACTTCCTATGTTCTCACTTAAATGCATTATTTCTTGTCCTATTACTGGGCACCATCAAAAAGAGAGTGGCACCCTCCTCTTGACACCCACTCAGATATTTGTATACGTTAATAAGGTCCCCTCTCAGCCGTCTCCTTTCAAGGCTAAACAGCCCCAGTTCTCTCAGTCTCTCTTCACAGGAGAGATGTCCAAGACCCTTAATCATCCTCACAGCTCTCTGTTGGACTCTCTCCAGTAGGTCCCTGTCTCTCTTGAATTGGGGAGCCCAAAACTGGACACAGTATTCCAGGTGTGGTCTCACCAGGGCAGAGTAGAGGGGGAGGACAACCTCCCTAGAGCTGCTGGACACATTTTTCTTAATGCATCCCAGGATCCCATTGGCCCTCTTGGCCACAAGGGCACATTGCTGGCCCATGGACAACTTACTGCCCACTAGGACTCCACGGTCTTTCTCCATGGGGCTGCTTTCCAGCAGGACATTCCCTAACCTGTACTGGTGCCTGGTGTTATTCGTCCCCAGGTGCAGGACTCTACATTTGTCCTTATTGAACTTCATGAGGTTCACCTTTGTCCAGTTCTCCAGCCTGTCCAGATCTTGTTGGATGGCAGCACAGCCTGCTGGTCTATCAGCCACCCCTCCCAGTTTTGTATCATCGGCAAACTTGCTGAGGGTGCACTTTATCCCCTCGTCCAGGTTGTTGATGAAGATATTGAACAAAACTGGACCCAGCACTGATCCCTGGGGAACACCACTGGCCACAGGTCTCCAGCTTGACTCTGTGCTGCTGATCACAACCCTCTGAACTCTGTTGTTGAGTCAGTTCGCAATTCACCTCACAGTCCAATCATCTATCTCACATTTCTTGAGTTTGCCTACGAGGATATAGGTATTGAATCTACATGTTAATCTGCTGTGACACATACCTAGGGATTGTGCATCAACTGATTTGTGAAACTGGATTGTAATGGTAAAAGTGGTAAGGATTTCTTGCTGTTCTTCACTGTTAGTCGCAAATCATTAGGCCAGAAACCTTGTTCTTGTAGCAAGGAAAACTACCAAGCCTTATCCTGAAATACAAGAGCTACATCTTGACCTGAAGCATGAAAGAGAAGAGATCTGAACTGCTCAGCTTCCGAATATTTCCTCTGCACTTCTACTACAATTGTGGATAATTAAACACATCCATAATCACAACAGATAGCAGAACAGTATATAAAACATCTTCCTTCTGGGGAATAGGACAAACACTGACTTTTCACAGACTGGCCAAGTTCTCTCTTTAGGCACGTTGATATTTCATTTTCTGCTGCTGTGCTTCTTGACACTTTCCTCTGAAGGACTTCTGATGATGCAGGATGCAGGTACAGACAAGTCAGAGGTCTAGTTTGAAACAGCAAGAACAAAAGCAAGACAAAATTTCATCTGCTAGTTGACATTCTACCTTGGCTTTAGCCAGAGCTTGGGGAGACATGTACATGAGCCTACTCTATCTACAAAGCACACACCTGGCAATGCATTTGGTTTCAGAACATAGCCTGGTATTACAAAGCAAACGTACGTATTTACCTTTGAAGTAGTAATATGGGTTTTGATTGTGGTTTGGGGTCTGTCTGGTTTTGTTCAGATTGGCAAGTGGCTTTGTACGACTCAAAATGTTTTAAGACCACAATGTACACATTTTTTTGAGGTGCTTACTGTTGTTCCTACATAGCAAAGTTAAGGAGTGTTTCTATTACATAGTAAAGGTGAGATAAGAAAATCATGGCACTTGAATCAAACTGAAATGTGGCACTTGTTGCTGAAAAGATATTACATGTCTTTGCAGAAATTCATGAGAACTGTGCCTGCATCATCCACAACACGAAGAAATAACTGTGAGGTGTGTTGCGTCATGGAAAGTTATGCAACTGAAATATGAAAGTACTGAAGTTACACCGCCTTTGTACTGAAGTTACAAAACTCAAGTGCAAATGCCTTCTGTCTCAGTTTTACCTTCTCTTGTACAGCATGTTTTACCTAGGGCACAAAAATCTACAACTGCTCAGCAGATTTGCTCAACACAGGATCATGCTCGTTCTGCATGCTGCTCTTTATCTTGCAGCGGTTTCTATCTCAAGCAGAAAACGGGCATTTTCAAGTGATTAAAAATATGGCAGCGATAATCTATAACTTCTTTCTCTTGCACCCTATCTCCCCTTTACTGTATATTTTAAATATATGCAAAACTCACAGTCGTGGCCAGTGGGTCCTGACTGCACCTAAGAGTTGACATGGACTCCGACTAGTAACCAGCCTCAAACGTCCTAAGGGATGCAATACAAAAATTCAACTGGATTGGTCAAAGTTAGCTCGTTAACAACTTGACTGCCCTTCAGCTCATCTGTTAGATCCAGCATTAAAGACCAACAACAGAAGAAGCGCAGTTTGCAGGAGCGAGGAAGAGTGTACGAGGGCCGGGCTGCGGCTCGTGCAGTGAAACAGCCGCAGCATCAGCACTGCTGTGCATCAAGAACAACAGGCAGCTCAGCCGGCGCTCCAGCTGTGGTTTTGGCAGAATACAGGGCACTTAGGGGATAAACAAATATGCTGACAGAGACGGGAAAGACAAGACTTGGGAAACATGCAGTGTTTCCAGGTTAACCTAATCTATTGCTTGCATGGTCCCAGTCCCACTATTTCTTCTGTAATATTGCACATATTTAAATAAGCATTCTGTTTTGTTTAAAATGTCCAAAGGCATGAAATTACAACAGCAGCCGGGCAAGGGAAATAATAATCAACTTTTTATGATGACCGAGACATAGCGGAGCTTTGTTAACACTGAAGTTGCTGTGCCAGAAATGAAGAATGGGTTTAGAAAGAGACTTGAGACTCCCACTTCTGGGCTCATTGCATGATCAGAGCTGATCTGATTGGCCTCCTAATCCCCATAACCCCAGGGGAGGGTGGCAGTTAATTCACAGTATTACCTTGCATTTGGCACAGAGGCTATTTCACTCTCAGAACATACAGTGTCTATATGGGAAGGGAACGAAGGGAAGAAAGAGCAGGGCCCTCTTATCTAGAGAGCTGCCCAGATGGTGACCATGTGCAACAGATGGGAAGTGAGAGATTCCAGCAAACTCCTGAGACAAGGTGCTTTATGGAGTTAGAGCACCTCCTCTGTGAAGATAGCTTCTTGCCTAGTCCTAGCAACAAACAGCAGCAGTGTGCCAGCCTAGCTAATTACTGGTTTAAGAGTCCAAAGGGCTAGAATCGATTTTAATATATTCCTAAGGAGAAGACTCCAAAAAACAATGATGAGACAGTTTATTTTTTATTCTCTCACTGGTGACTTTGATATCGCAATTTGGACAGCTGCCAAGTGAGAAGGATGTTCAGGGAAGATGATACTTACACATAGTCAAGGGTTAAGTCTGGGCCAGCCACTAAACGCTGACAGATGCTCTCTATCCCCTCTCCCTCCCCAGACAGCAAGGGAAAGAGAATAAGGCAGAGAGATTTACGGACTGGAAAAGAAAACTAAAACAGCTTTTAACAACAACAGCAACAACAATAATAATAATTTACTATATACAAATCAGTATCAAATCTAGCTCCCTCTTTATAGCAATCTGATGCTGCAGAGCAGGCAGGTACCAGGGAAGCCCCAGGTTCAGCCACAGAGGGAAACTGGACACAGAAGCTGGATTTGGGAACTTGGAATCAGGATCAAAGGCAGAAGAACGGACAGAGTCCTGTTGAGATGCTGCCCATTGGAGAAGCGGAAGAGCAGGACAGCTTAACACCTGTGAGCCTTCAACTTTATGCTGAATATGATATGTCACACACTCATGAATGTCTTTCATGAACAGAATACTTCTGTTGGTCACCTGTCTTGTCCATCCCTTCTTAGAGGTATAATGTTTTACTTCCTTGTGACCCTTTTACTTCCTGGCACCCCTAATGTGTTACACAAGATTTACCAGTGACCTTGGTCACTACAGGAGCAAGTATAAGCAAGAGCCTTTCTGCATCCCAGTCCCTGACAGTAACTATAACCATTGGGCTGTTATCACTTCTAGTAGCCTGCACTGCCTGCAAAAACATGCTATTAACTTCAAAAAGTACAGCCTCTCATTCTGAGATTGAGCTGAAGAGGAAAAATCATCTAACAGAATTGGTTCCGTTTAGCTCAAACCAAGACACACATCAGAAGCAATTTTTTTTACCTTACCCAAAGTTAGTCTTAGTGAATCCCGTTCTGCAACATGACAGCACCTTTCTAGTCCCTTATACTTAAGCCAGACCCTACATGTAATCAGTATCACCCTAGATCTCCTCAGAATTAAGCACTGCTGAGCAGTCCACAAAAAAAGACCTGCAGTTGTACCACGACATGAATGTTCCTTTGTCCTGTTTTATGTTAAAGCTAAAAAAACCCAGAAAGTCGTTTCTGTGGAACTGACAGATAACATAAAATTCAATGCAGTAGAGTGTACACTAAAGCATGATGTGCACTAAGGTCTTTGGGCTGGATCAAAGACACAGTCCAGAGGTAATTATTTACACATGAAGACTAGACACAGTATGTTATTTAGTAGGCTAGTTAACTATTTTTAATAGATTCTGCTAGACTTATAATCATTAGATACTTTAGATATTTTTGCATTATGGTTTTCACCAGCAACACAAGACCTCAAATTATTTCATTAACACCTATGCTCCCAAATCCTATCTCCAGAAACCAGCATAGTAAGTGTACATATGTGTGTATATTTCCTTCCTTGTGATAGCCAGTCAATACGAACAACATAGCTACCAGATGCTGCCAAGCACAAAGAAAAACAGGATGCATACAGGGGTTCACACCTCATACTATTTTCCTTTTAAAAAAGTAAAATACACCTGGTAACAGCTTCTGTGACAACAGTACTAGAGCCATCATCCAAAATCCCCATCTGCCTTGAGTTCTTATGCAAAACAGAAGGTTGTAGGTTGCATCTTGCAGAAGTTACTCAACAACAATTTCTAGAATTTTGCAGCCAGCTGCTTCAAAATAACAAATACGAGAATAAAGCAGTAATTTATTAGTAATCATCTTCACTAAAAGGAGCAGCCATGCAAGGAGCTGGGGCTTTGGAACAGAATCAGGTTCGATTTGATAACCCTTATCATTTTATATTTAGATGACTTCGTGTGAAAATTAAGCACATATATGACCGTACCTGTTCCTCTTTTTCTTTGGTCTTGCTCCTGGAGACTCTGGAAGAGGTAACATCCTGAGCTGGAATGACAGAGATTTGATGCAGTGGCATGTTCATCACACCGTCTTGTTTGGTCCTATCATTTACAGGAAGGAGGCTTGAAGGCAATGCTCATTCGGTGCCATTGTCAGGCCTTGCACCTAAAAAATAAAAATATTGCATGACATTAAACTACCTTGAAATGCAATTATTTCTAAACCAAAGCTAAGCCATCAATTGGATCGAGATGTACCACTTATTTTCTCTCTGGATTCTGAACAGGAACAGTTTATCTTACTAGCTGGGAGATGGAATTAGACAGGTCAGAGCAAAATTTGTGCAAATAAATGAATAAATAAGTTATTAACCAGTTCTGAAAGTGGTTTGAGAGCAGAGCCAGAAGGTAGGGATCACTCTCAAGTCAGTGTGATTGGGAAGAGGAGGAAGAGCAGCTCTCCAAGCTGGGCAGCAGGAGTGTGCTACCTGGAGGTACAAAGCTCATGCAGGTAGTTTCCTAAAGTACCAGCCCCACCACACTGGATTGAACTTCCTCAGGCATCATCCTGAATCAGGCTGAATCCCATAGCTTTGGTTAAAAACAGTCAGCGGCCTGCATTTGGCTCCTGTCATTCATATAAACATGTACCAGATGGCAATAGGAAGATGGCATTATGTGAGCTGTTCCTGTCCTAAAGTTATTAGGGAATAATATAATCAAAATTCCTTGCTAGGAATCAAGAATCTACTGGACTACACATACTTCATCGTTCTTTTACTAATGCAACAAGGAAGCGCTACACATAGGAAAGACGACAATAGAAGTAAATTAGCCAAAATTGGCAACACTAATCCAAAAGGCAGGTGTAATTAGCTGTACCTTTCATTAGATTAGCAAAGTTATGTTAAATAAAAAGCTTTTTGAAACATGTAGGATCATGGAGTGTATATTTGGAATGTAACCTGCCAGAAATGAGACACAATCAATTGTGTTTAAAGAAAGGATTAGAGGGGAATTAACACAGCAGGGCCTATACTAAATAGGGCAGCTGGATGCTGTACTGTTCTTCTGCTTCCATAATAATAAACTTTTTGTTTTTTTGTTTTTGAATCTGTGAAGCAGAAAACAGAGAATAGATAAATGCCCTCTATATTATGTTGTTTAATAACGTAATAATGAGTGTAGCACTTAGTGTGTACCTTAACTTACATTGCATACATTTCTTATTGAATATTTAATTAAATGGAAGTTTTAAAGATAGGCCAAGCTTCCTTGGCTTTTGATTCTGCAAAAGATGCCAGTCTGGTTCTATTTCTATTAGACTCCACAGAAGTACTGCGGTTGTGTAAAATGAAAACAGGATCAAATTTTTTGACTGCTTTTGATTAAACAGAAAAAAATAAATTAATGACATATTCCAAGGCACTTTATACAGGGAACGATAGCTCAGTATCTTCTTTGCATTGAGAGAGAAAGAGTTATCAAAGGTCATAGAGGAAGTCATGAGCAAAACCAAAAATGCAGGCAACACCTGCTGCTTCCCAATCTCACACACACTGTTTGCTGGGTGATGCTCTCTGCCCATTAGAACACAGCCAAATTCAGAAGCCTTACTAACAGATGATCAGGATTTATATTACTTCCATAGATGCCAAGACGGTGTGTCATAAAGCATGCATGAAAGCTTTGAAGGTAATACCTCCATAACTTCTAGGCATCACTGATTTTAAAAATAAAACGCAGCTATATGCATAAGCAAGCAACCACAAGGACACTTCCTTACTGGAAGACAGAGGGAAACGTGGGACTTAGCAGCACTATTGAATCTCAGCATACAGCATAAATACAGGACACAGAACCCTCCCCAGGTCCTCCACACACCTATTTAGTTGCATCCTCTAAAGGAGCCAAGCCAGAGGACAGATAAATGTGTGCTGAGACAGGAATATCAGACTTTGTAATAAACAAAGCAGGAGGGGAAGGTATTTTCCCAAGAAAATAGAAGGAAATTAAATCCAGAGAACGTTGAGCTCCGATGAAAATATGCCAGGTAATATGCTCTGTGCTACTGCCAGCGACAGCTGAGCCAAGGGAAGAAGACAGACCCTGTGCTGTGTCCCCTTCAAAAAGGGTGCTGGGTTTGCAGGTAAGGACATGTTATTACCATAAAGAGAACAAGAGAAATTATTAGAAAACACCATTAAACCTTTCTGATGATGACAAACAAGTCAAACCAGTTTTTCTGCAGGTACTTCGAGGATAGCGTGTGTTAGAATTCTTTGAAAGAGCTCAAGCAGCAGACATAATCCAATTAGACATTCAAAGATGATGTGAAACAGCTCTCCTCTGGCAGAGGCCTGGCAGACGCTCTAATAAAGCCAGGCTTTGTTCAAGGATGGCTTAGAAAAAGCTCTAAACTTAACCCAGATGCCACAGTGGAGCATCCCCAATCCGGAAGGTCCCTAACACCGCACACACTCAAAGCCTGTCCCTGTCAACCTGAAGCATGTTAATTCCACAGCACTAATTAAAGTACAAAGTTACGTGAATCAAGGCACCATCTGCAGTACCCAGTACAAACAGACAAGGATGCCAGAAAAGCAGTGCCACTCAACACAAAGTGAGTCATGACAAGCCCCATGGGATGTCGTCCACAGCCAAATTAACATCACGTGCTCCCTGATCCGGGGGTGAGAAGTTGGGCACCTGAGAAGAGGGAACCAAGCTTCAAACTGGGGACCTGCCAAAAAGGCCTCCAGGGAAGCAATGTTAAGGCAAGCGGATAGCTCCTTGATACTCCCTTCTCTTCAGGATTCCAGTTAGATGTTCAGGCTATCCCTCACACAAAGTGAGTGTCCCTCATTACTACAGCACCTCCACTCGACATCTGAGTACACTCGCCAAGGAAGCAGCAGATAAGGGCTCGGCTTCCTCCTCCCTTGCATGGCATTCCGCTCATAAATCACAAATGCAAGAGAAGTCCCATTACCACAAGTGTAGATGCTGTTCAGTTCATGGAAGAAGGACTTTCAACCTCCTTTTTGTCTGGAAAACTGAAGTAATCATGGGATGGCAGGATAGGGAGAATGAGGGGATGTGCACCAGTCAGGTCCCATAGGCAGGGCAGTCATTTGCCTGTGAAGGAGGAGGAATCCTGTTGTCCTCCTGCCCCCATGGCTGTTCACATATCATTCACTGGAGTAAAATACTTACACAAAGCTTCTCTTAGGAGTTTGAGCATTCAGCAAACTATAATAAAAGCTAAGTCTGTTTTCAGAGACAGACCCTTCAGAGATTTCTTTACTGATGCTGCTAACAGCCAATAAGCCACAAACACAGCCTACTGCTCTTGTCCAGGGCAGTTTCCTGCAAACCTGGCTGGGGCACATGAGAATGCCAGGACAGAGCACAGCCTGAAGCTCTAATGTGCCCTTTATCTAGAGCCACACTGGGTCCTGCCAAATGGATTCCAGCCATACTGCCATTGCAGAGAGCCTTTAGAAACTAATACCATTTCAAAAGACATCAAAATCCTGGCCTCGGAGCCCACAAGGAGATCTAAGCCCAGTGGAGATAAGATTTCAGCCACCTGTAGTCCAGTTTTGCTTTCTGCAGGGCAGGCAAAACAGTAACTAAAAATGCCAGCAGACATCTGGAACCACATCGACTGAGTCCTCATTACATTGCTAGAACCATGGAGCTACAGCAAGAACAGTCAGATTCAGAGGAAATGAGACAGAGTCTCTGGAGGCAGTTGAGAAGAAAAAAGGAAGGAAAAGCATGCACATGACTTGGGCCTGATGGCTGGGGCATTCCCCTGACAGCAACAGAAGCACAAAATTAAGCTTCCCTGGGTTATGAGCATTAAGTACATGAGAAGGGACAACTGACAATAGCAGGTAACCTCACCTCACTATAGCAGAAGCAGGTGGGAGACCACTTCAAAACGCACTTCCATCATCCACCCTATCAGCACCTCAGATTCCCAGGTGACAAAAGAAGAACATGAATCAGCCATGAGATGAACCTAACAGTCTGTAAATTGCTGGATTGTTACAGTGAGAAGTGCCATTGGAATTATCCAGGTGGAAGAAGCTATTTATTCTGTCATCCCTCACCTGCCACCCACTGCAGCTTCTCTACCCATTACACATTCCAAAATAAAGGCTGAATTGCTCTTCGCGAAAGATTCCCAGCAAGGACAAATACGGTTCCCTGTCTGTGGTTTGGTATCTACCGGAATCTAAAAACATGCTGTATGAACCTCAGATTTTACTAGGTCATTCGCACTTCAGAAAGTCCATCATATTCCCTTGCTACATGCACATGCTGACAAACTTCAGCTGCAGCTCTGGAGCTGTAGTGCCACTGGCTGCAGGTGTACACGGGCCCTACCAAAAGAAAAACACCCTGATGATGTGTGTAGCTGTCTACACATGCTTTGCATTATTCACAGGAGGGGAAAAAAAAAAAATTATCAAATATGTTGCTTGTTTTCATAGTTAAAGTACAATAGGCATTCTGGATTATAAAAGAACCCGTCTTTATATGCGTGCGCAATAAACCCTGGAACCTGTAACATAAAGGAATTGGAAGGAGTTTCACCCATGAGTCATTCCAGTCTGCCCCAAGGCTTCTTACACTTTTCCTCAACTTCCCTAGCCCCCCATTAATGACAGCAAGCTGTATCACACATGTCAATGGTCTGATAATCTTTTGCAGGATGGGCGGGTTAAAAATAAAGCAGCAGATCACTGCTGCCCAGATAATCCAGACACTGCAGCGCTGTGACAGTCCCACCAGGGAATGGATGCTCTCTGTGGGGACCTACCAGCTGCTGGCTGGAAAGTGCTGCCCTGAACTCTGGTCTTCTGAAACTCCCCCTTTATGCAGCACAAAACCTGACCAGGTTGGAAACCCTGACAGGAATGGAAACCCTCTGAAGGAACCTCTGATGGCTGCTAGATGGTGTAACATCTCTTCCATCAGCCAGCTTACTTTCTCCTAGTAAGTCTTAAAATAATCTATTAATGCAGATTTGGAATCAGTTTTACCGCTGGAAATCTTGATGCAAAATCTCAAAGCCCCACTAAATAATAATAAAAAAATCCTCTGGTTTTGTTTTAGTGCTTTTTGTTGTTTTGAAGGTAAGAGAAGCCCTCATCCAGTGATCTTAGCAAATTCCTGTGTGAATATTAACTTTCCTTACCTACTCTGACATTCAGCTGCATATAACCTATGCTTGCTTTCTGTACACTACTTTTTCCATATTTGCAAGTATTTCCAATCCTATTAGCTTGTGTTGGCTCTAGTTTGAAGCTTTTATTTATTTTATTTTGAGCTTGTCCGGACTCCTCCCCTACTAATGTAGCTTACATAATCCTTTTCTAGAGATGACAGATGTGCATTTTCAAAGAGAGGATCCTGCATCTGCGTTTCATTTTGTTTTACTGTAGCTTAATCAGTACTTTGTTAACAGTATTATTTAGGAGATGTTATCAAGCCTCATGCATTTCATATGCATTTAACTTGACAAACAAATCTAATCAGGGAAGCTTAAGGGAGCGAAACTAACGCTTCTTTCTGTGCAGTACCTTTCACATTTCGGGGCTAATACAACATTAGAAGTGAAAAGAACCCTTGTACTCAGACCAGACAGATATAATTCTGGATTATTGCTATTTACAGCTATGCTTCTGCCCACATATCTCGCATTGTTTACTAGCTCAGCTGCAACTTCTCCCTTTACTATCTCAGTTCCTCCTTTCTTCCACCTGCTAGTGCCCTAAAAATAACCAGCTTCAACACTTAAAAATGTTGTTCTTCTAGTAAGTTTTTTTTAAAAGGTCGTGTTGTTATGTAGTTGAAAACGAAAGAGAGGAGACAAAAGATCCTCCTGCATGTTACTCATATTCCTTTTGAAAGTTTCTCAGTGTACAGGAATATATAGCTGTAGACTACACACAACACATGGAGAAATGAAGCTACCTGCCAGCTCTGGCTGACTCCTCTCAAAATATGATTCTTTTTACAAACATGATACAACTAGACAAGCGAGCTGTTAAGCTACAGCATCAATAAATAATGGGCCCAGCACTCTTAGCAATGCCATCGCTTGATTTCAGTGGAAGACGAGCACGATCTGCACCTCTGAAACACAGATTCCTTAAAATCTGTCCCCTTCAAATCAAATCAGCCACTAAGTGCAACTACAAACTAGCTTGCTAGCATTCAGGAGAAAACAAATGTCACTTCTCTCTGTTTCCAATAACAAAATAATAGTCATTATAGTCCACTGAGGGAAAAAATAAATTACTTTTGAGTGCCATTGCTTTTGTCCGCTTATGCTACTCACAGCAATTTACCTGCATCAGAATCATCGGTGATCGTTTCTCATGTCCTGCAGAAAGACCAAAGTGCCCAGGTGCTCCGCACACACACGATAAAGCTCCTGCTACAGAGGCAAAACCTCAACTACACCAGTGGTCTGCTAGGCAATACACATTTTTAAGTATTCCCCTTGTTTATTTGTTGATGAAACAGTTCATCATAACATCAGCAATAATCCCTGGAACAGTCTCTAACTATAACAAGCAAAAAGAAACAGGTGTAAAGCCGAAGTTTCATTCTCTACACTGGGAAGCCCTAACAGCGGGGGCCTGGGAGAGGTCAGCAGCCAGGGCTCCTATTTTCTCAGCAAACAAGTTGCTTTACCTGCTCCACTGAATTTCCAAACCATTTGCATAAGCGGGTGCCAGTCATTCTTTCGCCTACATAAGCCCCATTTCGTCTCACTCCTTCACACTAGATGCATCTTCCTGCCCTGAGGTGCTTCCGAACAGAGCAGGTGTAGCACATGAATCACACGGCAAGCTGTGAGGCTTTAGAGCTTTGCTGCAAGCAGGATGCAATATCACAGCATGTATGGGACTTGCCTTGTTATAGCTCTTAGCCATGATCCCATCAACTCCCACAATGAGTAGAGACTGGCTTCCTCAGAAATTAATGTTCCCCTCCAGAAGAGGCGTTCTTCCTTCTGACTTGGCACTGATGCCACCCTGCAGAGCCAAAATTAGGCTGTCTTAATCACACGGCTCGAAAGATACCGGTGACAACTTGCTTCTTCATAATATTCATTGTAAGATAACATGCCTCAGGACCATGTCATTTGCTACAGTTTTTGAGAAAAGCTGTTTTTCCTTCTTCACTATGTGTACAAAAGCATTGCACAGCAGTAACCTACAGGGATTTCAGCACAGTGTGCACACTGGTGATGCAATAGTCAATGCCTCTTCTCCTTAGTTACCCACAGTAAAAGTTATGAGGGAGCAGTAGTGAGGTTTAATACAGTTTGAAATTCGTAAATTAAAGGAAAATTAAAAAAAGAAAAAGGTCAGATTACTGTGAACACGGGTTTGGGAATGGCCCACTAAAACTGGCACGGTTGGTCCTCTGCAATCGTAGATCTCCCTGCACTGAGAGGAGAAGGGTCCACAGTACATCCACTGGATACAAAACCCACTCCCCTCCCCTCTCTTCATGGGCAAAAGCCAAAACCCACAAAACTATGACATGCCAGGGAAAGGACAGCAAGTGATGTCAAGGACAGACCTCCAGAATAAGAGCAAATCTTTTCAGAGAAATGCTCATATAATCATGATTTGGCAAAACATTCTGTATGATCAACGGTGGTTAAAAGAAAATGTTAACAAAGGCTACAACCAAATGGAAAGAGGGACATACCAATACACATATAGATCACTGAAACTCGCACCAACATATACTTGCAGGCAAATTCCTAGTCGAGTACACAAGTCCACATGACACAATGTAACAACTGTGGATAATTTATTATCACTTCCCATTCTCTACCATAGTCCTTTTGGGGTTCACAAAACTCTCAATCGGTTCACAAATCCAGCAAAAAAAACTGCTCTGTGTTTTTATCTTCAAAATTAATACAGACTATTCAAAATATGCATAAATTTACATTGAAGACAATGAAAGCCTGTGTTTCACAAACTGTAAATATTTACAATGCAAGATAGTGATGAAACAAAACAATCTTATTGTTCAGAGAGGACATTGCTCACAGTCTGTATTGTGTGCAGATAACAAAGATGCATTTTTAGGACAATCCTGTGCTATGTCACTTATTTTCCAGTGCATCAGAGTCTAACACTTGTAAAAGCTATTTATGAACGACAGGCGCCTAGGAAACATTCTTCACTATTGTTTAACTGCTACCAGGCAAAACATTCCTCTTAAGGTAGCATAAAAAGAATACATTATTGACCAAATGATTCTGTGTTTTGAAGAAGTATGAAATCATTCCTTCTTTGTCTCTGGGTGAATAAGAACTTTCTAAAGTAGTGCAGCTAAGAATTTCATTTGAATGATTTATGAGTTAAATGCCAGGTAACTCCTTATTTACCGGTTTAAGTTACAATGTATCTTTGCTCTGTAAGTCTTAATAAAATCTGTATCTCTGGATCATTAGGACAAAACTTTAAACTCTTTCTGAGGAAAAAGTTATAAATCACATTCTTTATGACTTGCAGAATGCAACTGCAGAGTCCAAATCCAGTGTATTCAAAAATTCAAGCATAAAGTAAAAAGGGCAATGTTCCAAACATCCCATACCTGCTTCTTCCACAAACTTGCATGACATCTCTAAGCTATGTTTTCAGTCAAAATTTCCCACATTTTAAAGCAGTCTGAACTTCTAATGCAAAACTAGCTACGAGAAGTCATTTGCTATCCCCTGAAGTTTAAAGTTTTCAATGTTAAATAAATTTAAATACAAGGGAATACTAAAGTCATTAAAGTATAACAGACCTTGGTGAAAGCTTTTTACTAATAGTATTCTTTTCTTTATGCATAGCATGTTTACTTCTTGGGATTGTTTCCATCTTTTGCCATCCTGATACCGTCTCTATACATTTGCCAATGTCCAACAAGAACCTCCTCTCCAGAGGGCAAACAGGGGAAGGACCAGCACTGCCAGCTGCACGGGAACTTCTGCTCCAGACAGGATAACCAGCTGGGGGGTGGTCCACAGCCACAGGTTTAAATATGCATCTTCAGTTTTATTTCAAATATCACCAATGCATTCTGGCTGTGGTTCAGGAAAGCAAATCATTTAAGTTCTTCAGTTTAGTCACTATTGTGCAATGGAAGGTTAACAGTACATTGATGTCCCCTGTCTGGGCTGTTTCAGCTGCACAGCTGGCTTCTGGGGGGGTGGTATTGTTCCCTGCCGTGTCATTGTACAGTACGTGGTGCAACCAAGAGCATGGACTGAAGTGCTACAGTAAGACAAGCGATACAAGTAGGACTCATCTGAGTCACTCCTTCACTTTCACACCTGAATCCTCACCCAAAAGTGCCAGATCTTGATTTGAGACAGTTGCTAGCCAGACAAACGTGGTATTTCTCATCAATTTGAACATGAAAAGTATGCTATGAAGAGTTTATGAACCTCTGTGTCACAGAGTTATCATTAAAAAGTAAAGCTGCATAAAACCTATAGTGTCCAGGTTTGTGAACAGAATTAATTGTCCTCTTGTGGCAGAACAAGACAGCCTCTTCCAGCTGCAACCCTATCGTGGGAGATGTTGCACAGCTAAAAAGGCTGCATGGACTCTTATCGCAAGTGTCCCTGGTGTAGTTTAAAGGCTGGGCAACTGATTTCAGAGGGCTGACAAACTGCCTGGCTTCCCTCATCCTAGCTCCCCATGCCAGCACTGACAACATGTGCTGGCAGTGGAGAAGCATCAGCACAAACTGCTTCCCTTCATTAGGGTGTTATTTCACGCAAGCGTGCTGGCACGCGTGTGTCAGTTCTGCCCATCCTCCCACACAGCAGTGCTCTGTGCCACCCGAAAAGAAGGGACTGGCATTGCTGAACCCCACAGACAAGGCATTCCTTACCACGGACTATAAAGTGCCATTCATCCCCACTGTACCTAAAATAGCACTGGATGCGATCACGAGATGAATACACGACTGTGGATTCCTTTAAATTGCTGCCTTCTTACACAGACAAGAAACCAGTGTCTGGCAGTTGAATCCTCTCACCCATTGTCCTCTTTTCAATTCAGCAATCAAGTGTTGACCCTTTCTGTCCCATCTGGTATTAGACCCTTCATTTCAACAAATATTTAGTACTTTACAGATTTCAGAAGAAGTTTAGAGAAACAGCACAAAACTCCACCAATCCACTCCTATACATTTGCAAGTTCTGTATACAATCCTATTAAATCAAATCCATCACAGTTTTTTACCCCAACTATAGGAGCATTTCTGAAGTCTGTCTGTCATCCACTAGCTGCTTGTTGCCAGTAAACCACAGCCAGCTGCGGAAGGCTGTTAAGACAGAGTGAAATATCCAGCTATAGAGAAATTGTGACTCTTCATGAGAAACCCCTAGAACTGCACAGGTCTGTTTCTTGCTGCTGGAGAAGAGGCTGACTTTCAGTGCTCTGTTGCTCTACTGCTTAAATGACTTCTAGTTTTTCCTCCAGCAGATGCTTCACATGATCTTGAAGTGTCTAGTGAGGGCGAGGAGAAACCCAGGTCACTAGAGAACAACATACTGTCAGACACCAGAAGACTGGTGATAGCTGGGGCAACAGAGTGGAATGGATTCGGGGATGCTGTTATGTATCTACAAAGCAAAAAAAAAAGAAGTTGATAAAGTTGTTCAAACAGGGAAAGGCTTAAAATAAAATTCAGGATCATGGCCACACCACTGATACCAATTGACATGTCCCATTTTTCAGCTTGGTCATGTTCAGAAGTGGCTTTTCTGTCTTCTCCCCTAACAGATGCTCTTTGCTTTAAATTAGTTTAGACAGGAGCCAGAGAGATAACCCAAGTGTGTTAAATAAGGCCCATGCAATTCTGGCGCACAGGAGTGCTGCTGTAAAATTTGAAGCATTCATGAAGATAAAACCTGTAAAGAAGAGCAGTTTATATCAGGTATCTGTTGAAATTGAAGACAAGAAGAAAACTTTTACTTTTAAACTAAAATCTCATCAGTTCTGGAGGAAAATTTGCTCTGCCAAAGAGTAGGTAAAAAAAATACTACAGACAAGTAATTTGTATGTCTGCTGATTTAGGTTCATGGAGATGCAAGGACATATTTCTTTATTAACCATTTTAAATGGCAAATGCAAGATTGTTTTGTTTTTCATTGAAAAAAAAAGAAAAAGAAAATTACTCCCTATTCCAAATGTAACAGATGTGATAAAAATTAAGACAAAATCTCCTCAGTTTTCTGCTCACTTTAAACAGTTGGCATGTTCAACCTCTGAGACAGTCTCATCTTTGGCACAGGTTCCCACACGTGGGCTGTATAGCAGTATCAAGATGGTCATAAAGTATTTAAAGATGAAGGATGTGAATTCTGCTATTTTTGAATTGACAGGAATCCACAAGTGACCAAAACTTTGCTGCTTTTTCCTTGGAGGATGCAATTATTCCCTTCAGTCTCTGGGTACTGGAGGAAGCAGCACTGTGCTTAAGAACAGGCACAGTCCTCTTTGTGTTACAAGTGACCTCGTGCCTGACACAGTCCTCCTCCATTAGACAGGCTCTCTCCAAATGAGACATAAAGCCTTGGTCCTGGAGGAAGTTACACTTCTTATTTTAAAGGGACACATGCTATTCAGTGAATGGTATTACCTGGTGATGGCAAAAGCTCCCATTACCATCCTCTGTTAAAGAACTATTTTGGTACCATCTCACATCATCAACATCTCCTGCAGAGTTAACCAAAGTTTCACAGCTCAGCAAGGCCAGCTGATCTCTCACTGCCCAATTCCAGAGGAGAGTAACCACCTAATTTAGAAACTGAAATAATAAGAGGCTAAAAAGTATTCAGACCCAAATCTTTGGAAATGCTAAATACCTCAGCTGAAAAGGCTCTCTCTTCCTTACGGCCTGCTTCCGCAGCAAAGCCAGGCAGCTGTCTTACAATGCTCAACCAATGCTATCTAACAGCTTCAAGCAGGAAACAACATAACACACATATAAATGTTCGTTTGTGTGCTCACGGATTTGGGTTTTGGGGATGTGCATGTTTTTTTTAATTTAAAACAAAAAAAACCTCTCCAGGAAGAAGATGCCTACCAAGGAGGGCATCTTCTCTGCCTGAAAAAAGACACTGCTGGCAAAAGTGCACCCCACAGCATTTCACTGGGGCAAAGATTAAGCATGAACCCAGTGCAAAGTCAGTACTTCACAGCACCTGGTTTCCCCCCGAAATTCCCTTCCCAAATGCTGGTTCTTCAGAGGCTTTTCCAACTGGCAAAAGAGAGATATCACTTCAGTCTCTGATCTTGTCCAGTCTGCAGGATATGAATTAGAATACTTCTCTCGGAGATCAACTGTGGAATTAGAAGGTAGGTTATTTTTAGCAATCGTCTGACTGAGCCAAAGCTGCAGCCCATTGTAAATCAGTCACTGCTTTCTCTAAGACTACATTTTGCACACCAACTTCCAACGCAACATTCACTATCTCTTCAAAAGTCATAATCTATCAGTTGTCTTTGTAGGGAAGAGAGGAATGAGGAAGCAGATATCACATAGCTGAGACGAGACTTCTTAAGATCTTCAGGTTTCTTACTCAAAGCCTAGAAAGAATGGCAAGTGGAGACAAAGAGGTCTGGAATGGCACAGCTGCTTCACACAGCAGTGGTGAAGACACAAGCTCAAGACGCCTCTGACAGCTGTCATGTTGGAGTGGCATCTTTTATGGAAGGTGTGGTAGAAGGCCCAGCAACAGTGCACCGACAGTGCACCGCACTGTTTTATCTCTCACCAGATCAAAGCATGACTTAGCCTGCCAGTGATTTTCTTCCGTTTCTGGCACATTCCAATAAAAGAAGAAGAAAAGGCCACGGAAGAAAGACTTGGCTCAGAAACCTGCCAACTCTCTTTGACTCACAGGGGTTGGTGAAGCCTGAGCATAAACAGCATCTCAGAAGAGTAGGTCTGTGCTGCAGGATGCCCATGTTATTGGCCTCGGTGAGATGTGCTGTGTACACAGTCAGGCTGCTTTCCACTCCTGTTCCCTACTGACGAGAATTACTTCTAGACTTGAAACCTAACAGTTTCATCACCTTATTAAATTCCCTGTTCCCGGCTCAGATGTCTCTTGTATGCATTAGATTACATCAACCACGAAGACCTGTCCATGAGTCACCCAGGATACAGCTCGAAGGAGGCCAGCCAGAGACTGGATCATCAGCTGCCTGAGCTATTACTCCCTTATTCACAGAAGCACCAATGCAAACGGTGTGGCAAGGGATGAGTATATGTGCTGTGGGGTCACGTAGAAAGGGAAATAACACCAAAGCACCAAGATGCAATGGGCAAACACACCTACCCTGAGCAGAGCATCCACCCTGGAGCAGAACCGTCCCTGCAGCTTCTTCCTGCAACCCCTCTACCAGTCACGCCGAGCAAAGACGGGCTAAGACAAAACCCATGCAGGTTTTACAAACCAGAGCACCTAAATACAACAGCTACGGAGGACTTGAAAAGGCAGCTGACAAGCAGCCAAGCAGCAACCTAACCAGCAGGATGCCTGCAGGGCACCACAGACCTACCAAGTCTGTGCAAAGCACCTATAGTACCGCGCAGTGAGAACACGCCAACTGCAAAACTTCCCAGAAGATATTTGAAAATGGGTAAGACAGATCGAACACACGTCCCAGCTGACACGTAAGGCTCAAGTACACAGAGAAAGCAAACAACCGTAACAAATGTCTAACAGACACAAGAAGATCACAGCCAGGAATAAAATGCATGATGTATCTAATCCTCTTTCTATATAAGGAACTGATCCTGACTCAGCCTCCTTGCTGTCAGGCAGCTGGACGACACAATGCTATGCTTGTTTCCTGCCAGGGTATCACTAACGAAGGAAAGTGAGTGAGAAATCTTATCTTGAATCAAACATGTCCAACAGCAGCTGAGCTGGGATCCTTGCCTTGTGGTTGGGGAAGTTGATATTAACACCATCAGTGAAAAGAAACCTAGGCCTGGTGCAGATACAATACCTCAGGGCCTCCAAAACACCAAGAGCTGACCATGGGAGACTGATCCTGGGAAGAAGCAAACCATCACAAGGCTATAAAGCGTACACCAGACTTACCCCACTGCGTTTGGCATGTAGGTATGTAGAGGAGATGCTTTTGCACTTCACCAATTACGGGCATCTCGGAATAGGCATAAAAAGCAAGGAGCACTTAGGAAATCCTGGTGTGAGGCACAGCGCTCTGGCAGGGCCATCTCTTGCTGCTTTGTGCACACAGCTTTGAAGCTGCAGTTCTAATCTATCACTTGCACATTGCCTTGCTAGAAACAGAGCCAAACATTTCACTAAAGAAAGTAATCAGCCGGATCAGAAAAGGTCAGCGAGGAGTAATTTTGCACCTCTTGCCACTTGGAAATGACAAGAGTGGCGAACCCCACCTTCCCAGCGATTTGCCTGGAAAACATCACAGTGTAGTTTTTCTACACTCCCAGGAAGGCACATACAAATAATCTCATCTCTAAAAGGCCTTGGGAGCTGCAGAGCTCTGCAGGTGCACCAGAGCAGGACTCCTTCTCACACACCTGCCAAACATGTAGCAGCTTAACAGAACAACATGGAGACCTTCCAAGCCTGCAATTTTGTGATGAAAGCAAGTTGGTGACTACTGCTGCAACATGTGAAAGACTCAACTCTAGGTCTCAGTCAGAAGTTATCTTCCCCTGTCAGGTCTGACCCTAGGACAAAGGGTATGAAATAGCTGAACATCACCATCATGAGGATCACAGAAACAAAATACACGTTTCATGCAAAGGAACTGCTAAGAGGGAATATACAGAGTTTTCATGCCCCAAAGCAGTGAGATATTTCAAGGCTACAGTGTTAGCACACTGCATAAGAGCACTGAGAAGGCCAAAATTTGATCTCATTTTTATTGGCTTTGTTATGCCAAGGGCAAAGGTAAAATCCTCTTTCATCTTTTAATCAAACATGCTACCTTTTTTTCTTAGCTCTCAAGATCAAGTCAGCCTGACAAGATTACTGTAATTTTACAAGGGAATCTCTCCTCCTTCCACCCCCTTAAGTTATCAAACATTAATTTTGTGAAGAGCCTGTCATACCATGCCAGTTCTAATTTAGTAACAGTACTTAACCTTTTCCCCCAGGCTCTCAGAAGGCCTTGCAATGGAAGAAGGCCATCCCATAGGCAGAAGGATTAGCACAGTCTGATATCCTACAGTTTGGTATCCTGTGGTTGCAGGGTTCATAAGGGCCACTCACCCACGTGAACTATCTCATGTCTAAAAAAGTGCTATCTCCACAGGCTTCAGCACAAGGCGAGGCCACAGCTCTACCTTACGACATTGCAATTTATGTTCCCTTCTTCCTGTGATGTCTAAAGTTCCACCAAATATTTGATATTTAGCCAACAGGTTCAGAAGTTACTTGCAGTGTGATTGCATAAGCCCACTTCCCCTTGGAAAGCAGGCTAAAAAATATTTTGTAAAAAAGCCAAGAACAAAACCCACGATATAGATGATAAATGAGTTGCAGGAAACTTGAGGTACACATAGGTGAAGTAGCTTAAACCAGAAAATAGAGGCCAGAAGCAGGAACAAGGCTCAAGATTTTCTGTCTCTTACAAGAAACCTTTAGCTGCAAGTGAACTTCCTCTTTTCAGAGCTAAGCAGATTTGGCTTGGGGATTTTTTTTTTTTTTTTTTTTTTTTTTTTTTCTTAATCTTTGCAACAACAACATTTAGTTCAGTATGCACTTATGCTATTTGGTAAAAGCAAACTTTCTCATCTAGAGATCATTTGCAATGTCAAAGAGCAGCAGCTCCTCTGTGTGTCTTCAGTCTACTTGTTTTTTTAATATTATATACATGCATGTATACATACACATTTTACAGAAGCAGTTTTAATGGAAACGACTAGTCACAGATTGTGCTAGAGAAAAAAACACTGACAACTGCCCGTTCTAGTCCTGGCACTTCCAGCTCAGATTTGGCAGGCAAACTCTCAATCAAAATGACCCCGAAAGCTATGATGACAATAATCACATTTAAACACACAAGATTTTGGATGTGGAACTATAAGGGAAACTCACTTCATTTACCAGAAAGGAAGGAAAAACTGAAGCCTCCTGCTAACTTCAGGAAGAGCCAGACTGCTTCCATTTGCCATCATCATCTATGGTAAACTATTATCCAGCGCTCTTCACATTGTTCTGCTATGTCAGACTTTGCCAGGCTTATTAAGAACAGACAGTCCACTGCCAACTTTCACTTTCTATCTATTGTAGCAGAGCTCATCATGCTGTTAAGTGCAAGTCCCTTAAGAACAGTTTTCTGGGGGCGGCCACAGGAAACAGGTGAGAACAAAAGCACACTCTGATGGGGAAGAGGCAGCATTTACGAGAATGTCTTGCTATAACGTGGCCCACGTTATGAAAGCATGGCAGAGCCCTGTATTGCATCACTCCCTGCATTCAGATCCATCAACCTTCCCATAAACAGATGCACACATAAATACATGTATACATATACAGACAGAAATATGCTACATTTTTCCATTAGCCTTCCTCCTCGGATGTGTTTGTAGTTACAAGAGATTATAACAAGGATTGGCCTAGTAGCAAATCACCCTCGATAGCACACTGTGCTTTTACAACTAGAAATAGAGGGATCAGAGAGATTAATCCTCTGTCCTGGATGACATGAGGAGCCAGCGACAGTGAAAGCAAATATAAATAGGCAGAGAAGGCTCTTTGTCTTGCCACAGGCCCCTCTGGTTTCAAAGAAGGTTCTTCCACCATGAAATTCCTTAAGAGGTCATTATGAGCAAAATGAAACCAAGGTATCCCTTTTGTAAGCCCTGCAGTAATTGGGAAAGGAGGAGCTCCTACCACCTTCCCTCTCCTAGGAAGGCAACGGACAGGTCCAGCCCCACGGCTATGTGAAGCACTTAGGGTAGCAGGATTTGACTGAATACTTCCTCAATATTTAATTGGTGCTATAGGGCAGGTTGTATACAGTGAATCTGCTGCTTCTTGCTCAGCTAATACTACTCCAATTATCCCCTGCAGGCAAAATTCACCTCAAAGCCACGTCCAGAAGTCAGTAACCTTGGGCGTTAGGAGTCACGGCAACATGCAGATCCCCACTGGTGTCCCCACGCAACTTCTTGTGTAACAGAAAAGCAGAACATTAAACCCAACTCTGGCAACAAGAACAGAAGCATGTCTCCCCTCCCCAAGCTGCACCGATGGCACAGAGTTATTAGCAGTAAGTAAGACTGAGTGACAAATTATTGCAGTCATTAGAATCAGCAGACCAGACGCAGGGGAAGCCTATCTGTTTATTAAGAAGTGTTGTTTTTTTCCTACAGATACTCATCCTTGCAGGCTCAGTACACACAATAAAAAAGGAACCGAAAGCCTTTTGAAAAATACATTTGAGAGGAAGTGAGGTACCAAGGCTTTCTATGCTTTTTTTAAAAATTAGCAACTTTGTGTGTAAACTTGCACCTTTTTTTTTTTCTTTTTTAATTTTGTCACTCAAGGTTCTTCTACCTTTCTTTCCTTCCCTTCCCCTCTGTTTTACCCAACTGTTTTCAGTCAAGTTCAAACCACCATGACATTCTCCCAGGTCCTTGGCTAAACTGAAGATGTGCTACCAAGCTCCCCTACTTGTCTGCAGGTATCAAAGATGAACTCCAGATAGGCACCTATTTTAAAAGGTAGGGAAGTTCAACTGTCATTTACATGTATCTTTGATCTAAAATGACCCTAACCTGATAATAATCTGGACACATAATAAAGGCCAGCCTTCCCCCTGCTCCCTGGGGAAAGAAACTGCAAGCACTAAAAACTGCTGATGGTGAGACGCCTCTTGTTATTTGTGAACTGTCTGGTGATGAGCTACATTTAAGAACAACACAGCTCTTAAAGCATATCTTTGTTTGCAAAAAGACTGTGATTCCAAGGGCTCTTGTCCATTTACCTATCCCAGAATCAATAAACACAATGCAACCAGTTGTGTGGTTTTCAACATGAACATAGTTAGACCCACAAAAACGTTGTGGCAAGCAGTGAAAAAGAATCTGCCCTGGAAATTATGAGTTCTTTGGACAGGTGGCGGCACTTTCAGTAAAAGCCAGACAACAGAATTAGACTGGCTCCAACTCTGTGAAGAGGGTCTCAAGGACTTGGAGCAGTGAAACTTCACAACAAACAAAGCCCACCCAGCAAGTTTACTGCCAGTTGTGCTATGCCAAAGCAAGCTGCCACCAGATCTTTGCAGTTAATGCACAGGTCAGCAGAACACAAGTCACAGTAAACCCTGCACGAGTTCTGTCTCACCATGGAAATTAATGCAGTGAATTAGAAGTGTGGTTTATGTGGCTCACTCAGTTTCTGCAGCAGCTAGCACTGGATGCTCCAGACAAAGAACTGGAACAGGCAGTAACTGGATAGCTTGTTCCATGAAGATTTCCCCTCTAATATCTTTTGCCCTAGAAGTGACGTTTTCTCCAGACTTGAAGTTTTCCATTCTTCATAGCCTTCTGTACCTTTACTATTTGCTATTTGTTTGCTGTATGCGGACACAGTCCAAGCACAATGATGTCCAGGGTTTCTGCAAGCTTCTTCCTTCAGAGCCTGTTTATTTGTTAAAGTAGCCCAGCTACTGCCTCTTACAGAACACTAGTTAAGACACTTTTACAATATCAGGAGTTCCTTGTATTTTTGGGAGAGGGTAGGAGGGCAGGACCAGAAACAGAAACACAGTAAAATAAATAAATCAAAAGGACACTTCATTCCTGTTTTCATTTTTCCTGGCAAATTGCCATGCTCACTCTCCTCCATTCCTGGAGTCACACTAGGGCTGACTGCTTCTGAGGTCTATATCAGGAAAGACTCATAGCAGGAGACTCCTTTTTCTTAGGCAGCAGAATCAGCTCAGGACTTGCAAGAACCACCTACTGCTCCTTCCTTGAGCAACATTACTACTGGGAGCTGCCACACTCCTGCGGTGATTGTAGCGAGATGGGTGCTGGTCTCTTCTCCCAAGTAACTAGCAATGAGAGGACACGGGCTCAAGTTGCGCCAGCCGAGGTCTAGATTGGATATTAGGAAAAATTTCTTTACTGAAAGAGTGGTGAGGCATTGGAACAGGCTGCCATGAAAAGTGGTGGAGTCACCATCCCTGGAAGTGTTCAAAAAACGTGTAGATGGGGCACTTCAGGACATGGTTTAGTGGTCATGGTAGTATTGGGGTGATGGTTGGACTTGAGAATCTTAGAGGTCTTTTTCAGCCTTAATGATTCTATGATCTGCCTCCCCCACTAATAACAGTGTTTGGAAGAGCAATAAGGAAATCAGGCTGGCAGAAATGAGACTTCGGTACACTGCCCAAAGTATGTGCGACACAGCCCCAACAGATGAGAAGATAGAATCCTTTCACCCTTGAACATGGTAGAGTTGCTTGTCCAAAAGGTTAGACCTAAAATAACAGAAGGTTGTTCTTTTAAAAAATCTCACCCTGAAAATATAGAAGGTTCATCTGGTGTGCTGAATTAATCTATATTCATAACACTTAAGACTGGGCAAAAGCAGCCAGGACACAAGTGGGTTTTCTGGCACTAGAATCGTAACTGCCTTACCTGGACCTCTCCACCAATTCTGCCCAGGTATCCACATATTGAGGCATGAAAATGATTGCAGCTTTTTTTCCAGTGTAACAACCCAAACTACAAAACTGCTTCTTTTCCAAGAGTTTACCTCTATAACCCAAACTGCTGACTAGGGCTAGCCAAAAGTTAAAAAACTTTAACAACAACAACAAAAAACACAATCCAAAACACTATTCGGCAAACTATGACTTCTTTAAGCTCACAAAGTCCCCAGTAAAAGACCAGTTGTTCAGACTTCAGTAGTCCTATCGGTTTCAGCAACTATAGCAGAATCAAATCCTGGGGAATGTCTCACTTTCTCCAAACAGCTACAGGGTTGCTTCTGGGAGTCTGGCACCAAACGGTTTGGGCCACAGCCGAGAAGCTCCCAATACCCTTCATCCTGGGTGCTGGGGCACACCCTTGAGTCAGAACCCTCCATGTTTCCAGCAATCCTGGTCCAGAGGCAGCTTTAGCAGAGCTCTGCATCAGCGGAAATTCACGAACATTGGTAGGTTTCAAAGAAAACACTCTGGGTTGTAAACAAGCATTTCTCAAAGAAAACTTCTTGCCTCTGAAAATACTTGACTAGGGCTACACCTGGATCAACCTCAGCCTGATCTGACGCTACTCCAGAACTAATTTCAGCAGCAAAAGCTCATAAAGGGTGCTGCTGCCTCAGCTGAAGTGTTATTGTCAGACCACCTCTCCTCTTCCATCCTCGTCTTCCTCCCAAAATCTTTTTCCACCTCCACTCAAGCTCTTCCTAAACCGTCCCTTCTATGTTTTTGCTGCTGGGTTATTTCACAGATTTGCTGCGCTCAGAAGCACACAAGCCCCCTCTGCCAACTGCAGAGCCGGAGCTGTGTGCCCTCTCACACTGCGGTTTGAAACAAACCCATTTTGCATCGGGCGTTGTAAATCGAGCTTTGCCTGCACTTCCAGCATACTGAAAAGAGGAAAAGTTAAAGTGTTATAGCTCGGAACGACTAAAGCATTACTCTGTATCTGCCAACCAGCTCCAGGTAGCACGAAGGAATTCTGACTATTTCTCAGTGTGCCGTGAAACTTCCACCAATTCGTTGCGAACAGGTTGCAACCAGCACATCTCGGGTACAGTTTTATCTCTGCTCTACCTTCGTGCCACATCGCCAAGCGAATCCAAATTCGGGTCCTCCGCCAAAGCGGAGACCCAGCGCGAACACAGCCGGCGCTTTTCCCACCCGGCTGATCCGCGCTCGGTTTCTGCTCAGAGATACCAACGCTCCCGGCGCCAGCGCGCACACGGGCGAGCTCAGGCTGGGCAGACAAAGACGACGGAGGTGGAAAAGCCTCTTACCGCTCCATTAGGTGCCGTTCTCTCAGCTCCCACAGGGCAACAGCCCCGAACTCTCCCGAGCGGAGCCTCCGCAGCGGCCAACGACGGGCGGCTCCCTCGCAGCCCCCGCCCGGGCCGGGCCGAGCCGACCCCCGCGGCTGCGCCGCGCTCCCTCCCGCCCCGGCGGCCGGTCCCACGGGGGGCACTGGCGGCCCGGGCCGCACTGCCCCCGCCCCGCTGCCTGTTGCTCACCCGTCGGCACCGACCGGCTTCCAGGAGACGCCTCACCTGCGGGGGGCCAGTCCCGCCGTCGGCCCCGGAGGGGCGAGGCGGTGCCCGCGGGGGCGGAACGAGCGGCGGCCGCAGGGGCAGCGTCCCTCGGGGCAGGCGGCCCCCGAGCCGATCCGCGGGTCAGCCCGCCCCGGGCCACCCCCGCGGCCCAGCCGCGCTCCCCGCGGCGGCCCCGGCCTTCCCGGGCCTCAGGGAGCGGCGGACCCGGCTCGCCCCCGCGAAGGAAGCGGCAGCACCCCACGGCCGGGGCGGCGGCCGAGCCTACCTTGGTGCCCCGCACAGGGCCCGGGCCGGCGGCTTCTCCTCCGGCTGCGGCGGCTGCTGCTGCCCATGCCCGGGAGGCGGCGGGCCGCGGCGGCGGCGGGCCGGGGGCTGGGAGCGTCCTGCGGGCCGGGGCAGCCCCGGCTCTCTCGCCCGGTCCCTGTTTACCGCGGCTCCCCGGCCGGCCGGGCTGCCTGTCAGCGCACCGCCCCGCCCCGGCCCGCCCCCGCCGCCATGGCCCGGAGGAGGACGGGGAAGCGAGGCGGCCGCTGAGGGTGCCCCCGGCGGGGCTGGGCCGGGAACGGTCGCCTCCCACGGGAGCTGCCCGGGCTCGGGACGCGCCATCCCCCATCTCTGGGCCCCGGGCACCTCCCGCCAGAGCTGCGCCGCCGTCGCTGGCAGCGGCCGGGCCGAGGGGGTCCGGGCACCTGCGGCAGGCGGGGGCGGTGACTTACCGGGAACCGTAAGGTGGAGGTCGGCGAAAAGCGAGTGGTCTCTGGCTGTCGTGAGCGCTGCTCTCGGTCTTACCTCCTCCTCCCGACACAAGCAGTGATAGTAATGTCACGTCCGATGGGCTTGCTCCGGCAGGGTAAGGAGCAAATCGCTAAACTAACTTCATAAGGGGCCATTTAACTGCTTTAGAATTTGTGTGTGCTATAAGCATACGTAAGCTTAGAGGCACCTTCATACGGCACCTCCTGTTCGTTATTTGCCTGCGTGTATTGATTTATCCATCAGGAGATTATGTAAACAAAAAGGCTGGAGTAGTAAAAGGTTGCCCCATAGCTCTAGCTGGGTGCCACACTCCCTGTTGCTATTTTACACTTTCATTTTGCAGTGTCGTACTTCTGTCATTTCTAGCCAAAGAAGAATCTCCTGAGATATGCTGAAATATGTGAACTACAGTACCAAGCCAAATTATACAGGGGAAAAAAGCAAAGTGAGAGTTTTATGAGAATGCCAAGGGAGAGATTTCCCCTGTCCAGACGTTGTATCTATCCCACTTGGGAATAAGTAGAACTGGAAGACAGGCAGCCTTGCTGAACTGTTCTCGTCAGTGCAGCACAAACAAGAAAGCAGACAGTATTAAGAGAAAAAAAAAAAAAAAAACAGAAAAGAAGGAAAGCTCCTGACTTAACATTCAAGTTTATTCACTAAACCTAGTCAAAGTTTTATCCCCTGAGACTGCACTTTTTCACATCAATAATTTACAGCACTCTGGGGAGATTACATTTATCCTTAGCGAATAATGAGAAAAGCATAAAATGAATAAGGTAATCCCTTCTGATGCAGAGTTCAGCCACCCCCTACAGAAAAATGACGTGCTACAATATGTTTTGAGAGCACAGAGAAGCTGGACTGAAATTCTGCCATTCAGAGTTAGGACCCAGCACACCCACGTAGTGAGGGTGAGAGCAGCACTACCCACAGAGCACACAGCGTGTCTTCCCGGGAAGCAGAGGGTGTGTCTACAACTCCTCATTAGTCCTATATAAACTGAAGTTAAAAACCAGATACTTAGATTGTATCCCTTTATAAAACAGGGTATTCTAAGTGCAGTATCACGGGCATGTGCTAAGAACCGCGTCTTCTTTATAGGTAGTGTATCGCAATGTCGGCTTTTAAAGAGAATCAGTTTCCATCCTAAGCTCGCTTACCTTGACACCACAAAGAAAACTCAGAGAAGGCTGTTTTCTTCCTTCATACTCTCAGTCCATTTTGTTGTGGGGTTTTTAATTATTTTTCAGGCTGGGATTGTATGCCACTGTGGGAACAGCATAGCTCACCACCCAGTATTGTGTGCCAGACTAGGAAAGAGCCTTGCAGACACAACTGGAATAGGAATAGAAATTATACAGAAAGACAGTTGCACAGAGGGCAGATTTTCCAGGCGAACTAGAATAACTGATGATTAGGACTGAAATGAAAGAAGCCGCAGTAAGCTACCAGTACAACACCCTTAATTCTCAAGGGGAGCAAAGTGCCTACATTCATTTGCAGATCTCAGCCTTCCCTGTGTTTTGCAATTATTACTCCACAGTCTCTGTATTTCCCCAGAAAGCTTGTCTAGTATTATAATGTATTGTTGGTTTGAGTTAAAAGTCTCAGCTACAACCTCCTGAACACCGGACTGCGGAGTTAAAACTACAGCCTCAACTCTTGAAGAGCAAGCACTACTGTGGAAAAACCTCCCTGCATGCCTCAAAGCCCTCAGTAGAAAATGCAAACACAAGCCTCAGATTTGCACCTAATTTAAAAAATAGAGAAGAAAGAATAACCTTATGTTAAAGGCCATTAGTTGAACGCAAAACTTAAATTCTTCTAGCTAGCGTTGCTGTTCATGATCCAAGTAGGAGATATGAGGTTTCTAAAAAATGTATGGGAAAAAACGATATCCACTGCTAACTGGATACCTCTGGCTGAAAGTTAAAGGAAAACTGTAGTTGGGGAAGATGTACCTAGAAATGCACATTATTCTTAGCTATAGATAATGACGGGTCTGCTGAAAGAGCTGCCCTGACACCCCCCCCACAGGATTTGGACTGTGAGCATACACATATGGCCTTTGTAAATACTTGCCATCAACAGTTACTTCAATTTTTTTTAAATCGCAATAGGAGAAGTACCTGTGCCCCAAAGCAGCACAGATATAGCATACAGTTATTAAGACTATACTTTTGAGAGATACTTTTACTCCTTTTAGCAGGAAGACCTGAAAAATGTTGTGGGGCAGAAACCCCAAACAGTAAAAACTGTTGCACAGCAGTGCCCTGTTTTTAGTTATGACAATAAATACAGTAGTTATGCAGAAAAACATAATTAATTTTTTTCCCAGATAATTATAAATGATCTTTTTATTCTACAATATTGGTCTGGGCACCTGCATGTTTCCATAGCAACTCCACAATACTTTAGGGGATTACTTTAGAATTCCACTGTGGTTTGGGTCTCCAAAGTTACTTATATTTTCCGGGGAAAATCTGTTTCCAAATATAAAGCTACTGCTACATTTTTGTAATGAGCTATACCAGTCTCCTAAGAAACTGCAACAGTTCCTTGCAGCTTTTTGTACAAACCCAGGCAATACCGTATCACTGCAATCAGAACAGCCATCATGGACCCAGGGCTGGAAGCATCCCCAAAGTCTTGCAGGGGATCACGCTTAAGTGAGGAGTGATGGGAGACTGGGAATCCCCCAAAGACCCCTTGCCAAGAAAAAGCAGGTGTAAGCACCCTCACTCACCCAAGTACACACACTCTCATTTGTTTCACATGCATGTATGTGAATCTTTGGCTATTAATTGAAAATGCAGAGAATCAGACTGCATAACAACTGCTCTAATGTAAGCCTGACAAGTAGGAAGCTTTAAACCCAGACATATGCATACGTGTTTGCATGTGCAAACATGACATGCATGCAGACAGGCCAGGATGTGCCCCTAAGGCTTTTTCTTTGCTAGTTTTTCTCCAAGTAGCTCAGTTCTTTACTTCCTTTCACCAGCACATCCTGAGCTGCGTGTTCCCCCATCTGTTCACTCTCTTCTATGCATGCTACTGGCAGAGACGAGGAGAATTTCTCCAAAAGTTCTCTGATGACCCCTACTTTTACTGAAGCACTGTTGCTTTGTTGTTTACTGCCTGTGTTAGGTGAATAAAACTGATTCCAGTAAGAGAATGAAAAAGAGGAGCAATAGGGGAAGGCGAAAGGAATAGACGTGAATTCAAGTAGAAAGATGGAAGTAAATGCAAATAAAGTTTACATCCTTCCTGACTGTTTTTCATTCATAGAAACAGCATTTCAGATTCTGAATGGAAATGGCAAAAAACCAACTTCTCTAAGATCTGGAATTCTTTGAAACTGGTTATCAATGTGCTTATCAATGTGCTTCACGCAGTGTTGTTTTTAAGTCTGCGCTACATGATAGGTGGGAGCACTTTTTGCCATTCTTTCCCTTAGAACATCAAGAAAACTAGATGTGCCTTTCTTGCCAATTTAGAAGGAAAATTATTTGCCAAGACTGTCTCAAGAATTCATAAAGTTAAGTGTTTTCCTGCTTCCCTCAAGAATCCGAAAGGAGCAACTACCACTCCCTTTCTTTGCCAGCCCAGAACACCAACGTTATACCCAGGAATGTTCAGACGTGTGATGACTGAAAGATGCTCTGCCTGAAAACCATATTCTGCTACAGTAAATGGCAACAGCTTAGAACTGAATGAAAGAAGAAATTAAATGATGCATGAGAAATGCAAAGCAGGCACCTGAGAGATGTCACAACACTGAACAAGCACTGTACAGTGTTAAAGCCCTGACCCTTTGTGAGCTGAAAGAAGGAAGTAAGTCCAGAAGTGAGGCTACTCATCAAACACAACACATCCAAAGATCTACAGTCACTGTAAAATAAAGCATTTTTCTTTCTCAGATAATTCATCTTTGTCAGCTGCTTTCTTCAGTGGCTTGCAAGCAGCGACCCAGCAGAATGCACTGTTCAAAGTCTGTTTAAGGAAGCAGCTTTTACAGAAAAACACCAGATTTTGAAGCTTATGTCACCTTTAATACAACCACCACCAGAACTCCAAGTAGGTGATTTGCAGACATCTTAACAACTGCATTTCCAAAGTGCCTGCAATTTATCAAACCTTCTTCCATCTCAGATGCAGGATATAAATTAGCATTGCAGTAAATACATTTTATTAAAACTTGGCTGTGGAAAATCCATTAGGACGAGATAATCTGAAACCCATCTCCAAGCCAGAGTGTCATCAGCCATTGAAGTCTCACATGGAAAGCAACAGGAGAAAAAAGCATTTCTGCTGGCAAACCAAATTGTCACTTTTCTCCCTGTACAATGATGCAAGACCCTTATATGTCGTGGATTCAGCAGACGTGGCTGTAGCCAGCCCCGCACGCAGCAGGCTTAATCTGGCATGGCGCATGACAAACAGGCGTGTGACTACACACCCCGGCAGACTTCAGCAACTCATCGCAGTCATGTGAGGGTGCCTTTGAAGACTGACAAGATTGGATACAGCTTTGAATCTGTCTTGGAGCGGATAAGCTTTTGCAGTCATAAAGCCCAAACCAGGCCTCATAAATGCGGTCCTCTACAGAAGTGTTAATATGGGTTTTCTCATTACTGAGCCTCAAAACTAAGGAAAAGGTTGGCAAGTGGAATCAATTGACCTTTTAAGTTAATTTTCCTAGAGAAAACTATTTCTCTAAGCATGGGTGAATTGGCTCTAGGGAAATCCAATCAACAACATCAAAGTGTCATACCCAATTAAGGCTTATAGCAGCACTGCAAGTCATTTAGTGTCCAGATGAAAGAAAGAAGTCTGTATCTTAGTCCCTTCTTTGCACCCCAGTAAATTTAATGCTTATTCAAGGCAGGATGTGCACTACTAGAAAAAAGTGAAGCTCAGTCACAAGTGATGCATCTCCAGAGGTCAGGTGGTAGGTACTGCAGCTGGGACTTCAGCTCACGATTTTCTTCCCCTACTTTGCAAAAAGAAAAGAGGGGGAAAAAAAAAAACTTCCTCCTCTAGTTTCATAGAATCATAGAACCATAGAATGGCCTAGGCTGGAAGGGACCTTAGAGATCATTTAATCCAACCTCCCTGTCATGGGCAGGGACGCCTCTCAACTAGATCAGGCAACACATGGGGACCGAGTTTCCTCCTCTACTATCACAACTTGGAAAAAGGACCTGCTACACTTCCAGGTTTCTTACTCAGACCATTGAGGAATGCATAGAAAGTTGTATCACCTTACTCCCCTCAAACCTAAATAAGCAGAGAAGGAAAGATATTTTCTGATCCTACCTCTTAGCAGTTGATTTTTCAGCTTTGGCCCTCCCTGCTGTAATAAACAGATTGCATGCATCTGACATGCAGTTGTGGTGAGGGTGTAAAAATACCCTGTTTCTGTGTAACAAAACCCAGACATCATCTTCCTCATCAGCACAGCTATTGTGCTGAACTCAGCTCGATGTTCCCCTCACAGAGCTTTCCTACGTTTTCTCCTCATCCTCTAAGTAAAGCTATTTATATCCTGTCCAGAGTACAGACAGATTAATAATACCAAGCATTTCTGTAAGACCTCCCTTGGAAGAACCTTAGGCATATTTTACCAGATATGATTTTAATCACAATTTTAGAGGCTTCCATTGTAGCAGTACCTTGAGCAGCTTAAAGCTAAATATACAAAACAGTAAAATGGGAAGCAGGGAACTGAAGAAGACAGAACGATCTCTGAAAGTGTACTGCAAAATCAGAGGAGATTCAGAGGACAGCAAGCATAACTAAGGCTCTGGAAAAGCACAGACACAGAATCACTACCATAAAAATATGAATAAGATGCGATACAAACACAGAACATACTGAATATTCAGGAGACACTGTTCGCCCTTTCTCATAATGCTATACCAAATGAATTTCAATTAAAAAGTGGTAGGAAATTCAAAACTACAGTGAAAGAATATGCTTTTCACATTACACATGAATAGAATTAAGTGAGGCTGTGAATCTATCAAGATGCAAAAACAGTTTTAGAAGTCTGTGGGCCTCCAAATTAATATCATACTGTACGCGAGGCAGCAAGTTCTTCACAATTCAGACCAGTCATTAGCATAGGAGGTAGGATCTAGTGTTGAAAACAGGTTCCTGCACACTCAGTTACAGAAGAATTCTTGCACCTTCTTTTGAAGTGTCTGTTTCCTCCTCAGAGACAGATACTGGACTGGATGGATCTTAAACTAATCCAACCTATTTTGATGAGTCCTGTGTTTCTCCTAAAGCAAACTACCTATGATCACTGGCAAGACAGACAATGCCAAGAAGAAATCTTGTAACTCCACTCTCAGTCATAAGACCATGTTTTAAAACAAAGATACTTCATTATACACCTACTGCAGCAGCCAGTACAAGTTTTCCGCAAACCACTACCATATCCCATATAGGGCCCAGTACGGGAAATGGTTCCAGCACTTGACACTAAGCACAAACTAGAGTCATGCAAAATAAATTCATCTCTACTGTTCAAATAACATCAGTTCAAGTAAAATAAAAACACTGTCTACATAGTAAGTTCATGTATAGAAAGAAAAGAAAAAAATTGATCACTTTTTTCCTTAAATGATAATGATTTGTTAAAGAAAAAAAAAAAAGGAAGAAGAAAAGGTGTTTTGAAACCCCTGATTTTTCCTTTCAGAAAATTCTAGTGTTTTTATTTCCAGCTCATTAACCCTCTTAATCACATACCATGTAAATCATACCATGTTTGTGATTCAATAATGCTTTCAATTTCTGATTAGCAGGGAGGAATAGAGGAGACTCTCTATTCTGCAATAGGTTACCTAATAGTTTTACATTATAAAGGACAGCATGCAATCATATGTTATTGAAGTACTCTTCCATTCTTTTCAAAGTTTTTTGAAAAACTTTGGAATTAGGAAACGGGAAGGAACGTACCCTATTGCTGATGAACTCAGATCTGTTCAGAGTGGGCTGAATAAGGCTCATGAAGAAATAATCACCGTTTTCCTTATCTATGGTTTCGTCAATCTCCTTATTGGACCAAACCCAAATTTTTGCCATTCTTAAATGCCTCGTCTGCCCCCTGGTGTTGCTTCTCTGCAGCTTCACACAGAAAACTAACACCTCAAGCTCTGTGCCACAAAGTTCCTACAAAAAAGAAAGGTTGCACACAAACTAGCAGACCACGTTCCTAAATGTAGTTCTCTTGCAGACTGGTGCTTATAATAATTTCTGAAAAAGATCTGAATACTGGGCAAGCCTCATTCCAGTAAGATACAGCAGGAAAAAACCCAACCCTCTTACATAGCCAGCAGAAATTACTTCCAGTTAGACAAAGTACCAAAAAATTGCACTGAACACTTACAGTAAGCTGGGAAATTAGCTGTCTTCCTCTTTTATGCAAACTTCTGTAGTTCTGCTGTTAAGCTGCTGCTCATGCAAGTGTATTTTTTTCTAAAGAACTGTTAATTGGAAAGGCAAAACAACGTCTTGAGCTAAAATACTTTCAAAGATATCTGCACACAATGGCCATAAAAGAACATAGAGGGGAAATTACATGGTTGCATTGACAAGAAACCCAAACATACTGGCTTATTCATGGATTCACTGATAAAAAAGATGAAGGAGAGCAAGACTGACAACACAAAAGAGCTGAAAATGCAAAGTCTCTCAGCCACTGAATGTGTGTGTGTGTGGTAGGGAGAAGGAACGCCTGGAATAAGCAAAACCTAAGCTATAGACAGAGATTGACATATTCGTATGGTAAGACACACGCTGGATTCCACTATTTTCTCCAACAGTGCCCTCCTTTTGATGCATTTGATGGCTTTGAAACAGCTGCCTTTGGGTCTTTCTAATAGACATATCTAGTGGCTCATCCCAAGAGAAATTGGTTGCAATTGAGGGTTTTTTTGTATTTATGGAATTACTTAGCTGCAGGAAAGTACTTGGCTCAAGGAGTCAATCCACATGTAGCTGGATGGCACAGTTTCATCTTTTGATAGAGAAATATACAGAAAATCTGGCACATTACTCTTGAAAGGCTAGAAAGGCTTTGAAGTCCAACTTGTTCTTTAATCACACAACTGTCTTGGTGAAATGCATTAGATGGAAAGATTCATCAGCAAAAATCCTGTAGGATCTCAGGAGGTCTGAGGAGCTAGAGGACACTTACTTTAACCTATGGGTGTAAATGCTAATGAAAAGGTACTGGTGGATTTCCCTCAAGAGGACAAATAAGGCAAAGATCCACTCTACTGAAAACAAAGCAGTGAGAGAGGACAAAGACCAGCTTGCTGAAATACTTTTCTCAAAAAGGCTACTTAATAAATACTACCTGATGAAGAAATCCATGTTTCACTCATTAGGAAATAACAGGCTAGGAGTATATAATAGGTCAAAACCTGCAACAATCTGAGCATCATTAGAAATACACTGTTTTGTCCCTATTTCATATATTTGTCTGGTTTATCATGTCGGGTTCAAACGCAACCCTCCTTTTCAGGCAATTCCTCTTTTTTTTTTGTAAAAGGATAGAAAAGCATTTCTGATTAGTTAAATAATTTTGCTTGCACAACCCTTGACTTTTATATTTGCTCAGTGTGCATAAGGAAAAGGAGGAAAGAATTAATAATGTGAAAAGGAATGTCCCTTTACCTGTGCATAGATAAGCTTGTAACATCCGATGATACGCCTAAGTAACCTTAGAAGCATAAAACATAAACTAGGAATTGAAACCAGCTAAAGAGAACAGGAGACCAGTTTGGAAAACTTCTGCTGAGAAAGTTACCCTCCACGAGATCCCAATGGCTCTAAACACACCCACTTCACAAGAAACAGCCAAAGTTCATCTTTCTGTTGAGGAGAATAACTACGAGAAGGAAATCATCTTTCATCATTTTGCACCCAACACTCCAACCATTACAAACGTTGCAGAACTACCCCAAACTAAAATCAGGATAGGAACTACAGTAATCAGAAGCAGCAGAGGCTCACACAATTGTCCCATAGCTTCACGAGGCTTTCTTAGTTACATGAACCTCCCCATGTGAGCAACTGTGGCTCGGTGCTAATGCAGATACCAGAAAAAAGGACAAATTCATTTGAAGATGAACCTGATTGTTATAAAAATTGGAAAAAAAATGACCCAGCACAAAAACCAAAGGTGGAAGCAACCCTCTACAGGCACAAGGAACTACAAATCCACAATTTACACCCAGAAGATGGTGCCCCGTTATGAAAGTTGGAAGTCCTTGAAAAGAAGCCCAAGTGTCTAATTCATGATATATACAAAAGCTAGAAAGACTTAATTTTAGCAGAAAGCACCAGTACAATTACATCCCCACGGACTGCAAACTGAATAGATGGGAACTGCAAGCAGACAGATTTTTATCACCATGGCCTTCTGGACATTTCAAAGAAAGGAACTATTTCATTCAAGATCCAAAATCACTTCTGACACTTCTGTAGCTCTTATCAACTTGACACAAGAATCCTGGAGGTCAGTCAACAATGTAAGAGCCTGGTTATGCCTCACAGGTCCTCAGGTGTAAAAGAAGCATGCAAAAAAAATGTGATAGGAAGGTAGAGAAGTACACACCGAAGTCCATGTTAAGCTTCTGTTATGTAAATGCTTTATGATACAATCTAATTACATGAACAAATACACAAAAGCTAAACATTTGTCTACAGCAGATGCATAGCACCACAGTGCACTAACTAATACTTAGAAAGCCAAACCACTTACGTAAGTTTACACAGTAAACAGTAATTAACCCATAGCACAGTCTAACACAGGATTTGGTAAAACCTGATAGCATATAAATTAGCGACTAAACCATTTAATTGCAAATTTAAGTACTATTACAGCTGTACTACTGCTTGAAAATAAAGAGTGCCTGTAACAGAATATTGGAGACGAGAACAAAACCAGAAGAGTTCGGCACGATAAATGTCTGTATTAGGTATAATTAAAATGAGGTGTAATCAAAATCATGAGAAGTTACATGTGTGAAAATTACTACTACATAGCATTTTCTGAAAAGTATTGTTGTGCGCTATTGTCACATACAGAAAGGGAAGTCACAAGCGAGGTTGGACTCAGAGATGCTTCCTGCCACACATCTCAGTTACGTAGTCTTACTTGAGTACGGCCATTCTAATGCACTGCAAATCCATTTCCTGACAATTACACAAAATCAGATTAATTGATGACAGCCTGTATTACTTTAATTCCAATTCTTAACAAATCTCTACTGTACTTACAAAAAGACCAACACCTCTTGTCTTAAGAAAGCTGCTGAGCTGCAAATAAGTAATTGTTGGGAAAGCACTAGTACATTTTCCCTATTCCCTTACTCTTTTCCTTCAGCATCAAATATTGTCCCATGCCAGAGATGAAATAAAAACAACAGGCATGTTCATGATACCTAGTGCTGCTCAATAACATGTTCTTCATACCAGGTGCAACTCTGTCCAGTAAGAATAAGGCTAGAGGGGAAGTGATAGAGCACCTTTGGTGGGCACATGGCCTCCAGTCAGGGCCAACCAACCACACACAGAGAAATACCTTTTTACCTTATCACTGCCCAGAAGAATGATTTTGAAGCTTTTTTTTTTTTTCCTAGGTCATCACTCTCTGAAAACTTCAGGTTTAAGAAGTTGCAGGTAGACTATATGAAACAGATTTCCTCCAAGGATGAGAATTCTTCAAGTTACTTCTCCCCTTCCAGTGATCGCCTTTCTTTTTTTCTGCCCAACTTTTGACTGCCATGCTCATTAGCTGCTCCTGTTCAACTGGAACGCAGTACAGATTGTTTTAATATCACGACCAACTAAGCAGCTGAGGACTTTGGCAAAAAAGGGACCATGACATTCAATTGCCTAGATGCAACGTGGAGACATTTCTTTTGTTTTGGTGCTTCGTTGTGGGTTTTTTATTACTCTGTTTATATTAGAACACTTCAAGCAACATAAGCTTATAAAAAAGATTTCAAAACATTAAGGGAATGAAAAAGGAAAGGCCTTCAGTAGGTATATTCCTCCCACATCACTTTCCGCAGTAGCTGTGTGCTCGTGAGAGGTGTGTCATGCAATTACTGAACAGCCTTTGTGCAGTATCAGCTGGAGGGGAGGAAGGCTGCAGGTCAACACGTGCCACTTATTGAACACCCACTCTCCCTTTGCCAGTTCCTCTCTTAAGACTTCAGGAGGTTTACTTGAAGCACACAGTGTTGGTCACACTATTCCTGATGAAATTGGTGGGAATATTCCCACTAACTTCAGAAGGAACAGGTATAAGCTAGTGCTTCTGGAAAAAATCCTCAAAATACTACAGATATTCCCTCCCCCAACAAAGCCAAACTTTTAATTTAGGAGCATGCTCCTAAGACAGGGAAAGTTATTCTGTGCATTTATAAGAGCATAAACCAGAATAAAATTTAATATTTATTAGAATTTTTTTTTCCAGTAACAGCATTCAACATCTTAACAAACCAAGTTGTGAAGTCTTAAAAAAATCTAGGATTACAAAAAAAGTTAAAATAACCTGTTCCTTATATTTAATGGCAACAAAGGGGGAATTTTCTATTTAAAAACAAACTTGTCATATAAACAGTATTATTTTAAGAAAACGTGATTAACATGATATGCAATTTTCAGAATGGATACACAGTGTATGAATACCACTCTGAATGGAACAGAGGGGCAGAACTCATTAGCCCCTTAAAAATCTCAAAAGAGGCTGTTTGAATAAAGAGGAGGGAGGAGGATCTTTCTAGTGAAATAACTTAGAAGATATCACGCAATGGACAAAAAAACGCAAGAGTACAGAAGACTTTACATGACACCCTCATTACAACACCCCTCAGGTCTGATTATACAGTAAATAAAGTTAGTAAAGTGCATCTTTTAAAGACTTGTCTAGTGAAATAGCTTTTCCAAATATAAAACACAACACAAGACGTGCAGTAACAGTTAAATAGTGTAAGGTTTTAAAAACTAATCTTGAACTTTTCATTCGCTAAAAAAGAAAAGTTTTAACTGCAGTAGTGTTCACATTATTCTTCAACAGGATGCATCCTCATGTGCTTTTGTTACTTGGCAAATCTTTAAATACGGGAGCATGGCAAAATTACGCAGTTTAAGCGAGTACTTCTCTCAGTGTAATAATTCTTCACTGGCAGAACAGCCACATGCAGCACAACCATGTTAGATTTTGGGAAGTTTCGGTGCACTAACGACGGGATTGGTCTCCTGCAAATACCTTCGCCCTGCACTCTTATAGTCGTAGGTGCAGGTGTGAGTCTCTGCATAGCGGTGCGTTGCACAGAAGTTGTTTCCACATCTGAAGAATCAAGAATATTGGAGGTTACAAGCTTTTAGAAGCTTTTAACTGGCTGACATGCTGGGAGCCCTCCGGCTTAATCACGTCTGGTTTATTTCACAGAACTGCCTGGATTCTAATCATCCTTGACTGATAACATTAACTGGTGGGGTAATCAAATGACATCTTCGTAACTGAATGTTGCAGTTTTGACCCAACGGTCTCTTTAGCTGGGAAGTTATGCAAGATCAGTGCTCCTGCAAACAGCTAGCAAGGATCAAACACACTCATAAATTAAAAATGATGGGCTTTATTTTATTTCTTTTTAAAGACCTCAAACATTAGTTGGTAGAATTCACAGGACAAAACCATGGGACTAAAACAATAGCACTGGGTGAAATCCACATAATGCATTTCAATTCAAACCCATCATATCATTCAGACCACCAAAATACAGTTGCAAGAAGAAGTACGTGAACCTTTTGGGATTTCATGGTGTTCTGCATTAATTTGTCATAAAATGTGATCTGTCATCTAAGTTAAGAGTATTGACAAATATGATGTGCCTAAAATAATAACACAAAACCAATTCTGATTTTCCATGACTTTATTAAGCACACTCATTCAACATTCAAAATGCTAGTGGGAAAAGTGAACCCCTGAGTTGACCTCAAAAAAGCTAATCAGAGTCAGGTTAACCCAGAGTGTTGTTAAGAATATGAGTTTGGAGGTGTAGGCGAGAGCTACGCTGACTGATAAAAAAACCACTCAAAACTTCTCGAGTTTGCTCTGCACAAGATGTATGCTTATGTGAGTCATGTGTTGCCAAAAACAGTTTTCAGAGGATCTACGATCAAGAATTGTTGCTTTACATAAAAGCTGGAAGGGGTTATAAAGTGATTTCAAAGACCTCAGAAATTCACCAGTCTACAGTTAGGCAAATGATCTACAAGTGGAGACAGTTTGGGACTGTGGGTGCTCTACCAAGAAGTGGGTGCCCAGTCAAAATGACCTCAAAAGCACAATGAAGATTCATCAATGAGATAAAGAAACAACCCCAAGTGACAGCCAAAGAGTTGAAGGCATCATTGGAACTGGCTAACGTCTGTGTTCATGAGTCCACAATGCGTAAAACATTGAACAAGCAGGGTGTCTGTGGCAGGACACCACAAAGGAAGCCGCTGCTTACTACCAAGAACTTTGCTGTGCACCCGGAGTTTGCGAAAGAGCACATTGACACTCCACAGTCGTACTGGCAAAATGTTTTGTGGACTGATGAAACAAAGATTGAACTATTTAGAAGGAGCACGCAGTACTACATCTGTTGTAAAAAGGGCACTGAATATTGTTGTGAAAACATCATCCCAACTGTAAAGGATGGTGGAAGAAACACCATGATTTGGGCCTGCTTTGCTGTATCAGGGCCTGGCCAGCTTGCAGGCATTGAGGGGAAGAGGAATTCCCAAGTGTATCAAAAAACTGTTCAGGATAACGTGAGAATGTCTGTACGTCAGCTGAAACTCTGCAGGCCGTGGGTGATGCAACAGGACAATGACCTAAAACATCAGAGCAAGTCCACAACAGAAGGGCTTCAGAAAAACAAAATGCGCATTTTGGAGCGGCCAAGTCACAGCCCAGACCTCAACCCAACAGAGATGCTACAGAATAACTTGAGAGCCACACACATGAGACATCCAGAGAATATGACAGAGCTAAAGCAGTTCTGCCAGGAAGAATGGGCTCAAATCCCCCCTGAACCATGTACAGGTCTGACCCACAGCTACAGGAAGCGCCTGGTTGAGATTACTGCTGCCAAGGGCAGGGGGTCAAGCAGTTATTCATTCCACGGGTTCACTTACTTTTTCCACTAGCATTTTGAACATTGGATAACTGTGTTCAGTGAAGATATGGAGGAGTGGCTGACACGCCAGAAGGCTGTGCTGCCATTCAGCGAGACCTGGACAGGCTGGAGGGTTGGGCGGGGAAAAATTTAATGAAATATAACAAGAGTAAGTGTAGAGTCTTGCATCTGGGTAGGAACGACCCCAGGTTCCAGTATAAGTTGGGGAATGACTTATTAGAGAGCAGTGTAGGGGAAAGGGACCTGGGAGTCTTGGTGGACAGCAGGATGGCCATGAGCCAGCACTGTGCCCTTGTGGCCAGGAAGGCCAATGGCATCCTGGGGTGTATTAGAAGGGGGGTGGTTAGTAGGTCGAGAGAGGTTCTCCTTCCCCTCTACTCTGCCCTGGTGAGACCCCATCTGGAATATTGTGTCCAGTTCTGGGCCCCTCAGTTCAAGAAAGACAGGGAACTGCTGGAGAGAGTCCAGCACAGGGCAACTAGGATGATTAAGGGAGTGGAGCATCTCCCTTATGAGGAAAGGCTGAGGGAGCTGGGGCTCTTTAGTTTGGAGAAGAGGAGACTGAGGGGTGACCTCATTAATGTTTACAAATATATCAAGGGTGAGTGTCACGAGGATGGAGCCAGGCTCTTCTCAGTGACAACCACTGATAGGAGAAGGGGTAATGGGCTGAAACTGGAACATAAGAGGTTCCGCTTAAACTCGAGAAGAAACTTCTTCTCGGTGAGGGTGACGGAACACTGGAACAGGCAGCCCAGAGAGGTTGTGGAGTCTCCTTCTCTGGAGACATTCAAGACCTGCCTGGACACATTCCTGTGTAGCATAATCTAGGCATTCCTGCTCTGGCAGGGGGATTGGACTTGATGATCTTTCGAGGTCCCTTCCAATCCCTAACATTCTGTGATTCTGTGATCAGAATTGGTTTTGCGTTATTATTTTAGGCACATTATATTTGTCAATATTCTTGATTTAGATGACAGTAAGATCACATTTTATGACAAATTAATGCAGAACACCATGAAATTCCAAAAGGTTCACATACTTTTTCTTGCAACTGTGGATGTTTAGTTCACCACAACTTCTGCCTAGCATAAACTTAACGCAGTCATTTGAGATTAATAGTCAGCTGTAAAGACATCATACAGACTAACCATAGGGAACGTAACTTCCTATATGACCAGATAACGGTGTAGCTTTCCAATATAATTTGCAATTTTCAATGAGTTAAGATAATGATTTTTGCCTTCAAACTTGACAGCTCAGCAGCTAAGACCTCTAACAGGAGAAAAGCATAGTCTGGATGTTCTGTCTGATCTGGACAAAGTCTTTAAGTGGAGACTGATATTACTGGCCTGTTGCCTGATTATTTGACAAAGTTGCTTCTTGGTAGCAAAAAAATGACATCATTCAAAAATCAGAATTCTCTTGAAATGGATTAAACATTACTTGTCCAACTTACTGTCTCATTACTAGACTATAATCCTCTACCTCTCTCTCTATCTGGGCTTGTAGGACACTGGAGCTGTTCCTGAGGCATTATGTGCCTGGCAATATATCTGCTTTTCTTCAGTTCTTGGTCCTGTAATCACTACTTCTCTTATATAACTGTGTTATATTTGGTTCATGTTCCATTCTAGTAAAAGGTCATACAATTGTTCCTTTGGAAACCAGAACAAACATTATTCTTGGGGATGTGCACTTTCCCCTCTTACTCTGTGTTTCGTTTTTAACCTTAAGCAAGCTGCTTAGTTACTTCTAAAGGAGCTTGCAGCTCATTAGGAAAGTGCAGTGTCCAAAACCATTTCAAAAACTGAAGACTGAAGAGTCAGGAAGAAGGTAGTTCCTCACCCTGAAATTCTCCACCACATTTCCCCAATGGCAGAAGTCTTGTTCATTTTGCTGCTGACTGGCACAAACCAAGACCAAATGTAGCCCTTACAGTGCAGCAGTTCTCAACATCGACTAGCTCAAGGAAAATGATACTGAGAAAAGAATATCTTGTGGGAAACAATACTTTGAGAACCAAGATCAACAGGGAAAGCGGGTATTTTTGTCATGTGGTTGTGTTTTCATGGTGGCTTTTTTGGTTTTTTTTTAAGGTCTCATTGTGTTTTCTGCAAGTCATGATTTGGAGGACCAGAATTCTGGCGTTCTGCTTTTGAGATGCTCAAAGGTAACTGAAGTCTCACAAGAAACAAAATGTGCAAAATCAGAAAGCTGTCAAATACAACTTTATGTAAATTCACAAAACTCTTTAGATGCATTGAAATAAGGCCAAATTTGAGGGAGATTCTCTGAAAAAAATGTAACAAAACCAATTTTTCCTCAAGTTGTTAATGATGTAATTGTCAAGAAACTCTGCAGAACATAAATCTGTAGCAAATTCTCCCCACACCAGTATAAAATGTCACCGTTCTGTTTTTCTAATCATGGTATTTATTTCCTGACACCTTGCATTTTTTGATCTTCCTGGAAGAACATACACCTCAAACACAGAACAGGTACAACATTCCCAAATTTTAATTCCTATAGTTTTGATGAATTGAAAACTGCAACTTCTTTGAAGGTTGTCCTTTAATTTGCTGCATTTAAGGAATATCATGCAGCACAGAAAACCTTTTGATTTACCCAGGTATCAATTTTAAAAAGAGCTGGTTATATGCTCAGCCTACCTGCACTCATAGCTAGTTGCCAATCCAGTTTTCTTGCCACAAAGAAAGCAATGCTTTGTAACTTTCTTTTTTGCTTGAATTGAGCCATTCACAGGTGGAAGATGGGTTGCTTCACCTGCTTTCAGAGATAGAAAGACAGAAAAGACATTTTATTTTTACTTATTCCTGATCACAAACTAGTTAAATATTATCTTTTGAAACTCAGATTAATTTTGCATTTCTTAGGATACTTCAGGCAGGAACCTCAAAGCCTAAACACAGAGGAAAAAAAACAAAAGCCAAGACAGAAAACACACCTCAAGTCTATGAACACCTTTGGAAGAAGTAGCACAATGTGGGACTTAGACCCATTACTTTTAACACCTCTTAAAAACTCACACAGGCAAGAAGTTACAGAAGAAATCAAGAAACCCGACTCCTAATGGTCTTCCCAAATGCAAAATGAAAACACATCACGTGGTTGGGAGAGCACAGCACACACTGGCTTTCCAGAGAATCAAGTGGGCATTCAAGTACCCAGCACCTGGCAAATGATCACCTAGTAGCTGGTAACTCAAGTTTGCCAAATACACACTGCAACATTTTAAAATCTTGCTGGTACTCCATAATTGCAAGAAAAGTACACTACTAGACTACAAGCCTCTATGTACTGTTTCATAAGGCACTTCACAGACATTTCTAAAACTTCTGTACTTAAAACTTTACTTCGAGTTTTTGCCCTGTAACTATTGGCTGTTGCTTTATGAAGTGGAGAGCATGTAAAGGCATCTTCCTTCCCTCTGTAGAAGTAAGCTCCTAGCCCACAACCTGCTTATGCATATTTACCATACAATAGGAACGGGAAAGCGAGCAACGCATCCTCTCAAACACTCTTTCAGCGCTTCAGCTGCTATACTGTCAGGATGCTGTCAAAAAGTGACCTCCTGAGTTCAGAAGTACTTTTTGTCCAGCGCACCTTTAATCCCAACAGTCACTTCTCAGCTGAGATACAATGGGCTACACTCAATAGTAATACCAGTAACTACACATCGCAGTCACCACTACCAACCAGTGCTATCCCACTGCTATCTAGCATCAAAACTTCCAGGCAATGTTTGTCCACACTTTCAATTTCGTCATCTAAAAAAGTCCAGTTTGTGAAAAAGACAGAGCTCAAAAACACCCCTCTTTGTGGACCCCCACACTTGGACAGAAAAAACAACACACCCATCCTCAGTTATGGTCCCTACAGCAATTACACATGAACGGAACCTGTCCTTTGGCCAGCTACACAGCAGATCATCACCAGCCACCTCTCTCTCAAGAGCCTGCACAATAGGCCAACACCAACTTTGCCTTTCTCGTGTCTGGAACCTTCTGGAAAATACAGTTTTGTCCGACAAAAAAAACCCCACACACCAGAGGAACGTTGTCTTCTTCAGTCTATCCAAAACACCACAGACGATAGTAGGCTTCCTCACCACGCAGCCGTGACTATTAGGGTATCACCTTTTTGCCACAGGACACAGGTAAGGACACACCTATTTATTAATCGACTGCCAATTCAAAGCTGCACCCTCAGTTGTGAAACAAATGCAAAACCTACTATTTTAGCAGCTTTTGTCCCACATAATTACAGTTACATTGTTTTTCCTATTGCAGCTGCTATTTGAAAATCCATCTTCTATCTCATTCTTTATACTTAGATCTTAAAATCCTGGAATATATGCCCACCTCTCTTTTCCCATAGTCATACAGAAAGAAAACCTGTAAACTGCAAGTCAAAGATGTGAAGAGGAAAAGTTAATTGTGCTAAGAATCTTTAACTCACTGTTTTAAGAGTTTTAAAAGTACTAATCTAGACAATCCTCCCAAGATAATTAATCCCGTAAGAAATGAATATTTAGGCACAATGCATCCATTTTCAGTAGATGCCAAGCATTAAGCACTCCACAGTTACCAAGACTAGGGTGGAAAGGATGGTGTCCACCACAAAAAACAGAGAAAATTCTGCACTATATCAATAATCTTCAACATACATGCCCTTACTATTCCCTCCCCGCTTTTCTTTTGTCAGATTCTTTTGGCTCAGGCTGTAGTCCTAAAGACAGTGCTACCGATAAATTTGTCTCTGATTTTAGTATACTCAGAAATATTCAAAGAAGTGACCTTTTGGAAACTGCAGACCAAAAAGTCATGTTTGTGTCTACAGATGATAGGCAGGATTAGTTTAGTATTAAAAAAAACTAGGAAGGACTCACAGTTATATCTGCCTGAGATCTGGATGATATCTGGATGTTAAAGAATTGCCTAAAATATTAAAAATTATACCATGATAGAGAAGTGCAATACAGCAAGGACTTTGAAAGCCACAGGCCTTATAAAAAATTTTTGTCCTTTATATACTTGTTATAACAGGAAAGATTAAGGAGTCATCTTCAATTATTGAAGCCACATTACTTACCTACTCTTTTCCCTACAGCTGCAATACTTCCATTCATTCCAAGCCCATGCGCAGACTAAAAAAAAAAAAAAAAAAAAAAAATTTCCACAAGGAAATTACTAGCAGATGAAAATTAAATGAAAAGTTAGGCAGTGCGGTATCAGCTTATATGTCATCAATGCGTTATCAATCAATGTACCTACAAGGAGTCCAAGATGACTTCTGCACACAAAATTAAAATTCTGCAATATAAAGCCCTACTCAAAGTAACTAGTTAATAGTCTTCCTGTACTTCACAGCACACCGAAACAGATCTGAAGCTAGGCACATATGGTGCCAGTCACAGGGCAAACTTTGGAATAAATGACAATTAGCAAGCAGCAGGAGAAATCACGTGACACTTCAAACACAGACACTCATAACTGTATCATTACAACAACTAGTCATTTTACTCATGAACTGAATAATCACTTCAATTTTCATGAAAAATTACTTCTAAGATCTCTTTAGATAAACAGGCATTTAAGATACCAACAGGAATTCAGAAAACAGTTTAAGACTATTAAGGATTTGAATACACCTCCCCCTCCCCAGCTGCCTGCCCTGAAAAGACACAGACACGCACACAAAAGTACAGTTTTCATAAAGTCAGTACCAGAAAAGACAGGAAAACTTCACATTCTTTGGAAACGTTAGTACTCACTAGAATATATTCAGCAGCTTCATTTGGAGGAGCAGGTTTCCTAAAGTTTTCTTCCTGGAAATACTGCAGGTTTGTAGGTAGTACAATACCAGAAGTCCGAAACCTGCCTGTCGCACAGGAACTCTGTAAACCTTCTCTGTCTGCGCTTCGGGCCAGCGAAGCCAGAAATCCTAAGTTAGTTACAGAACTCACAGGTTCTTTGGATGCCTTGCTAGCCACATCTGTGATGTCCCTAGCCTCTGCTTTAGAAATTACATCAGGTCTTTTGCCAAGTGACTCTACTTTCACACTACGAAGCCTAGTAGTCCTAGAAAAAGAGGAGTCTGCTATACTACGGACCTCCAACGAGCGAAGTATGCTTGGGGAGGCTGTAGATCTCAAGTTACCAGCCTCAAAGCATTTGGGTTGTGCTTGTGGTTTGAGAGAGCTGTGACGCGCCACTTGTGCTGAATACCGAAGAGGTGACAAGAGCAGATTTTTCTGAGGACTTAATTCACGAGTACTGAGAAGACCAGCCCCCATTCCTGCAGTGCTCAGCACTTTGCTAAGGGGTTTTCTATGCTGCTCTAAAACCTTAGATTCCTCATCTCCATCAGGAAGTTCAAGTTCTGGGTTCACCTTTCCTATGTCATATATCTCATTGCTCTGCTCAGAGGTGCTTGTTTCTGTTAACAAAGCAAAAGCATCTGCTTCAGGTAGAAGTTTTTCTTCTGCTCCAAAGAGTTCTACATTTGTTAGACTTGGAAACAAAACAGCATCCTCCTCGCTTGTTGATGTCACGTTTTCAGGTATTTTTTCTGAATTTGCAGGCAGAGATGAAACAGGAGTCAGAATACTATTTGTAGGTAGTTTTGTGTTTTCTAGTTCAACACGAGATATTTTCGGTGGTAACCTGATGCTACTGACTGACTGAGACCAAGAGTTGCTCTGCCAAGTGTCATCATCCTTAAGAAAGTCATTAGTCGTGGATGGCATTGTTCTGCCAGAAGTGGCCAAAGTAGCCAATGCTGAAAGTGCGTTTTGGGAAGACTCCGAGTGATACGAATTCCCAGGAGGAGGTAGGCAGGACTGTCCAATATGTGGGAGAACTCTTAAAAAACGGTGACGAGCAGCAGCCACTGAGCCACTAGATGGTCGAGGAGCCATTGGAGGACGAGGTTTCACCTTGACGGTTTTCTTAGGCTATTAGAAAACCCACAAAAAACAAAACCCACATACAACAACATTAGTATTCAAATGATGGTTGCATTCAAAGACCTGACTGAGATCATATCGCCAGGAATTCAGACAGTATAAGGCCAAAAAGGACCAAATCTTTCTTCCTACTCCTTCACCTATTATTAGCCATCAAGACTTCACCCCAACATCTGAATAAAAAAATATTTTAATCAGAAAATACTTTTTAATAAATAGGCCACATATCAGGAGAACAGAAGGGGAAGCCAGAATGCCATCAAAGTTATCCAGAAGAGCTTAGGGTCTCAAACAAGACAATGAAATCTTAATTTTACCTCTAGGTAACCTAGACAGATATGAACACCAGCGTAATGTATTATTTCCTAGGTAATTTACCGGTTTTTCAGTTACAGTATTTCTAATGAATTTTCATTTAAGCAAAACATTGATTTTTACCAGAGCAGTACTGCAAAATAATGCTACTTAAAGTATCGTAAGAAAAACAAGCAAAAAAACACACCAACCCAAAAAAAACCCCATATACCCCAAAACTCCACCACCATGCAAATAATTCCAGGACCAGTAGAGAATTCTTTGAATGTGGACAGGGCAGATCCAAGCAAAGCCCACGTCCCACAGCAGAACATTTATACAACAGCACTTAAGCAACAGATGAGAAAACGTCTACTCTTCATCACTCTCAAGACAGCAAAGGACACGACCTGCTTTTCTAAAAAGCCAGCACTAGGGAATTGCAAGCCATTTTACGATAGAAAAATTGAAATCACAACTTCACCTTTTTACTCAGATTCATGTTCTCCATCTTTGCCTTGAGCAGTTTCATTTTGTTCATAGTAATTGAATTCTCAATAATCTGTTGGCCAGAAGGTGATGCCTCTGTCTCATCTTCATCATCAGCATATAAATTATAAACTGAACCACCACTGAAAATAAAAGAAAGGTTGCATTCACCTTCCCAGCCAGTTATTTATGTTTTCAATGTAGAGTATTCTCACAACTAGAAAGTCATATCCGTAGTTGATCTGTTGACAAAGCATTATGTAAAACCATATGCAAAGACATTTCAAACCCATTTATTTTAGCATTTAAGCATTCCTTACGAGGTGCTCACACAAAGTGATGATGCTGAAATCCGAACATAGCCACGCTTCTGGGAAGTTGTTATACCATATACAGTTGGTTCACACTCACTATATATTTTCCCCACAGAGGGGATATCCAGTTCCACAAATGTCTCCTGAAGGTAAGGCCAAAGCTGTTAACTGTGCGACTCAGACAACAAGCTGATCAGTTTTCCAATTAACCAGACACTGGCATGGAAGGAAAGTCCAAATTTCTATCCATCCTGAGGGGTGTTCTCACCATAAATGGAAATGGAGGGGTCACCCATGTGGATGTGATATTCTATTTCTCCTTTTCAAAATAAAAAAATAAAAATAAAAAAAAAAAAGGATCAGTTTAGGTTCCCAGAGTCTCACATTTGGAAAAAAACAAACAGATTAGAATCGCTAGTCTCAAGACAAAATATTTCAACTCAGTAGCCATTGGAAATTTATAGTATCACATTGCCTTTTTCCATTCTGTGTTCTAACAGAGTGCAAAAACTCAATGTTTTAAACTCGGTACTTGACTCATTTTTCCTATGAAGCAATGAAGCACTAATCACAAACATCCAACATTTGACAGTAAAATGAAAGAAGCATTAGGAGTGTCCAGTTCATTACAAATAGTTCATTACAAATTAACGTATTTTCAACACTGTATATAGTACACTTTAAAGAGTGTTTTAATTCTTCCATTAGGCTGTCAGCATCTACACATTGTGACAATCAGACAATTCCCCTGTGCTCATACAAATGTCGTAGCAGATTTAACTAAAGCTCCTACTCTTCAAAAGAGACTAAGGAAGAACTAAAGGTCACGAGAAAGGTCAGTACCAAAACCACACAAATATCTGCTAATTAGAGCTGGCATCTTACCTGATTTGGGGAAATATTCTGCTGCCCTTAGTCAAGACTCATTATTTTTGCACTGACTCTCCAAATCCATTTCCTAAAATGTAGCAAAACTCTGAAGGCAGCACAGGTGGGAGACAGATCTTTGAGGGCAACATAGCAGCAAATTCAAAGCAAGAATCAGCAAAATAGTCCAGTCATTTCTTAACCAAAAACTGAACAGCTCCACATGGGGCAGCCAGCAAGCATACTACATAGCTCTCCTGCTAAAAAGTCAACATTAAAGAATTATTTCAAAATTTTAACTCCAGAGACTTAAGTCACCAACTCAAAACCATTCTTTGAACTTCGCTTCCTTCAAGGTAAGGATAGGAAGAAAAGTAACGTCTCTCACAAGTGTGGTTAAGTTTTCGTTTGGTATTTTACACACAAAAAAATTTGTCCTTCTTATTGCATTTTCTGGCAAAACAGGAGCCAAAACCACTAAAAAGAGAGAGGAGTAGCAAAAGGATTTTTTTCTTTTAATGTGACCATAAAATTATAGAAGTTATACAGGAAGCTTTGTTCTGGATGATATTTTTAGCCCATTTTCCAATGAGTAAATTTCAAATTTACTTTGTCCATAAGTGTCAACATTCCCGAGTTCCTGCTTGTCAAATTCATGCCTCCAAAATGATCAGTAGCTTGCTGAACACCAATGCCTGCCAGTCCTCTACCACAGCTTCAACAATTTCCTTTTAATCGAGAGACAATCATCGTATGCATTTAGACCTTGTGAAGTTTTAGCCATTAACTTAACCACAGATAAAATTATCAGAACTATAAACCAAAATACAAACCAATGTTACACTTTTAAATTGCAGTCACTGACTTCTGCTCCACACATAAGCAACGTGAGAAAAGCTGATAAACAAGTGCCTCAGAATGCTGTCGCCTGTATACCCACACAAACAAACATTTAACTGTCAGCATGGAAAAGGCTCGAATTCAGAGCTATTCAGAGTCTTCCTCTGTAAAGATAAATGAAAACCTCTGGTTTCCATTCTCTCCTCCTTTCCTACTTTTTTCATTTCCCACAAAGTCTGACCCAGCCACAGTAACAAATTCAAAAATTTGAATTTTTCTCTCCCTCCACAAATTGTTGTCTGCCTCAGTAGAAAAATTAATAGACGAATTCCCATAGAAAGCACAGAGGAAGAGAAACAGCACGAGCTGAATGTTTTCAACTCATTTGACCCATGACAGCACATTCCTTAAGCATAATGCATTTGACTTTTATACACGCTGTTGTGCTTTGAAAAGCTCACCGAGATGCTTTGCAAGAGCCAAAAGAATGTGGTCTATTCCTCCAGTTTGCTACATTTAGCCAATCTCAAGTGCATTACTATTTAATCTATACACTAGGATTACCTAACTGAACTATCTGGGGCTAGTTTTAAATGAAAAAAAAAAAGTAAGTTGTCACATACACAAGAATTTGGACACGTAGGCAGATACCAGGGAGCTCATTATAATGAAAAATGAAAATTTCAAGCTCCTGACAATTCCTTGCATCGACTCATAGTATAGCATCCACAGTCCTAGCTCTTTGGGTTGGTTAGGATGTCCTTTAGAGATAAAAGGTTCACAGGGACAGTTTGGTAAGAGGCAGGGTATCAGTGAGAACAGGGGTTACACCTGTCTGCTCCTCGTTCCAGACGTGTATTTAACCCAATGCAGCAGCAAGGTTCTCGGTTCTTACAGATGATGGTGGGTTTTACCTGTTTCAAATGCACACACAATACAGTATGTGGCTGTTTACTGAAAACAAGTGCAGGGGCTGAAAGATAAGACCACAGATCTAAAACATTTGAATATGTCCTCTTCTTTCCCTCCAGTAATTGTGTATCAAATGCTAGCTCTTTCTACTCTGTGTAATGATGTGGAAACTCAACCCTGATATTTCAACTCAGTCTGTAGTTTTTAAGCACACATCCCTTATATGTTGCAGGTCTATAAGAGTAGTATCAATGAATACAAACCACACTGATCCACACAAAATAAACTCATACAAAACTCTTGCTTTCACTTTGCAAACAGGAACAGGAACACTTAAAACAGTGCAAGCCTTGGAGAAAATGCAGCTCCCAGAATAGGGACTCTTTTCCTTGCAGTACAAGTATTAAGCCCTTCAGGAAATAAAAAAACCCACAAATTCACTCAAAAAGCTGCAGTTTAATGACACAATCTAGTAATTTTAATAGAAATTTTGATAGCTTTAGGAAAAAGACTACTAATTTGTTTCCTACTCTGTAGTAGCTTAAGTGACATATGCGCTCTTTTGCTTGATAACAGTACTTTGATTCTGTGATAGCGATTGGGACAATTTTGGGTACCTCAGCAGTAGCTAATTATGTCCAAAGGCTAGCTGTACTGATAATTATTTCAGTATATTAAAAACCAAAAAACCCCAGACATACACATGACACCAAAAAGCTATCAAAACAACCCTGCCAAACCCCCCAAACCAAACAAACAAAACCCCCCATCACACCACAAAACAAAGAAAAAAATCCCCCAAGAAAACAAAAAAATCCCAACCTCCCCCCAGTTTCTCTAAAACATCAGACAAACGCCCTCAGGCTTTTGCACTGCCTGTCTACTATCTTCCTGACTCATCATTTGGTCAAGTCACCTCTATACAAAAAAAAGTTTATGCTGTGAACAGAGAAACATTTATAGGACTAAACAAATGTCTTAAGATGGAAGAGGAAATACTTAGCAAAAGTTTTTAGTATCTTCATTGCCAAATCGACTCTCCTGTGCAATGTTCCCTTTTAGAAAGGGCTGGAATGTTGGGAACTGCTTTAAGCACGAGGTCAGTTTTATTTCGCTCTATTGACACACAGCAACAAACAACCACCAGCATGACCACTGACCACAAAGTACTACTGTGGTGTCAGGTCACCAGCTAGGACATTTCAGTAGCCCTCGGGGCACAACTCTTGCAATATTGCAGATATATTCCAGGTGCTTTTTTTGATAAAGTCAGCAAATAAACCTGACACATTATATAGCATCCCCCTTTTGAAAAATAATGTAAAGATTAAAGTCAACTTTACCTCAAAGATTCCGATAATGGTGTTAAAGTGCCATCTCCCCTGTCTACCACACGGAAGAAATTCAATTGATCTCCTTCTCGATATACTAAGAAGGTAACTTGTTTGTTGGATGGCCCCTTCTCCCAGATCTCATCTCTTGTGGGATCCATGTACTCAGCCATCTCTCTGATCGGGTCTTCCACAGGAACTACAAAGAGAAGAAACCAGAATAAACCTAAATTCTTCTTATTATTATCATTATTATCGATCATGTTTGAGAGCTCAGCTCAGTTTGCAACAGAAATTCTCGACTTAGAAAACGTGTGGAATTTTTTCCACGTGAAAATTATCAAGGAGATTTCTCCATTCACTCTTCCACAGATAATCCAACATAGCCAAATCTACCATCAGACTGAATTTACACCTGTTTTTAACTAATGAGATTTTAAAATCTGTTTGTATAATAGCATTTTTCTCCGCAGGTGAAGAATTGCTGATTTTAAGACCTGATGATTCTATATATAAAAAGATACTTGTTAAACTAAGGGTAAACAAAATGAAAAGGATGGTGCACTTGGTATGCTAAGGAAGAAATACGGAAAAAAAAAAATCCCTACATTTTAGTTGAGTGCTGTTCCAGCTACACTGGAACTGAAGTTTGCTTATCTAAAATGCTTAGCTAAGAGAACCTGTTCACAGTTATGAGATGTTGCATGAAAACCACTGTTTTTAAGTGAGTTAACACCTACCTCTTCTAGTGTTAATAGGGCCACCTCGCATAGCCAGAACTAACTTCAGAGTGCAGCCTTCTGAAATGCTGTAAAAAAACAATAAATAAAATATTGTAGTATTTTCTATTGCTTATGCTAACAATAATTTAGAAACATTAACTGAAACGTTATTCTATACTTACTTATAATCATTCAAACAATAGTCATCCTTCAATTCCGTATTATTCCAAATTAAGTGCTGTTGAGAGACAGGAATACCTAAAACAAATAAACAAACTATTAAAATTGGAGCTTGGTGGGAGGGCTTTAGGAGAATTTTGCTTTTTGAAGAATGTGAGGGTAATGGAGGAGAGGCAAGAAAGCCTCTTGCTTTCTTGCAAGGGGAAAGAAGAGGGGAAGCAGGACAAGGACAGGCACTTGAACAGCCTTCAGTCAAGACATCCAACCTCCCAAATAGTTATTAAGAACAAAGTTAGAATTTTCAGAAGGCTTGTGCTGACACGCAGGGCTCAATCTTCTGGATCAGCAATGCGTCTGCTTATTAAAAATCCGTATTCCACACACTGAATAACTTTGTTTCTTTCTGCCTACATAGCCAACTCATTTAGATACAGATGTAACATGGTGGATAACAAAATCCAAGTGTGAGCCAGCGATGTGTGCCTGCAGCCCAGAAAGCCAGCTGTATCCTGGGGTGCATCAGGAGAAGTGTGGCCAGCAGGTCAAGGGAGATTCTGCCCTCCTCTGCTTTTGTGAGATCCCACCTGCAGTGCTGCCTTCAGCTTTGGCTCCCCCAACAAAAAAAGGACATGGACCTGTTGGAGAACGTCTAAAGGAGAACCACAAAGATGATCAGGGGGCTGGAGCATCTCCCTTATGAGGACAGGCTGAGAGAGCTGGGGCTGTTCAGCCTGGAGAAGAGAAGGCTCTGGGGAGACGTTATAGGGGCCTGCCAGTACTTAAAGGGGGCTACAGGGAAGATGGGGAGGGACTCTTTATCAGGAAGTGTAGTGAAAAGAAAAGGGGCAACAGTTTCAAACTGAGAGTAGATTTAGATTAGTTATTAGGAAGAATTTTTTTTTCTCTGAAGGTGGTGAAACACTGGAACTGGTTGTCCAGAGAAGCTGTGGACACTCCCTCCCTGGAAGTGTTCAACTCTAGGCCGGATGGGGCTTTGAGCAACCTGGTCGAATGGAAGGTGTCCCCACAGGGAAGAATGGAATTAGATGATCCTTAAGATCCCTTCCAACCCAAACCAGTCTACGATTTTATAACACACATTAAAGATAATAACCATAAGCTAGTACAACCTGAGGTCTTCACAGACTTTTACCAAAATGTTGCCATTCTGGATGAAATACAAACCAGGACAGTCATGAAAGGATGAAACATGTCAGACAGGAAAAAAAAAGAAAAAAGGCTAGTAGGAAGATGAATAGCTGTCTCATTTTTTCCTTTGGAAAAAAAATCAAAAACTAAAAAAAACCCAACATGCCACCACTTTCTCTACAGCATAAAAAAAGAAGTACTGTTGTTCAATTTGTCTAGTGAAACCCAGGTAGTCAAGATCTCACTGAGCATTCCTAATAAATTACAATTTAAATTAAAACCTACAAAGACAAAAAAAACTTACTTTCTAAAAAGGATCTAACCACTACTCAGATTAAGCAGCAAAAGCTATAAATATATATTCAAAAAGGTTACCTTAAAATAACCTTATATTATACTTGGATTCATTGCATGTTCAGACACTTAAAAGGAGAGGCAAGTAGCAATGCTACACAGCAAGGCTTCCCAAAATACATATGGCGAGAGTGGAACACAAAGATCTGAATCAGAGACAGGACCGAGTTTCCAAAACCATCTCGGCTTCCCAAGGCTTGCAAGAGCGCTTAGCAACCTGTGGCAAAAGGTCGGTCAGGTAGCCCCTTTCTAGCTGGAGAAAGAGCACCAAGCCACCGGCACCCATCACCAGCAAGGAAGAAAAAGGGACCAGATTCTGGTGAAAGTCCAAGTAGATTCAACAAGCAAATAGGAGACATCCCTGTGCAGAAAGGGGATTGCTCTTTGGAGGAACAGTCATTGTTGTTATTTAAGTTTTAGAGAAGGTGACAAATTCCTTTTCTCACCACAGCTTACATCCAGATCTTCCCTTTCATGAACAATCAACACAACTTCACTTGGATGGCATTTACCATGAATCTTGTATCCTCTGAAATCCCTAAGACATAATTGCTACTACACTGCCAGCTATTTAATAACTGGTTATTGGTTATGTTTCAAGTCTGCAGCATAAGCAAAACAAGCAGGAGCCAGCAACAGACAAGTCTACAGCAAAGTTCTTTTCTGTATTGTTTTGCGGTCTTCTGATTACAAACAGTCATTACTGTCTGCATTTGCAATGGTTTCAGCAGCCTCCAAGGAGCAATTTCCAATTACTTTGATAAACTGAGAGTATTTGTTAAAAAGGCTGCCTTGCAACTGGCAGTACTGCAGTGAAGCATGTTTTTGCTCATTTACCAATGACAATGTATTTCTGATGAAATGAACAGATGAAAAGACTATATTCTGCTGTAATGGGAAACAGAGAAGTCTTTATTACTAATTCCTTTTTATGCTGCTTTCTAAGAACTTTGCATTTATACACGGAGGAATGGTATGTGCTTCATAGGTTCAGGTGCAGTAAAATATGCGTCAGCTGTCTCTTTTCTGGATTATAGCAAGGCTTTCTTGAGGAGACATTCACACATGGGATCAGCACATAAAATTGGCAACAATAACAACTACTGCAAGATACCCACCCACCATCCCCTCTTCCAAAGCAGCACGTGACTATATCACTGGCCTGTTACAAACTGGTACCAAAAGAGGAGGTTAGACCGTAAGCCACATCTCGATGCTTAAATGGAAGTGAGCCAGCCAGGTGATGCTACAGGAGGACAGCAGAGTCTGCAGACTGTCTGTTGAAATGGCTGCAGATGTGCTGACAATCTGGCCTACTGAAACAGGCGGAGGAGAGAGGTAGGTACTCTGTCCTGTCTCTGAATCAGCACATGACATACACCCTGAAGCTTTGCTGCTTTACTCTTTTTTCCAGAATGCTCAGTAGGTTCACCAGAGAAAGTGATCCGGTCAAGTGCGACCCAGAAAAACCCCACAAACTTAGAGGTTTCAGAACAAACTTGATTTTATGTTGCATGTAGAAGATTACTATGCTCAAAAACGCCCCTACATTTCAAAGTTCAAACAGTGTACTTCCCTTTCATCCAATCTTGAAATTGCTAGAGAGTTTCTTAAACATTTACTTTTTGTTCCTGCTTACAGAGAGGCTGGGCTGACAGTCTTGTATTCCCCCACCACAGAGCAGCTACACTAGGGAAGAAGCACAAATGTTCACAACTTCAAGCAGCAAGACCACAACTTACAGCAGCAGGACCTTTCTTAATTGTCCGACCTTCCAGCTTTTCATTTGCATGGTAGTAAGCCACCTTAGTGTAAATGGTTGTAAGTACTGACCTACTCTTATCTTCAGGACTGATAGAGGGGACTGGAAAAATACCAAGTCAACAGTAACCTCAATACAGGCTCACAAAGTCTCCTGACAAAGGTGACCCTATTTACACCTTCCAGATGCCGCTCTAACCATCTGATCTGGGCACAGGTGTTTTCCCAGTTTAGACAAGGCATAAGCCTGAAGAAAGCTTCATGAACTCCTAGTCTCTACGAGCACACTGAACAGGCAAATGACAAAGCAATCAGGAGACACGGGGGGAAAAGTAGTAGACAAAACAAAAACGAGATTTGTTCTCTTAAAAACTCACTACACTTCTACAATCACCTCACTCCAGTCCTGAGAGAAGCGTAGTTATTTTCTCTAATGCAAGCAGTAATAAATATCATTATGACATACTCTGAATTCACAGAATATTGAAAGACATTACAACATCCAAAACAAATCTGCTTGATATTCATCCAGTTCCTTGCACTTAAGGTGATGCTGCTGTACATAGACAGAAAAATAACGAGAACGAAAAGACCAAAGAAAAATAACAACGTCCATCATTAACAGTACGCACACGTACAACAAAATTATTGTTGCATCTGCTGTTCCCTGTTGAACACAAGCATTTCAAATTAAGATGTACTCTGAGAGCTGGATCTGTTTTTTTCCCCTTTACAATAATACAAGAACAAGAGAATATCTGAATTTTCATCTAAAAAGGTAGATGTTTCCACATACACAGATTATAAAATTCATTTTCAAGCAGTCACTGGAGAAACCATGACTCATTTTTTCTTTATTTTAAAGCTAGCTACGTAAACGAAGGCCTTAACACTACATACTGTAGAATGCAAATTAACTCCTGCAAAGAGAAAAAAAAAGGAATAAAAATACCATCAACAACTAATCCCAAACCCCACCTCATCCCTTGAGACTCAATTCTATCTTACTGAACAAAACACATTTACAGGTATTATCTATGGTTCTTTAACAGATGAAAGAATTAATAACCACTAGGAATACGCTATCTGAATGTTCCTTCTATAAAATCTAATATAATGATTGCTGTTTAAAAATGATCAATACTAAAGCAAAAAGAGATCACCTAAGCTTTTTCTTTTTTTTTTTGAAAAAAAAAAGCTATTTCATTTTTAATGAAATCCTGCTGGGTTTAAGTACCATTCATGTATTAAGGCTCAATCGTTCATGTCCTCTTGAAACTCAGGTACCGTTCTATCCATGTCCACCAACACACGATCCTGCTTTCAATTACAAATAATCAACAACAAGTAAAAGCAATGGAGTAGGTAGCACTGCTGGCAACACTATGCTACGCTGCTGGCTGTATGCCACCAGCAGAGACAAAGGGAGCTATTTCTGCTCGGGTGTACCATTTTAAAAGGTTCATTCAATGAATCTGAGACTAGGGACGATTTACCCTAGGTGGCTCCAAAATCAACACTATAACAAATTTAAATTTCTGAATACTGAGTTCTTACTTTGCGTGGAACATACTTGAGGACAAATGTTTGCCTCTGATCCAAACACACATTAAATCTGCCTTAAAGAGTAGACTTGCACTGAAATTTCAGATGCATTAGAACCCATTAATAAATTTTTACGCATATTCTTCACTGACTGAAACCAACTAGAAACGGAAAGCTGGAGATCTGGAGCTCTTAGTAAGGGACTAACATCTACTACAGCTGTCTAAACAAACCCTTTCCATATCAGATCATTAAACAGCCACCAAGAATGACAAACAGTACCAGAAGTATACAAAATTCCTAACATGCCATCCATACTATCCTTTCTTATAACAGTACAGGCAGTCTACAGTTATTGATATTCCATTGGTTGACAAAGATCAGTTTATCTTGATTTAGTTTTATTATTAGCCTGCAACAATTCAAGGCATCAGTGACATTTAAACAAATTTGTTACCTTCTGATATGCTTTTAGATTTTGCTCTTGCAAGTCTCAGGTCATTTTCCCAAAACTTGTCTCTTTGTATGCTCACATACCATCATCCTCACCACCCAAATGAGTCCACGGAGACAATACACACACTCTGTATAGTCTCCCAGCAGTGTAGGAGGAGGCATTCTCCAGCTGGAAGTGGAGTTTAAGCAAAAGATATTCATACCTCGTGAAAGCTGAAGTGACACAGTAACAAAAAGTGAGAAACAGCAGCAGAAACAGGAAGATACACAAGTTTTCTGTTTTCCATGCTAAATTGCAGCAGCAAAATTACTTTAGGATTTTAGCTTCACCTGCTTGAACTTGTGCACCATGACAGGAACTTTATCACTGAAACGTTGTTAATTATTTTTTTACGTGGAATAGCAACCCCAAATACAACATAAAATTAATGTCATCATCCTCTTCACATGTAGCCGATCAATCTGTTTTCACTCTGCCTCACAATAAATCATATTAATCAGAACAGTACCAAGGTATTGCAAATGACTTGTAATAATTCAATTATAAGCACCCAGTGAACTCCTAACTTAGTGAAAATAGCTTTTTAATAATTAAGCCTATACAACAGATATCTAAGCCATTAATTACCTTATCCTATAAGCTACAACACATGAACGAAGTATTGAATAAGCAGAATTATAACTTTATTCTAAGAAATTATGATACTTTTGTGAGCTAGGCACACCCAGCCTGCAATAATAAGTTGTAGGTATAATTCAATATATCTATCCACAATCTCCCTTTTTTGACTACAAGAAATTCAAATTCATCTTTCCTCACATCTCCCACTGACTTCTTCACGCATGCTTTAGAGCTCACTATGTATGTTGTACAGATAGTGTGCCTCTTTCTGTACTCTATTGCCTATGCTCCCTTTTAATTCACTCCTAGCATTCTATCACGTATCTGCTTGCATCTCTCCTACATTATATCCAGTCACAGAGAAGAAAAACACTTTCCTTTTCTTGTTTCTCCTCTTGCCACCAGGAGCATCTCAATACATTTGTGACTAATTATGGCCTTGTCCACAGGAAACAAAAGCATATCCACATAGCTGCAATAATGTGGCTACACCAACGTAAACTCTAGTTAGCTGCATGATGGAACATTTACTATGTGACCTTACCAGCAAAATGTCACCCCTATTGTTGCAATGCTTCTGTGGTTTAAGACTCGTGCTACCACTTCTTTATTTTTTTTCCACACAGTTCCACACAGACAGAAGCAAGAAAAACGTGCACAGGTACAGCGGGGAAAGAGACGATGCCTTTTTTAAAAATTAGCAGCTCTGCAGTACTCTCAGCTCATACAATTACACAATTATTTAAGTCCTCCAAAGCACGAAAGAAGATGTGACGCTTCGAATTAGCTAACTTATGTATAGATACCTATTTCAGATCATGTTCTTTCATACAGAATCATTCTCATTGTAGAGGGAACAAGGCAAGTGAGAGCTAACCCACATCATTTCTCCCTGCATAAGCATCAAGCCAGGCCTCATAACCCAAAGGAAGTTTTCACTTTGCAAGACGTGTCACATTCATCACTTCAAGACAAAGAAGTGCTCAGCCAGACTACCAGCAAAAGTTCACTCACCTAAACAAAATCCAAATCAGGAACTCCAAGTTGCCTTTCGGATTTGCCTGCACTGCAGTTGCTCTTACGACTGCAGTATCATAAACAAACTGTAAACTGACTAACCTAAGAAGAAACTACCAGAGCCTAGTTCAAAGCATGCTCAGACAGTTGCAATATAGACATACTGCAAGACTTAAATTTATAACCTTGGTAGTTAACTTCTGTCAGAGAATCTCTTCCACACCAAAAATACTACATCCCAAATAATATCAAAACAATTAATGATTTATCACAGTCTGAAATGCTTATCTTAGTCATGATATACAAAAAAAAAAAATCAAGAAAAGAAGAGCAAAAATACTGATTCCAACGAAGACTATGCCATGAAGTCATATGAAAAGAACACAAAAACAACTCAATTCCAATGAAACCTAAGCCATAAACTGAGTGCCTAGCTTATATTACCAAACAAGACATTTAAATCATCTAGTTTGATTTTAGCAATTATAATTTGTAAAACAACACTTCCTCTAAAGTGACAAAGCTTATGCTGAAATAAAAGAGAATGGTACCTTCCAGTCTTTGAATTTTAGCTTTCACAGAAATAACCGTTTCAAAGGGGGAAACTCGCAGTTCAAAGCATGTTCCTGTCAGCGTTTCAATGAAGAGCTCCATAGTTTCATAAAAAGGAAGCTTGTAGTGAAATGGTTCCATATTATCTTCATTGAAAAAAGGTGGCTCTTTCTTGCTGGCCATTACGAAGGATTTACAACTTCCTTGTAAGAAGATCTGTCAGGAAACTACATTCCACTTCTAGCCAAGTCAGCTCTGAGGACAGATGTGACACATTGCTGTTCATGTTTGGGATTTTTCACCTATAAAGCAAACAAGCATAGTTCTAACAACAACATCTGAACGTATCTGTCAAAGAGAGTTTCAATTTATTCTTGAAAAACAATAAAAAAATAGCTATTAAGAAGCACTAAATTACTACCCAGATCGTGCAAACAACATGAATAACATGGTGGTTTCAGGACTCTTAACTGTCCCGGGCATTTCAGGTCCTACCTACGACCTTTACTATTTTGTTCTCACGAGCAACACGACAACCGACCTGCGGTATGAGCGCCTCCAGAGCAAGCGCTGAGCCCTCGTCAGGGTCAGAGCTGGAGGAAAAACTCCAGACAAACAGGGGCTCGCTCGGGGAAGGCAGAGGAGGACACGGCAGCCCCACCACGCTCCCGCCGGCCCGACCGAGCCCCCGCCCCGGGGCGGCAGAGGCCGGGCCCAGCGCAGCGGAGCGCCCGCAAACAAAGGAGCGAGAGCCGCTGCCCGCCCCCCGCCCCGGGGCGGCCTCACACCCCCGGCGGGACGCGGGGCCCCGCCGCGCCCCCAGCCCAGCCTCGGCGAGAACCAACCCCCCTCCCCTCCCGGGACGCCCGTCCTCGTGGGGCCGGGAGAGGGAAGGGGCCAGAGCGCCGCCCCTCTCCCCACGCCGCAGGGCCCCGGGGGGGGAGCGGCGTTCCCGAGGGCCCGGAGACCGCCGAGCCGGTTCGCGACGGGAGGAGGGAGGGTGGGGTCTCATCTCACCTGCCGCCGCCGGGCCCGCTCGGGGAGGGGGCAGACGCGGCTCGCCTCCCCCCGCGCAGCCCCGCCCGCCGCGCCTCACGGGAGCTCGCCGGCCCCGGCGGGGCTCAGGGAGCGGGACGGGGCGAGCAGCAAGGACCCGGGAGCCGCCCGCGCCGCCACTCGCTGCCCAGCAGCCTCCGCGCCTACCCAGCCTTTATGACATCCCCGCCGGGCGTCCTCCTACGAGCCAATGCGACGCCCGTTCTCACGCAGCTCGCCCAATCAGCTGCTTCGCGGGGCGGCGCTCCCGGAGCCGTCAGGGGCCGGCGTCTGCCGGGCCGCCGCTCTCGCTTGTTGTGGTCGTTAGGAGGCGGGGCGGCGGAGCGTGCGCGGGGAAGGACCCGGATGCAACGCCCCCGCGCCGCTAACAGCGGCCACGTGACGGCCGCCGCGGGGGCTCCTGGGAGACGTGGTCCTGGCGGCGGCCGGGTGATGGCGGCCAGGTCATGGATGACGGGCCCGAGCGCTGCGTGCGCGCGTTTCCTCAGGGGAAGCACGAACCACCAGCGTTTATACCTCAAAATCAGCCCGAGAGGCGCCCGGGGATCGCTAGTGCGGGGTAGCGGGAGGACTCGGAGCCTGTGCAGGCCCCCCCGCTGCCTTCAGGCGGGCCGCGGGCCCGGGGCAGCCGCTGGCCGGGCTCGAGTGCCTTTAGTCAAGGTGAGCGCCCAGCTCGGCTCCCGCGGCACCGCGGGGCGGCCAGGCCGGGCCCGTGAGCAGCTTCCCTCAGACAGTCAGCGTCGGTAGAGAAAACAAGCTTAGCTTATTAGGAGGTGCTAATTACATTAACTGCTTTACTTTCCATTTAGGTTTTAAATTATGCAAGACCTACCCTGACGCTGTAGCTGTCGGGTTTCTGGCCCAGTTGAAGCACTGCGACTGCTGTGGTTTTTGACTGCTGTGGTTTTTCACGTGCATGGAGGCCTCTGACAAACTGTGCTGAGCAAGTCCCCCTAGGCCCAAAACATGCAGCCTTGGTTTATGAAATTTGCAGAAAAAGAAAAAAAAAAAAAAAAAGCTAGACCATGCCAAAACTAAATATGAAAAAAGTTATCACCACTCAGACCAAGCATGCCCAGAGGTGAAGTGTCTAGGCCTGGATTACGTTATGGAGAGCTGAGAACCACACATTTTAACAAGGAGAAGAGATTCTCCCAGTGCCGGCTTAGAAAAGACTGGGGAGGCAGAGGAAAGGTTTTCATCTATGGGATGATGCAAGTTTCTATCAAGAGCTTTTCTCTGCTGAGCTTTCACATCAAAGTGGTTCTCAAACTCTAAAGCAGGAGCTTTTTTATCTTCAACAGCTTTTGAACCCAAGGGCTCTCAGCCTGTGAACAGCACTCTTTGCAATGCTAACAGAAGTTTTTAATGTGGAGGACCAAGAAGAAAGGAGGATGCAGAGACGACATAGAAGAATTCACCAACTTTTTCCTCTTTCCCCCAGTATGTCTTTGAAGGCTGCCTAAGCACAGAAGAAAGGAGTAAAGCAGCAGACCAAATCTATGAGGCATATGCAGCAGATGTAATGTCTATAAATAAAGTGCAAGTGCTCTCACTGTAGACACCCATTTGCAGATAGCTCCCACATTCTTTTCCAAGCTGCTACTCCCAACCTACCCCCCACTTAACATGAATCATTGCCAGGCCCACCTATGGCGCAAATCAATACACAATGTTTCTCCTTTATCCCTTCCAACCTTTCCTTCTGTTTTACCCTCGTTAGTACGAGATGCTTTGGCTATAGTAGTTACTGTGCCTGATAAAGTAAATCCAACTTGAGAAGCAAGAGACTGAAGCAGAGGTCTCAGAACAATGACTGCAGTGAAAGTGGGAACTGCTGCTCTCAGAGAAGTCCTCTGAGCGCACGATTTAAATTCACAGGGAGAATGTCATTATTTTAAAAACAGCACATCTACTTTTAAAGTCCGAATTGCAGGCAGTCACTGGTAAAGTAAGAGAAACATTTGATCCTTCTGCATTTATGCATTTGCTTTGCTTGTATGCATGCAGGAGAGCAAGTGTCTACCACGGGGCATCAAGGATGGTTAATGGCATCAGTTCCAGAAGGGCAATCTAGAAAATACAGGAAGCAAGAACGTTAAGCTAAATGCATCGGACAGTTAAAGGGATTCCACAAAAATAGCAGCTTCCTGTAAACAGCCTACAATGTGTTACGGATATGAAAAGAAAGCAAGTCTTTGAGCACAGGCGAGTCTCTGCACTAAGGCACACATATACACTTGTTAACCTGGAGGTGACCAAGCATGCTCAGTACAGATGGCCTTCTTGAAAAGTGTTATTTGCAAATCCAAGCAGGTGAAAAACCTCATTTAGTGGCTTACAGCTTGAACAGAAGACAGTTAGTTTTCTGCTGCTTTCATGGAGCACTAGGTGCTCATCTGTAACACAGGCCTTCTGGCAGAGAAGTGTTAACCATTGTTACTTTTACAGACCACATTAGCTGCCAATATGAAATACCGTATATCTCTATCTGGTGTCAAGTCCTGCACCAAGATTTGTTAACTGCTTCATTACCTAAGAGGAGAAGCTGTACCTAATAACAGAACTCAGTCTTATCCAAATATTAACTCGGTAGATTGGCAGCTGACCCACACAAGGCATGGCAGTGGTTTTGGCTGTTTTCAAGTCATGATGCAGCTGTTCTTAGCAAGCAGTAACAAGGAAAGTAAGACATACAGACAGATCTGGTTTAGCAGACTCCATTTACTATTTATCAATTATCTTCTCTATAGATCTGTTCAATAAAACTATACTTTGTATAATAGATTACTTCATTGCAGGTACTGCACAGCCTATATTCATCTGGGCACCATGGAAACGAGATAGCAGGAGGTTACTGTCTTTTTTAAAAAATATACCATTTAGCACAATTAGACCCAGCACAAGAGAATACTAACCATTTGAAATGGATAATCTCATTTAAGTGTCCACAGCCATCTCATTTCAGCTCTAGTGGCTTAGAGAGTCCAGAGTATTACTGGAGAGGGCATAAGGAAGGCCTCCTCTCTGCAACACGCTCCCTTTGGCTACTGGCCTCCAAAGGCATTCAGTGGGTCATCAAATGTGCTCAGTGTCTTGCTTTCAGATTTTGCTTCTGAAGCTGCTTGGGAAGATCTGCTTTTGGGAGTGGGTATCTTGGCTTGGCTGCTAGAGAAGATATCATCTAAAGGAGGAAAAAAGAAAAAAAAAAAGAAAAAGATTTTAATGTGAAGTAACTGCCAAACAGAAGTAACATTGTATATAAGAGTCTCCAGCACACAGCAGTGACTGCCAAGGACATTCTGTGATAAACAAATGCTTTCCTGGTACTTGTGATTCTGGATGCATTTGTAAGGACATACGTGGGAGCCGTTAGCTGTAAGTCAAATTAAGAATATTTTTTCTCCTCAGTAGAACAGCATAATAGTTGTATTTTATAACACATTCAAACTCTCATAAACATTTGAAAAGTACTTATAAATTAAACCTCCACAATAAATTCCATCATGCAAGTGCCAAATAAGAGGGATGTAGATAAGACAGATGTTATCTGAGGAATCTGAGAGATCCAAGAGCTGTAAGGTTGTTGCAAAAGAAAATAAGAGGAAAAGATGGTACTTGCTAGTGACTACTGTTGAGATGTCCACCAGCCATACGAGAGTCTTTAAGAACACAGCAGAAATCGCTTGAGAACAGCTAAGATGCAAGGAGGCAGAAAGCTACAACTGCCATCCCGCTGAATATTCATATAGTCTATCTGCAGTCCTGAATCAAGATCTCCCACCACCTTCCTCAATACAAGTCTTTCTGGTATGAATAACTAGGACCACAAAGTGGAAAAAGATCATGTTGCTATTAAGACAGAATTCTCTCCTGAAGGATAACAACAGGCAGAAACAAAACCCCCCAACCTGGATACCCTGCACCAGCAGCAGACCTCAGCCCCACAGTTCTTGCAGCGGCCAGTGCTGCTGCGTTTAGGACTGTGCTCATGGAAAGAGATGAAGCTGCTACCATACACATGGCGAAAGTTTGCCCTGAAGTTTCCTGGTCACACACAACAGTATATCTCTTCCTATGCACTCAAGTTTTAAATTTAAGATATACGGATCATGCAGTTGGATTATGAGGGAACAAAAAAAAAATTTACAACACCAAGATACTTGGATCACTTCTGGTTCACAGGGCTAGTGTAAGTAACACATAACTGGTCCTGAATCCTTACTAAGAAAACACAGGTCTTGGACAGATCTATTAACCTTATACAGAGGTTAATAGCCATTTAGTACAGAGTATAACTAGTATTTCAGCCTTCAGCACATATCCTAACCTTAAGCAGGGCCAAGCATGAAGTGGCCTACCACAGCGTGCTTGCCTTTCTCTTCTCGCTCCTTCTTCCACTCCAGAATGCATCTGCTACTGTGCTCATCACAGGGATTACACAGGAATAATCCAGGGCAGCATTTTAGCACAAAAGCAGTTTAGAAAGGCAGTAAAAGAGAGTAATCCCCTACTGACATCACTCCAAAGCAAGAAGCTATCACATGGATTAGCTTCACAGCAGAGGGGAAGTACAGCGAGAGCCATACATAGTAGAGGTAACACTGCCATTTTACAACAAGGCTTAAGGAATAGCAAAGTTTTTGCTGTGGAAAACAGTATTTGCTAATGCACAAGAAAGCTAAGTCACCATTTTTCAGACAGGCAGAGTGACATCAAGATGTTTGTGTCATCAGCCGAAAGGCGGTTAGGAGGATAGAGACTTGAGAAAGTTTTTCTAATACAGCCACTGAACAGAACCGGTTCTGTTCAGCTTAAACCAGGAGTATACTGTGCATTATTTTACATTACTATGTGCTGCTTTTTCACTAATTATACAGGACAAACTTCTGCTATCAGGTGTAGTATTTGTAAATTGTTCTGGGTATACATAGATGTAAACAAAATCTTATGGGTTCCAAGGTAGTCAACACAATAGTGAAGGTGGGGTGGGACAAGATGCTAATTTCTTCATATCGGTGATTGATCTGAAAGTACAATACAAAGAGCCATGCAAATCGAAACAGAAAATGTGTATCAGACCATAACAACGTGAGATTAGTCTCTTACTTCAGACATGAGAAATGTCAGGAATTAAACTACTCATGCTCTCAGAAGAATTTTATATACCCTTTAAAAACATTTAAATGCTGTGCTAATTCTACAAATCTAGGAAGTTGTCATCCAAGGTTGAAGTCCAAAGATGGTCAGAGATTTCAGAGCAGTTGGAAAGTTAAAAAAAAGCAAAGAGTTCTAAAACATCTTTGATGAATGCAACTCAGGACAATACTATGAGATTAGCAGCGAGACAAACACTTACCCATATCATCATCAAATATGGATTTTTGTTCCACCTTTTTCTTGGTGGTCTTTTCTTTTGGTTTTACAGTAAGATCCGCAAAAATATCAATGTTATCGTCAAACAGGTTTGTCTCTGGCATTTTCTCTTTTGCTTTGTTCACTGGTTTAATTGCCTCGGTAGCAAATATATCATCCTTGGAGAGAAAAATAGAGATCAATACATAACACGCTTCAAGAGAGTAGTCAAATTATCTGTACACAGCAGCTGAGATGTTTAGAAGACTGACAGCCTTAGGCTTCTCAAACCCAAGAAGTTTTGAGTCCCTTTTCCCCACAAAGGACTTGGCAGAAGTGCCTTAGCATGGAACTGTGCACAAGTCAAGTAAAGCACAGAGAAGCTTGTATCAGCTGGACAGCCTTTCAACTTTACTCTTTTTAAAGAAGAGTTATTTGAGCTGCTGTGCCCTGAACAGACAGCTAACAGATAAGAACCAAACACTTTATTACTCTGAAAAAGGTGATAATCATAGGTATGTTGTCACAGCACACTGACATGCCTGCTCTGTGTTAAGGCTCCACCTTTCAATCCACTCTTGCTAATAAGGGGGTGAACAACCAAAGTAAGGTTTTCTATTGCCCAGCAGCAGTGCATGACTGATAGCTTACTTCACTACCTATCCTGCTCGCCCCATCCTATTCAGCAGCCTTCATTAAGCCTATGTAGAGGGGTCTGCGTAAGACCTTGGGTTTCAAAAAGGCCAAGGTGGCACGGTCAATCATTTACCTCAAAGATATCTTGGGCTGTAGGGTCAACAGCTTGCTGGACAGCAGATTTCAACTCCTTTTTTCCATTTTTCTGACAGGTGAAGAGAGAGTCTTCGTCTTCTTCCAAAAAAGGTATAGGGCTGCTTTTTGTTGAAGATTTTTGCTGTGCAGGCTGGAAAAGATCATTGCTGTCCTGATCACTCAGAACAGACAGATCAGGCTTTTTCTCCCTGCCCTTCATGGGTTTGTTAGCCACACTGCCTGGCATTCCCTCCTTTAACTTCGATGGTGCAGCTGATCTCAGTGTTGAGCTGCTTGCAAAAAGGTCTTCTGATTCAAACAGATCATCTCCTTGGTCTGTGGATTCTGGAGGAAGGAGTTTGTTTGTCCCAGGAGATAAAACACTACCGTGAGCTGGTAGTGACAAGCCAGAGATAAAGCCATTTTCTTTGGACTCTGCTTCAGTAGCCAGAGGCTCCTTTATGTTCACTACTGCTGGCATCTGTTTTGGTAGAGAGAATTGCGATTCTTTAGCACTGTCCACCTCCTCATTTTCTTCAGACTCTTGGGCAGCTAGACGGCGGGCCATTCTGCTAGGAGGTCTTCGTTTCCCTGTAACTTTGATCCTGGTCTGCAAGAAAAGGAGTAAAGCAGAGCAAGGTTATACAGAAAGAACAAAACCCAACACACTTCACAGAAGACAGGTTAGGATTTCCATTATGTTTCCTCATAGCACTTTGTCTGCCTTCACAACACTGCAATTAGCATGCATGACCCGTTTTGTAATAGCACACTGAAGCCAAATTAACTACAAGTTCTGCTCACAGCTCCGGTTTAAGTAACTTAAACAGTTTCATGTACATTGAAACAAATACTCAGGCTGGTAATCTTGAACAAGAATGTTGCGCAGACATTGATGTCGGTTATAGGGATAAGCAGCAGGAACCATTCATCAGCAGCTCAGTATCATCCATTCTCCCCATTTTTCAGAAATTGGAAAGATGGACAAGTGGGACGTTCAGACTTGGAGCAGTTTGCAGCAAGATGCAGAAAAATAACCAGTACTCTTGGTTTGCCATCCTCTGGTCATTTCACAGCAGGTGAAGTTGGGCTACAAAAGCAACAGTATTCACAAGCAGAGTGTCACAGCAAGCCACTCTAGCTCCTCAGCTTTAGGTAATACCTGAGTCAGTTTGACAGCTGGCTAATCCAGGGACTTCTGCAGTGCAGTTAGTCTGTCCAAGCCATGACTAATTATGCTTTCCATTTAATTTAATTTTATGCATAGTCTGCTGCAGTTCTTTCCTCTGCTGCTTTTAAAGAAGTCCCCCTGCAAGTTTCCATTATAGCCTCTACCATATCCCGCATGGACAGGAGTATTCACACAGGCAGGAAATAGACAGGTACAACTTCCTCTTCCCTTTTGTTAATTGCTGTGTTGGAGTAGAAGGAAAATCTGGATGGATATGCGGTAACACAGCTTAAAGGAGCTGTGTGGTTTTGTCAGAATCACTGTGGAAGCACATCTGCCTTCAGAGTGTGGGGTTGTATTGATCTGAGAATGACTGAAAAACAGGAAAATTATGACAGAAGGGAGATGCACTTGAAAAAAAACCCTGAATCCCTGCTCCATGCACTGTTCTTCGAAAGGACAGCCGGAACACTGGGTAGGTTGCTTTGTTCCAGCCTTTGGAAAAAAGTGCATCTGGCTGCATATATTTACAGCTTAAACTCAAACTTGAAAGGTTCAAGAAGCGACAGCATGCCAAAATTCAAACACATAACCTGAGCTACAAAAACCAGTTACTGTGCAGTTACTGAGATGCTTCTTCTCAGATTACTTCTGTAAACAACCCTACATCATCACTGAGTTAAAATGAACATTCAACATTGACCACATGCAGCTACAGGAGCTCTACTCTTTTGCAAGCCTATCTATTTAAAAGTACCATGATAGAGGGTTATGCAGGACTTGCTGCTACTGGAAACAACTATTCCTATATGGTCATGCATTAGTCTGATGTACAACCTTCAAACCCATTTGACACTATGGGGTCATGTAAGCCACTGCAGTGACAGCTGCTGCATCTTCCCAACTCATCTCTGCTGCTCATCTAGTAATGAACAGTCCCAGCAGCAATAAGAAACAAAGTTAAGATCCTAAATTATCTTATTCATATCACCCAAACCACATCTAAACTGTATGGTTCAAGATTTTTTTGTTATAAAAAGCACTAAATCTTTAATTAAAATATGGCTTTTCCAGTCCATAAAGTAAAAGGTTATGAATAAAAAACTAAGTGAGTCAGGAGGCAGAGATCTGCCATGTCAAAAGCTGTAACGCTTTTTTGTTTTGGTTCTGTAGCATTTTTTTTTTTTTCTTTAAAAACAAAGATCTTGTTTGAAGAAGAAATGGGAGTGACAGTTCGGGACGACACTTTTATCCACAGAGGAGGTAAAGGTCAGCCTGCAGCAATGATGTATTCTTGATATCTTGCCACAGCAGCTGTCCATAATATATTTTATAGTTAGCCTAGAGAGATGCCTTTTTTATGATTTTTAGATTTTAACTTATAGGGAAAAATCACTGTATTTAGGGAACGTAGATATGTACATTAAAAAGGCACAGAATTAGGAATACGCATGAGTAGAGCTAAGAACACAGTAGGCCTGACCTTCTCTTCAGTGGTCCATGGAAGCTGGAGGGAATTCCATACCTCTGTTTAGATTCAGACAGACCACACTGCTAGCAAAACTTACATACCAAAACACAAAGGGCTGCACAAGGACAGACTATGTTTTTAATCCCCATTTCTGTCCCTCTAAATATCAAGGTTACCTTATTGGCACTGTGCAAAGTATCCGCTTGCACAGGCTGATCAAAGCTTACACCGAGTTCTTCGTTGCTTCCTGCAGCTGAGACAGCTTCACTATTCTGGACATCCTTGGGTTCATGCAATGGAGTGTCCAAAATTGGTACGGGAGACTTTGCATTGGAGACCTTAGGCATTGCACCAGGTAGTAAGGCTGCAGGGTTAATAGCTAAGTTAGCCTACAAAATAGAGAAAACAAAAAGCACACTCAAAAAGAAATCATGTTAGTACTGCTCAAGGGCAAGCATGGCTCCAGAGAAGCAGCAAGAACTATCACATGTTCTACGTGTGCCAGGTCTTTCTCACCGCTATGCACTTCTGTGTCTGCCACATCCTCTAAGTCTCCCACATCTCACTATGTCTGTGGAGTGCTCAACGCTATTATTCTGTATAAGAGCTTCCGGAGCAGCACGGCCACGTTATGTCAGAGCAAACACCTGTGTAGCTCAGTATCCTGTCTGAGGGCACTGGTTCTGATGTTAAGAATAATACTGTCATATAGACAGGTATTAATCGTTCCAGGTCAGAAAAGGGACATAACTAAAATCCTAAACTCCTACGAGTCTCTGAGCACACTCCTAAGATAGATATACTTAAAAGATATACTTAAAATAGTGCTGAGAAGAATAGTAGGTCAAAGAGGAGCCCACCCTCTGTCCCCAAATAGAGTAACTAGTGCTGCTCAGTCAGGTCTGAAATGGGAGGGGAAAATAATATTAAACATGCAGTACAGAAAAAGTAACAGAAAATATGCTATCTGAAAAAAAATAACAAAATTGCGAGAGTATGATAAGGAAGTAAAAAGACTTTTTTTTTCAGCAAAAGCCATCAGCGAGGCAAGGAAGATTTTTAAAATTTTTCTAAGTCAAAATGCCAGTAAAGTTAATTACTTGTAGCTTTCCAATCCGAGATGAGGGCTCTTTGGTTTTAATGGGAACAGGACCTGTAGATTTCTGCACAAAATTACACTGGATTAAACAAGTGGACAAGTTGTTACCAACCAGACCATAGTTTGCATGTTAATACATCTCTAGAAAGCAGCCCACTGCTTACTCATTTCTTTTGAGGATACCTTGTTATCATCAATTCTACCACCAGAGCTAGTCAGTCAGTTTTTTAGATTCAGATCCCCACATGTCATAGCCCCATCTTCATTATCACATTTCATTCCACCCTCCTTCTACCCAATACTTTGCCAGAATACCCCAACAACTTCCATCTTCTCCAGGTCACACACACCACCAGTCAAATCAAACTGTGACACTTATCCTTCCTCCTTGCCTATTTCCTTTCCTAGAGCCCTCTGAAGCCATGTTGCCAGATCAGGAAATAAGTAACTTTTCTCTTTTTTGTGACGGGCTATAATAGGTCCACAGACTTCAGTGAAGCTCACTTGGAAACCAGGAATGCCACAAAACTGTACCTCTCAGCCTACAGAAAAACAGCTTCAGAGAAGAGAGTAGAGCATCAGTGCCAGAAATAACATTAGACTAAAAGAGCAAGAGCAGCTGTTTGGTCAGAAGACTTGGGTCAATTCTAGGACTCAGGGATGAACCAGATCAGCTAAGGAGCTCTTCCCTGGGCTTGCTCTCCACAAGTCTGTGGTCTACACTAGTCTGTGAGCTAAGCTCTACACTGTTGGTGTGACTGGGCAGTCAGCAAGGGTTTGCAAGGGTTAGGACACTGGTTTGGAGGTCCTGATAGCATGACAGAAGAATCCTAGTGTCTGAGGAGATCATTCTCCACTTAAATGCATGTGGCATTCAGCTGAACCTCAGACAGGCTGAAATCATTCCTATATCATGCTCTCAGGTAGCTACAAAAACAGGGAAGATAAGCATGGTTCTACACTTAAAGGAATACTTCACCATAAGGGAAGGCAGGCTAATTACTAGCCCTGCAGACTTGCTCTGTGTCCCTCAACGCAGGGGAGAAAAACACAATACCCACCCTCCACAATGAAAAGCTAATCTCCCACAGATGGAAATCCAACAAGCAGCTCTTGACACAAGCCAGAACTCAGATCCAGACTGCCTCTCCCAAAGACCCTTGGTTCTGCAAGATTAAGGACAGGAGAAGGAGTCTTGTTTGCTCATCGTCAAGTCTCCAAGATAAGATTCTCAACAGGCACAGATTTGTGCTGCATGCCCTGGTTTTCCTTCTGAGAAAGCCTACCTATAGAGATCACATTCATTCCAACAGACACTGGCACTTCAGAGAAGATGAACAACCACCCATTTTCAGTCCAAGTGGACCTGAGGCGTAGTTCTTCACCGCCTTGTACTTTTGCCTTTATAAGAGCATAGGCAATGAACAAAACACTATCAGTAGCATTTAAACTTCTTGCTAGTAACAGTCCACCTGCTGATAAGCAGAGACAAGTTTGGCCATGCATTGCTGCTTTGCAGCCAGTGAATCCAGACATTAGTTTTGATCTTATTAAAATAAAATGATACACTTCTTTTTCTTCACACACTGTTCAGATCACAAGATTTAAGTACTTGCCTCTGTAGTTACTGACTTTGGAGCCTCATCTTGCTTGGCACTTAAAGCATTTTCTAGAAGGTTACCGCTTTCCAAGGAAGGGCTAGTACTGGCCTTAACTGTTTTCTTTTCAGCTATTTTCTGAAAGCATTAAGAGCAAAAGTCAACACAAATTAGGTAAAAAGCATGGTTTGCAGATCAAAAAAAAAAAACACCCAACCCAAAGCAACAAGCAAAGCTTTATAAAAATCTTGCTTCTCTCTGAAAAGAAAACTAGCCACATCTTTTGACTCCACAATGCCTAGGAGGCATTGCCTTTTGGCTCTGCAATGACAAGGGCCTCCCACTCCTTCACTCCTTTAGCCTACCTCAACCTTTTGCTGCTAATGATAAATATTGACAGTTTCAATAAACTTCCAAATGCATACATATTTCCTCATACACAGGACAGCAGGGAAAATAAAAGCACAAAGCTAGCTAAGGAACATTGCTATTTTTACGTTTTCAAGCAAACAGGCTCCATATATAGCTGCCAAGTGCTAATTACCTAAGACCACCCCTTCCACAGTCCTCAAAGAACTGTTTCCAGGAACCACTGCCAGTTTTCCAGCCTAAATTCCAGCTATAGACATGAAAAGAGACTGAAGTAAAATTTGGCTTCAATTTAATTAAGCCAAATACATTTAGAGTAGCAGTTTAGAATGCATATTAGGACTTTGACCTCAGATCACCTGTGATGCAGTCTAGTTCATTACTGCAACTGCTTCTCCTCTCAAAACAATCCAGTGATCACAAGGATTTTAATACAGCATTCATGACCTTAAACCAAACCAACCTGCAGAGACTTTAATTACATAAGTAACAGAGCAAGGCTCATCTGTCATGCATGAACTACTGGAAAGTAATATTAGCAAGCTAAACAATAAAACAATTAAACAATGCAAACTCTACTACTCTGATTTCTGCTCAGGTGTGTTCTCTTACCCCTCAGCCAGACACAGTGGTACACAACAAGAAAAGTCATCCCAGCTTTGGAAGACCTAATGCATCTGTTTGTTCTCCACATCATCAGGGTCACAATGGTCATTTCTATTCTCTCAAAATATCTGAGAAGTCACTTCATTTCTCATGGGACTACATATGGAAAAAAAATCCCTTTCATATACTTCTTTCCAATGTCTTTTATATAACCCATTTACAGTAGAGGAACAGATACCGGAAGGTTTGTTTTAGGGGTACTGAAGAGATCATCTTCATCGTCATCCCCAAAAAGCCCTCCTCCAGATGATGGCTTCAGGATACGGTTTGCAGACTAAAGAGACAAAAGATAAAGAAAAGATGTCTATGTGTCACAGATCAAAAGCACAAATTGGCCCATGATGCCTGAACTGATATTACCACTTGGCCCTCCCTGGAAAACAGGGAGTTTGTTCAGACAAACAAGGCTGCACATTTCAAAGACTGTTTCTAAACAGCAGGTTCAGAGGAGAGCTTTGAATTCACCATTGACTTCTTGGCAAAGAGGTCGACATCTGGATCATTGTCCTTCTGAAGTTTGTGACTGAAGAGGAGCTCTTCGTCTTGAAAGACTCCAGTACTTTTGGGCCGAGTACTTTTCTCAGAAGCCTGGAAGGAGAAGAGAAAGGTTCACACATCGAGAAACTCTCTCCTTAAGGAAGTTATTTGCCTAGTGATAAGGGAGGTTACAATAAGCCTGAAGCTACACTACAACCCTGGTAACAAAAAATACAACTTTAACTGTCAGTTATATATTTCACTTTGACCAAATTTGCAAAATTTACAATGTAAATATTTATATTCACAGTTCAATTTGATGAGAAGACATTAATCAAAAAGTATCTGTGTCTGCTGACCTGAGATCCAGCTGCTATTATTTCCCTGCAAAACTTTCTTACAAGGAAGGAAAAAAAAGTTTTCAGTACGTTACTATGAGTGTACAGCAAGGTTTATATTTCAGTAAGACTTTTATGCCTTGAATTTTTCAGCTGAGGGTGCAGGACAGAGAAGTCAGAGGAAGAGAATCTGATTAATCATCTTCCTAAACTACCTTTTTTAAGAAAAATACAATAAATTAGGAAAAAAAAAAAAAGACAACAAACCAGGTTGAAGGCGTCTAAAGCTATTATTATTGCTAGATTCCCTTTTCCTCTTCCATTGAAGCAAACACACTGCCAGAACAAAGAACAGAACGCATTGTCTGCTTTTGGCAAGAACTTGTACTTCTAGATATGTTGTTGGTGGAAAAAGCTGACAGACAAACATAGCACGTTATCAGCCCTGTGCTATCTGGCAAACCAACCAGTATCAGCTGCTTGGACACCAAAACCTATGACTATGGTCACTGTATGCACTCAGGTCTGACTTTCAAAAGGAAAAGGCCCCGCTGAAAGTCTACGTAGAGGCCAGTATCTGTGTTTTGTTACCCAGCTGTCTCTTCAGGATCTACACAAATGAAAGGATGTCTCTTAAGAGCATAACTGAGTGTCCAATAGCATAACATCCGACTCAAAATTCAAGCTGCAGGAGCAATAGTCATAATAAAGCTAGGTTCTCCCCTTCCCAGTTCAAGTCTCCAGGAGCCCCAAAGGGCTGCCTACTAAAGCTAGTTTCCAGTACACTGTTTTTGGTCCATACACTCTGTCCTATGATTTTTATTACTGCTCCATTCTCAGCACCAGCTTTAATTTTATATCAAAAGCCAAGCCACATTTTTAGAGCACTAGAATTGCTGGTTATGCCCAGATACATGATGCAGATCTGGAAGTATCCACACATGAAGTACATACTATGTTGAGGTAAGCAAAGAAAATAGTAGCGCCTTTCAGACTGCCTATCAAAAAGATCAAGTTCCTAAATTACACATTCTGATTTTTGCATGAATATGCATTTCAGCACTTTAATCACTCTGTGACTGTTACGTGCTGACAGCTGAGTGCTTTGAAGGAAAGATTCAAAAGGATTTGCAACTTTCCGAATTCATAGGACAGATGTGGCTTCTTACAAACATCTCACAATGTGCCCTCCCAAAAAAAACCCCAAATGCGTTCAGAACAAGTAAATAAGCACTCAAGGTTAACAATGCATTTTAACTCAGAAGTAGCTATAAACAGGGATTTTTCTCCAAGAGCCATCTATTGCGTTCAGCTCCAGAGACTTCTGAATAAAGTGCGTATAGTTTTTAGAGTTGACAACTTATTTTACATAGTCACACTAAGATGATGAAATCTTGTGGAATACTGTAGTATTCAGTATGTACTTTTTTGTCATGACTTCAAGTTTCCCCCAAAAAAAATTTGGTACATCTGCATCAGGTAGAAACGAGAACATTGCTGTGCATTCAAGGATAATGAAGCTGAAGATTCCAAGTCTACCTATTGATGGTATATGCTATATCAGAAAAGCCAGACAACAAGAATATGACAACTTGGAGATTTTTTTAAAAAGTGAACATGGATACTTGAAAAACATAAGTAAACACAAAATTAAGATGATTCTTGCTGGAGCTAAGTCTGCAGGCATATATCCACCAAGCAAACTGCAACAATATAAAGAAAATAAAGAGATAAACCAGAAGGCTTCAAATTCCACATCCTTCTACTTCCCTAGACTCACCACATCAATTTCTTTCTGTGCATTTTTAATGCCATCATCATCTTCCAGTCTCTCCTCTTCCTCCTCTTCGAACAAGCTTAAGACTTTCTTAGCTTGGGCCTTGACATCTTTTTCCAGAGGTGGTGGTGATGTTGCAAACAGATCTGAACTGCTGGCTGGCTCTGAAGATGTTGCTGCAAAAGGCTCCATCAAAAAAAAATAAAAGCACACACATCAGCCTGTTACTTAGTTCAGGTTTGCCCCCAAACCCACTAAGCTTTCTTTGTTAAATGCCAACAGTAGTCAGAGTTCTGCAATCCATTACCAAACAGACAACTATATTCAACTAATTTTTCTTAGGTAGGCAGAATAGGAACATGCAGATTAGCAAGAGACAGTAGATAAAGAAGACAACATACTTTATGGCTCTAAAGTGAACACAATTTTCTTCCGGTATCCTACTCTGTAGCACTGTTGCTAAGCAGCTTCCTCCTCATCCCTATGTCAGGCTGCATGTGTGCCACAAGGCTGCTTTAAGCAGCTTTGCCATTATCTCTAAGGTAACTAGTTCATGCAGCCCGGGAATATTCGCAGTGGGCAGTACTACCTGCTCAGGGAAGGGCAAATCATAACAACTACTCCGAAAATTAATCAGCTGGTAATCACCCAACAACCACTCAGTAAAACCATGCCCCAGATTAAGTTCTGCTGAAGCTTCTTCAAGAATACGCCCAATAATACACATCAATACTGTTCAGTAACAGGATTGCGCAGAAGTCACAGCTACCAACTCATCAGACAATGCACTGAAACAGTTACAGAGCTTGAAGCAAAGGTGTCACATTAGCATAGGCAAAAAGAACTCTAAAACCCAACAAAATCCCAAACAACTTTCTCGTGTACGTCAGTTGGGAAATGACTTTTAAATGACTTTGAATTAATCTGCTGTTTCATTGACAAGTGATTTTGCTAAAGAGACAGTTATTCTCTCCTTGGCAATAGAAGAGGCAATCTAGAAGAAGAATTCTGTCTTAGAGCAGCACTGTTAGATTGGCTTTTCAAAACCGAACCTTTACCCAACTTCAGATCAATGTAAGAAAATCCCTCACTTTTTCCTTTGTTTGCTGCCCTGCAACCTCTGTTCCTCTAGGCACTGCTCCTCTGGAAACTGCTCCAGGCTCTTCTAAACACCACAATATATTTTCTGCCTGGTTAGACTTTGCTGCTCTATCTAGCAGATCTTCCTTTTCCTCCTTTTCTTCTTCATTAAAGAAAGGTAGTGCTTGTGCTGGTTTTACTTTCTCCTGCAAAAATAAGAGAATTTTCATGACACAAAATTGTTAAGTATGTAAGCAGCATACACTGCTGTGGCACAGCAGTCTCAGTTCACCTTCTGCAGGTGCCTACAGTCACTGGCAACATGCCTGACTTGTACTTTCCTCCCATTGGACATTCTGCTTTGTGGCTTTTGATTTCTAGAATTACAAGCTCTTGAGTCTGGCTCATTTGTGTCAGGAAGGAATTGCAATCTTAGAGCAGATGCCCTGTGAATCTTGTCTGCTTGGTGCACCACCTCCTATGACTGCCAGCAGCTAGAGTGCAGCTAGTCTGATCCTCCTTCTATACCCCAGTCTATCATCTTTATGGGCCATGACAGCTCATGGAGTGGTACACACATACGTACAGGAATCCACATTACAGATACAGCTGCATTAAGCTTTTGCAACTCTACTTTCAATTCCAAAGCACAACCAGACAGGCAGTACACTATGGGTTAAATTTGTAAGACAGATGACAGCATAAGCACCCTCAACAAAGGGGCAGTACAAAGCCTGTAGACACTCGTGAATCAGCTTGGGTTGAGGTGAAGTAAAAGGTGAAGCCCTAGCTCCATAACCAGCAGTAAGCAGTTTGTTCCTTTGAACAGTATTTTATGGTTGAGAGCTCTCAAAACATCCTCAGGAAGGGCTTTTAGCATAAACCAAACAAATTTGGAGTTAGTGGTCAAGAAAACTTTGCAATCTGGATCAGGCTGATGGCAGCAAGAAGTATTACATGTAAAGAGTTCAATCTGCCCTGTTTCCATTCCCAATTTGCTAGAACTACCACTGTCTAAAGCAAGATAGACTTACACTCAGTACCTAACAAGGAAGACAGACTATAAAAGGACTAAGTGTTTCATACTAGTTTTAAAAGAAAGAGGATGTACCACTGCAGCCTTAGTAGTTGAAGGAAGTAGCGTTGACTGGGAGCTGAAAAGCGATTCCCCATTAACAGCATCATCTTCAAACAACAACGATACCTTCTGAGGCTTTCTTTGGCTGCAGTGAGAGAGAAGAGAAAGTAGAAGATTCAATGCAAAAGTTTCAGAGGCCATGCACCACATCTGTTTAAAAGCATCACTTAGGACAATGATTTGCATCAAGTAGTCCCAGATACAGGACTCAGCTTCCTCACTGTCTCAATTTTACAACCCTCCCCTCTTCTCTGTAAGGCTTTCTGCAGAACTGAAGACAAAAAGAGACCAAGAGGATTTTAAATCACAGGCATGGAAATGGAAAGCCCAGTTCAGTGATGGCAAGGAGAATAATCCATCACAAACACAAAAGAGGTAAAAAGAGCCCAGCCCATTCCCACTCACAGGCCTCTACTTCCTCTTCAGCAGAAGTAGCAAGGGACAATTGCAACATGCCTGGGTCCGCCCAGTTTTGAGCACGCTGCTGGTCTGCTCCGGAAAAATGTCTCTCCCCTCCCCTCCCGGTGGTACTGTCACCTTTCTTTAGTGATTGCAAATAAATCCTCCTCATCCTCTTCTTCAAAGAGGCTCGTCTTCTTCACAGCTTTAGCCTGAGTGACAGTGCTAGCTGGTTTTGCAGGGTCCTCTTTTCCATCATCTTCAGAAGGAAGTTTTGCTGGTTTGGGGACATTCCAGTGTTCCTTAAAAATAAGGAACATTTAAGTTTTCTTTTGTCTTGGTCAAAGCCACTTTCCCATCTTCTCTATAAGCAGAAACACTTCAGGATGCTGGCAATCCTTGCATCTCTCTGCTAGTTTATGCTCCTGCCTTTGTGTTAGCCACTGCAGTCTGACATTGCTCATGCCTTGCAGAGAGCCTGACCACCTTCTTTTGCTATTTGCCCAGTAAAACAGAGTACACACACTTTATTGTAGTTGCTCTTAACAACTAAGGTCAACATCAACTGCAGTCACAGGAGCAAGGTCACCCAGTACAACCTGATTTGAGCCACTTAAATAATTAGCAAGTCTGATGTATGGGGAAAGAAACAAAACAAACCAAAACAAACCCAAGAAACCCCACAACACCCAGACTCCAGGCACCTCATTACTAGGGTGCATGATGCTGTACTTTTCTCTCCCCGCCCCCCCTCCCCCCCCCCCGGAGCTAGCATTTCATTGAGGCCCACAGAACAAGTCAAAAAAATTTACATTAGAAGGAAACATTTGTGAGGTCGGGAGAGTTTTTTGGCTTGCATGTTTTCTTATTCAGTGTTTCAGTTGGTTTGCCCCATTCCCCACCTCTGTTCATCCCCTTTCTGGATGGGAGTACAGGCATGTTGAAGTATGAATTCGGTTTACTCCAAGACGAAAATGTATTTAAAGATACTACTAGTATCCACTAAACAAGCAATTACAGAACAGGTAATAAAAACAAAGTCTACACAAAAGAGTAACTCTGGGGAGGTGGGAGGGCTAAGAAGAGTCTGGATCCTATTCACATGAGTTAATCCAGATACTTTTCAGACAATTTTTTAATTTACTTAGTGTCTACGGCTTTCATTTAAGATGAAGGAAATTGCCTAATCTGTCCCCATGTTCCATTTTTTCCCATCTCTAGATTTAAAAAACAAACAACAACAAACACAAAAACCAACAAAACCAAGCAAACAAAAAACCCAAACACCACATACACACAAAAAACCCCACCCCAAAACCCCAAAACACAGAAAAACTCATGACATATCTATCTAGAACTACTAAAATTTCCTTACATAGATTAAAACAGTAAGAGCAAACATATTTTTCCCTTTTAGCACTTTTAAGTCAGATTTTTTGGCAGCAGTCTCCATTTGCTATTGATCTTTCTACAATTTGCATTGAAAATACCAATTTTCTCTTCCACATGACTTCTGTTACCTAGATCCTGAGATAATTTGGGCCAAGAATCAGACAGCTTCCTCAGATTCAAACACGTCACAGGACTAGGGTAGGCATGGCACGGCAGACACAGCAGAGACTGACTGTGTTTCCCATCTCAACAGTTTTATGCTTTGCCCAGTTTAAACCCAAGTAACCCCTTTCAATCAAATCTTACTCCTTAGTACCTCCTCATCACTGCTGAACAATAAGCTGGAGGCTTTCTTGAGTGACTCCGACTGTTTTGCTTTCTCTTCTGGAGGTTTCTCCTGTTGCTTCTTGGCAGGTACCACACCAAAGAGATCCTTAAAAAAAAATTAAAGAAAATTGATAGCCAAAGCCACAATTAAAAGCTCAATGACAAGTCATCAGCATGCAAGACACTTGCCATCCACTTCTCAGATGACTAGGATAGAAAAATGGTGCTTTGTGAACCCTTTTTCAAGACAATTTCAAGTGTGATACATTATAATACAGAGAATTCTACATGCACGGCATTTGACAGACCAGAAACTTTTAAGCCCACAGCCTGGTTTTGGCCCACAGATTCTCCACTGTAAGGCTTGACCAGCAGTCAAAAAAACACCGTACAGCAATTCTGTTGCACAGCAGCTAACACAATGGGGCACTGTTTCCACATCTGGGTAACAAACTAGAAAACGAATCCTATCCTGAGGACAGGCAATAGGCAAGCTGAACCACTACCACTGGGCAAGAACCAACTCTTCACCTGAAGACACTCATGCCCATTACTGTATAGGCATCAGAATATGCAAAAAATGTTGACTTCATGACCTAACACGTATGCTTTTCTCCACTCAATTTGAACTTCAGTTCCATAACACAACCCTCATGGCAGATACCAGAGACCTTACCACATTAGAAAATGTTTCACTATTCTGACAGTTGCTTCTGAACAGCCCCTGTTCAGAACGGTGAGCTGGGAGCAGGGCTCTCTTGAACAGGACACCTTCATCTTGAGTTTGCAGAAGTCCCTTATCTTATGGCTCTGAGCAGGCCTCTGATTTGCCTCAGGTTAAGACTATGGGGGAAATTAACTCACCATGAAGGCTGCTGCAGGCCCAGAGTTGAAAGTTGTTTGAAGGGTGTGTGGGTGGCAGAAGAGGGTAAAAAAAGAAAAGCACACACTAATACAACTTTGTCAATTTTCTTGCGTAAACTGTGCTCAGATCTCAGTTTCTACACTAGCAGCCATAATCCTTAACACTGAAAACGACAAAAAAAAAAAAGGAATTCGCCAGCTGTGACACAAGAGAAGCAAGAAGTCATCCATATGGCTAGGTACTACAGACCAGGATAAAACAGCTTCCAGAAGCTCATGTTCTGTTGCTCAGTGTTGTCTAGTCCTATCAGAGGGATAAAGTCCTTCATGTTTAGGTCCAGAGGTATGCACTGACTGCAAAAAGTACTAAAAAGGCACCAAGAACTCACAAAAGTCCCTGCTACCGCTCTCCTCCATAATGCTGGGAAATGTTACACAATGCAAGATCGATTTAGTCATCTGATTCAGTGCTCCGTTCACCAGCGTCGTGTTGTAAACTTCTGAACATTTCCTGCTGCATTTGCAACGGGCTGTGCAGAAGGGTTCATGGGAACACAGGCGGTATCAGGAAGTGGTACTTACCTCTTCATCATCATCAAATAAGGAGAGTGGAGCTTTTGTCATGGACTTGCTGGTGGGAAGAGACATAGCTTTGGACTTCACAGTTTTACTTGATGAAAACAAGTCCTGTGCAAACCAAAGAAGCATCACTTTGCAAAGCAATGCTATACATTTAAGAACTGTAAATGGGACATTTATGTTCTTCCTTGTAAAAGAAGTGTTTAATGTGCCTGTGAAGTAGGGAAAGACTGTCTTAACTAGGGTGTTCCAGTCACCTGCAACTCCATGGGGGTTTCCCTCAGTTTTGTAGATTAATTTCTAGCTGGAAGCTGAGGAAACAAGGTTAAACATACAGTCTTTTGTGACTCTTGGTTTTGATTTCCTGAAGCCTACTTCGGGCTATCAATTTACACCTGCATCTACCACGCAAGTTTAACTCTCTGAAGACAGGAAAAACTTTCCCAGAGATTTTATTCTTGAAGGAAGAACAAACTTTCAGGATGGCTGGGAATAGAATCACAGAATTGTTGAGGTTGGAAAAGACCTCTAAGATCATCAAGTCTAGCCTATGACTCAACAGCATATAGATACATAGATGCCAGAGTTCCCAGTCCTACAGATAAACAAGGAGTCCCCAGATATGAGTGGACTGAAGCCAGGGTGACTCTAATCCCAAGGATTTCTGTAGGAATTTATTAAAGACATACTCACTTCAGAATCCTCCTCATCAGAGAAAAGGCCTTTCTGTCTTCTTGGAGGTGTTTCAGATAAAGACTTGAAGTCCTCACCTGAAGATGGTTGACTCTTTAAAACAAATAAAGACACTGCATCAGCACCCATTTAGATCCAATAAGGGCAGCCATTGCTGCTGGCAACATCCCAGCAATTAAGGGACAGAACACAAGCTTGTCATCCATTGGCTTAAGTCCAAAACTCCTGTGCTGAGTTCTTCACATACAGCCAGAGCTACGCATGAGTGACTCGCAAGTCTTACCGTAGCCCTCCCCTCCCACCACCATCCTTCTCAGCCGAAAAAATGTACCCAGCAACTCATGCCAGGTCCCCTCATGAGTTACATGAAAATGTTTTTTTTTTAACAAGGTGTGTTTCATAAAGGAAGAGGGCAGATTGTGCCAGCCATCATTTCCTGCATTAGCACAGCAACCTGCCACCAGCTATATTGCCATTAAACTCAGAATGATTCCAGACCCAAGCACTACTGTCAGCAAGCCTGAGGTATAAAACAGCTCTCACTTCCTGACAGAGCAGGAGTGGTGCTGCTAAATCAGTTCTCATCCTCTCTTCCAGGAAAGCCAAATGCTATGAGATCAGAGCAATAGCATTGATGACCTTGCACCACCACTCCTACTCCATTGACCATGGACACTCCTGCACTGCACCAGAAACAGAATGTGGCTTTCGCCCTTGTGCTCTGGTACTTCTTGTAAGGCAATACGGAGAAAGTCCTACAGCAACTTGCATTAGACATCCCCAGCACTGTAAGCTTCTCAATCCAGAGTTGCTGTAGCTCATTATGTTAAAATACTCCTTGGACAGCAAATACATATAAAATGAGTATATATAATCTCTGCCACAGAAACAGAGAGCATTACAACTTTCCTCAAGACACTGCTCTGAAAGTGAAAGTGGAGTGAGCATGCGGAGTTTCTCTTAACTCCGTATATGTGTCCTCAGGACAGCATTTAAATCTTTCTCCAATTTAGGAGTTTTCAGCTAAAAAACCAGCTTTTTAAACACTGACAAGTATTGTATATGCTTAGGTAGTACTGTCACATCCACCTTCCTCTCCTATAACATACACAAGCAATGGGTCACCAGTTAAGTTGCTACCAGCGGTTGGTGTAAGTGCAGACACAGTCTCCACAGCACAGAACTGTGACACTAAAGGTTCTTAAGTCAGGCTGGTTTCATTTCGGCCACGAACTTCAAACATTTATTATCTATGTATTAAACGAAGCTTCTCATTTTACTCTCATTGCAATCCTGCCTTAATAAGATTCTTCCAGTCTCTGCTTCCACAAGAAAAACCTCAAATAAACTCAGACAGACAAAAGGCATTTACGGATGCCTGAAGCATTCAGGTCATGGAAGACCTTAGGTACTTTGTCCTGTTTCACAAATATGGCACTTTCATAGTACACGGAAAGACTACTTCAGCTGCAGTAGTAACGTTTTTCCTAAAACCTTAGCCACACTATCTATTTATATGCCATTACCTTTTTTTCCATGACTGTCTCCTTATGGCTTTGTGTTTCTTTAGTTGTACCAGAAACTACAGGAGGAATGGCAGGTTTTTCCTTGAATAAGTCACCTTCTTCATCATCATCAAACAGGTCAGCTGTGGACTTGACTGCATTAAGACACAAAACAAACAGGGAATGATAAGAACAGAACAGATGCTACTAAAGAGTATCAGTTTCAAAAGATATCATGTTTCTATTTTAAAGATGACCAGCATCCGGAGTTTTTAAGGGAAAAAGCTAGACAAGCTCTCAAAGTGAAACACCACTTACCTGAGAGCACTGGTGACAGAGAGTGCAGTCAGAAAACATAATTAGAGTAGAGTCAGTCTGCACCTATACAGACATTTGCATTGGCTTGGCCCCTCTAAAGGCGCTGAGCCTGCCAATAGGGAGTGTTGGGCATGGGGACTCAAGGCTGTATGAATAAAGTCTGTAGCACTTCCCTGATTCAAGTCTAGATACCACCCTAGCAGTAGAAGGAGCATGCTAAGACAGGAAAGTAGGTGGACAGCACGTACAGATAAACTAATCCCACACCACTCTGAGGAAAAGACATGACAATAACAAAACAAAAAAAAATCTGAACCCCAAAAAAACAAGCAGAAGTAGCAGTAAGGAAAGTTTGAGTATGGTAAATCACTGGTTCCTATCAATTTGATTTTTGATGACCTTTAATGTCTAATCTTCCAGTGCACATGTACAGAGGTACCTGAATCCGGAGGCTTCTTAGTTGTTCCCACAAAGAAGTCATCATCGTCATCATCAAACAGAACAACTTTTCCAGACTGTTTAGGAGTTTTCTCTGTGCCCTCTGCTGCAGATTTCTTGTCTTTTTCCACAGTTACAGTGGAGCTAAACACATCACTTCCTCCTGCAGGTCAGATGGGTAAAACACACACAAACCAAAACCACACAGATATCATTGCCAGAGTTACCAAAAAGCTGAACTTATGCCATAGTAAGTGGAGCCAGGTAGAGTTTCCATCACAGTAAATTTTCATGTGCTCCTGCAACAATGCTGCATCAAAAGCATTAGCTAGAAACTTCCTGGTAAAGCCAAGATGACTTATTGCTCTCACTGCAATCGCTTCTTCCTCAAACTTGTTCATCTCACCTAGGAACAGCAGCCAGGTTCCCCATTAAAGCAAGAAGACCCAGTAGTCCCACACTGTTGGCCCTACAAACCTTACAAACCAGAATCCTACTTTACTAACTAGTAACCCACATCACTGTGGTCAAATAAAAGTGGTAAGGTACTTGAAGAGAGGGGGAAAACAAGTGACTTAGTTCCACCAAGGAGCTGCACTTGTCATGCAAGACCACTACAGTACTGCAGGATGAGGCTGAGTTTGGCCCCTAGATTCCTACATGCTTCAGAACGGCTGGGATGAACTAGAGTAAGCTGTAAGAACTGTTTCTCCTACATCTGGTGTGGAAGTCTCTGCTTTAGTGATACATGCATGTCACTAGATTGTCTGCAAACACTTCCAGCACTTTAGGTAAAAACTGGCAGCCTGGTTCCTGGTTCCTGTGCTTTTTTCTTCTTATGTATAGACACCTTGAAACAGTGCGGAGAGCGGGGGAGCATGGGAGTGGTTGTGCTGCCAGAGGAAGAAGAGAGACTTTAATTGGAAGTTTGGCAGAAAGAACAACAACTGCTACTTGGTTAAAAGTCAACAGACTGCATGAATTTTGACAGCACAGCAGGAGTTTATGATTTTCTAAAAAAGCATATTATGCAATTAAAAAGTGCCACAGGATTGACAGGAATACAGCCACATGGTTTGATTCATTTTTGAACATTCTCAAGTTCCTAAATAGTTCACTGGGAACGTGTTCACCAAGCAACTTGAAATAGCAAAAGAACCTCAGTCTTGGGTTTTGTCTGGTGACTCTAGCCTGTCTACAAGCTACTGAGATGGAGCAACTGAAGGCTTTGAATAAATGCTAAACATAACTTAATTCCTGATGAACTAGAACAGGACACTGTTCAAATGATGGAAGATTCACTTGTGCAACAGTACCTCCAATAAAGTGCTAAGGGTAAAAAAAAACCCACCAAAACCCAATCTCAATCAGCTCTTTTAAACTTTGCTTCTAAATCTACGTAGAATGACCACTGCTGATGTATATCTTTGATCTTGACATAAAAAGACTGTATTTGTATATGTCCTATTCTAACAATCATGCTGACCAAGAGATCAGTTAACTGAAGCCATAATCTTAAAACAAGCTTTTCTTAATGTAGGGTAAAACTTAATTTTAAGGCAAATCAATCAGGTGAAGACTGCACAGAGACAGAAACCAAAGTCAGTTGATTCAAAGAGGCTGGTGATCCATTTTATTGCTCAGCCTGGAGTCCAATATTGAACAGGGATCTTAACACTTTTTTTTTTTTTTTTTAAACTCCAAGTTGTAGATCTGGTCTTTCCCCATGTATGAATATGCTCCTAATCAAAACCAGAGAAACAAGATTGCTCTTATTTACCTGTGCCACAAAAATACAAGAACTTGATGTTTAGACTGTTCTTCTGCTAAGCCAAGAGAATAGGATCAAACCTCAAAGATCATAATGAGCTTCCTTCTCAGAGTACAGAGGGAAAACGTGACTGCGCGCACTGCAGACTTAAGCTGTGTAACATCCTTAAGGGCTCACAGCACAACACTGGAAGCTGACAGTGGCTACAATCTGCTGTCAATTTTATCTACCTTCAGAGCTCCTACAAAATCTTGATTATCCATAAAGCATGCTGCAGGTTAGGCAAATACAGGTAGAAGCATTTGTGTTTGTTACTAAGCACGTGATCAAGCAATGCAGTGCTGCTGTATTTGGATACTTTTCTTCTTTAAAACCTCCTCAGCAGGTTTTAAAGAACAAGCATTTTGTGCATGAAGCAATTTGCTACTGAATGAATCATACCTGGGAACAGAGATACTGCACCTGCAGGAACTTTCTTTAAGGACTTTGCAGAGGATGCTGAAATCATACGAAGTACAATACAAATGGATGCACTTGTTTTACGCTGTCAAAGCCTTCAGACCTTTACCATAGTAATAGGAATCTGAGAAGTCTTCTGAGCTCATTTGTGGGTTTTTTCTCAACAGCCCAGAACTCATCAGGCACTTTTCTTGAACTTCTTGCTTTTTGCAGGTGTATATATAACAGTCTAGTTATTCTTCCTCCATTAAAATTCCACAGAACAGGTCTACTAAACCAAAGCTTATAAATGTGATACACACTTACACATAGCATTATTTATACGAGTTCACATTCACACACTCAAAACCGCATAATACAACCCATTAAAAAAAACCAGCTCAATCTCCCAACCTATATATGAAAATTCATCAAATACGATGCTTCAGTAAAAGTTGCTGCAGTACAGAATGTGTGCTTAGATTCCTTAAAGGTCTGGATATGCAGCTAATGAGAAACTCAGATGGACATTAATCTGCAGGAAGAAATCTTTACTCAACCCACAACTGGATCCTGCAAAGTCCTCTTCAGCAGGAGGAAACCAGCGCCTGCAGAGAGCTCTGCCAACATCAGCAAGAAGATCTTTTCAGCTCCAGGAGAGTAGGTGTGTGTAAGAGATCACAGTGAACAAACATTTAAAATTCAAGGAAAACACAGCTGCTCTCTGTTAAGACTGGAGAGGAGAAGAAACTTGCCAAGAATTGCTACTCCAGACTTTCTAGTTTGAAAACAAAACAGTCTCGCTGCTGGCAGTGATAAATCACAGCATAGACAGGACTAGACAAGGCAACAATTGGTTCTTACCTTCACTTATTGAGACTCGCTCCTCTCTTTCTTTTGATTCCTCTCCTTTGGGTGCTTCAGCAAAAAGATCACTCTGTAGATGAAAATGCAAAGGAGGGGAAGTGGTGAATTTCTTTTTTGTAGGAAAAGACAGCTGCTGATTTTTCCATGCAGAATATCCACTTGTAAGACAAGACAGAGAAGGCAACCAACCACCACTCCCTTCTCAAAAGGATGTCTGCACACGTAGACTTAAACTTAAGTACTCAAGCATTAACTTGAGTGTATACATTCGGAAGAGTAGGTTTCTATCTTACCAAATTTAATTTACACTGATCATCAGTCTGTTTACTGCAGAGAAGAAATGACCTTTTATTTGCACATCCTCAAGGCCTTACAGTAATTAATCTACAGCTGTTTAGGTCCTGATTACACCCTTCTAAGCTTTCCTGTTGAGGCTTATACAGCAAGGTTTGAAGGAAGAATTCAGATCAGGACAAGCATAAAAACACCTCTGAACTTCACGTGGTTAAAATGTATGATTTGTAGTAATGTTAAAGAGATGCTAAGACACCAATATGGTGCAGAGATGCACATTTTAGCTCAAAAGCATTGCAGGACACTCTCATAAAAGTCCTTGTGTTTGGGTTGCAGTTGCCCTGTGACAATCTTCCTTGAGAATCATAGTCTATATTTCCAGGAAGCCTCTAGACCTTCTGAGTACTGACCACTTTATTTCTTGAAAGTCTCCTCTTACAGGAAGTTGGGTATTAGAGGTCGCCTATTTGGAGACTGAAGTGCATGTATAAAGCTTTGTGCAAAGAAGGCAGCAACACTTTGGGAAAAGTAGGGGAGTGCAGGGCAGTGGCAGGGATGTTAGTGATAACTTTTACATTTGTCAGTCATTATTTGCCCGTTGACCTACCATGGTTGACTTCTGGTACAGCAAGGCCTCCTCCACTGCCCAAATAAGGATAAGTTACCCTTCCTAGATGATTAACTTTCAGGTAATAAAATTAAGAACAAGTGTACACAGGCAGGCAACAAATACAGACAAATCTGCTCAACTGCCCTGTGTCTGCAGGATGACAAAAGTAGTCTTGGCAATAAGTAACCAAGAGGTTGTAATGAGAGCTTCATCTGAATTTGCACTGACATAAAGCTGGCTTGCACTATTGGATTACTTCTTTAAATTATTGTTATTTAAAGTTGTTGGCTACCACTTAAAAAGAAAGCACATTCATATTTTTTCAATAAAGGCTATGTCTGAGTGGAAAGCATCGTATAGAACTACCATCTGCCCTTCACACAATATCCCTGTTTGGTGCTCGTTGGCTGTATTCTAGTAGAATATAGCCAACGTAGGCACAGAAAGCTTGAGGTCAGATGTACATGAGGCCTCCTTCCAAATTCCAGTCTTACAGCCTGCTCAGCTCCAAGAAACACCTGACTTCTGTTCTAGTTGCAACGAGGAACACAGCATTCCACAAAGGCAACAGATAGGTTACTGTTCCGGACCAGCCTTTAATGTTAGCAGTATCAGCTGCATGATAAAATCAGAGGCAATCATTTATTTTACACAGCTGTACTACCAGGTTCTTACATCTTAAAGTACCCCTGACACTGGCTTTGTATTCCCTTTCACATGCACAAAAAATGCTACAATAAGGCCGGAAATGCACTCTCTGCCATTCCTCCATCAAGTCAACTCTAGATACATAGCACAAGAGTAAGCTTAAGGTGAACTTTTCTTGCCAATGCAGGTAACCCAGGAGTTGTGCAATAACCAGAGAACACAGCATAATTGCAATAAGGAACTCTTAACAGCATAGAGAGAGAGAAACCCATCACTGTCTGGATACAGTACATGAAGGAAAGCAGGAAGAGCATCATGTTCTCTTTCCTCTCAGACTTCTCCCATACCCAGGAGAAAGAGAGAACAACAAAATTCAGTACTCTCACAGGCATTTTAACAGAAATCTGCTGTGTTAAAATAAACTGTACGGCATTTGGTTTTTCTGCACAGATAAAAGCAAGGTGCTGAGTAAGCTCTGCTTGAATTAGAATCTGTCCAGTATAATGCTAGAACCACAGTCGCATCTCTCATCAGCAGAACTGCAGAAGGGAGGGCTTTGTGCCAAGGGAAGCATAAGTACCTCACTTGTGTAGCTCTGTTTCTCCACTGAAAAGCTACACTGTCCCACTACATCTGAATATTACCAAGAAACAAAATGCTGTTTCTCCTCGCTGCCTTCCAGAGGTGGGAATTTGTGGGGATCTTTTGTTTTGTTTTCAAAAGAGGGACATAATCAATTTCTATCCTCTCCAGCATTCTCACCTCCTCATCATCAAAGAGTCCAGTTCCACCACTGAAGAGGCCACCCCTAGAACCAAACGGTGTGAAGTCTTCATCAGTCAGCTTAGGAGGCTTGAAGATGTCATCTTCTTCATCTAGAAAGCACAAGAGCCAAGAGCTGTGGTAGGACTCACCAATTTCCAGGAAAGAGAATTAAAGAGACAACCAAAATAAAAACTGGTTTGATTCCATCTCCTCTCTCTTACACACAACGCATACAGAGAAGCTGCTGCAGACGGACTGGATTGCATGTGGTTATCCCACAAGAATGAATTTATAGAGAAACTCTCACTGAGCCTGTTTCTAGCCTTGCTTTACATGCACATCACAACCTAGCTTCGTTTACAGCCTCACCTTGAAGGATGCTTGCTGATATCCCACCCAGTTTCTAGAGTAGATGCCAAAATCTCCTAAGTGGTGTCTTACAATTCAGCTCGCAATTAATAAACAAAAGAGGAGGATATCCTACCATCTGATGGAACTTTAACGTCCTTCTTCTCTTTCAGGGTTTTTCTTGTTTTGGTCTCTGATGACAGGGCTTTAAGAAGAAAATTTCAAAGCAAAAAGAAAATAGTCCACCTTTATTTGCAGCCTGTGATCCATCTATGGTAAAAAGAACCTAAAAAAATATAATCTAACCACGCTGTCCGATATGTTTTCATATGAATCAGCCCACTGAAGCAATTCTACAAAGTACAGGTTCTAAAAGTAGCACTTCAAATTATAACAGCATAATTCTGTGAGGCACTATGGGTTCAGCACAGCTGCCTACGCACAGACTAGTGTCACCTGAGTTGCCAGAGTAACACAGCATTCCAGGTGGTACAGATCTCCCCCCAGAGTATGCAGAACCTTTAAGCATCTCAGTTGGCCTCAGACATATTATACCTTGAGTCAGCTGCCAAAATCAAAACCAGAGTTTTATTTTCTCTGGCCTTACCATCACAATTTTATCTCAAAGAAGAGAAGATTCTCCTGTAACTGAATAAGGTAAGCTGGTAGGTTTTGCACTCTGATATCCGCAGACCTAGCTTGATTATTTGAACCACACATACACACACTGTTCTTGTCTGTTCATGCTGTCAAAATTACAGCTCAAAAGCAAGCTCATAAGCACTTGCCAACTCAATTTCAGCCATCTGTTTTCAACTGCTGCTTTGCTGGAAAAATAAATACTTGAGATAGGTCTCTCCTTTCGAAAGTGACACAGAAGTAAATGCAGTATTTAGTCTAAAATATCACAGAAAGCAATAGCAAGGAAAACTTCCTCAAAACACAGTACACTTAAGCCACGAAAAGGAAAAAACAAACAACACACACCACAGGAAAGCATCAATCTACTGCTTGAGGGGTTTTCCACTGTATAGCTCACAGGAAGACTACCGTGATCAGTGGCTTCCATGTATTTACTTGAAAGAGTGGGAAGTACATGTGGTCAAACATGCAGCTTTGCATGCAGAGGGAGAATCAGGCTTGAGAGAAAACCTTTCCCATAATACATGTGCTTGGGGAGTGACCTGTTTCACCTGAAAGCAATGCATTTTCCACTACAACATTCAGTGAATTCAAATTCAATCCTGTGTTCCAAGAAACTTTTCGGCCATAATTTACAAAATAGTGTCTTTTAATTCTTCTTGTTGCGCTTTCACCTAATACTTATCCAAAAAAACAGATCTGTGTAGCTTTACATACTGTTACACAGAATCTCCCGTCCAACTCTCACGACTCCCCAACTACCTCGCAAACACTTATCAAAACTAAACAATTAACTTACATGAATGCTCTTCATCCTGTTTGACTGGTATTTCTCCTTTAATTCGGGCTGCCAGCTCATCTGCGAATGATGTTGGCCTCTTCTTTTTCTGAGAAGTAGGGGTAAATAACAGCATATTTCTTATATACAATTTGGTTACCAACTTGATGCCATTGCAATTCTAAACACTAATGTACAGCCTCACTTGTACAATATCCTGTCTAGACTTTGACTGAAGGCCTCAGAAAAGGCAATACAGCTTTCTATTAAGAAAGCTACTAAGATATTATGTGTTTGTTACCAGATAAAAAGCCATCTCTAGCCCCTTATGATCCCATAATTTTTAACGTCACCTCACTTTGAGAGCATAACAAGAAGCATTTACCACACACAAATGCAACAAGTAATTTCTTAATCACCTCTAAACACAGCTTTGATGCCAGCCTAGGGTGCAGGAGGGAAGTCAAATCTCTCCCTCCAGGGAGGCAAAAATTACTTACAGGCCTTGTGCTTTCATCTAAGTCTCCATCCTCATCTTCCTCTTTTTCAGAGTCAAACAGATCACAGCCATCATAATCATCTTCATCACTCATCTGTGCTGTCCTCTAGAAAACAGTAACACCCTGTTGAGTTCTCCTGAAGTCAGCATACAAAAACAAGCAGAAAGCTACATCTGCTTATATAAAATATTCAAAGCAAACCTATTGAAAGTAGGGAAACTTTCAGCCAATTTGGGGTACTTCACAGCTTTTCAGAGGTAAGGAAGGAGTGCTCTATCTCCATGCAAGCTGCTGCATTCTCTAGAACAGCCCTGTGCTGTATCACTGAACATTTTTGGACCATTATTATACTCAAATGTGAACTGCTTTGGCTGTGCTGCTTCCCTTTGTTTAGAAACTCATCTTCACTAAAGAGCTAGTAGTTAGCATTAACTCAGGCACACTGTGATCAGCTAGAAGAAAACTGTATCATCCTGAGCTACTCCTAAGCTAGGTAGCAGATGATGTCGACACCTTGGCTTCAGTCACGTCAATTAAAAAAAAAAAAAAAAAAAAAAAGGGGAGAAAACAGATGAAGTGAAATTGTGACCTGGGGGCTGGCACAGGCAAGGGCCCAGAAACAAACTAAAACACAAACAACCCAAAGATACTTGCTTATCTTCAAATACTTCACAGAATCACAGAATGTTAGGGGTTGGAAGGGATCTTGAAAGATCATCTAGCCCAACCTCTCTGCCAAAGCAGGATCACCTAGAGTAGGCCACAAAGGAATGCGTCCAGGTGAGTTTTGAATGTCTGCAGAGAAGGAGACTCCACAACTTCTCTGGGCCGTCTGTTCCAGGGCTCTGTCACCCTCACTGTGAAAAAGTTTTTTCTAATGTTTTTGTGGAACCTCCTGTGCTCCAGCTTGTCCTGTCATTGGACAGCCCAGAGAAGAGCCTGGCTCCATCTTCCTGACACTCCCCCTTTACATATTTATAAACATTAATGAGGTCACCCCTCAGCCTCCTCTTCTCCAAGCTAAAGAGACCCAGCTCCTTCAGCCTTTCCTCAGAAGGGAGATGTTCCACTCCCTTCATCATCTTTGTGGCTCTACACTGGACCCTTACAAGCAGTTCCCTGTCGTTCTTGAACTGAGGGGCCCAGAACTGGACACAATATTCCAGATGTGGCCTCAAAAGGGCAGAGGGGGAGGAGAACCTCTCTCGACCTAATAGCCTTCTAATACACCCCAGGATGCCATTGGTCTCGGCCACGTGGGCACATTGGTGGCTCATGGTCATCCTGCTGTCCTCCAGGAGCCCTGGGACCCTTTCCCTTACGGTGCTCTCCAACAGGTCAGTCCCCAACCTATACTGGTACTTGGGGTTGTTCTTTCCCAGGTGCAAGACTCTACACTTGCCCTTGTTGAATTTCATAAAACTTCTCCCGGCCCAACTCTCCAGCCTGTCTAGGTCTCTCTGAATGGCAGCACAGCCTTCTGGCATGTCAGCCTTTCCTCCCAGTTTTGTGTCACCAGCAAACTTGCTGACAGTGCTCTCTGTTCCCTCATCCAGGTCATCGACGAATACACTGAATAGTGCTGGAGCCAGTACCAACCCCTGAGGGACTCCTCTAGATACAGGCCTCCATTTAGACTCTGTCTCATTGACCACAACTCTGACTTCTTCCCTTCAACCATTCACAATCCACCTCACTACCCGATCATCCAGATCACACTTTCTCAGTTTAGCCTGAGGATGCTACGGGAGACGGTGTCAAATGCTTTACTGAAATACAGACAAATCACATCCAGTGAACAGCCATTATCTGTCCACCTGGTCTTCATAAAAGGCTATCAGGTTGGTCAAACATGACTTTCCCTGGGCAAAACCATGTTGACTGCTCCTGATGACCCTCTTATCCTTGATATGCCTAGAGACAGCGCTGAGGATAAGTTGTTCCATCACCTTTCCAGGGATGGAGGCGAGGCTGACCTATCTGAGGCTGACCCGGGTCCTCCTTCTTGCCCTTTCTGAAGACTAGAGTGACATTTGCTTTCCTCCCATCCTCAGGCACTTCCGTTGCCTACAACTTACCAAAGATGATGGAGAGTGGCCTAGCAATGACTTCCGCCAGCTCCCTCAGCACCCGTGGGTGCATCCCATCAGGGCCCGTGGATCTGTGGATGTTCAGATTGCCCAACTGATCCCTAACCCAGTCCTCATCAACCAAGGCAAACTCCTCCTTTCTCCTGACTTCCTCTGGGGCCTCAGGGCTCTGGGGTTCTTGAGGACAGTCTCCAGCAGTATAGACAGAGGCAAAGGCGGCATTCAGTAACGCTGCCTTCTCTGTATTCTCTGTCACCAGGGCACCCACGTCATTCAGCAGTGGGCCTACATTGCCTCTGGTGTTAGTTTTGTCCGCAACGTATTTGAGGAAGCCCTTTCTGTTGTCCTTGACCACCCCTGCAAGGTTTAATTCCAAGGAGGCCTTCGCTTTCCTAGTTGCTCTCACACACTCTCTGACCACAGTCTTAATATTCCACCCAAGTGGCCAGCCCCTCCTTCCAATATCTACAGAGTTTGCCCAGTAGTTCCCTGGTTAACCATGTAGGTCTCCTGGCTCTCTTTCCTGATTTCCTACCTGTTGGGATGTACTGACCTTGAGCTTGGACGAGGTGGTCCTTGAATATTAACCAACTGTCTTGGGCACCTTTGCCTTCTGGTACCCTGTCCCATGGGGTTTCCCCTAGCAATTGCTTGAAAAGGCCAAAGTTGGCCCTGCTGGAGTCCAGGGTTGCAATCTTGCTTGGTATTCTGTTCCTACTGCATAAGATCCTGAACTCCACCATCTCTTGGTTATACAAAGTTATGCTATGAAGGTTATTAGAGCTTAATGTAATATCCCAGTGCTTTTCTAACACTGTTTTCAATCTGTTTTACAAACAGATTAAAAGAGGGTTACTTTTTGAAACATTGTTCTTTTGGCACTAAATCACTTCAGACCTAAGTCTTTTGCAGTGGCACATCTAAACATGGCTAAGACTCCTCCTGCTACTACCACCTGCTACCAACAACTAAAGTCAGGCTTGAATTTTTCAATCTAACAATTTCGTTTACCTTGTCATTTGTAATTCAGACATACTTTTCAAACACTTAGTGCTGTTCATATCTTTGATTTCATGTCATACACAAATTGTACTGTTCCTTACTTCCTGTACAGCAAGTTCAGAATTTTAATTATTGACCAAATAATCCCACAGGAGTCTAGTTTTCCTGGGGTAGATTCTCTGAACTTTCATGGCTCCAGAATAATTCCTGAGGAAAACACACACCAGCCAATACCATCTCACATACGCTTTGCATCTAATGATGGCTTGCAAGCATGTATTTAAGCCCGACCCAGGTTCAATTTCACAACACAGTGCCAACTCCCCAGGACAACCTTCCCATGCAAAGCTATACAAATCAGGCTTAACTAAAGTTTTTAATAGTTAATTGTGTCTGGAGTTCTTGTCTCCTCTTTCTTGCATCCTCACTGTGTCAAAGCGGAAAGTCTTTCAGGTATGTATAAGGGTGTATAACCTTACCATCTTTTGGTCATCTTCACTAGGGTTTCCAAAATCATCATCTGATTCCTGGAACACAAAACAGCCAAAGAGAAGTATTATACATTATTCTGTCCAGTGGCTCAGAAACTCTGGACTTGCTTAGGTTTGGACATTTGGATCTCCTCGCCAAGGAATCATTTCCCCGCCACTGATCATCTTTAGTAATGGAGTTCATTAGACAGCCATTAATTTAGCTAAGAGAGCAAGTTCCATTTGACAGTGCATTTAGGAACTCAAAAGGGATTTAACTTGAATTGAGCAAAGACAACAAAAGCAAGCAAAAAGGGAGTGCTTCCACAGCACAGTTACAAAGCAGAGACACCCTGGTCAAAGCAGGCAAAACATATCAGAAATTGGCAATCCAGCACAGCAGATTTATGAGACAAAGCCTGAAGATGCACTACTGACACCTACTTAACCTTTAAACTTGCTCCCGTTAGTCTCCATCTCATTCTTAGTAACTGTAATTTACAACAGATTTGTTCTCCTTAAATCCAGTTCTTGATAAGAATCTGATTTACTTCACAAAGTGAAACCGAACCAGAATAAGACACTTCAGTTTGAAATATTTAATATAACAGCAGTTAGAGCCAATACCATTTTATTGCTTCTCTGAAAAGCTGCAGAGGAAACTACTTGATGAGAATAATAACGAAAGCACATTTGCCACAACAAATATGTGGAACAGACATTGTGTAATATTATTTTGAGACCCCACATGAAAAAGCAAGGTACCTAATGGCCTCACACACAACCAAGGACTTATGAATGCTTGTGCAAAGCAGCTGGTACTCTGTCACTTCTCTCTTACCTCATCATCCTTCTCTTCACTGTCAATTACACTTCCACGATCACTGTCTACTGATCCTTCTATTTTAAACAAAACCAGAAAAGTTGTTAAGGTCAAACATGACATATACATAATACAGAGCAATGTGGTCACCAGACATACCAACAGCAACTTTAAAGGCACGGTGAAGAGATCTAAAAGGTAAGTGGAAAAAAGAACGGTTTGAAGGCTGCTGAAATTCTAACACTTTGCATTTCTAATATACAGAGTGCAAGCTATTGGGAAGTTACTGCTTTGCATACCAGGGAAGGGGTTGTTACAGCACGATGAAAATTTTTTATCTCAGCTAACTGCAGCATGCATCTAAACATGCAAGAGCATTACATGGTATAACGCAAGCTGCAAGTTAAAAGCGGCCAACGTCTCAGATTAGGAACTAGTTACCTGCATAGGAATAAAAGATCATGCCAGCACATACCTTCACTAGAGAGATCTCCAAGGCCAACATCATCTTGTTCCATAAACTGCTGAGAGCCAATCAAGTAAGGCAAAGGCCTGTCAATATAGAGATCCTGGAAAGAGACAATGTCATTTTTTTCTGACATCTAGGAACAGCTCTACATTGCTGACAAATTCAGAATCTTGCATCCCCTAGTTTTAACCCAAAGATACAAACTTCTCCAAAGAGAGTCCCACCAGGCACATGCTTGAAGTCAGCATGCAACTGGGTGAGCCAGCTAAGGTTTGTCTCTTTTTAACACTGTCAAAGAAGAGCGCTTCTATTTGTGTGATCCCAACTTGTTTTCCAAGTGTCATCTAACAGAAGAGTATCCTTGCAAAGACTTGTAGGCATGAGTCTTATGCCAAATCCTGCTATTAGGGTTCTCAACTACTGTAAGAGTAAAAACCACCTCTGGAGATATGGTTTGTACCTAAAAAGCATGAAATGTAAAGATCCCACGCCACCCAAAACTGAGGCTTCTCTTTCCAAGTTCATTGCATTAAAGTAACTTCCTTTAGGGTGTGATACTTTAATGATAATCCACCTGCAAGACAAGCAGGCTGCACGAGCAGCGCTTCTTCACATGTAGTCATTAAATCTTCTTTTTAGGTAATGAATATCAATTTTATACCAACACAGCGGTACTGCTGACAGAAGCAAAAAACAAGTTCTACAAAGCCAAACCCAAGCTCATGCTCCCAGCAAGAACAGGTCTCTGTACCTTTGGCTCAAGTATCAGTTCCACCCTTTCATTACTTTCTTCCTCTTCTGAGTCTGAGTTGCCTGCTTTGATGTCTAGCTGTTCAAATGCACTGTCCAGAACTTGCAGCCCATAGTTCACCGCTTCTTGGATTTTGGGGATCAGATCAGCTTCTTTCTGCTCCCGTGTCTTTTCCTTTAGTAACAGGAACAACACATTCTCATTGCATTTTACTCAAGACAGTCTCACTGCAACATGCATGCAAAGTTTTAACTTCAAATTAGTACAAAGAATGCTTTTTCATGATATGTAAGTGACAGACCTTCAGAACCGTTTTTTTTTTCGCTCGACTTGACTCATCTTTAACATTCTCATAAACAGAAATGTTCTAAACGTTACATCATCACAGTAACATCTTATTTGTGCTCCCAGCCCATCAAGGGAAGATTTATGGCATAATACACCGTAGACTAAGGTATATAAAAAGCTCTCCGAGTTTTTATCCCTGGCAATTGCAGTGAGAGTCTGCTTCTTCACTTTACTACCTCTAAATTCAGTAAGAAGGCCCAAGGTCTCAGTTCTTTTGCTGAAAAAAACAAAACAAAACAACCATAGCCATTTGAAAATTGTCATGTAAGTCTCTTCTACCAGACGCACTACTGAGCACAGGAAGGCCCTAGCAGATTATCATACACTGTAATAGCCTCCAATGTTACTATCAACTTTGTGTTTGAATGACATACACTATCCAACAGAGGGACTTCAAGGAGAAAAGAAACAGTTTGGCTTGTAAGCTGTACGTGTCTGCAAAATAAGTTTGAAAATGAGAAAGTAGACAACAGCTGCAAACATACTGCCAGTATTCAAAGCAGCTTAAGTTAACTACCTGTTCTGTTTTGTCTCCAATGTCAGCTCTGGGAACAGGCTCTTCCACTTCTTCATCATACACTCTCTAAAAATCAAGCAAAATTAATTGTACTAAGAACAACATGCTGCTGCAGGGGTAAACTATGGGATATCACCAATAAAATAAAACAAGTTGTTAATGTGTAATTAATTATACATCAATTCATTACACATTTAAAAAAAGAAGCCATGGATGACGTCAAGCATCTTCATAGCCTCTTTTGTGCACTGAAGTCATCATCCCGAAGTTATCATCAGGCAGTCTCTTAACTCAACTGAGGTAATTCAAGAATGCAACATCATCGCAGTAGTAGAAGACAAGTTGACCATTTAACACTGTTCCCAGCTTGACACAAATATGTTTAAAAAAGAGCACTGTTTTAAACCCCCCACCATAAAACTATTCTAGAAACCTTCAAAGACAAACCTAAGTTTACTTATGGGCTGTCTATTTTCCTTTTGTTTTCTACTATTTAGTAGTTTTCCTTCTTTTAACATTCACCTTTCTGTACTTAGACAGAAGGTTCACGTCCTCCCTCAGCTTTCTGTTTCTTCTGATGATCCCTCCCATGCAGCTGTTTTAGCACTCTTTTGTAGGATCAGCTTACAAGGAGACATAGGGGAATAAAATGCCTCCCTTGAACCTGCAAACATAAATCCGATTCTCTCAAACAGGTGCAGTTATCCTCTGGAAAGAGACAAATCTCTCACATTAACTAAATTGAGAATTAGAAATGAAGACCTATTTCTGTGCACTTAAATTTGGGAACAAACAGCTTCAAGCAGCCAAGATTTAAAGAATTTGGTACAAACTGTTCTCATCAGAATCATTATGCTGAATGCCCAGAAAAGACATTGCAGCTCCCTACAAAAAAACATCACTGCAAAACCCCACAACAGAAATTCAGATTTCCATCATCTTCCCCTTTGCCAGCATCTTTCCAATAATAGCAACATAGCTTCAGATGAGATGTGCATGGCCTGAGAACGATACTGATCAAACCAAAACACTCAATAAAACCTACAGTGTTAAAAACTTCTCCACAAATCCAAAGTTCTAAATCTTAATCATACACATGTTCCTAGTGATACAGTGTTGTAACAGGCTTTCAGGTATAGCTTTTACCTTTCTAAAACAGCAATACTCAAGAAGTTGGAACCAATAAATATGTTCATCATGACCAAACATAACAGACAACTGCCTGCAGTTCAACATCTTTAATACCAAACGTTTTTAGTGTAAAATAATACCAGTGGGCCAATTTACAGCATCGTATACCAATCTTCCTCATATTTAGGCAGTCAAGTACAGCCAAAAGCTATATTCATTCTACCTGTAAAGATATACCACAATATCCCAGAGATCTCAAATCATTCATAGCCCTAAAAACGAAATTCTGATCTCCACATCACATATAAAAAAGGAAGGAAGGTATCTCAGAAGAGGCAAAAGGGAATTCACCAATATTGGATAGAGCATCACACACCAGAGAACGAGGATGTCCTTTAACAGAGAGTGATTAAAAGTCACTTCACCTCTAAATTCACATCAGACTTGCCAAAAAGTTAAATAACTTCTCTACATTACAGTAAGGGATAACACCAATGTTTGAAGTATAAGCTTGATGCCATTCAAGAACATACTCACGTTCTCTATGAACTGTGTATTGGACAACATAAGAAAGTCATTGAAGACATTATGAAGGCGACAATCTGTGGCTTTTGTTTCATTAATCAATCCATCTACTTGTTTTTTGATTTCATGAGTCCTGGAAATGGTTTGCTGTGAGAACTCTTGCAGAAAACGCAGAAGCTGTTTACAACAGAGGAAAGCAGCAGTCAGCACCCAGCTCCTTGTATTTCGGCACCTTTATTGAGCGGCAGAACCGAGCATCGGCTTAGGCACGGGTTAGACTAAAACCGCCCCACGCACACTCGAGACCAAGCCTCATCCTGCTCTGCTTCCGTCCCGCTCTGCGCTTCCTCTCGGGCCAAATCCTCAGTTCAGGAGGCTTAAAGCACCGTTGGAGCCCGCCGGGCCCCGACCGGGGCTCCCTCCCTCCCTCCCTCCCTCCCTCCCTCCCTCCCTCCCTCCCTCCGTCGGGCTACTGCAGCGCCCTTCCCGCGGTAGGCAGCAGCACCGCCCCGCCCGACACTCCCGAGCCCCGGAGGGGGACACCGCGGCCCGCGCACCCCGCCGGTCGCAGACTCGGGCCCGGTCCCGCCCGCACCGCTCACCCCGGCGTCCGAGGCCAAGGACCAGCTCTGGCTGCCCTTACGGATCTCCTCCAGAGACCAGGGCCGCTCCCACACCGCCTCCGGCTCCGGCTCCGGCTCCGACGCGTCCCGCGGGGCCCCGTTCATCTGCGGAAGAAGCACAGTGAGCCGAGAAGCCCGCATCCGCATCTGCCAGCCCGCTCCGCGCCCGCCCCGGCGCTCACCGTGCCCGCAGGCCGCGCTCCCGCCGCCCCCGCGACCGCCGGCGCCATCCGCCGGCAGTCAGCTGAGCGCCGTCACGTGACCCACCGCCCGGCTGCGCCCCGCCCCGCGTGCGTCCGGACGGGCGGGGCCGGCAGGGGGCGCCGCGGGCGGCGAGCGATAGATGCGCAGCAGGAGGGCGGGGCGGGGCGGGGCGGCGCGGGCCGGAGGAGAGGGCGGGGCAGGCGCCCCTAAACGTCCCTGGGGTGCGGGGCAGGTTTAGACTAGATGTCAGGGAAAAGTTCTTTGCAGTGAGGGTGGTGAAACGCTGGCACAGTTGCCCAGAGAGGCGGTGGAAGCCCCATCCCTGGAGGCACTCGAGGTCCGGCTCGATGGGCTCTGAGCAGCCTGTTGTGGTTAGCGATGTCCCTGCTCCCTGCAGGGAGCTGGGCTGGATGAGCTCTAAAAGTCCCTTCCAGCCCAGCACAGCCTGATGGAAACTGGGATTCAGTTGCTCCTGGGCCAAAGACACACTTGCTCACTGAGCAATTTTTTTCCCCATAGATTACAAAACCTTGTCATGCCACTGTATTTTACATGCTTTTTATTCCACGTGAATTAACCAGAAAAGAAATGACAATAAAATCATCTGTTCTTCCCGCTGGTAACTAAATAATTCATTGGAAATGGCCAATTAGGATCAGACCTTGATGTGGAATTTATGTATTTATTGCACTTCACTACAATGATAGCACAGAAAACCTCACAAGGAGCAAAGACACTGGGTGATTTACTTCTCAGTTGGGTTTTCAATTTAAATAAAATACACCCAAGATATTCAACTTCTCATATTTTAATGTTAATGGCTACATCCAGATACTTGAAGGATGTTGCTAGAGTAGGGACAAAGGAACTTCTAAAAGCAAAGTAGCATCGTATTCTATTTTTCTGTGATTCTATAACAAGATACAATTACTGGACTGCCTCAGATCTTCAATATTAGTAGAATTTAAGATTTTTAATATACTGATTATAAAGCAAAAAGTAACAAAGTACAAGCAGAAAAATATTAGCCTAGCCTAGTTTCACAACATCTTGAGCAAGAATGTTAGAAAATACACAGATGGGATTAATCTTGAATTATTCTCCAAGGCTTTTAGTGTTTTGCCATAGCTGCTACCTCCGCAACATTCCAAAACCCAGAAAAATATGCTTTTAGTTCTGTCAATTCCAACAAAGTGTGGAATAAAATCCAACAAGTCTTTTGCTGATAACACAAAGTTCTACTGGCACAGAACTTTGTGCATTACAAAACGTGAGGTCTCTGTACTGAAGCTGAGGAATGTAGGATCTTACCATCAGGCAGCTTCATATCTGTGAGTCTTGCAGATTAGTTTCCATTTAAAAGAGTAAAAAGAGACAGCAATATAGCGACATGAGCAACATGGAACCTGACTGTTCCAATGTTCCATGGAAATATTTGGGGAAAATCGTTTATTTGTGGTACATACACCAGTCTATGGGCAGAGAGGGCTATGAATGGCATAATAAAAAAATGCTTTCTGAAAGTCCCATCCTAAACATTACAGTCAGGGTCTCAAAAAGCATTTCAGTCCTATAAAGACTTTAGAGGATTTTAGGTTCTTTTTTAAGGTTAGTGAGAAGATGGCAACAAGAAAAATCACTTGTTCCCCTCGGAACTTTCCAGATGAATATGCAAGACAAAGGTGTCAAAAGCCCCGTCTGTCATCAGGGACTAATCTGCATATTAAGAAACAGAACACGTAAGATTGCACAGAGCTGAGCTCTCTCACCCAGGCTTACAGGCATGCCTTAGCTCTCTGGCATTGGTGGCTACTTCAGGTCTGCGTCTCTTCTGCTCAGATTCCTTAGGACCTTCCAGAGCAGGGCAATGTGTGCTTCTGGAACTGGTTTGGGGGACAAGTTCTTTTCTGCATGGTCACAAGGACAGAAGGTACAGCAGATTGGTGTTCCTTAACATTCTGCCAGTCCCTTGTAACTGCTCAGCCTGGTGGGTTTGCAGCAGTGCGAGCTGAGACAGAGGCCTTTTTATGTGGGACTCTGAAAGACTGCAGTGAAATTATTTAAGGTGGGGTCAGGCAGTCAGGTGACTGGAGGGCCCCTGTGGGTTGCAGAAATGGGTCAGAGTACAGGGCACAAAGAGTTTGGAGAAAATATACAGAAGGCAGATTTGAGAAACAGCACGCGTCTCACAGCAACAGTTGTAGGTGCGGCTCTCTTCTGCCCTCCTGTTTCTGGAGAAGCACTAGCAGAGCATAAGGGGATGCTACAGCTATGCAGGCATGATACAAGAGGAAACAACCCTTATAGATCTCTTCCTGGTCCTACTTCAGTCTATTCTTTGCAGTTTCTCCAAGGCGGAAAAAGCCACTGCTCATCCTGAAATTGCTTGTTAGTCCTGTCTAAAATTTACTAACCCAGGCTGCTGCCAGATCGTAAATCCTCTGGTTAGTTCTGATAAGCCAACACTTAAAACTGGCGGCAATAGTGATGAAGAAAGTTCACTGCTTTAGTGTGAATACTTGCTTACATACAGACTTGGCATCAAGGATATGACTGAAATTAGACCCGGCCCTAGAATTTCCCTACAGAGCTGGAGATACAGACATAAAAATATGTCTATGATTTGCTTCCTCAGTGTAGTAATTAAATTAGCAGAGTTTGGATCGAGCAGTGGAGGCTTATCCTGGCACATTTGGGGATTCTGTGCTGTAGCAATCTGGATGGCATTCTCTTGGCTTAGATCCCTAAGATCCTATGAAAACATGACACGGTATGGGGACAAAAGTGGTGGGAGGTGTACTGCAAAACAGTTGGAGTTATCAAACACACTAGAGCACTCTAGGACTCCTTAATCCACCAGTTTAAGCATGGGTTGTTGTAGCCTCAAAGCTTGTTCTTAATGTCCACAAACATCTGTGAACATCAGCACGAGAAGCAATTGCAAAGCGAAGGAGGAGATCCAGTATTTACACTCTTGCACAAGCAAGAGTTCCTTCCCATGGCCCTGGTCCCCAGGGGGTACTAACAATAATTTTCACAGGCCCATAGTTCTGCACAGAAATTTTAGCAGCTGCAGAAGGCTAAAGGCAAGATGGTGAAAGTAATTTGGAGGCCAGTATTACATGCTTGTTATGTATGATCAGAGCTTACCCTCTCTTCACAACTTCTGCAGAGCTGAAAGCAAATATTTTCATTTAGTGTGAATGCTGACTACTATTCAGACCAAGTAGTAGACGGTTTTGTCCAGGAAATATTCCTATAAAAAATATGGTCAGCTTTAAAGGAGGTATTGTGTATGCTACATCCATTCATTGCTAGGCCATATGCAACTCTATTAAAGATTTCTAACACACATACACAGATTATGAAATAACAAGAAATATTCTTTATTATTTCAGGATTATTACAGTGATCTGATTCTCTCTTCCTGATAATCTGGGAAATGATATGCCATTTAGCTAGCCTGGCTAATTATTTCCTGTGGGTAAAAGCTTTAGCAGAAGTACCGCCTTGTGTTTCCTGGCAGTAGAAGTGCTAACAAAAGCTTAAACAGAGCACTTGGTTAGACTCACAAATATTTACAATGTAAAACAAATGAAAGAGAATACCGCAACTAGCTTTCTCAATAGCTAACAGAAAGTAAATACGTTTTTAGAACTTTAGAACAGGATGCAAACAAAAGAAAAAGTCAAGTTACAATTGAAAGACAAACTTCTATCAGGAAAGAAACTCAACACATTTTGTGCATTGTTCTTCATTTTCCCTGCCACTCGTTCTCATACAGGGGTTGTATTTTATGGTTTATTACAGATGTGGAGAGATGTGGTTGTCCAAGCCCTGTTTGCAGACACCACCAAGTTAGATGGGACTGTTGATCTGCTTGAGAGTAGGAAGGCTCTTCCAACAGAGCTGGACAGGTTGGATCAGTGGACCAAGGCCAATCGTATGAGGTTCAATGAGGCCAAGTGCTGGGTCTTGCCCTTGGGCCACAACAACCCCAGGCAGTGCTGCAGGCTTAGGGAAGACTGAAAAGCTGCCCAGCAGAAAGGGTCCTGGGGGTGTTGATGCACAGCCAACTGAACATGAGCCAGCAGTGTGCCCAGGTGGCTAAGGTGGCCAACAGCATCCTGACCCGTATCAGGAATGGTGTGGCCAGTGGGAGTAGAGCAGTGATTGTATTTGGCAGAACTATATTTGGCACTGGTGAGGCCACACCTTGAATCCTGTGTTCAGTTCCGGGCGCCACAGTGTAAGAAAAACACTGAGGTGCTGGAGTGGGTCTGGAAAAGGGCAACAAAGCTGGTGAAGGGTCTCAAGAACCAGTCTTATAAGGAGCACTTGAGGGACTTGGGGTTGTTTAGCCTGGAGAAGAGGAGGCTGAGGGGTAGACCTTATCACTCTCTGCAACTACTTGAAAGGAGGTCTTAGAGAGGTGGGTGCTGGTCTCTTCTCACAAGTTACAACCAATAGGACAAGAGGAAAAGGCCTCAAGTTACGCCAGGGCAGGCTTAGGTTAGACATCAGAAGAGACTGGAACAGGCTGCCCAGGGAAGTGGTTGAATCACCATCCTTGGATGTGTTTAAAAGCCACCCAGAGATGGTGCTCAGGGACACATGTGACTTCACTGGCTCATGGTTTCCCACATGTGGGACTTTGATCCCAAAAGTTCATCTGTCATGGTAAAATCGTAGTCATGAAGGACAGCCATTTGGTGTGTGAGGAACAGGGGAGGTTGTCTTTTGGGTTCTATCTCTGGGTTCTATCTTTGGGTTTTTGCTGTCCTCTACAGTCAGGTAATAATCTCTGAAATCTCTGACACACTTAAGGGAGCTACCCAGTCATACATCAAACCAGTATCAGAATGAAAAATTTAAGAAGCTCCTGAATGACGGTCTCATCGCTCCAATTTCAGTCTTTAGCAAAACTTTGAAGTATGAAACTTGTAGGACTGGTGAAACAAGTGATACTCTCCCACATTTGTAAAGTGGGAGGTCAAGGCATTGAAACTTCATAGATCAATTGATAATCATAGTTGATAAAGCAACACAGAGCCAGGATTGTTTTGAACTTGTGTTGCAGGTTAGATTCAGCAAAGCCTTTCAGCAAGCATGTTCTTGAGAACAGAGCAGCTTCACTAGACACAATGAAGCTATGCACATGGCTAAAGCAAAGGATATACTTAAGTGCTTTGCTTGATTGAAGCTGTAAAATCTAATCTGAAGGCTGCAAAAGTTAATGAGAATTCTTCAACTTCCCTCAGTAGGCTTCACAACTATTTAAGATAAAAATTGTATTTCCAATGTATATGAGCTTTAGTTATCTGTGTGACTTCTACACAAACATTTATCTGTATGATTGTCGAGGGTTGGGGCTGGGCCAGCCACAAAACACTGACAGATGCTCTCTAACCCCTCTCCTTCCCCAATATGTAGAACTTGCAAAAACATTTAATTGCACTTAAAATCACTTTCTCCAGCAATTTAGCTTTATCTGAGAGGGAAATTACTTAAACTACTATTACCAAACTACTATTTAACCTAGGCATAAATCGACATAAAATTTACTATGCTTAAAATAAAGGAGGAGCATTCACTTGAAGCAAAACTGAAGGAATTAAATATTTCTTTCTCTCTCCATCTCTAAAATCACTGTCAATAAACTGCCTGGTAACAACAGTTGCAAATAGTTGGTGGATCATGAAGCAGGTTTGTGTGGACAAGACAAGGATAAACACCATCATTTTCCTTTCCATCACCCCAAATAAGCCTGTCTAGAAGGTCCTACAAAACTACTTCTAACCACTACAAAAATAATACCATAATAGCTGGACAGAATAACCTCTCTTCAGAGGTTTCTCCAGGTGTCAACACTTCAGAAGAAGAGTGTTCAGAAAAGGCAGGCCTTTAATGCTGTGTGTTTTAATAACCCAGCTATCAACTTCACAGGAATATTGGAAATTACCAGGAATGGATGAGCTGATCACAAGGATGATACATTTCTCATGGGAGGACTTTTTTGTCTCCCCACATTCTGTGTGACAACTAGTGAAAAACAAAGTAGCGCAATGCTAAGGGAGCAATCATTCTTGGAAAAAGAGCGTATTAAAAAAACATCTCACTGGAAATGTGGCCAGATCTAAGATTTTAGGAAGATACTGAATTATTTTGAAGCAAGACCTACGTATCTTGAGACAGAAGATTTAAAGACACTTAGAGGAGTATTAGCCTACCACCAGAAAATCAGCAGCACAGCTGGCAAGGCTCCAGCATCTTTATCAAGAACTCATTGGCAGAAGAATAAGGTGTTCCACCAACAAGAGATTTGAAAACAAGAACAACTTTCAGCTCTCTATCAAAACCTACAAAAGGACTGGCATAAATTTCCTGTCAAGCGCAGGGTGACCTGGGAATAGCGAAGCTTGGGCATGATAGGTGAAGGAAAGGGAATGCTGTAAAATTGGTGCAAGCCATAGGTTGGTGCACATCTTCTACAGTTTCTCTACATTTGTATGAAACCCTTATATATCAAGTGATCTGGGAGAAAATAAAAAATGATTCCTGATACAGTTTACAAACAATGCTTAGTGTTATAAATAATGAGTAAATCTGGTCATCCTGATCATAGAATCATAGAATCATAGAATGTTAGGGATTGGAAGGGACCTCGGAAGATCATCAAGTCCAATCCCCCTGCCAGAGCAGGAATGCCTAGATTATGCTACACAGGAACGTGTCCAGGCAGGTCTTGAATGTCTCCAGAGAAGGAGACTCCACAACCTCTCTGGGCAGCCTGTTCCAGTGCTCCGTCACCCTCACTGAGAAGAAGTTTCTTCTCGAGTTTAAGCGGAGCCTCTTATGTTCCAGTTTCAGCCCATTACCCCTTGTCCTATCAGTGGTTGTCACCGAGAAGAGCCTGGCTCCATCCTCGTGACACTCACCCTTGATATATTTGTAAACGTTAATGAGGTCACCCCTCAGTCTCCTCCAAACTAAAGAGCCCCAGCTCCCTCAGTCTTTTCTCATAAGGGAGATGCTCCACTCCCTTAATCATCCTAGTTGCCCTGTGCTGGACTCTCTCCAGCAGTTCCCTGTCTTTCTTGAACTGAGGGGCCCAGAACTGGGCACAGTATTCCAGATGGGGTCTCACCAGGGCAGAGTAGAGGGGAAGGAGAACCTCTCTCGACCTACTAACCACCCCCCTTCTAATACACCCCAGGATGCCATTGGCCTTCCTGGCCACAAGGGCACAGTGCTGGCTCATGGTCATCCTGCTGTCCACCAAGACTCCCAGGTCCCTTTCCCCTACACTGCTCTCTAATAAGTCATTCCCCAACTTATACTGGAACCTGGGGTTGTTCCTACCCAGATGCAAGACCCTACATTTACCCTTGTTATATTTCATTAAATTTTTCCCCGCCCAACCCTCCAGCCTGTCCAGGTCTCGCTGGATGGCAGCACAGCCTTCTGGCGTGTCAGCCACTCCTCCCAGCTTGGTGTCATCAGCAAACTTGCTGATAGTACTCTCTAGTCCCTCATCCAAGTCATCGATGAATATATTGAATAATACTGGTCCCAGTACCGACCCTTGAGGGACTCCACTGGATACAGGCCTCCAACCAGACTCCGCCCCATTGACCACGACTCTTTGGCTTCTTCCCCTTAGCCAGTTCACAGTCCACCTCACTACCCGAGAGTCTAGACCACACTTCCTCAGTTTAGCAGCAAGAATGCTGTGGGAGACTGTGTCAAATGCTTTACTGAAGTCAAGGTAGACCACATCCACCGCTCTGCCATCATCTATCCACCTTGTTATATCCTCTTAAAAGGCTATGAGGTTAGTCAAGCACGACTTCCCTTTGGTGAAGCCATGTTGACTGTCTCTAATGACCCTCTTATCCCTGATATGCCTTGAGATGGCACCAAGGATAAGTCGTTCCATCACTTTCCCAGGGATGGAGGTGAGGCTGACCGGTCTGTAGTTACCCGGGTCCTCCCTCTTGCCCTTTCTGAAGACTGGAGTGACATTTGCTTCCCTCCAGTCCTCAGGCACCTCTCCCGTCTCCCAAGACTTGGCAAAGATGATGGAGAGTGGTCTAGCAATGACATCAGCCAGCTCCCTCAGCACCCGTGGATGCATCCCGTCTGGACCCATGGATTTATGGATGTCCAGATTGCTTAATTGGTCCCTAACCCAGTCCTCATCGACTAAAGCAAACTCCTCCACTGCCCTGACTTCCTCTGGGGCCTCAGGGGAATGGGGCTCCTCAGGACAGCCTCCGGCACAGTAGACAGAGACAAAGAAGACATTCAGTAACTCTGCCCTCTCTGTATCTTCTGTCACCAAGGCACCCACCTCATTCATCAGTGGGCCTACATTGCCTCTGGTGTTAGTTTTATCTGCCACGTATTTGAAAAAGCTTTTCCTGTTGTCCTTGACCCCTCTCGCCAGGTTCAATTCTAGGGAGGCCTTTGCTTTCCTAGTTGCCTCCCTACATCCTCGGACAACAGCCTTATACTCTTCCCAAGTGGCCAGCCCCGTCTTCCAAGATCTGTAAATTCTCCTCTTGCCCTTGAGCTTACCCAGCAGATCCCTGTTTAGCCACGCAGGTCTCCTGGCTCCCTTCCTTGACTTCCTACGTGTCGGGATGCTCTGATCTTGAGCACGGTAGAAGCAGTCCCTGAACGCTAACCAACTATCTTGGGCCCCTTTACCTTCAAACAGCCTTGCCCATGGGATTTTCTCGAGTAATTGTTTGAAAAATCCAAAGTTTGCCTTGGCAAAGTCCAGGGTTGCAATTCTGCTTGCTATTTTGTTTCTGCTACAGGAGATCCTGAACTCCACCATTTCATGGTCACTGCAGCCAAGGCAGCCCTCAACCTTTACTGCTTCAACCAGATCCTCCTTGTTAGCGAGGATGAGGTCCAGCAGTGCTCCTCTCCTTGTCGGCTCCTCCTGATGTCCTCCTTCCTGATGGTGAAATAAACTGTGCTTACTTAATCCATGCTTTAGAAATACGGGTTTTTTAATTTTGTATGAATATAATTTTTTTAAAACTCTGTAAAATATAGAATCTCCTGATAGAGTGCTCCTGATAAGAATTTAGGGAGAGAAAGCAGATGTTTTTTATCTAGAACAACATGGTGCTTAAGACAGCAACTGTCATCCCTGGATGTATATCCAGTGTGCTGGTTTTGGCTAGGATGGAGTTAATTTTCTTCACAGTAGGTAGTATGGGGCTACTGCTGAAAACAGTATCAATAACACAGGAATGTTTTAGTTGTGACTGAGCAGTGTTTACAGAGAGGCAACAATTTTTCTGCATCTGCAGTGAGTAGGCTGGGGGTGCACAAAAAGGTGGGAAGGGGCACAGCTGGCATGGCTGGCAGCAACAGACCAAAGGGATATTCCACACTGTACAACATAGTGCTCAACATATAAAGCTGGGAGAAGAAAAAGGAAGCTGGGGGGATGTTTGGAGTGATGCTGTTTGTCTTCCCAAGTCATCACTGTTACACGTGATGGACCTTTGCTTTCCTGGAGATGGCTGAACACCTGCCTGCCCATGGGAAGGAGTGAATGAATTCCTTGTTTTGCTTTGCTTGCATGTGCAGCTTTTGCTTTACTTGTTAAACTGTCTGTATCTCAACCCACGAGTTTTGTCACTTCTGCTCTTCCAATTCTCTCCCCTATCCCACCAGGGGAGGGAGAGAGCGACTTGATTGCCGGCCAGGGTTAAACTGTGACAACATGAAAGGCATTATGTCCTTCACAGTGTCTGGGGTCATTTCCACAACACCTACACATGTTCACACCTTGTTCTATACTCAGTCTGAAATGAAATACTGTCACGTTGGAGACCGTTCAGAAATGAGTTACAAGAATGAAAGGAAATCTGTGCTACACAACCAAAGATGAAAAACACTGTACTCACCTGAGGGGAGTTACACGCTGACCTGTGAGCACAGACAAGAGGAACATTTTGATGACAACAAGCTATTAGCTCATATGCTGGAAAAAAAGGACGAGAAAGGAAATTTACTGAATTTTTTCAATGACCTAAGCATGATTTTCATAAATGGAGATTTTAAAACATGTAATAATTGTATCACAACAACAAAAAAAATCAGGTATATAGTCTGTAAAATTGATTACTTAGTAACTTATCATAAATTATGTATTTCTTACTAAAGGATTGTCAAACCTGCCCAGACTTTGACTTCAGCATTTCCTCCAAGAAAGTTATGGAATATTTTTTTCCTCCTTCTGAATTTTTTTGATTGAATACATCTAAAACTCAAATTAATTACTATTTGCACTCAGAAATACATAGCGCATAGAAGAAAACGAATGACAACTTTTCTTGACACAAATCCGAAGTATTTAATGTGCTTATACTTTTTCAAAGAAACCCCCAGCTTTAGCTACGTTTTATTGGATTTATTTGTACAAAGTTTCTAAATGTAATTTTGAAATCATATGCCAGATTTCCTGTAGCTGGTGACAAATCTCCTACAGGAACAAGTTTCAGATTGCTTGCCAACATCTTTAACACAGGATTTCTTTTTGAAACATAGGTAGCGCCACAGACTGCTATTTCACTCTGAAAAGAGATTACAGGAATAACAGAAAGCAGAGTATTTGATTAGCACTCTGAAATCTATCACTGTCTACAGCTTAGCTATCAATACTTACATATAATCAGAAAAATATTTCTTCTAATCATAATGCTTTTAAGGAATACAAAGTTCCATGTTCAACCTTTTACCCACATCAGTGCTCTACAGGATCGAACAATTTCTCATTGCCAGCTGGCAAAATTTCAGTGATTTCTTCAGAAATTTCAACATAACTGCATTTGAGTTGGGTAAGCTTTTTTCTCCTAGACTTCAATTGCTCAACATAAAAGCTTCATAAATTATTTACTCTCAGATTCCATACAAAGCACTGGCAGAATACTTCTGGACACTTGGAGCTCTTTGGAAGCCAAGCATTCCACAATGGTAAGTCAAAGGTTTAGATTATTTTATTATTTTTTAATGATAGCTATTTGCTTTAAGACTGCAAAGGAAGGATATTTGATAGAATCACCTAGTTACGCATTTTTAAATGTTGATATGGACTGCGAGGTGGATTGTGAACTGGCTCAACAACAGAGTCAAGCTGGAGGCCTGTGGCCGGTGATGTTCCCCATGGATCAGTGCTGGGTCCACTTTTGTTCAATGTCTTCATCAATGACCTGGATGAAGGGATAGAGTGCACCTTCAGCACGTTCGCTGATGATACAAAACTGGGAGGGGTGGCTGACACACAGGCAGGCTGTGCTGCCATCCAGCGAGATCTGGACAGGCTGGAGAGCTGGGCAAAGGGAAACCTCATGAAGTTCAATAAGGACAAGTGTAGAGTCCTGCAGCTGGGGAGGAATAACACCAGGCACCAGTACAGATTAGGGGACGTCCTTCTGGAAAGCAGCCCCATGGAGAAAGACCACACCTGGAATACTGTGTCCAGTTTTGGGCTCCCCAAATTAATAGAGACAGGGACCTACTGGAGAGAGTCCAACAGAGAGCTGCGAGGATGGTTAAGGGACTTGAACATCTCTCCTGTGAAGAGAGACTGAGAGAACTGGGGCTGTTTAGCCTTGAAAGGAGATGGCTGAGAGGAGACCTCATTAACATATACAAATATCTGAGCAAGAGAGAGGGGACAATCTCTTTTCAGTGACGTCCAGCAATAGAACAAGAAATAATGGGTTTAAGTTAGGACATAGGAAGTTCCACCTCAACATGAGGAGAAACTGTTTTACTGTGAGGGTGACAGAGCACTGCCACAGGCTGCCCAGAGAGGTTGTGGAGTCTCCTCTGGACACTTTCAAAACCCACCTGGATCTGTTCCTGTGTGGCTGCCCCAGGGGATCCTGCTCTGTCAGGGGGATTGGACTAGATGATCTCTAGAGGTCCCTTCCAACCCCTAACATTCTGTGATTCTATGATACATTCTATTAAAAAACTGCAAGATGTGAATAAAGTAAGACACCTTTATGAAGATTATTGTGACATGAAGATTACTGTGACTGTACACATGTATCTCTTGGTCTTTCACTTGCTATTATCGTTTCTCAGAAATGTTTGAGAAAGTATTCAGATTTTTGTAAACATTTAGGACCATGCTCTTAAAACATATAGTTGTGAAATACAGTCTAAAATGTAATCAGTTGACAATGAAAAATGTAAGATAGTATTTTGTCTGCATTTCTCTTTTGGTCTATCAGGTTGTGACCTGTTTCAGCTCTTCAAGCTTCCAAATGTGTTTGCAGAATCTGAATCAAAAATTAAGTAATACTAAATAGACAAAACCCTATGGGCCAGTTTTCCTCTAATGTATGCTCAGATATTCCCCAAAGGTACAGACATGAACTACTACATTTTATTAGAATCTCAGGAATGGCACAAGTTTTATAGAAAAGGCAGTATTTTCTCTAATATATGTAGATTCATAAATCAAAGGAGAAATTATCACCTACTTTTTTCTTTGCCTAAGCTTTCCTGAGGGTTTATCTACACTCAGACAAGTCTTAGTTGAACAAAATGATCTGGCATCTCATTCCACATTCATTCACTTGCTTTCCAAAGCCATTAAATCCAATTTGGAAGACTCTGTTCTCCAAGAGAGGTGGTTGCATCCCCTTTTTTCAGAGAGCAAACATGAAAAAAACCCCAAGAATATTCCTTGGAGAGCCTTGCTCACAGATGACCCAGAACAACACAACTGTGATGTTTAGCTAAGAGCCCTTGGCATCAGTAAAGCAGTAATAATCTGCCATTTTTAATAAAGGATACTGCTTCTGCCAGTGCTTTCTTACCTGTTCAATACCCTCTCTGCTCAGCCTACTTACATGTGAGCCCTTTACCACTACCTGTTGCTTAGCTGATGTATCCTTTGGTTGTTCCACCACAAAGCCAGTTAAGATAACAATTGGACATGGCAGACTTCCTCTTCTGTTTCTGTTTAGAATCAGTGCAGAATCAGTACAGAACTTTGGTCATTAGGGAGAGGAGCATGCCCAAGTTCATCTGACTGGCATTTCTTGGAATAGCAAGATAAGGACAAATGTTGGAACAAACAAAGGGTAAAACATTCACAGATAACAGCCTAGCACAGCAAAAGAAATGTTTTAGTCTTTTCTACAGAGACATGAGCAACAGCAGTAAGATCTCTGCTAGAGCTGACCTGTACTGTTGCAAACACCCGAACCCATTTGAAGGAAAGCAACTGCCAAAGTCAAGATGGATGACTAATACACAGTAAGCAGTACCCCAGGCATGTTGAGATATGCTGTGGCAAGCCATGATTCCCTCAGCTCACAAAGCTCCAAATAGCTGCACAGCACAGATAGCCCCACAGATCTGTGCCAAATGCACGTGGAGCCTCAGCAGAGGCCAGGAACAGGAGTTGCTTTGATAATTTTCCTTTGGCCACGCACCACAGGGTAACACGGTTTAAGAATTTCAGTCTTTCTTCTTAACTTCTCTCATTCTGGCTATGGTGCTCAGCATGGCAACTGGCTCTACTCTGCCTCAAAGCCTCAGGAACTCCAAATCACAGAACTTCTGCGGAAGTTAAATATTACACTATTCCCAAACCATTCCATAGCTCATCCCCTGCCTTTTTACCACACCATAAATGTCCCTCAGCCTTGTAAGAAAGCAGCACATCAAGAATTAAAACAACAAGTTTTTTCCACGGCAGACAGAGGAGATTCCCCTTGACTCACTACCTGTGTAAAGTTTGGGACTTTTCTGTGTCTTTTGATATTTATGATTCTAGTAATCCCAGGTGGGCAGTAGAGATGCCTAAAACCATGACATCTCACTGCTATTTTAAACCCCGCTTCTAGGTAGCAGCAGCCTCTGGAGTTCACGAGAGTAACTTGGAAAGACCTACTCATTTTACAATCCTTTCATGTTAATTTGCAAGTGCTACCAAGAAAATTTACATAATGTCCTTTGATCGCTTCTCACTGAGAAGACAAAGCCGGATACATTTTGCCCTAAGTTAACCAGCCTGAGCGAGCCATCAAAATAACCCTGTGCTCTCTCATGCTTCTTTGGTCCGTCTACCTCAGGATAACCATTACAAAGTTCTGCAGGCTTTTTCAAAAGACTCCTGGTGGTTCAGCAGGTCCCAGCAGACATCTCTGAAGAGCTCGTACAGATGTTTAGCTGTTGCTACCACTAGACAAAAGGAAGGGTGTACAGTGATACATCCAGACCTGCGTGGGCATGGTTTGACAAGATGGCTCACATGTCGATAAGCAGAGTGTAGAGCACTAGAATTTTACCCTAAGACACTAATTTGTGTCTCTCTTCTCTACCTAGACACCTACTTACAAAACAGTTAGGTTTGAAATCTCCACATCACTGCCAAATTTGGAGAAATTGCTGTACCCCCAAATGAAGCAATGGGATGCTATGCAGACAGTGATTTTCTAGAGACACAGATAAATCTGACTCAAAGTTACTAAACAAAGCACTAACAAGACTCTGACAGAACTTTCAATACTGTTGAGGCTTTTTGTAATTGCTGGAGATTGGACTTTGGCAGGGAGTGATACTGCTGACACATATATAGCATATCATTTGATCTCTTCCTACCTAAAGGATAAAGTCATCACTGCAGTGAAATATCAAGAGTGCCTTTTTTTCAACATTTTCGTGTATGAGTAAGGTTATTTCTAATTTTTGCTTCAGGTGCAGTGACTTGACTTTTAAGGACAAAGATAATCAAAGTGGAATTAGATTCAGGTCATGGGCTCTGTCTCTTTTACAGAAGAGCTTTCTGGCTTTCCTTGTTGCAATGGGCATCATGGTGACACTGGGCGATGGATACTGCTTTTCTAAAATTAACAAGCCAGGGAAGGCTGACAAAGGTAAGAACAAGGAAGGTCTTCTCTCTTAATTGTTTTGTGGTGGCTCGTCTCTGTGTGGACCTGCCAGGAAGGGCTCAAAATATAAGGAAGGAGGAAGATGTCAGAAAGACGTGAAGACAAGGTTCCAGTAAGTTACCAGAAGTAGGGAAAAAACGAAGTCTTCCCCTGGACTGCCTATGGTTTCAGCAAGATTATTCCTATTGGTGGTAGGTTGCTATTGCTATTCCAGCACATGGTGCTGATGGAGGAGCTGAGAGCAGTTCTGAGTAAAGTCTGGTGCGAGATGGCAGACCTTGCTGTTTGGTTGCCTCTTTCATCCCAGATCACTCACACTGAAGCCGTCTCTAACAAGTGAAGAAGAAACAAGTTCAGGCTCCCAAAATAGTCTGGGTAATAATCCAGAGAATAAAATGATTTCATTTTACTACTGTCAAGAAAACCATTTTCACAAAACTCAAAATAATTTTTAAACTTGTTGACTTTTATGTGAAGGCTTAAAGAACATGTTTTGTTTTGCTACTGTCTTATGCAGGCTGTACCCTGGATGGAAGACTATACCCCTTTGGGCAAATTGAGAGGACTGAAAATTGCTTCAGATGCAGCTGCAGCCCACGTTCAATGAGTTGCTGCTCCCTGTAAGTTTGGACTTCTTGGCAGCATAATTGTCCACAGGAAAACCACAGCTTTCCATATGCTAAGGATAACAGTTTCTAAGGGCACGAGAGAGCCTTTCCTCACCCATTTCACAGAGCTAGGGCAAGCCATGTATAGGTCTTGGTCATTTCACAGAATCATAGAATGGCCTAGGCTGGAAGGGACCTTAGAGATCATCTAATCCAACCTCCCTGTCACGGACAGGGACGCCTCTCAACTAGATCAGGCTACTCAAGGCTCTGACCAACCTGGCCTTGAACACCTCCAGGGAGGGGGCATCCACAACGTCTCTGGGCAATTTATTCCAAAGTCTTGCCACCCTCGTACTGAAGAGTTTCTTCCTAAGATCAAATCTAAATCTATTCTCCTTCAATTTAAACCCATTTCCCCTTGTCCTATCAGTGGACACTCTTGTAAAAAGTCCCTCCCCAGCCTTCCTGTAGGATCCCTTCAGGTATTGGAAGGCAGCTATTAGGTCTTCTCTTTTCAAGACTGAACAATCCCAGCTCCCGCAGTCTGTCCATGTAGCAGAGGTGCTCCAGCCCCTGGATCATCTTTGTGGCCCTCCTCTGAGCATGCTCCAACAGATCCATGTCTCTCTTATGGTGGATCCTTGGCTGTGTTTACCTTAGCTCACACAATGGTAGTGGGCACTGGCCCTTCCAGACACATTCAGTTGATGCTTGCGCCTTCAATTTTGAGGAACTCATGAACCCCTCCTAACACTGCAGTTAAGTCTTTCCTTAGCAGGGAAAGTGGATGTAGGAAGAAAGCAATTCCAGAAGGGACTAAACCGAAGCTCCCCTAAAGGGCTTGTGATGATCCGAATCCCTTTCCGGAGGTGCTTTTCTCCAGTGAACTTGCTGATCTGAGTGTGACAAGGCTTTGTTCTCAAATTGCTTTCTCCAACATCCTCCTTTCCTCTTATCCTACCTTCTCAAAGGGCCAAAATGGCTTGATTATGATAATCGCCTTTGCTCAGGTAATAATCTACGAGAGAACAGCTACCACATTCTGAGCAAACAGGCAATAATGAAAAATCAATGGAAAAGGGGTAAAACATGCCAAGACTACGCTTATGTCACACTGTAGAGTGCTGTGCTAGAAATCCGTGTGCTAGGGCTGAGCATACGGGTACATCTACACAGTGCGGTGCAGCACGGCATCAACTGAGGCCCTGAAAGCTGTAGCTGTGTGGCACTCAAGGTACTTGGGCTGATCTCAGGCATAGTTTCAGAGATTTCTCACTCATCATTAGTTCAAACTGTAATCACTGAACCAGTGAAGTGTTGAATCTCTTATTGCTCTCAGTCTAACATTTGCTTTCTCTTTCCCAATGACAGCTTTCACACTCCTACTGGTTACGACAAAGAAAATTGTAAAGTCGTTTTCAACAAGGAAAGCTGTGACTATGACGTGGTGAATAAAGATAACCCCTTAATGGAGTGTTTTGTTTATTCTCGTGTGGGCTAACAATCCACCTGTTCCAAACCTCTCCACACCGTGGAATTCCTCCTCTTCCTGCAGATGCTTTGCCATCACAGAGAAGCTTGAAGACATGGGATATCTTGTAAGAGAGAGTACTTCAGCAGCTCTTCTAAACTCCTAATTGTTCTAATTCAGTATACAGGATGCATAATCAGATACAATATCTCATGTCTGTCATTACTTGTGTTGGTATCACCAAGCTGTTTTGAAGACAATAAATCCAAATGAAACATCCAGAAATATTTCATAATGATGGTTCTTATTATGTAATAACATGGGGCAACATCACCTTCTTTGAGAAAAGAGTCCATTCACCTGACTGCTCTGACATGCTGCCCACCAGTACCCTGGCACAAGCCACTCTCATACTTTACAGTTCTGAACCTTATTACCTCTTAGAGTCCCAACAGTTTCTCTACAATATTGGTGTCAATTTTCTTACAGGTGAAGCCTACTTTCTCATGCAAGGAGATTTTTGATTTGCTGATGGCATCAGTAAAAGAGCATGAGTGACTGAAACAAATGTTGCACAGGCCTTGGTTCTCATGCTTAATACATTCTTTAAGGTGATGGGGCTGGGAAGAACCAGTACATTTGACCAGTATGATTAGCACATCCTTTCAGAAGTTATCCACGGATGGGAGAGCCCACCTTTCACTGCAAGGTTACCTCCACCACATGTACTTGAAGCAGAATCTGAGCAGCCCAGGACAAACAAGAGCTGACCCCTGACAAGCAACAAAATGAACTCTGGTGAGTTTACCAGGCCAAGGAAGTATAGAAATAACTTGCCCAGAGGCTCCAGAGAATGGTCTGGTTTCACTGAAACCCAGAAATTCCCTCCAGATATTTTAAAGAACGAGATATTTCACAGAATCACAGAATCACAGAATGTTAGAGGTTGGAAGGGACCTCAAAGATCATCTAGCTCAACCCCGCCACCAGAGCAGGATCACCTACAGTAGAGCGCACAGGAACGCGTCCAGGCGGGTTTTGAATGTCTCCAAAGAAGGAGATTCCACAACCTCCCTGGGCAGCCTGTTCCAGTGCTCGGTCACCCTCGCAGTAAAAAAGTTTTTCCTCATATTCTTATGGAACCTCCTGTGTTCCAGCTTTCACCCATTGCCCCTTGTCTTGTCAGTGGACGCCGCTGAAAAGAGTCTGGCTCCATCCTCCTGACATTCCCCCTTGACATATTTATGAACATTAATGAGGTCACCCCTCAGCCTCCTCTTCTCCAAGCTAAAGAGACCCAGCTCCTTCAGCCTTTCCTCAGAAGGGAGATGCTCCACTCCCTTCACCATCTCTGTGGCTCTGCGCTGAACTCTCTCAAGCAGCTCCCTGTCCTTCCTGAACTGAGGGGCCCAGAACTGGACACAATATTCCAGATGTGGCCTCACCAGGGCAGAGTAGAGGGGCAGAAGGACCTCTCTTGACCTACTGAAATATTTCAGTATCAACATGCAATTATATTGTTTTCTCTATTGCCAGAGCAGCTGGCACTACTGAAACTACTTTTCTTCCTCTAAAGAAAACAGTTTGAACAATGAAGCTCAGGAATCTTGAGCCTCTCTTACTATAAACTGGAAAGCCTGTCTACTGAGAGGGAAAACGCGTAACAACATTGCCACAGGTAATTTGGGGGGTTTTGGATTTTTTTTTTTTGCATTCATGAGATGATCCACCTGTGGGAAAGCAGGATTATTATAACTCAACCTCTGTTTTGAATCCTTGTCATTATTTGTGAACTACCAAAGATGAGGAAGATGTGTAGGGCAGAAACGCAGAGAGGTACCAGTGCAGTTTTCCATCATTCATGAAACCACTTGTTGATTACTAACTGAATATCAGTAACTTCCTGAGAAATCCCAACCTCCACACATGAAATATTTTTTTGTGTCTGATTTGCTTGGTAAGACACTGAAGAATAGGGTTTTTGCCATTTTTATATTCACCTCTGCAGGAAACATCAGCTAGGCCCTACAAGATCTCCTTAGGAACAACACGTTATCATGATAAGTCCAAATTCCAGATTATTAACATTTCATAGCCCTTGGAGTCAATCAGTTGACAGATATTTGATCAGAGAGCCATGGAATACCACACATGCATTTGAGCTGCAACTTATTTCACATTTGAAAGAACAACAAAAATTAAATGCCAGCTGTCATTTTTTGGGAAAAAAAAAAATCACGTAAAGCCTTTCACGTGCTCTGAGTCCTGTTTGCTTTCTTAAGGAGCAGAAAATCAATTCTCCCAGCACAAGTATGCTCTCAGTAACTGTTAAAATACCTTCAAGATATAGTCCCAGATACTGTGGAGTTTTACAGCAGTGTTTCCTGGGCTTTCTTCTTGACACCACATGCAATGAATACTGCTGTTATGAGCTAAACAGTCCAGGTGCAATTCTGATGAAACCTGTCAGAGATAAGAGCCCCAACAGGCCTCTTGATGTACTGTTTTAGTTGCTGCCCATTAGGAGCAGATAGGAAAAGTGTAGGATAAGAAATGGCAAGAAGCAGGATTTCATGCATTACAGTGCAAAACAAGAGAGAAGAAAAAGGATAAAGGATCCCAACAGCCAAGACAAATAGCGGTTTTGGCTGAAGCATTCTGTAGTTGCCCATCCCACCACAGTCTGTTCCAAATCCATGCAGCAGTAATATCCAGCCACTGTGTTTTTTCTTCATGGAATCAGTGACTAACAAGTTAAGAAGATGGAACCAAGCTCATGCTCTCTAAATAGAGCTGAAATACAACATAGCTGGGGTATACACAGTATCAACTCTTCCCTCCTCCTCCTCCCCTGAAAAAAAAAACAAAAGGAAGAAAAAAGCCTGAGGTTACTCAACTCAATAACTGAGAGCATAAAACTGAAGTTAAACCCCCTTTCATTTTGTGGATGCAACTGGAGGTTGTGTTAAAGGTGGAAGACTGCATCTATTTGGTACCACCTGGAGGACCAAAGACATGCTTCCAGTGCCAGAGTGGGATCTATTATTGCACTATGCAAGATCCACAAAGCCAGAGGCACTCAGGGCAAGAACTACGGCAACACTCCCACCAGCCACCTTTCCTGTAATTAACTCCTTAAGACTCCATGAGAAGGTCTTTAGTTCTTCATAGAATCACAATCTTCATTTGCTTAATCAGTTGCAGTGCTGGAATAACAAGGTGTGTTGGAAATCACTGTGTTTTTTCATTTCTGGAATAAACTTTTCTACCATTTTCTGTCTCACAGGAGATTTCTGAGGTCTTGTTTGTTAGGGATGGCTTGAATCAAAAGTTATAAGTGTAGGAAATATTGGATTTCCCACAAATTTTAGATCTCTTTTTGCCCAGCCCTGTCATTCCTTATCCCTTTTGTTTTACTGCCTCTGGACTTTTGTCCTTGCTACTATGGCATCGGTAGCTATCTTCCTCAGCACTACTCACGCTGCAGAGATGCAGGTCTCCTCCCTGCAAACACAGCTCGGCATTTGCAGTCGGTTCTTGAGATCTTGTCTGTCTCTATGTCCCGCGCTTAGCACTGGGGATCCCCTTCATCTGGGGATCACGACCTGACAGGATTTTCCAGACTGTCTGAGGAATCACCATGTGTTGTAAATAGATGCATTTCTGCCTTAGCAAGACGGAACTTTGCTTACCCACAGAACTAAATGGGTGAAAAAATGTAGTGTTTCTCATCTCACTGAAATTGCATTGAGTTAAAATCTGAAATTTGATCCAGGGATGAGGGCTCTGCTACACATGGAGGGAGGCAATGGTGTTGAAGATCACGGCAACAATGAAATTGTTGTCTTCAGCTTGGGTCTCCTAGCTTGAACTGAGACCTCAATTCAACTTTCTGCTATGCCCCGTTACCTGGAAGAAGTCACTAGCACCATCTGTGCCCCTTGCCTGTAATATGACTACAATTCTTTGCTAATTCCTGTGCCAGAAGAGAGCTAAGGGCACAGGCGTTGATATTTGCAGGTATTTGAGCTTCAGTGTTAACAAAAATTTTCCCACCAAGGTAAAACTTCCTTCTACTGCATTTACAAGGTGTTTCTGTGTGTACAACACACCGTATATTTTAGATCTGTTTGCTAATGTTTTTTCTTAAATCAGTTGTCCTTTCTCACATGCAATTGCAGCAGACTTTGTTTAAGAGCTGTAAAACCAATGTACATAGCATTATCAGGTTGTACATAGCATCGTCACTTTAAGGTCAAGAAAAATTTATCTGTACAGTTGTGTTTACTTATGATCTATGAGCTGATCTGCCTCATGCTTCCTCTTGGTTCCCTCTCTCAGCGGCAGTGGTAGTCAGCCTACTGGTTTTAATGAACAGATACATGAACCTGTCTTCTATAAGGAGTCCTGCGCTTACTCTCCCCTGCAGAAAGCTGATCCCTCTCAACATCTGAACGCACTGTCTACATAAAGTTTGCTGCTCTGAGCGATTTCAGCACCACAGCATGTTATTGGGGTCCCCTGATATCACAGATTATGCAAAGAGCTTCTTCGCTGTCCCTACACACTACCCAGGCTTAGACAGGTCACTCTCTGCTGTGTTCCAAAGACAGCTCCTTGCAGGAACTTTTCTCCGTACCTGGCATAGCTTGCACCCAGGCAACAGGGAGGGCTCTCCAATGAGACTAGCTAGGTGGTCACTGCTTGTCTGAGAAGATGGGAGAGAAAACACACCTGTGCATTCGCTGGGTTCTTGAAGTTGAGCAGCAAACTTGTTCTCTGCCACTCAGCACCAAACCAACAAGCTGACTGGGTTCCGACTGTAACAAATTCCACAAGTTTTGCTCCAGTACATCAGCATCACAAATCGCTACATGTCTGGTGACTTTTGTTCACATAAAAGAATAGCTGCAGGGCACCTATCAGGCAAAACATTGCACGCACACTCCACAACATGGAAGAAGAAAAGAAATAGGTAGCTCAGTAATACTAACAGAATTAAGGCAATGCAATCTGACGGTCTTTTTCTTGTAAACCCTCTTGGAATACTTGCTCCAGATTACCTTTGAGGACACAGAGGAGCCAATATCTTGAACAGGGCTCTGTTACAAATCCTGCAGTATCGTCAGCCAAGGTGAAATAGTTACTTCTCAGCTCATGAAGCTTACAGAGGGCAAGCATGCAAAGCTAGGGCCTGTCCTTAGCCATCTCACAGATGTAAATGAATTAGGTCAAGCAACACAGGAACAGGATAATGGAAAGGAGAACGCAAACTCTCCCCATCTTCACTGCAACCAACACAAAAGGAGCTTTGGGCTAGGATCAGGGTGTATTATTTTATTATCCTACTGAGCCCTGTTTCTCTCCTTTAACATAAAAAATTACATGCTCTGAAATACCTCCTCTGAGACACTGACAGTATCTGAAAACACATTGATGCTGTTAAAATGGCTTCATACCTATTTGTGAGAGATCCAAAGAGTGATTAGGAGTCAAAGGCACGGTAAGCCCTTTGGCTGTGGTGGTAGTCATCTGTTCCAGGGCAGAGCATACATCAGCATTGGCAAATTAACTTATTAACGAGAGGCAGATCGTGGGCAAATTTATCAGACTGATAAATGCCTGCAAACACTTCAGCTCTTTTCTGCCATCCAGAAGAAAGATTTGGCAACTGAAGGAAAAAACCAACTTACCCAACCTACTGGATTGAAATCAGCTAAGATGTCCTTGTGACCACGATCTGCACTGCAATAAAAAAAAAAAATAAATTTGTCTTTCTCACATGGACTTGCTGAGCTTGCTCTCAACTCTGGAGTTTGAGTAAAAGACATGGAATACCCGCCTCTGCTCCCAAAGCCGTACAAAAAGGCAGCACAATTAGGCAGTCAGAATAGTTAGTTCAGGTATTTCAAACTGTGCAGCCCTGCTAATAAGGGGAAGACTTTTTCACCTACCAGGGCTACAGAGTTCGAAGCATTTGAAACAACTAGATCAAATCTAAGCAGAATGAGACTGTACCTAAGAGCTTTGCTTTCAAATTACTGTCCTAAGCACTTGGAAAAATGTGCCTGCCCCTTTTCTGCCTCAGTAAAAAAGACAGCATTTCCCCCTGGCTACAAGGATTGAGGATGAAAATACATGACGCGTGTTTTTCCACAGAGGACCTGAGCATATGGGTCTTCTATGTGATGGCAAACTGAACAAGGAAGGAAATGGTTATCTAGGACCCTCTCCTAAGGACCCGTTCTCTAAGGACCGCTCACTCTCCACAGAAACTCTGCTTTACATGTAACCTTTCCAACCACCACTCCTTTTCCAAAAAAGCCTTTCTTCATCTTCAGCTGATGAACAAGAAATCTGAATGATTATACAAAGTTCTTCTCTTTCAAAATCTAGACAGTTCAAACTAAGCATGCCTATTTTGTTGTGACACCCACAATGTCTCTAAAGGGTTTCTCAGGGTGTGTGCTAAATAGTCTCTCCAGGCTTGAAATTTCTTCCAAAATACCTCCCATAATTGCTTTCAGATCTATTTTGACACAAAAGCCCCACCTATTTCCTCAGTGCCTTTGGAACCAAACCCTCTTGTTAACACTTGGCTTATTTTAATAATCACCACCCCATGAGGTCATTTTGTAGAAATCTCATTGGAGTTATTCATGCATGTTTGGTTTGCTCAAGGACTGGTATCATAAATTCCCTCTCTATATAAGTTCTGTGAGAAGATGCATTTGCTCACTGGAAGCCTGATAATCCTGCAAGAATGGTGAGTCCTTCTGTCTGATACTGTAAAAGACTGTGGTGTGTTCCTATAGATTTTAAAGGAGGTTTTGCTGGATTTGTCTCAGTACTCAGAGATGTAAGCAACTTGGAGAAAGTATGAATTCTGTGTTTTGAAAGCAAAAGTCAGAGTGACAGGCACAAGAAGTTAGGAATGTCTATGGCAGAAAACATGTAACAGGACTCTAGCTAAGGTTTTGGGCGTTTTTAATAACTTGCTTTGACTTAAATATAACATTTGGAGATCATTCCTTTTCTGGCAGAAAAATGCTCTCCTGTGTCTCAGCCTAGAACAGGCTTTCATTTTTGTGAAAATCTGTGTAACATCTGATTTTCACTCATTTGCATCTCTGCTCCAATGCTATGAACTTTAACCTCTCTTCTGCAAAATAAACTGCTAGTTTTCCCTCCTGTCACCTCTGAGGTATGGTTTCTTTTTATAAGTCCAATGTTCTAGTTTCCAGCTAACTCCATCCTACAATTCTTACACTTAGTTCCTTCATATCCCTAATGAAAGCCCTTCAAACAGTTCAAACTAGTACTGAAGGATAACAGACTAGCTGCAGAATTTAGGCCAAACTTTCAAAAGAAGCTGCTGAGAAAGGTCATAGAATATAGCATTATTTAGGTTCAAAGGGATACCTGTTATGTCATTTGGTCCAACCTCCCCGCTCAAAGCGGGGCCAAATCTGGAGTGTTCAACTTCAGCTAAAATTCTTCAGCATGTTCCTAATCCTTCAATATTAGGGTGAAACATCCAGTTGGTTCTTCAGACTCAAGTGAAGAAGTTGTTACAACTGTGAGTGAGGTTAGTGGCAGAGACAGTCAATGACCCATCCTACAAAGAAAATAAGGATGAGAAAAATGAATGGGGAAGGGAAGGGAACAGAACACACTCCTTTCACACACAGTGTCTTGCTCTGCTGGACCTGTGCCAGGCAATGCTTTATTTTAATAGCTTGGGAAGACAGTTTTTTTCCACCCTCCCCCACGATTCTCAGCCTCTGCTTCCTCTAAATGGTTCAATATTGCCAAATGCGTGTTGAAGTGTCTGAACTGAAAAAGACAATAGATTTTGATTTGAAACCACAATGCATATTCCTATTTCTAGTGGTAGTGTCTTTCACCAAGACATCTTAATGGTTACATAAGCATTCAAATGAATTCTGCTTTCTTGTGCAGAGAACTGCCTTGGTTTGCCTTCTTGTCCTTGCCATCAGCGTGCCGCTGTCTAATGCTGCTTGCTTCTTCCAGCCATTGAAGCCAGTGAAGTCTGATGGTGAGATCATAGGTAAGAAGTCAACTGTCCTCAACTTGACAAGCATCAACACATTCACCAATCGCTGCTTGATTTGACTTGTCCAGTCCATGCAATTTATCACAATTTAGAAATGAGCAGAAACAGTGGAGAGAAACTACTACCAAATGGGGTAGGGTGGAAGTGGAGATGGGGTATGGAGGGCAGGGAATTTGTAATGTCTTATAAAAAAGAAGGGTTTATCTGAGGAGCATCACAGAGGCCAAATTACAAATTAATTTTGTCCATGGATGTAACACAGACTTAGTTTATCCATCTACCTGAAGTAATAATTCATGTTTTCACTATGGCAGCGTATTTGGAAATACAGAGAAGGAAGGAACAGGGCCTTTACGTGTGTCAAGCAGGAAATAGATTGGCAAGTGTTCAGCACACTGATCAATTTACTCATTAGTGGTTTCTTTATGCCAAGCCAAGTTCTTAAGATCTCAAAGCTCCCTTTAAGTCTGGGGCTGCTCTTTCCAAACACAGCTAATGCATCAGTCTACAGAGGAGTGGACCTGCAGGAAAATAAGTGCTCAGAAAAGAAACATACAGTTATTTGGACACAAGAAGAGCTGGTGTGTGTCAGTCTGCAAAATAAACCAAGCGTCCCAAAATACAGCTTTTTCTGGGAAAGCTAGTGTAAGTACTAGAAAAATGAGTTAACATTGCCAAAGAAACAGAACATATTCATAGATAGGGACACAGCCTAGAACCCCCATATCCTCCACTCTGTCTTGTCCTGTCCTCTTAAAATCCTGCTTTCCAGATCATGTATTTAGGAAGTCTTTTCTGTGACTGTTGGACAGAGACTTTATATGCCAAATGTGCTTTCTTCCTTCAGGTGAGAATTAGGAAAACTTTTTACAGTCACATCTTGTCTTGCTTTAAATGAGAAGCCAACAATAATTATGATTAATGAGGGCGAAAGTCAAAGCTTTTTCTTAATTCTGACCAGGTCTGTGCCTAGTTGTCTTTCTATTGGGTGCTCCAACTTCTGTATTTAAGGATGAGGTACTCTAGAAATCCGATGCTGCCGCGTAACACAGGGAAGAAAGCAACCCAGGACACCCTGCTCAATGCATTAAAGTAGTAGCAGTCCTGCTCTGTTGGGGAACCTCCATGTTTGCCAGATAGGAATGCAAAAAGCCAGCCAAGATCCCATCCATTTTGTACAAGCAATAGTGTTGTTAGTGCCATAGGTCTGACACTGACGGTTGCTCGCACTTTGTGTTTTTTCAGGTTGCCGTGACTCGAAAGGAGAGCTGCATGAAATTGGTTCCAGCTGGAAGACCAATGACTGCTTGTGTTGCTCCTGTTTAAAGGATGGAATTAACTGCTGCACCGAGTGAGTTCAGAGCAGCAATGAGGGTTTTCCTCTGCTGCTGTGACACAGCACAAACCACTTCCCTTCACACAGGGGTCCCTGGGAATGACCATGACTCTTCTCTCACTCACATATATCACAAAGTTATGCATTAACCCAACACCATCATCACTGAGCATACAGTAAGTCCTCCTGACTAATACAGCTCATGTTTAACAAATGTTTCTTGATTAAAAAAGAGAAGACGTAATTCTTGGGGCTAAAATTTCAGGCAAGACACTGATTCAAGAGAGAACACATAGATACTGAAACATTTCTTCTGCTCCTAACGCAGATCTTCTGAAAGCCAAAAGTTACTCCTCTTTTCTCTGAGAAGCAGCTCAAAACACACTGGTCTGGCCTGTGTTTTTTCTTGTAGCAATACACAGCTACTAATTCAATTCATGTTCCATACTGTGGTGGAAGAGAAAAAAACAATGATATTGGAGTAGCAAATACAAACAACAAACATCCCTTTGCTCTAAATCAGATAAGCAAACTACAACTCTCCCCTCATCCTGCTTAAGCAGCAGATTAATTAACGTTTTGTCTGGGAGCTTTTTGGGAGCTCCCTTTTTGCTCCTGAACACCTCCTCAGTATAGCCTCTTCATACTAAAATTCTAGATTCCACATGAAATAGAAGCTTTTTACTTCCTGGTCTCATCACCTCTTTCTTTTTCTTCTCCCCATGACAGTTATGCAACACCTTCTGTCTACGATAGAGAGAAGTGCATCAGCATTTTCAACAAGGTGACCTGCGCTTATAAAGTAGTGGAGAAAGATGATCACTCAAAAGTATGCCCAGTCCGTGGATGGGTGGCCTAACAGAGAAGGGTTGTGGATTTCTTTTTTGGATGTTTTAAGGGTTCTCTCTCTCACAAACTCAAAAACACTGAAAAATGCAGCTGTTGAGTGAAATCTACTCATAAAACTTAACACATGCGAAACTAATTGTCTACTCACAAAAGACTCCCTTGGCTTCTCTACCTTCTGATTCCCCACAAAGAAAGAACTGACTGATTCCTTCCTTGAGATCAGAAATGAAAGCTGACAATTTTATGCATCCCCAGCAGCTGGTAATTTTAATTCTTCTTTAATCACTTTAACACCAAGAAGTCTATGCTACTACCTGTGCACAGCTCTATCTTAAAGCCAAAATAAAATCAGATGAAGCATCAGAAATTCACGTGACTTAGTTTGTTCTTTGAGGATGGAAACCTAAAAAATTAACATTCAAAAAGATTGTGGGAAAAATTGATAAGCAACTTCTAAAACATTTTCCTAGAAAAGAGAGGTTCAGGATTATTTTTATGATGATCTTTTATTCCATATGACTTCCTGGAACCTGCCCAACCTACAGACTGCAAGAGCCACCAGCTAGCCCTTGCACACACAGCAGAGCAGACCCAGTCCTCAAGCTGGGTTGTAGGTAGAAAGAAAATATCCTTTATCCAGATTAACCCTTAGAAATTCAAGTTGTTTAAGTGGTCAATGGGAAGGATCATGGATGGATGGAGAGACTGATCTGGACTGGGCTCAAACGGGGAAGAAGTTTCTCAAATCCACACACAATAACTGAGAGGGATACGCTTGTCAGCATCAGCTCTCCCTTGGGGCACTGCTTGGTCAGTTGCCTCTTTCCCCAAGTGACTACGAGCGTCTTATTTCTCAGTGCTCTATTTCCCCATAACGGAAAGAGTGTGTCAGAGCTTCCATAGTTCCTCGTTTCAAATTATGGAGTAAGCACATGCCTTGCCAGCAGGGCCTGGTCCTGCTGTCTGCAGGGGCAAGGCAAACCTCAGCTTGTGTCAGCCTTGACCACACGTGCTCCAGTGAGCAACATAGGACCCTAGAAATTACACCCTGGCATCTTATTCTACCTCTGCTTCTCCCCAGGAAGATAACCCTGTTGGTTAGGCTTTTTTTTTTTTAATTGTGTGCCACATGTCTTCTTGGAAGAGGACACACAATAATCTACTTTATACAAGAGTTTACAAGCCACAGCTGCTAATGTCACTCTTCAAATACACTAAAGTTGCCACAATGCCTGTAACACACATCAAGAGTGTAGGGGAATTTCTTGTGGAGCAGGGGTGCAGTGTCCCTTTAAAGGTGTGGACAACCCAGCTTAGGCCTAAACAAAGGCTCTGTCCTTGAAGCTGCCTTGGAACACAGGGAGGAGGAGGTTTTATCTGTTTTGTGAGAGCTTTGCGAGATGCTTGGCGGGAGGTGCTGGCCCCGGGGGGAGAAGGGGGGGCGAGAGCCGCTTGCATAGTGGAATGGCACTATCCAATAAAACGCTGGCGCGTGTAAACCTGTAACTGACCAACTCTGTTAAGGGGCAGGCGCGGGGACGCTGCTGAACTGTATAGATTGAGCTGTCCGGAGCAGTAAAGGGAGGACGACTTGTAGCCCTGTTGGTGTGATGGTCGTTAACTTGGCCGGCTCTCCGAAGGGAGCCTTCTAGACAAGAGCAGTAACAATCACTTCTAGTGGGAAAAAGGTAGAAGGGTTCTGCATGAATTGAGCCACGTCTGCCCCACATTCTCTTTTCTTGGATATCAAATAATCATTGAATCATTGAATGTCTCAAGTTGGAAGGGACCTCAGAGATCATCTAATCCCACTTCCCTGATATGCTTAAATAGACCAGGTTGCTCAAGGCCTCATCCAGCCTGGCCTTAAACATCTCCAGCGAGGGGGCAGCCACAACCTCTCTGGGTAATGACATTTCTGGATGTAATTTTGGTACAACTGGCTGCAATTGAGCTGAACAAGCAAAGACAACAGTCAACTTTTCTCCTCTTTTTTTTTTTTAACTAATCTAAGATGAACTTCTAGTGTGTTGGAGTTAACACCCGATGAAGCTGCCACTGTGAACACCACACAAAGCAAGCAAACAGAAAGCATTGCCAGCACGGAGCATTTCTTTACCAACCTTTGCATGGAATAAGAAACTCCAACATCCAGTATTGAGCAAGGGATATTTGAGGAGACAAATTATATATTTCCTTCACCTTTTCTTGCCTTTTTGAAGGACGACACAGCCAGGAGGACAGCTTAAAAAAAAGAAATAGAATACCCACTTGTCTCCGTGGCTTTTCTCTTGGTTTTCTCAAAACTTATTTTTGACCTGTTGCACAGAGAAACCTTAGCACTTTGTGACTTATCCTCTGTACGTTCACTTATTTATATAGCACAGTGCCTTTGCTTTAGTTCGAAAGTCAATTTAGCGTGGAAAAGAGCAAAGAAGAAACTATTTCCCTACAAAACCAGGCTGGGACACAGCAAAGAGATGTGCGAAGCAGCAGATTTAAACCTTGAGGTCCCCAGCTAATGCTCAATATGGCCTCAAATTTCCACATTATTTTGAAGCCACATACCAGAGAACAATTCGCCGTGAAACTTTGGCTCATCCTCGGCTCATCCTTAGCAGTAATTTCAGGCTCTTTCTCCTTCTCCACGGAATCACAGCAAAACCCCAAACACTCTGCAGTGCAAATCGGGCCAGAACCCTGCAAGCACATCGCCGGCCCTTTCTCTAGCACCATTTCCCCACGGGTCAGTAATTAGCACTCTAGATTCCACAAGTGGTTAATTACGCCATGCAACTCATCCCTAAAAAAACCCAACCCAACAGATTTGTGCCTGCAGGGATGGGAACAGCAACAAAATCCTCTGGCTACTTCCACATGATATGAGTAATGCGCTCAAGAAAGATTTGCCCTCCCTGGTGCTGATTTTCGCTGTCATTTAGACTTCACTAGATGGCCAGAGATCTTTAGATTTTACTACTTCTTTTTTTTTAAATTATTTTTGGCTGAGCAACACTGGTTGAGGTCTCATGCTTAAATGAGACACAAGTGTTAACAAGCTGCCCAGAAACACATGCAAGATTGGGTTGTAACTGAACCACTGTTCTTGTTGTCATGGGTTTAAGACTGACGGAGTTTTTTGTGAAAAACAAGGGTAGACTTGTGCAAAACTTTGAGAGCCTCCCCCACTCCCATGTAGAAGTTGGACCTGTTTCTGGCCAGGGCTGGGCCAATTAGTGCCTCTGCCATCAAGGTATTTCAGATGCAGCCCCATTGTTTTTTTCCTCTCTCTCTCTTTTGGTTTCGTCTTGTTTTGAGCTGTCCTGTCTTTAATGTTGGGGAGTTTTTTTTCTGTCGGAGGAAGGGGAGGTGAGAGGAAGACCAAAGAATATCACCTTTAGAAAAAAGAGGGGGAGAAGAGTCCCAGAGGAGAAGGCCACCAGAGCAGGACCTTTCCCTGAAGCCCCGTGGTGGTTGAGATGGCAGGAAGGTGATTACCTGC